>JAGIQG010000016.1:51120750-51736268 GCA_024679065.1 Sphyrna mokarran
TATTTGGTAGCAAAAGCCACTAGCTTTCAGAATGCTACTCCTTCATGAAGCGCTCCGAAAGCTAGTGACTTTTGCTACCAGATAAAACTGTTGGATTTTAACCTGGTGTTGTGAGGCTTCTTACTGTGTTTATCCCAGTCCAACGCCAGCATCTCCACAATCAATCCTCCTGATACCATTTAGCATGGCCAATCAACCTAACCTGCACATCTTTGGGCACTAGAGGAAATCCATACAGATATAGGGAGAAAATTGAGCTTGCAGTGACCCAAGGCTAGAATTGAACCTGGATGTCAGGCACTATGAGGCAGTAGTGCTAACCACTGTGCCACTTATTTTAAATATATGAAGATATGTTACAGATTAGCCATGATTTTATTGAACAACAGAACTGGCTCAAGGAGCTGAATGGTCCACCCCCTGTTTTTATGTTCTTATTCCTTTCCCCAGAAATCCCCTCTTCCAACATAAACATTACTTCCTCCCCTTACTCCCACCCTCACCCACATACAAATCCTTTCTCACCCACATCGTAGCCCCTCTCCCCACACAAATATCCCGAACCCCCTTAAAATAACACAACTCCCTCTCACCAAGCTATCTTTCTCTCCCGCTCCCGCCCCCACCTCCTCCCACTCTCATCCCTCTCTGTCCTGATGTAAAAGATATGTCTTGAAAATCGGTAAATAATATAGTACAGAAATCTATCTCTGATATATCGGGATTTATTTGTGGTGTCTGGCGCCACCTTCTGAAGCTAAAAGAAAATCATTCGCTTTGATAATCTTAAAATGAAACGTGCTTTGTTTGATCGTGAAGTGGTGACAATTTGCCCATTCCTTCAAATGAATTTGGAATTGAATTCAGGTAATTCGCGTGCGGTGTTGGCAAGGGAGTAAGGGAAGAATCCAATAAATGGTAACACGTTGAATGCTATTTGCTAACTAGGACACTTAAGATGCTGAAATGGTGTATAAATAGTGACTATTTTTTTAAATAAAGAGGACAGGTTTCTGAGCACATGAATTAAAATCGAATACCGATTCATTGAATTGGAGTGATCTTTTCTAATGTTGCGTTAATGCTTCCAGTAGCACCTTGTTTTAAAGACAAATGCAAGCAAATAACAGACGCCAGGAATAACAGAAGTGACTCACCTTTCAATTGAGACACGCATTGATAATTAGGAGGTGATATTTGCTCATGTGCCGCACGGAAACGCATTTTGACGGACGGCAAAGCATTTTTAGAGAAAAAAGAAAAGTGAGGCATTGTGATCGTGTAGAGAGCGCACACTTAGCTCTCATTTGGTGATAGTGGGAAAAAAAAGGTTGTTGGGAACGACCTGGCAATTAGGTCGCCGTGTTCTGTCCTGTTTACTGTCAGTTAAAACGATGACCCAAAAACGAACTTGAAAAACTTTGAACATGCAACGTGTAAATAAATCTTAGTTTCATACCGCTATCTGCCTACGCGATAAATTGAAATGGGTATTGCCTGAAAATAGAGCTTGACCAATTTCTTACTGTTGGCAGTAACATGAATCAGAATTTTGTTTTACTCCCACTCTCACACAGTGCTGGATCAGCATTGAGAACCCTTCAGGCACTTTCTCAAGTAACTCCAGTCTCAAGTCTGAGACTCTACTCAGGAGCAGAAAGTTTTTTTTAATTCTCATTTCTTCTTCCAATATGCCGATATTAACATTTACTTCACATCAGCCGAGAAAAGCCTCCCTGATAAACTTGTCGAGTGTAAATGCATCGTTAATCATCCCCATAACTGACAGCTTTATAAACTGTTCGATGGGATCTTTGGGGTCTTTTTTTTTAAGCAATTCTGTCCCGGCAGATTTTTTTTTTGGTAGAATTGTTACTAAATCCGCGGAGATAAAAGGATGAAATTCTTTAGGGGAATCCAGACCAGGGCAGCAGGATTATTTTAGACGCTTGTGTTTTCAAAACTCGCGAAAGGAAATATTTATTTTATTTTCAAACATCGCCTTTACTTCTGAGCAAACTTAATGTGTGTTGTTTTGCGGCGAGTTACCAAAGAAATTAGGCGGAACCTTGTCCTCACATTTCATTGTTCAAAATAGTCCAGAATTGAACTTAATTTGCGTGAATTTCAGTTTAAAGATGCGCATCGATCAACAGTTAGAATACCAGCCCATTCTGAGATCAGTCACTGCAATGGTGTGTAGGTTGGGTGGATTAACCAAGGTAAATGGGAGGAGTTATGGGGATTGGGCGAGGCTGCACTTTCAGAGAGTAAGGTCGTATGGCCTGCACTGTAGGGATTCTACACGATAGTATTCTATGCTATCTCTGTTCTTGCAGAATTACAACACATTCGCCTTTTGTACATGAGTACATATATATCATAGAATCCCTACTATATGTAAACAGATATTCTGTTCCATTTATAGTGCAAAATAACGGAGCTGCATTTTGCTGACAAAGTGGGAGAGTTGTTGCTAAGACAGGTGGAAAGGGGCTGGGGAAAGGGGCCGTGGTGTAGAGGCGGTGGAAGGGGTTTGGGAGGGAAAAGTGAGTTTGGGGAAGAGGGTTTGAAGTTGAGACTGGGAGTTGTGTTTGAGGAGGGGTTTGGGAGTGAGGAGGGGTTTGGGAGTGAGGAGGGGTTTGGGAGTGAGGAGGGGTTTGGGAGTGGGGAGGGGTTTGGGAATGAGTGGAAGGAGGTATTTGGTGGAGGAGGTATTTGGTGGGGGAGGGTGGGGGGTTGGGGGAGGTTGGGGGGGGGTGGGGGGGGTGGGGGTGGGGGGGGTGGGGGGGGAGGGTGGGTGGGGGGGAGTGGGTGGGGGTGGGTGGGTGGGGTGGGGTGGTGGGGGGGTGTGGGGGTGGGTGGGGGGGTGGTGGGGGGGGTGGTTGTGGGTGGGGGGGTTGTGGGTGGGGGTGGGGGGGTTGGTGGGGGGGTGGGGGTGGGGGGGGTTTGGGGGTGGGGGGGGGTGGGGGGGGTTGTGGGTGGGGGTGGGTGGGGGGTGGGGGGGTGGTGGGGGGGTTGGGTGGGGGGGGGGTGGTGGGTGGGGGTGGGGGGGGTGGGGTGGGTGGTGGTGGGGGGGTGGGGGGGGGGGGTGGGTGGGTGGGGGTGGGGGGGGTGGGTGGGTGGGGGTGGGGGGGGGTGGGTGGGTGGGGTGGTGGGGGGTGGGTGGGGGGGGGGGGGGGGTGGGTGGGTGGGGGTGGGGGGGGTGGGTGGGGGGTGGGGGTGGGGGGGGTGGGTGGGTGGGGGGGGTGGGTGGGGTGGGGGGGGGGTGGGTGGGTGGGTGGGGGTGGAGGTGGGGGGGGGGGGTGGGGGTGGGGGGGTGGGGGGGGTGGGTGGGGGTGGGGGGGGGGGGGGGGGGTGGGGGTGGGGGGTGGGTGGGGGTGGGGGGTGGGTGGGGGTGGGGGGGGTGGGGGGGGTGTGGGGGGGGTGGGGGGGGTGGGTGGGGGTGGTGGGGGTGGGGGTGGGTGGGGGTGGGGGGGGGGTGGGGGGGTGGGGGGGGTGGGGTGGTGGGGGTGGGGGGTGGGTGGGGGGGGTGGGGGTGGGGGGGGGTGGGGGGGGGTGGGTGGGGGGTGGTGGGGGTGGGGGGGTGGGGGGGGGGGGGGGGGGGTGGGGGGGGGGGGGGTGGGGGGTGGGGGTGGTGGGTGGGGTGGGGGGGTGGGGGTGGGGGGGTGGGGAGGGGGGGAGGGGTGGGCGGGGTGGGGGGGAGGGGGGGGTGGAGGGGTGGAGGGGGAGGGGTGGGGTGGTGGTGGGGGGTGGTGGGGGGTGGGGGTGGTGGGGTGAGGGGGGGTGGGGTGGGGGGTGGTGGGGGGTGTGGGGCGGGTGGTAGGGGGTGGTGAGGGTGGGGGGTGGGGGTTGGGTGGGGGTGGTGGTTGGGTGGTGGTGAGGGTGGGGGTTGGGGGTGCGGGGGAGTTTGGGAAGGGGCTGCGTTTGGGAGGGAATTGGGAAGAGGATGAGGGGTGAATGGGGAAGGGCAATAAGGGGTTTTGCAGAGAAGGTTTGGGAAGAGGCTAAATTTAGGTGTTTGGGAAGGGGATGAGGGCGATATTTGGTGATGGGTGAATGGGAAAAGGTGAAGAGGGGTTTGGAGGGGGCTGGTGAGGGGTAAATGGGGAAGGGGATTTTAGAGGAGGGGGTTGGGGGGAAGGGGTCGAAGGGGTATTTGGGGAGAGGGTTTGGGAAGGATATTTGGTGAGGGGTGAATGGGGGAGGGGGTTTGGGAAGAGGCTGAGAGTGATTTGGGGATGGGGTTGTGGAGAGGCTGGATGCGGAGGTGGGAAGGGGGTGAGAAGAGGTATTAGGTAAGGAGGTATCCGTTGAATGAAACTCTGGGCTTTCCCACTCAGGGCGAGGAAGTCGATAGGTCTGCGAGCGCATGCGCAGCACGTCTCCCGCTGCCAGCCGCCCAGGGTGTCGATCTGACTTCAAAAAAAAACCCCAAACGGATGTGCTTTAGTAAAAGGAAAGAGCAACAGCGCGGATTTTAATGACAAACTGTGAGTATTATCCTCACCTTTTCCTAGCTGATACGTATATGTATTTGGAATGTTCCCCAGCCTGGGCTGTGAGAGCTGTCAGTCTGAGGCTGCCAAATGTATCCGCTCCACATTGCTACAATCTGACAAATCTTCCTTTTGTGTGGCAGACTTTGCAGACAAATTCCAAATCATCACTGAGCTGCCCGTCCGGCCCCCTCATTTACTGAGTGCGATTGCAATATTGTGGCACAGAGGAGAGGGCTGGTGTTTCTTACCCCTCTGGTGGCTGGGCTGATGCTTCTGGGTGCCAGTGAAACATTTCTTGTGTTTTTATTTAACCCTGTGCTGGGGAAAAAAATGCAGAATTACCTCAGCCCTTGCTGCATTCTCTCCCCCCCCCCCCCCCCCAGTTAGTGAGAGAAGCCACACACTGCGGGACTCCAGTGTTTGCCATTCTCTTTAGCTCCTGTCATTGTATTGAAGAACTGATATTGTCAGGATGCTGTGGGTGCTTTCAGTGGGGAAAGGTAACACACAGGATTCCCAGTTTGTTGCACTTTTTGACCCCTTTCCCCTGTTGTTACTGGCCACAGCCACCTGTGGCTGCTGCTGGATTTCAGGCTCCAGCACACACACACACAGTCCATGCATTGATGTGCTTCAGCGCTCTCTCTCTATCCCTCTCCAGCCTCAACAGTATGTCACTGCGATCGCTACATCTACCAAGTGCCTCACTTGTGGTCAGAATTGCTGAGTGCTTTAGACCCCCCGCCGTCTTTCTTCGGTTCGAAGCCGGCACCTTTATTTGCTAAAGCCCCAGTAAATAATGGTTGTAGGCACCATACAGCGGGGGTGGTGGGGAAGGGTGGGGGTGAATTTGGTTGATTGCTCAGCAAGATAACGGGGCATGACCAAGAGTCGGTGCTGGCGAGGTGTGGAAATGGGGGCAGCTACATTGGGAGGGGGAAATTGCAGTTCTCTATTCAAGATTCTGTAAAGCACTTTCATCCATTTCCAAATTCCCATGGCTACAGACTTACACCCAGCTGTTTCTCAATGTTCACAAACTTATTCTATATTCATTTGAGGATATTCAAATGAATAGAGCTTGATAATGTACTGCATTCAGTGTGGCTGATGAATAGCAGGTCTGATGTATTGCTCTTTGGGCCAAGCTATGTTGTACAAGCATCTTGCTCTAAAGAGGTTGTCGTTACTGTCGATATGTTGTGTCGATGTAAGGTGTAAGGCTAGTTATTTCTTCAGTGCACAAGAGGAATATAATAGTGTGCACACAAATGTTTGACACCAAGTGTGACATGATGTAGAGATATGAAAGAAACTGCAGGTAATGCTTACTGTGCTGGTGTGGTGGGTCTGGAGGAGTGGTTGGTAGAATGCAGGTACACTATTTATTCTCCTCACAGATCAATTAAAGCCCCACGGGCATGAGCGCAGTCAAAGATGGGTAATCAAGAGTGCTATTGCATGCTTTGAATCCATACACTGTGGTAAACCAAAGAAACACATTGTCTTAGCAAAGCTGGTGGGGAAACCAATATCACATCATTATTTTGGTCATCTCTTAGCAAAGTGTTGCAGCACTGGCGTGGAATCATCGTTGTGATGAAAGAGGCACAGCACTTGCGCATCCTCCTTGCCAAAACATAAAACCTAATTCCCACTATGTTGTAAGATGGACATAGTCTTGAATTATTTAAGATGGTTTCTCTTCTTTGCCTTGCTGTCTTTTTACTTCCTGTCACATACTTGTGTTGAAGCGCCATGACATTTAGGAAACTGTCATGAAGGAATTAGCAAACCAGACACTGGAATGGAACTGAATTAAAATCGTGAATTGAAACTACTTTATCATTGTGCATTATTATCCTGAATTATTGACTGGGTCTACCTATAATAAGTACATTTGGGCTCAGAAGTGTATTCAAGCCAATTCCTTTCATGATGCCCATTAATTTAAAATAAAAGGACAGAAGGAAACAAGAAATACATTTTATGATTAATAACCGCATATCAGAAAGAATCTGTGGAAAGAACAAACTAATTAGTCTTTTCCAAAACTGTGTTGCTAATACTTTAGATTTCCTGCAGTCAGTATTTTTTAACTTTACATTAACATTAACATTTACATTATCACATTCTAACCAATTTTTTGTAAATCTTGTAAAGTTGATATCATCACAAACATGATCAATATTCCAGTAAAATACACTCACATCTTGTTTTGTGTACATAATGGCCCAAGGAGTGAATTAAGGCAGCGCTGTAGCACAGTGGTTAGCACTGCTACTTCACTATGCTAGGGTCCTGGGTTTGATTCCTAGCTTGGGTCACTATCTGTGTGAAGTCTGCATGTTCTCCCTGAGTTTCCTCAGGGTGCTTTGGTTTCCTCCCAAAGTCTGAAAGACGTGCTGGTTAGGTGCATTGACTGGAACAGGTGCCAGATTGTGGCAACTAGGGAAATTTCATAGTAATTTCATTGCAGTGTTAATGTAAGCCTTACTTGTGACTAATAAACAAACTTTAACTTTAAGCATCACCTTGGGCTGGAGCAGTTTGACATCATTAATGGATATGCTCTAATCCATGTTTATGTCCCATGTAGTTGTACTGACTCAGCTATATGGTTGACAACACAGTGACAAAATTGCCCCTTTATTCAATATCATAACCATTATTAAATTATTTTGTACAATTTATTCAATGTGCAATTTTTTATTTTTTGAGAGGAAACAAGTAATCATCCCACTGGTGAATTGTGTAATGCATATGTGCCAATGTTGAACTGTTGAAAGCTCAGTTTTGACTAATCAGAGCTCATTCATCTTATGTATAGGATAAATGATGTTTTTGGGATTCCCCCTGCATTGTTAAAAAACACCTGACACCACCTGACATTGAAAGAATTCAAAATGTCTAGTGGTAAAATTTCATTCATTCAAACATGATGAATGAAATGTTAACTCCTGATCAATGCTGCCGAAATATGGTCCCAAATTTAATTCTGTCACCCCTCTTTAAAATATGTGTAATTTCTGAAATGACATTTACAGCAAAGCATTTTCTGTAACACATTTTTCAGATGCTACTGTTATCAGTTAACGTTAATTTCTCCTTTTCTAAAGGAGGGTCCGGCAAATATTCCATTAATATGAAAAACTGCTGTTTATTCTTTCAGCAGAGAAACACTTTATATATTAGTGTAATATTCTGCTGTTGACCTAATCGCAGAGATATTCAGAGGGATTAATTGCTAACTACAACCTGTAACCTCTTGGTTTGGCATACCTCTTACTCTCCCAACAAGTCAGGGGACCAACCCTGGCTCAGTAAGGAGCATGCCAGAAGCAGCAACAGGTATACCTAAAAATAAGGTGTCAAGCTGATGAAGCTACAGCACAAAGCATATGATATTAAAATCAGTGGTGGCAGCATGTTATAGGTGGAGCTAAGTGATCCCACAGCCAATAGATTCAGACAGAAGATGTGCAGTTCTGCCACATCTAATCATGAATGATAATGGAAAGTTAAGCCACTAATATAAAGAGAAAGACGAGGCGCTATGAAAATTCTTATTAGTTATTAATGGCAGAGCCGAGCACATTAATGCAAAAGGCAAGGCTGAAGTATTTGAATACAGTTTCAGCCATAAGTTCTGCCTGTTAAATAAATTAAGTGCCCAAGATGTTAAGGGTAAGATCCTGGCCCAGACAGAGGATTGGCTGACTGGCAGAAGGCAGAGAGTGGGGATAAAGCGGTCTTTCTCAGGATAGCAGCCAGTGACTAGTGATGTGCCTCAGGGGTCAGTGCTGGGACCACAACTTTTCACAATATACATTAATGATTTGGAGGAAGGAACTGAAGGCACTGTTTGCAGACAACACAAAGATATGTAGAGGGAGCGGTAGAACTGAGGAAGTGGGGGGCTGCAGAAGGACTTGAACAGATTAGGAGAGTAGGCAAAGAAGCAGCAGGTGGAATACAACGTGGAAAGTATGAGGTTATGTACTCTGGAAGGAAAAATTTTCTAAATGGGAAAATGCTTAGGAAATCAGAAACACAAAGGGCCTTGGAACTCATTGTTCAAGATTCTGTTAAGGTTAACATGTAGGTTCAGTCAGCAGTTAGGAAGGCAAATGCAATGTTAGCATTATACAAAGAACAAATAACAAAACAGCACCGGAACAGGCCCTTTGGCCCAATGAGCCCGCACTGCCACCCCCATGTTCCCACCTCTACCCGTGATCCCTGTCTATGTTTATAGATCTATGGATTAAAAACCAAATTTGAGACAATTTAGGGAGAATTTGCCAATTAGCCTAAGAGCACATCTTTGGGATGTCGGAGGAAACGGAGCACCCAGAGAAAACCCACGCAAGCATGGGGAGAATGCGCAAACTACCACAGACAGAGGCCCAAATCCATGTATCTGCACAGCACAGTGATAGTCACTCAGCTGTCGTGTTGCCCATCAAATAGTCCAGGTCAAGCGTACACTAACGACGTGAAGCACTAGGATACTCTCGAAAAAAAAATCCAAGAGCAGCTCTCTCACAACCCATTGCCTGTATGCCCCTTGTTAGACAACAAGGTGGACCAAATGTCAAAAGGGCTAGAATACAAGAGCAGGGATGTACTTCTGAGATTGTACAAGGCTCTGATCAGACCCCATTTGGAATGTTTTGTGCAGTTTTGGGCCCCATATCTAAGGAAGGATGTGCTGGCCTTGGAAAGGATTCAAAGGAGGTTCACAAGAATGATCGCTAGAATGAAGAGCTTGTCATGTGAGGCATGATTGAGGACTCTGTGCCTGTACTCATTGGAATTTAGAAGGATGAGGGGGAATTTTACTTAAACTACAGGATACTGCGAGGCCTGGATAGAATGTTAACACTAGTAGAAAAACCAGAACCAGAAGGCACAACCTCAGGCTATTGGGATGATCCTTTAAAATGGAGATGAGGAGGAATTTCTTCAGCCAGAGGGTGGTGAATCTGTGGAACTCTTCTTGTTGCAGAAGACTGCGGAGGTCAGGTCATTGAGTGTCTTTAAGACAGAAATAAATAGGTTCTTGATTGATAAGAATCGATTAGGAGTTATGGGGAAAAAGCAGGAGATGAGATGGAAAAAAAAAGCCATGACTGAAGGGTGGAGCAGACTCGATAGGCCGAGTGGCTTAAGATTTCTGTCTTAAAGACACTCAATGACCTGACCTCCGCAGTCTTCTGCAACAAGAAGAGTTCCACAGATTCACCACCCTCTGGCTGAAGAAATTCCTCCTCATCTCCATTTTAAAGGATCATCCCAATAGCCTGAGGTTGTGCCTTCTGGTTCTGGTTTTTCTACTAGTGTTAACATTCTATCCAGACCTCGCAGTATCCTGTAGTTTAAATAAAATTCCCCCTCATCCTTCTAAATTCCAATGAGTACAGGCACAGAGTCCTCAATCATGCCTCACATGACAAGCTCTTCATTCTAGCGATCATTCTTGTGAACCTCCTTTGAATCCTTTCCAAGGCCAGCACATCCTTCCTTAGATATGGGGCCCAAAACTGCACAAAACATTCCAAATGGGGTCTGATCAGAGCCTTGTACAACCTCAGAAGTGCATCCCTGCTCTCGTATTCTAGCCCTTTTGACGTTCAGTTCCTATGTCTTAAGATTCATCTTAGTCTCTTCCTGACATTCCCATCAGCATAGACGTCACAGTCTTCAACCAATTTGATTCACTTTGTGCAATATCTTGTAATGACTAAATATGGAAAATAGAGCAAAGACTGTGGGCTTCAAGAGCATCCTGATAGTAGTGTTGAAGATTTGGTGTTCCAGAATTAGTTGCATCTAGGCAAGGCTTTTCTACTGCATCAATGCATTAAAGTGCAAGATTGCCTAATTATCTTCTGTACACATAAAGAAGGTCAAATCAATAGCACCATGGAAAAATTACAGCATGGAAGGAGGCCATTTTGCCCATCTTGTCCATGCCAGCCTAAGGACCCAGGTGCTCTTTTTAATTCCATCTTCCTGCACTCTGCCCATAGCTCTGTAGCCTATAACAGTTAAGGTGCAGATTCATCTATTTTTTTAAAAAGTTTAGAGTCTCTGCCTCCACTACCAACTTGGACAGGGAATTCCAGACACCCACCACCTTCTATGTTTAAAAAAAAGGTTCTTCCTCATATCCCTTCTATACCTACTGTCACTTGAATTTATGTCTCTTAGTTCCAGATTTCTCCACTGAGGGGAATAATTACACCCTGTCCACTCTATTTTTTTTCCTCATAATATTGTACATCTCTATCAAATCTTTATTCCAAAGAACATCTTTATTCCAAAGAAAATAATTCTAATTTAGCTAATGTCTCCTTGTAGTTACACTTTTCTAGCTCTGGTAACTCCCTTGTAAACCTTTTCTGTGCTCTCTCCAGAGCAATTACTTCTTTCCTGTAATTAATGACCAGAACTGCACAGAATATTCCAGCTGTGTTCTAACTAGTGTTTTATGCAATTCCAGGATTATATTCTTATATTCTTTACCTCTACCAATGAAGGAGAGCATTCTATATGCCTTCTTTACAACGTTGTCTACTTGAATTACTGCCTTTACTGTGTACTCGTATATCAAGACCTCTCACTTCATCTACCCCTCTTAGGTTATTCCCATTTATTATGTATTCCCTATAACTGTTTGACCTCCCTAAAATGCATTACCTTACACTTCTCTGTGTTAAAATCCAACAATTACCAGTGCATCAGCTTATGTTCAATCCTCAGCAAAGTGATAAGTGTTGTCAACAGCGTTTATTAATCGATGCTTATTCTAACTGGACCATCCAGTTGGCTCTATTTTCTCTCCACAGATGATGTCGGACCTGCTGAGATTTTTCAGCATTTTGTTTTTTTTTCCCCAATAATGCCCGTACTATCCATACAAACCTGTGCCCCCATAACCCCTATTCCTGCCATGTCAACAGATGCCCCCATACCCACAGGAAGCATTTTCTTAACACTCTAGAATTTTTTTATTTAATGAGTCGAACTTTTAAACGATTTAATAACTTGAGTGCTCCCTTTGACAGTTGCTTTTGACAGGTCCTCTTGCCAGTTCTGACAACTAGCTCCCTTAAACAAGTGTTTTTGTGAGATGCTTTTGACAGGTGATTTTGATAGTTTGTTGGCAATTAAAAAGCGCTTGACAGTAATGAGTTTATGCAATTTGTATGCACATTTATGCCTATGTTTAACAATTCCAAAGAGTGCCTGATCCACCACAAAACCTTCTCCAAAGGCATCCTGGGACCAGATTCAAAGGAGTACCTTACCTTCCCTTCCCTTCCCAAAGAGGTATCCAGACTTCGCAAATGAATCCATCAAGTTTAGACCTCTTCTTACCTGTTCTAACCTTCCCACTTCAGTGGAGATAGTTGGTGAGTTAAATGGCCAGCTGCTTTGCAAACAGCCCATGCATGAACTCTGGCTTCAACTCCATTACTGCCCCTGCGATAGTAGGAAGTGCCATGCTGGGAGGAATGACTGGATTTCTGGGCTCATCCAGCATTCTTGCCATGATGGAGAGGCATCACAGAAAAACACAGTGTGCAAAAAGTGTGCAAAATTATGACTGTTAAAACTCAGAGTAATGGGACAAGTTTTCCCGTTCCACTCACCACAGGAATCATAGCAGGCAAGGGGTGGACTCGGGCGAGATTGTCCAGTTTCAGGGGGAAAGGTGGCCGGGAAATCCTGTCCAATGTGTACAGCCACAAGAACAGCAACAGCAATGATTGGCATTTATATGGTGCCATTGACATAGAAAGAGTCCCGAAGTGCTTCACAGAAGAGTAATCAGAAAATAATGGAAGCTAGCTAAAGAAGGTATTGCTAGTGGTGACAAAAAGGCTTGGACAAGGAACCATAATTTAAATAGGGTCTTGAGGGGAAGGTAGCTGGCTGAGGGCACAATTGCCACTGGACTGCATAGATCAAAGGAATGGAGAATTGTGGGGTAGGGTACTACAGCTGTAAATGTGGAGGAAATTAAAGAGGCAGGAAGGATAAGGACATGGTGGGATTTAAAGGTGAAGGTTGCAAAATTTAAATTAGAGGATTAAAAGACCAGGATCCACTATAGTCCAGAAGGGACAAGAGTCAGGTGTAAATGGGATGTCAGAATTTGGACAGAAAAACTTTGTAAAAAGTGGAGACTGATGTCATTCAGAAGAACATTTGAACAATTGAATTCTGAGGTAACAAACATCTGGATGACTACTTTTGCAGCAGATAAGCTAAAAGTTGTAACGAGATGGAAGGAGGTAGTCTCTGCAATAGAGAGGATGTGGGTCGGTTGCGCAGCTCTGAATTGAAAAGAGTGCTGAGATTGTGATTTAACCTGAAATAGTGTCAGACAGGGAGAAAGGATAGTATTGGTATCAAGCGTTTGGCTTTTTAAAGTGTCAGCTGTGGTTCACTGATATCATTTTCACCTCAAAGTCAAAGAATTAGGAATTCAAGGATTTAGAACATAGCACATTACAGCACAGAACAGGCCCTTCAGCCTTTGATGTTGCGCTGACCAATATAAAAAGCAATGCCTCTCCAAACTAAACCATTCCCTTCTCTTCCATATACTTATCAACTAACCTTTTAAACGCCACCAAACTTGGCGCATCTACAACTGCTGCAGGCAGGGCATTCCACTCCCGAACCACCCTTTGGGTAAAGAACCTACCTCTGATATCCGTCCTATAACTATCACCCATTAATTTAAAGCTGTGTCCCCTTGTGCTAGCTTTTTCCATCCTAGGAAAAAGGCTATCACTGTCCACCCTATCTAAACCTCTAATCATCTTATATGTTTTGATTAGGTCCCCTCTTAGCCGCCTCCTTTCTAACGAAAACAACCTCAAATCCTTCAACCTCTCTTCATAGGACCTGCCATCCATACCAGGCAACATCCTGGTAAACCTCCTCTGTACCCTCTCCAATGCCTCCACATCTTTCTTATAATGTGGGGACCAGAACTGCACACAATACTCCAAGTGCGGCCGCACTAGAGTTTTGTACAGTTGCAACATGACGTGGCGGCTCCGAAATTCAATCCCCCTACCAATAAAAGCTAAGACTCCATATGCCTTCTTAACAACTTTATCCACTTGACTGCCTACTTTAAGGGATCTATTGACACATACACCAAGATCCTTCTGTTCCTCAACACTATTAAGAGCCCTACCATTAGCCCTATACTCTACACATTTATTGTTCCTGCCAAAGTGCATTACCTCACACTTGTCCACATTAAACTCCATTTGCCACCTCTCGGCCCAGCTCTGCAACTTGTCCAAGTCACTCTGCAAACTAAAACACCCCTCTTCACTATCTACCACTCCACCGACTTTAGTGTCATCTGCAAATTTACTGATCCATCCCTCAATACCCTCATCCAGATCATTTATAAAAATTAAAAACAGCAGGGGCCCCAAAACAGACCCCTGAGGCACACCACTTGTCACCGAACTCCACGATGAATATCTCCCATCAACCACCACCCTCTGTCTTCTATCTGCTAGCCAATTCCTTACCCAATTAGCTAAATCACCCTCTATCCCATACATCTGCATTTTCTGCAGAAGTCTTCCATGGGCCACCTTATCAAACGCCTTACTAAAGTCCATATAGACCACATCAACCGCCTTACCCCCATCCACCTCCTTAGTCACTTTTTCAAAAAAACTCAATGAGGTTAGTAAGGCACGACCTACCCTTCACAAAACCATGCTGACTATCTCCAATCAATTCATTACTCTCTAAATAACTATAAATCCTATCCCTAATTATTCTCTCCAATACTTTGCCCACAAAGTATTTAAACGTATCTTTCAAGGCTGGCATGCCAGTGTAGTACTCGGAGGCTGCTGCACTGTTAGATGTGCAATCTTTTGGATGAGATGTTAAACTGAGGCCCTGACTGGATGTAAAAGATTCCACAGCGCTATTTTGAAGACAAACAGTGGAGCTAACCTGGTGTCCCAACCAATATTTATCCCTCAGTCAACATCACAAAAATCAGATTATCTGGTTTATTGCTGTGTGAAAATTAGTTACCATGTTTTCGACATTACCACAGTAACTACCCTTCAAAAGTACTTAATTGACAAGAAAGTGCTTTGAGATGTCTAGTGTTTGTGAAGGCTGTTGTGTGCATGCAAGGTTTTTCTTAGCTGAACAGAGGAGAGACATTGGAAGAGACTTAGTATGTTAAAGATTGCTGAGAAGTTGTCACCGGTTGACAGAGCACTGTCACAGAGGATGCCATTAGTCATTTTAATTAGCGTTGTTCCAATGCTGTGGCAGAATAGGAAAATTAAGTGGAGAGATTTGAAAGATGACAAGATATTGAGGATGATAGTGGAGGAGGTTTTGTGAGGAAGACAGTGTTTTGAAAGTGGGTGAGACATTACCCCATTACATCAGGTGGGGGAGAAACTATTTACAATGACAGCCAACATGGGCAGAAGAAAGGAAACTTGGCTGGTCAACATTTTGATTGAATTGAGTCACGAGCACTAGTTTCCCATGAGAAAGAAGGAACACAGCTCAAAGAGGGTCTCTAAGACCCTTTGAGACAGAGATGAGAAGATTTTTTCCTCTCTCTTTTTGAAATTTCTTTACCCAGAGAGCGGTAGAGGCAGAGTCAGTGAATATTTTTAAGGCAGAGGTAGATTCCTAACTATCAAAGGAGTCAAAGGTTATTTGGGGGTGGGGGGGAGGGAGAGGGGAGACGTGGCAGTTGGTGTTGGTGGAATGAAGAATTGAGACTGCAATCAGATTAGCCATGATTTTATTGAATAAAGGAACGGGCTTGATGGGCTGAATGATCTACTCTGTTCCTAATTTTGAATGCTCAAAGGTAAGGGACCAAGCAATTGGGTTTCAGCAACAAGCTAAGTTTGGGGAGGGCTTGAGGAGAGAAATGAAAGAAGGGTATGGAACGAAGGCTAAGACATAGGCAAGCTTGGGTTCAGTGAAGAAGGGGCATGGGTGAAGCAGGAAAAGTAGCTCAACTAGTTGGAAATATTGGGAGTAGAATAAAAAATGAGGAACAGACTGAATTGAACTGGCCAGGCAAAAGAATGAGAAAGTTGTGGGATTGATAACAGTCTTAAATGAAAACATATCTAGTTATTGAAGAGCAAAATTTTCTGGGTAATTTGAGTACTGCTCTATTATGTAAAATCAGTATGCTTCAATGAAGTCTGGACTCATCTTGCTGAAAAGTGCCCTACTTAGGCTGCAGCCTGCAGACAATGATTGGTTCACTGAAAAACTAAAGAAATTCAAATCCCCACAAATGATGCAGAAAAGGACTGTGAACTTGATTCTAAAGCCCTGAAATTAACTTGAGGACATGTTAGGAGCATGGAGCTCTGATATCACATGGGAAATTCAAAAATAAGTTCAGTGCATCTGACAGAAGAATTTGAACACAGCCAGGTCATTATCATTTTACTTCTGGGTTTGGCATCAATTTTATTGCACTGGGCATGATGCTAGAATACATGGCTCAATCCAAACCACAGCTTTTAAAGGACCAATCTAAATATGTAATTTGGAGGAGTTTGAAGCAAATAAAGAAAAGGTGTGGAAATAGATACATAAAGGCTGTGTCCTGTTTCAAAGATGCATTCCTTGATGTGCTGTTGGAAACGGAGAGGAACAGGAGAGAGATACATATCCTCAGTACTGCTGCTGGAATGTTGTCTGGACCTAAAATCTTTTGGTATCTACCCCACGTGAAGTAGAATCTTACATCCCTCCGCCTGTGGGTTTGCACGTGTTTGGGGGGTGAGGGAACTTGGAGGTGGAGAGGATGGGGGGATGTGGTGCCCAGAAAATTTCTTGGATCACCTTCTCACCAGGATCCTACCTGTCCTGACCGCTCCGCAATTTTATGGTAAAGGCCCACGATAGCTTACCCGCCCTTGTCCCAGTGAAGGCCTTTAATTAGTAAATTAATTTCTACCTAACAGCATCTACCCTCCACCCCCAGCCTCAATTTTTGGACTGGAGGGACAGGTTCTGGAGCTGTCTGGAATTGACCCTTTTCAGGCTCTGTTGCAGAAATGGGAGGAGAGGCTCACATCTGATAATAGCTCCTTTCCAACATCAGGCTATGTGAGACATCGAGAAACCTTCCCACACCACCCCCACCTCCAGTGAGTGCTCAGTGCTTATCCCCCCCTCCTCCAACCAGTCTGTCTATTACATTTATCTGGTGCCGGTCTCCAAGGGCTGAAATTCTTGAAGTCCCAGATCTGGGCACAGTAGCTTTTGCCACTGCTATCTCAGTGAAGCGGGATCTGCTTTTGAGTGAAGTGTGGAAGTCCTGTTTTCTTGGAGCATTGAATGGCTGTGGGGCCTTTGGCATCTGATATCCTCCACTGACTCTTTGGGTGGTGGGGTGGGAAACCTCGCCATCCTTAAAATCTTGGCCTAGAGTGAATCAAATTGACATCTGGGACCTGTGGTGTTCGAAGCCAAGATTGATCATCCAATCAGTACTGAAAGTGATTGCGAAGGCTCCAACCTGTTCTTTTCTATTGATGTGCTGGGATACCCCATCATTAAGGATGGGGATATTTGTGGAGCCTCCTCAATAAATGTTATTTAACTTTCTACCAAAATTCACAATTGGATGTGGCAGAATTGCAGAGCTTTGATTTGATCTGTTGGTTAGGGGATGGCTTAGCTCTGTCTGTCACTTGCTGCTTCTGCTGTTTAGGTGTGTAATCCTTTCCCATAGGATCACCGTTTTTACAAATGCCTGGAGCTCTCCCTTGCATGCACTCTTCATTGAACCAGATTTGATCCCTAGCTTGATGATAACGATGGTGTGAGAGAGCGTTTTCAGGTTAGAAGTGATTCAATTTCACAAGAAAGTCCAGGAGCCCTTCCAATGAGTCCCCAGGGCATGGCAGGGTAGAACTGACCCATGCAAGCCCCTCCTGTTAGTGCTTGAAAGAGCATTATAAGTGGGATAGAACTTGAATACAAAATTATTTAAAATATTAAAATATTGATGGAACTTCAGGCGTTTAATATTTAAAACACGTGGATCGGAAAGTTTTTTTTGATGAATACGCAAACACTGAGATGATCTTTTTTGATTTCTCACAAAATGGTCAATGAATTTATAAAAAAACTAGTTCCTGTTACACCAGAAATAGGATCCCTTGTCTGCTGAATCTTGAAAGTTATGTTCAATATTTCTAAAATCACTCAAACCCCTGCATGGTGATTAAAGGAAGTCTAGTTTTCATATTGTTTTAGCAGTAAATAGAGGCTTCTATATTTGAATTTGATAAAGACCAACTTCCTTATTCCTTGTACTTGAAGGATGCACTAGAAGCTGTTGATTCTCTCTCTCTGGAAACACTGTAATATGATGGACACCCTATTAGTGGGCAATGATTAGATCTCAGTGTTCAAAACTTAAGTGGTAGAACTCTGTGCATTATTTAGATCAGTAAAATGTTTAATTTATATGCAGTTTTAAATGCAAAATAAAAATGATGGCAGTACAATGCTGGCTAGAAACTGAGTTGGCAAATTGTAATTATGGATGTTTCATGTTTGCAAACTTTTTTCTAACTTTTCTAACTTCAGAACAGGAAGTGTTCCCTCTGGTAATCAGGAAGTAGCATAAACTGAAATCCTTTTATAGCAATTATCTTTAAGTAAGAAAAAGTATCGTTGACGTCTTTACCCAAACACAATCGTGTGACCTTATTAAGTATGGTACCTGCAGAGGCTATACTGCTGTGAAATCGAACAGTTAAGTCATATAAACTTGTTATCTGGGGAGTATATCTTTCACTCAGCACTAAGCTTAGCCAAAAAGGACATGAGTATTAAGTGATTTACATGCTTTGTAATCACATCTCTTTCATTAAAAGTAATCTGAGGAAAAGATAATTTGCTGTAATTGTAGGTAATGTGAAACAAAGTTGTATAGATTGGAAAAATTGGGATCCTTCCTGGAACTGAAAAGATTGAGTGGGGACACGATCGAGGTGTTCAAAATGATGATGTGTCTGAACACAGCTTATAGTAATTGTCCCCATTGCAAAAGGATCTGGAAATAGAAGCATAGATATAAGGCGCCTGGCAAAAGAACCAAGTGTTAACAAAGAAAATTCTTTCTCACAGAGCATGTCATGACCTGGAATGCACTGTCCAAAAGATGGGTAGAGGGCGGTTCAATTTTGGTTTCTAAAAGGAAATTAAATATGTACTTACAGTGGAAGAATTTGCAGGAGAAAGGGCAGACATTGGAAGTAAGACTAACTGGGTTGCTCTTGCCGAGAGCCAGCACAGAATTGATGGGTCAAATGGTCTCTGCCTATGCTGTAACCATTCTATGATTTTGATGAGACCACTTTCAGTATATTGACCTGGAAATTGTGTGAGACAGTATTATAAGAACATGAGAATCAGGAGCAGGAGTAGGCCATCTGGCCTCTCGAGCTTGCTCCACCATTCAGTCAGATCATGGCTGATCTTTTTCTGGACTCAGATCCACTTACTCACCCCCTCACCATAACCCTTAATTCCTTTACTGTTCAACATTCATTTATCCTTGCCTTTAAATCATTCAATGGGGTAACCTCAACTGCTTCACTGAGCAGGGAATTCCATGGATTCACAACCCTTTGTGTAAAGAAGTTCTTTCTCAATTCAGTCCTAAGTCTGCTTCCCCTTATTTTGAGGCTGTGCCCCCTACTTCCAGTTTCACCCACCAATGGAAACAACTTCCCTGCTTCTATTTTATCTATTCCCTTTATAATCTTACATATTTCTATATAATCTTCCCTCATTCTTCTGAATTCCAATGAGTATAGCCCCAGTCTACTCAGTCTCTCCTCGTAAGCCAACCCTCTAAACATCGGAATCAATCTAGTGAATCTCTTCTGCATCCCCTCCAATGCCAGTACATTTGAGAAGGTGAGAGGCCATGGGATCCAATGGGCTTTGGCCTTGTGGATCTAGAACTGGCTTGCCTGCAGAAGGCAGAGGGTGGTTGTGGATGGCTCTTTTTCTGCATGGAGGGCGGTCACCAGTGGAGTGCCCCAGGGATCTGTTCTAGGACCCTTGCTGTTTGTCATTTTCATAAATGACCTGGATGAGGAAGTGGAGGGATGGGTGAGTAAGTTCGCAGATGACACGAAGGTCGGTGGTGTTGTGGATGGTCTGGAGGGATGTCAGAAGTTGCAGCATGACATCGACAGGATGCAAGACTGGGCAGAGAAGTGGCAGATGGACTTCAACGTGGATAAATGTGTTGTGGTCCATTTTGGCAGATCCAACAGGATGAATGAGTACACTATCAAAGGTAGGAGTCTTAGCTGTGTGGAAGAGCAGAGGGATCTTGGGGTCCGGGTCCATAAGACTCTCAAATCGGCCTACCAGGTGGAGGATGTGGTTAAGAAAGCTTACGGTGTACTGGCCTTCATTCATCGAGGGATTGAGTTCAGGAGTCAGGAGGTAATGCTGCAGCTTTATAGGACCCTTGTTCAGACCACACTTGGAGTACTGTGCGCAGTTCTGGTCACCTCACTATAGGAAGGACGTGGAAGCTATTGAAAGGGTGCAGAGGAGATTTTACAAGGATGTTGCCTGGATTGGGAGGCATGCCTTATGAAGACAGGTTGAGGGAGCTGGGACTGTTCTCCCTGGAGAGACGAAGGTTGAGAGGCGACCTGATAGAGGTTTACAAGATGTTGAGAGGAATAGATAGGGTGGACTATCAGAGACTATTTCCCAGGGCTGAAATGGTCGCGACGAGAGGGCACAGATTTAATGTGCAGGGAAGCAAGTACAGAGGGGATGCTAGGGGAAAGTTTTTCACTCAGAGGGTGGTGAGTGAATGGAATCGGCTGCCGTCGGTGGTGGGCGAGGCGAACTCGCTGGGGTCTTTTAAAAGACTTCTGGATGAGTATATGGGATCCAATGGGATTGGGGGTTATAGATAGGTCTATGGCTGGGTAGGTTTTGATGTGTTCGGCATAACTTGTGGGCCGAAGGGCCTGTTTGTGCTGTAGTGTTCTATGTTCTATGTTCATCCTTTGTCAAGTAAGGAGACCAAAACTGTATACAGTACTCCAGGTGTAGCCTCACCAGCACCTTATACAGCTGCAACATAATCTTGCTGTTTTTAAACTCTATCCCTCTAGCAATGAAGGACAAAATTCCATTTACCTTCTTCAGTAACTGTTGCACCTGCAAATAAACTTCTTGAGATTCCTGTATAAGGACACCCAGGTCCCTCTGATAGCAGCATGCTGAAATTTATTACCATTAAATAATAGTCCATTTTGCTGTTATTTCAACCAAAATGGATGACCTCACATTTACCAACATTGTATTCCATCTGCCAGACTGTCAACCACTTAGACTATCTATATCCCTTTGCAGACTTTAGCGTCTTCAGCACACTTTGCTCTTCCACTCATCTTAATGTCACTTGTGAATTTTGGCACACTACACTTGGTCCCCAAGAACAAAAGAAATTACAGCACAGGAACAGGCTCTTTGGCCCTCAAAGCCTGCACTGACCATGCTGCCCGACTTAACTAAAACCCCTACCCTTCTGTGAACCATATCTCTCTATTCCCATCCTATTCATGTACTTGTCAAGATGGCCCTTAGAAGTCACTACTGAATCCGCTTCCACTACCTCCCCGGCAATGAGTTCCAGGCACCCACTACCCTCTGTGTAAAAAATCTGCCTTTAAATCTTGCCTCTCGCACCTTAAACCTTTGCAGCCTAATAATTGACTCTTCCACCCTGGGAAAAAGCTTCTGACTGTCCACTCTGTCAATGCCTCTCATAATCTTGTATACTTTTATCAGATCTCCCCTCAACCTCCGTTGCTCCAGTGAGAACAAAGTATCAATTTCTAGGTTCTCACCTGCCATAACTTTCCTGTCTTCAATCTTTAGCATGTTATTTGTGTCTTCTACTGTGAAGAACGACACAAAATACCTATTCAATGCCTCAGTCATTTTCTCATTTCCAGTTATTACATCTCCCTTCTTGTTCTCTAAAGGACCAATGTTTACTTTTGCCATTCTTTTTCG
Organism: Sphyrna mokarran; assembly: GCA_024679065.1. Classification (NCBI taxonomy): domain Eukaryota; kingdom Metazoa; phylum Chordata; class Chondrichthyes; order Carcharhiniformes; family Carcharhinidae; genus Sphyrna; species Sphyrna mokarran. The sequence continues at coordinate 51,142,383 of JAGIQG010000016.1, forward strand.
TTTTATATATTTATAGAAACTTTTGCTATCTGTTTTTATATTCTGAGCTAGTTTACTCTCACAATCCATCTTACCTTTATAGCTTTTTTTTTGACTTTCGGCTGACCTTTAAAGATTTCCCAATCCTCTAGGTTCCCACTAATCTTTGCCACTTTGTATGCATTTCCTTTCAAATTGATACCCTTCATTATTTCCTTAGATATCCAGGGCTGATTATCTCTTTTTCTATAGTTCTTCCTTATCACTGGTATATACTTTTGCTGAGCAATGCGAAAGATCACTTTGAAAGTCCTCCACTGTTCTTCAATGGTCCCATCATAAAGTTTTTGCTCTCAGTCTACCTTAGCCAATTCCTCCCTTTTCTTTTTATAGTCTCCTTTGTTTAAACACAAGACACTGGCATTGGATTTTACTTTCTCATGCTCCATCAGTATTTTAAATACAATCATACTGTGATCGCTTCTTCCAAGAGGATCCCTAACTGCAAGATCATTAATTATTCCCATCTGATTACGCAGGACCAAATCTAGGATAGCATGCTCCCTTGTCGGTTCCATTACATACTGTTCAAGGAAGCTATCGTAGATACATTCGATGAACTCCTCCTCAAGGCTGCCTTGACGGACTTGGTTTGACCAATTGATATGTAGATTGAAATCCTGCATGATAATTGCTGTGCCATTTTTAAGTGCATCATTTATTTCTTTGTTTATTTCTTGCCCCATCATGATGTCACTATTTGGTGACTTTACCTATCATTGACATTTTCTCCTTCCTCTTTCTAATTTCCACCCAAATAGATTCAACCTTTTTTTTTTCCATAGAACCTATATCATCTCTCACTATCACCCTGATATCATCCTTAAATGATGTGGAGATGCTGCTGTTAGACTAGGATAAACACAGTAAGAATTTTTACAACACCAGGTTAAAGTCTAACAGGTTTATTTGGTAGCAAAAGCCACTAGCTTTTGGAGTGTCGTCCCTTTGTCAGGTGAATGGAAGTTCTATTCCATATAAAGGCAATTTGTAAATTTTGTAAATTCAGTTTGTGCCTTTATATGCCCTGTTTGTGAATAGAACTCCCAATCACCTGATGAAGGGGCAGTGCTCCGAAAGCTGGTGCCTTTTGCTATCAAGTAAACCTGTTGGACTTTAACCTAGTGTTGTGAGACTTACTGTGATTATTCTTAAATATCAGAGCTACACTACCACCTCCCTTATATTCCTGTCAGTGCCTCTGAACAGTTTGATATTCAACTGCGAGTCATGACCATCCTATTACCATGTCTCTGTAATGGCCACCATACTCTTTCGTAATGACTTGTGCTGCCAACTCATTTACCTTGATTCGAATGCCACAAACATTCATATAAAGTGCCCTTATGCTAGTTTTTGTATCTTTCTGAATTCTAACACTTCCATTAATAGCATCTCTTTAAAGACTTGCGTTATCATGTAAGCCTTTAATGCATTTGTCGGACAATAGCAATATATTGTACACAAGGAGGTTATTCTACTCATTGTGATTACAAACTAATATTGCCAAAAGCAACTTCTAGTCATAATGTAAAAGAGGTTTCATTGATGAACTTTTGAGAAAGCTTCAGAGAAATTACAGATAGAACAGATGGTGTTGTTGGAGGAAGGGAACTTATACAACCAATGTGGATTTTCTTTTTTCAAGCTTTCTTATATTCTTTGCAATATTGTGAGAGCCAGTAGTGGTGACTAGTAAAACCTGAGGGTCTTTTGAAACAGTATTTGTCTAATCTGCAGTGAAATATGAAGAACCAACACAGAACACGTTAAGAATTTTATAGTCAGAACTACACCAGTGATGATGCTGCACACTCAGAAATCCATGCTGAAAAGGGTGAAACACAAGTTCACGACAGTTGCAAAATCATTGATAAATACTACTTTAAACATTCTAAGAAATGCTCCAGTAGTCTATCTGAGCGCACACAGTTGGACTTTAACCTAGTGTTGTGAGACTTACTGTGATTATTCTTAAATATCAGAGCTACACTACCACCTCCCTTATATTCCTGTCAGTGCCTCTGAACAGTTTGATATTAAATGTTATCTACATTGGGGTACAATAAAACGAGGGAGAAAAACGGAAAGAAATAAAGACTTGCTTTATCTTCATTTTCTCAACACAAAAATGATATAGCTCCACTGTGGGTTTTTTCTAAGTTTCACTTCCATAATTACAGAACTCACAATTGTGGAATGCACCATAAAATCTGTGATAAAAGTCCACATTTATTTCATTTCCTGACGGCATGAATTCCCTTCATTTGTTTTCTAGATTCTTTGGCCCACTTAAAAAATGGAGTAGAAAAGTGACCTGTTCCCAAGCTCTTTAAAATGCAGCTCAAAACTGATAGCTAGACACGACACAACAGAAATGACTCCTTTTGTGGTAAGATAGTTGGTGTCATATCTCCGGAACAACGAAAATGCAGTTGAGAATTTAGTGAGTTGGAAGCAGCGAGCCTTGAAGTTCGAGATGGCTCTGCACAAATTAAAAAATGGAGTAGAAAGGTGACCTTTTCTCCAGCTCTTTAAAATGCAGTTCAAAGCTTGAATTTGTGCAGTGAGCTTCAGAATCATCCCAAATTCAAACTCCAAAATAGTAACAGATCACTGCAATTGGCCACACCCAAGAGTGGCAATTCCTGCTCACTGTGTTCTGTGTGTGTGTCTTTTAGGATGACAGAATTAGCATGGTTTATTGCCTGTTCCTCCATTATTGAGCAGTTTTATTCATCTCACAGTTGAGGTCAACATGTAAAGAATAGGCACTCAGAAAAGACAATCAAGAGACATTGAAACAGATTGAGCCTACTGGAGGTTACTTAGGCTGCAACCTGGTTTCCTGTTTAATTTGTAAAACAGAGATACCATGTAGACATCTTTAGGGGTGGGAAAATGTATTCAATGTTGCCGTCATCCTGATAGCCATTATCTAGCTCTGTGTCGACATTCAGTGCACAGAAACCAAGGCCAGGACTTTCTGGCTGTGTACATTCCAAGAGTGGAAGTTCCAGCCCCAGGTCAATGGTCGGCTAAATTTTATGTCCCACCCACTACGATTCTCATGGTGGGTGGAATGGGAAAATACCATCCCAAGTACCACTGGTTAATAGCATCCCAACTTGTCGATGAAGCCAAAACCAAGATGCAGACGTTTTCCTTATTGAGAGTATGTTGCCTTACTCAGTCTGATAGCTCTTCTCCCACACAACCCAATGTCCCAGCTTACCTTAACCATCTTTCAGCACATATAATTAATGCCCAACACCTGTTTCTTTTAATCTTAACAGTGTTATTGATAAGACACTAACATCACTATGTGTTGAAGTTCCATCTGTACCCAATGTTACGAGAAATTGATCTCGCCATATTGCATGGAATGCTGCAACCAATTGGATCATGCCTTATTGAAACATCTATCCCTCATGGCAAAATTTGAGTGTTTAAAAAAAAAACCTCTTTGACCACAAATTTATCAGACAGTGATCTGCATACAACATTCCTCAGGTCCTGAAGAAAAAGAAAAGAGTGTCTCCTGTCATATGAATCCCTGAATAGACTGTCAAAGTTAGTTAGCAGATTATCACATCACAATAACTTTCAAACAACACCAAAATGTCATTTGGATGGTGGTGAGAAGGACCCTCCTTTCCTTCGTGCACACCTTGGGCAGGATTTTGCAGTCGTGCTCGCCCCAATGTCAGAAATTCTCACCCAGCATCAAGGGATCTTTGCATGGTCCACCCCGCTGGCTACGATTCCTGTTGCAGGCAAGACTGGAAAATTCCACCCCTTGAGTCTCAGCGCCACTGCATGCTGCCCTTGAGGTGGCTGCTGCATAGAAGAGACCATCGTCCACTTTGTTCTGGAATGTGTCTTTGCAAAGAAGGTCTAGAAAACCTTCTTTGCAAAGTGGGTGTTTTTGTCGAGGCTTGTCCTGAGTAGCTCGGTGATTGCGGGACTGAGCGCTCCATGGGCATTCTCAGGGACCTACACTGAGATAAACACCATTTACCGCTGCAGGACCATCAACTGCAAGTACCACTGGTTAATAGCATCCCAACTTGTCGATGAAGCCAAAACCAAGATGCAGACGTTTTCCTTATTGAGAGTATGTTGCCTTACTCAGTCTGATAGCTCTTCTCCCACACAACCCAATGTCCCAGCTTACCTTAACCATCTTTCAGCACATATAATTAATGCCCAACACCTGTTTCTTTTAATCTTAACAGTGTTATTGATAAGACACTAACATCACTATGTGTTGAAGTTCCATCTGTACCCAATGTTACGAGAAATTGATCTCGCCATATTGCATGGAATGCTGCAACCAATTGGATCATGCCAATTGTGGACTTTAGTAAGGCGTTTGATAAGGTGGCCCATTGGATGCCAATGGATCATGCCAATTCGATCATGCCAATTGGATCATGCCAATTATGGACTTTAGTAAGGCGTTTGATAAGGTGGCCCATGGAAGACTTCTGCAGAAAATGCAGATGTATGGGATAGAGGGTGATTTAGCTAATTGGATTAGGAATTGGCTAGCAGATAGAAGACAGAGGGTGGTGGTTGATGGGAGATATTCATCGTGGATTTCGGTGACAAGTGGTGTACCTCAGGGGTCTGTTTTGGGGCCCCTGCTGTTTGTAATTTTTATAAATGATCTGGATGAGGGTATTGAAGGATGGATTAGTAAATTTGCAGATGACACTAAAGTCGGTGGAGTGGTAGATAGTGAAGAGGGGTGTTATAGTTTGCAGAGAGACTTGGACAAGTTGCAGAGCTGGGCCGAGAGGTGGCAAATGGAGTTTAATGTGGAAAAGTGTGAGGTAATGCACTTATGGCAGAAATAATAAATGTGTAGAGTATAGGGCAAATGGTAGGATTCTTAGTAGTCTAGATGAACAGAGGGATCTTGGTGTGTATGTGCATAGATCCCTGAAAGTAGGCAGTCAGGTCGAGAAGGTTGTTAAGAAGGCATATGGAGTCTTGGCTTTTATTGGTAGAGGGATTGAATTTCGGAGCCGCAACGTCATGTTGCAACTGTACAAAACTCTAGTGCGGCCGCACTTGGAGTATTGTGTGCAGTTCTGGTCCCCACATTATAAGAAAGATGTGGAGGCATTGGAGAGGGTACAGAGGAGGTTTACCAGGATGTTGCCTGGTATGGAGGGCAGGTCTTATGAGGAGAGGCTGAGGGATTTGAGGTTGTTTTCGTTAGAAAGGAGGAGGCTAAGAGGGGACCTGATCGAAACATATAAGATGATTAGAGGTTGAGATAGGGTGGACAGTGATAGCCTTTTTCCTAGGATGGAAAAAGCTAGCACGAGGGGACACAGCTTTAAATTAAGGGGTGATAGTTATAGGACGGATATCAGAGGCAGGTTCTTTACCCAAAGGGTGGTTCGGGAGTGGAATGCCCTGCCTGCAGCGGTTGTAGATGCGCCAAGTTTGGTGGCGTTTAAGAGGTTAGTTGATAAGTATATGGAAGAGAAGGGAATGGTTTAGTTTGGAGGGGCATTGCTTTTTATATTGGTCGGCGCAACATCGAAGGCCGAAGGGCCTGTTCTGTGCTGTAATGTTCTATGTTCTATTAACTTGGTGAAAGATGCTCTTTGGTCTGCCAGAAACTTGTTCATTGTCCAGTGTAAAGAGTTGTCTGCAACCAGTATTGCAGTCCTTGCCTCCATGCTAAGACTAAAACTCAGGGCAGCTGCCGCTGAGGCTCAGTGAGGAAAGACCCACTGAAAGGTCGAAGGCCAATCTGCCATAACACACTGAGCGGTTGGAAAATATCAAAGTCCTTGGGCTGTCTGTCGAACATGAATATATATTGCAAATATCAGATGTAAATTGTTATTGCATTGAGGCATTTCAGAATGCAACATGCTTCATGGAAATTAACTAACCATTTAGTACTTTCAATACTGTTCGATTTTGACTGTTATGGAATGTAATTTTAGAATCGTGTGAGAATAAAATATATATTTTTTGAAGGAATTGTAAAACAAAATCTGACACAGAAAAAATTTTGTTACAATAGCTGTCCTCCAATGAGCACAGAGAGAAGTGTAATGAAATATAACAGGCAAGATCAATTTGAATTTGGCGAATGTATTAAACAAGTTGTAACTAAGATTTGCTTTGCCAAACTTGAGCAATGTGTAAGTAAGTAGGACTTGTTTGAACTCTACCAGTTATGACAAAATCTATAGCACTGGCCGTGATTTCATGCTTAATCCTTGATGGATGTTTTGGGTGGGATTTTCCAGCCATGCTCACCTCAATGCTGGAAAATCCCACCAATGTTAGTAGACCTTTGTATGGTCTGTGTCCCACTTGCTGTGATTCTCACTGGGGCAGAGTGTGAAAATTCCATCCTTTGAGTCTTCACATAATACTTACCCTCTCAGTTCACCTTTTCTTAGTCCTATCCAATATGCTTCATTCAATGTTGTTCCTCCATTGATAATTTACATGCATGCTTCTATATGACAAGTTAAAATACCTCAATTAACTAGTAAATTAATAAATGTAACTTAAACTACAATTTCCTGAAGACAGCCTACTGTTTTGCTCATTATTGAAACTCATAATAAAACAAAGAACATTATACTTCATGGAACCTTTTGGTTATGTCTCAGGACAAACAGTGTAAATTGTCATTGACTTCAGTGTTCTAGGTGATCCACTATGACTGGATTTCATGGGAGTAGGATTGGCTGGCTGATGCTGCTTATCACTCCTTGAAAGTATTAGCAAACTGATTTAAAAATGATTATATTACCTTGCAAGTTCTCTTAACAAGCAGGATTTCCACCCTTAAGTGGAAGGAAATCCCACCTTCAAGAACTGCCAGCCAATCAGATTGGTTGGCATCTCATTGGCGCCAGATCTCTGCAATGAGTGTTGGTGAGATTAAGGCCCAGGACTAAATGTCATGGATGATGGAGACCATAAACTCAGGCCTTTTTGGATGAGTTGGTCAACCACCTAAGGAAGAGGGAGGAAAATGAGTTTGAAGGCCTAACAGAGAAGCAACTTAGGTGGAAAAAAATGGCCTTCACACTCCTATCTGCTTTCCACAGTCTTGAGTATTATAGCAGTGGAGGGGAATTATGGACCTTAAATAACCATTAAGTCTGCTTAAGAGTCTCTCAAAATGCTGGATGCCTTACCCACTCCCCATTTTATGGGGACCAGGATGGGGCAGGCAGGAAGATGGTAGCACCTGACATTTCAATGGTCTCCCCTGCTGAAAACATGCCCAGTGGGGATGGGGGAACCATGAGAGAAAACCCCTGCTCAAATTACAGCAAACAATTGAGAAATCCAAGGATCTATGACATCCAATTGAATCACTGGAGTTGGTCGTCTCATTCAAGGGAAAATGTGAGAAGAGATTCATTTGGGGATTGTAACACCTGCAATGATCAAAGCCCTCAGTGCTGGATTGAAAAGTCAGCCAGTGCAATGTAGTCTTGTCCCAAAACGGGGATGTCCATTGTATAGCTTGTTGACCTGATTGGGACTGTGGAACAGTTTTATCCGACCTGTGGTGTGATTTGTCAAATCTTCTGGAATTTGACTGCAGACCACTGCTTCTAACAATAAAGAAATGAGCAGCTAATAAGGAGTGGGCAGAAGCATGGTAGCACAGTGGTTAGCACTGCTGCCTCAGAATGCCAGGGACTCGGGTTCAATTCCCAACTTGGGTCACAGTCTGTGTGGACTTTGCACATTCCCCCTAAGTGGGTTTCCTCTGGGTGCTCTGCTTTCTCCCACAGTCCAAAAATGTGTGGGTTAGGTGGGTTGACCATACTAAGTTACTTCTTAATGTTAGGGGACTAGTTAGGGGAAATGCATGGGGTTATGGGGATAAGGCCTGGTTGGGATTATGGTCAGCACAGACTCTATGAGCCAGAATTCTATGATGCTATGAGAAGCTGGGGACTGTATTGTGGATAAATAATGAAACATCCTTGCCATTGTGTGCCAGGAATTGCATGACCTGATTTTGTATCACAAAGTTTAATGTCACATTGGAAAGATAACATATGGGATAGTACTGTAAGCCTCAGATGTGCATGGAAATGTCATTCTGGATTATGTACTCAAGTCGTTGGGTTGAGACTTGAATTCATAGCCTTCTGATTCAGAGGCATCAGTGCTGCTCCTGAACTAAGGCTGACATTTTGACATATAATGAATCTAACATTTGAAAAGCATCTCAGCCCTCCATGTATCCTTTTATTTTTAAATATTTGGAATGATAGTAGAATGGATTGAATATCTTTTTCAGCAATATAGACCAGAATTCCCCAGCCTCCCAGGAGACTTGGCAGTAAGAGAAGGCATGTCGTTTGCTAATGGCAGGAGCTTCTGGTCCTGCCAATGTTAGTGGGATTCCCCACTGTAGCCACCCATGTGGCTGGGAAAACCGTGGCAGGACCAAAGAGTCTGCCACAGATAAACAGCCAGAGAATTCTGGCTGTAATGCAGTATATTATCGGTTTTAATTTCTTGTCTTTGTTAATGTGCCATGTTGTCATTGGCATCCTTCCATCTGTAAGAGACAATGAATGTGCAGCAAACAAACACATTTAGGTGGAGTTATCTTTATTTGGTGCGTCTTTGCTCATGACCATGGGGCCCTATCCTTGAGACGGAAGTCCTACTACAAGTACCGCACATGAAGCTGCCAAGTGACATGGTGGGTTGTTGTTTACTACATTGCAATTCCTGACACATAATGGCAAGGACATTTCATTAGTTATCCACAATACAGTCTTCAGTTTCTCATAGCATCATAGAATTCTGGAGTGCAGAAAGAGGGCGTTTGGCTCATAGAGTCTGCACTGACCATAATCCCAACCAGGCCCTATCCCCATAACCCTATGCAATCAAGCCACTGGTGATCATAGTATGCCAGTCCATAGGTGGTGTCACTGTTTTTCTCTTGCAACTTTCAATGACTTACAGATGCAATAGTCAATGTTCAGGGCTTTTATGTCACGCTGGCAAACATCTTTGAGATGGAGCCTTGTGGCACGCTTATGTAGAAAGTCAAATTATTCTTGGCTCTAGGGTTGCTGCAGTGCTATTGACAGATGTAAATTATTTTTGGAGCAAGTGGCCAAAATCTGAATCTCAAAGTAAAGTGCTAGTGTATAGCATAGCGTGTTGGAGCATCGACATCTTATATTTTGAGCTATTTCACATGAGGTTTGAATTGGAGAGATAAGAAAAAGAAAAGTTGAGCTTGTGAAATCCATCAAGAAGAAACTGAGCTTAAGTAGCCCAGTAAATCCAACTTTTTGAAGCAGAATCCAGACAGATGAAAGCGGAAACTTCAAGAAATAATTAACATCAGAAGTCAGAGTTATACTTGTTCATGAAATCGTAAACGAACATGGTGTAGGCTCTGACGAATGGAAAAAGCTGGAAGGTGAGATTGGAGGATGACGATTTTAATGATTGAGATCTTGGAGAAACAGACATGTTTATGCTTAAATCCATGAATGTGCTTTTATTCCCACCATCAAACTACCTATTCTCTTTAGCAAACGAAAGACCTCCAGTTTTACAAATGAAAAGCCTACCTTTTCTGAAAACCAAAAATAATTGGGCAGAATTCTGGAGTGGGTGGATAGCTGCGCAGGAAGGGAACAGATTGTTTGCCCTATATCCCCCCACTCCCTCCGAAAGCAAAAAGCAAGATTAATGTGGAGCTAGCCCACTCCACACCAAGAAGGCTTGGCAGTGTGGGACCTGTGCTCCTCACAGTGATGGAAATCCTCCAGTGGACAGCTTCACCAGTCTATTATGCCAAGAGTGCACTAGGACTACAATGCCAGGACTACGATGAGGGAAAAAGAGATGCTCAATGATTCTTAGTTTAAGTCTGAGGTCTTGAGCAGGAAGGATTTGAACAGGTTAGAGAGGATGTTGGGGAGATGGTGGATTTCATGCAGAAGGGAGGTAGGAAGAAAGTTGGCAGAGGCTCTACCATAAGAGGCTGTGATAATCTCCATAAGATCCATGGTGAATCATTGATTGATCTCTCCGTGGGGCTTGTTAAGTTCCCCTGGAAACAGGCAGTGGCCTGGCTGAACTTGAACTCATTACTGGGCCTGCTGTACTGTAATCGCAGGCCAGGACCAATATGTGTACACCATGGTAGTGGTTTTACTTTGCATTCTGTAATAAACTATTCCCCTTTCCAGTCAGGCTTCCTGAGTCGTTACATGACCACTACAGAGGCCACCCCTGACCTGCAAAGGTACAACCACCTTTCTACCTTCCTGATCCTTGAGGCTGCTCTCTCCCAACTTCCGATCTTGCTGCCGAATCTCTACTCACGTTATTGCTGACTCCCAGCCTGTGACCACCGTGCTGTTGTCACTCGCCCTAGTCTCTCAGTGATCCTAAGGGAAGGGTCAATCAGTGATTCACCATGGACCTTATGGAGGTTATCACAGCCTCTTATGATAGAACCTCCCCCAACTTTCTTCCTACTTGCCTTCTGCATGAAACCCACCACACCCCCCTCCCCTCCCCTCCTCCCTAACCTGTCCAAATCTTTCCTGCTCAAGACCTCGGACTTAAACATTGGACTATTTTTTTCTTCCTCACTGTAGTCCTGGCATTGTAATCTTAGTGCACTCTTGGCATGATAGATTGATGGAATTGTCTGCTGGGGGATTTTCACCACTGTGAGGAGCAGAGGTCCCACACTGCCCCTACCTAGCCTTCTCACACAGCATTAAGGCTGTAGAGTGGACTAGCTCCACACTCTCCTGTGGTGCATTGCTGGCAGCAGACACCTTGATGATTCCCTTGATGATCCACCAGCAATGATAGCTGCTGACTTTTGGCTGGTAGCTTTCTGGGAATGGTATTTCCAGGCCTAGGGTCTATGGATCATATGATAGGCCTGCCACTGCTCAAAGAGGTGTCTAAGAAACATTAATAGAGTTATGGAGGTTTACAGCATGGAAACGGGCTCTTCAGCCCAATTTGTCCATTCCGCCCAGTTTTCACTGTGAAGCTAGTCCCAATTGCCCACATTTGGCCCATATGCCTCGTTACACATCTTATTCATGTACAAATGCCTTTCTGGAAGGAGGCTTTCTTTGACTCTCCAGCTGTCAGGAAAGATACCTATCATTTTCATTAAACACTGCCGCTTGTCTGTTTACCCCTGAGGAACAGAAACGTAATGTAAGGCAGCAATATACTAGTGGAGTTCTATTTCTACTTGGTTCAGGTCTTCAGTGCGGTACTTCAGCTATGAAATCTATACGTACTTCAGTGCCTATATTGTAGGAATGATGAAATGGTTAGCAATTCTAAACTAATTTTAATTCAATTTTCATACTTTTAATAACCCATCCATCACTTTCTTGTCACCTGCTGAATTTGTCTATTTTTGTTACAATGTGATTGTCACATGTTTCCACGTTTTTAACTTGATTACTTACTAGTCCATATGAATTTTTTAACAGAAGTCACAATGCAATTCAGTCATTGAACTGCATGTTTCTGGAATAAAAGCACTATTACTATTAATAATATTAATATTAATCCCGCAATAAGGATCATTAAAGAAACATGTGATCCACCCCCAGTCTTTCAGTTTCACAGTTTTTGGACAATCCAGTAAAATCCAGTTTAGAATTGAAAAACTCAACAGTCTAGCAATGAAACACTTCATCCTAATTGAGTAGTGAGTTTCATCACAACGTTTTGATGCAATTTTAAATGAAGAAATAGCAATTATGATGCCATGTCCTGTTTGCTCTTACTGCAGGAGCAGAAACTTCCTCTTCCTGTGATCATAAAATCCTACAGTGCAGAAGGAGATCATTCGGCCCATTGGGTCTGCACCAACCACAATCCTACTCAAGCCCTATCCCCATAATCCCATGCATTTATCCTAGCCAGCTCCCATGACACTTAGGCCATGCTAAATTGTGCCTATCTACCTAACCTGCATATCATTGAACTCTGAGAAGAAATTGTATCTGGAGGTAACCCACACAGACACAAGGAGAACGTGCAAACTCTTTGTGCAAAGTAGACAGACAAATTCAGCAGGTGACAGTTTCCCAAGCCAAGATTTGAACCCAGGTCCTTGTTGCTGTGAGGCAGCAGTACTAATCACTGTGCCGTTGTGACATCCACCTAATGTTTGGAAATACCAAAGCCATTGTTTTTGGTCCTTGTCATAACATCCGTTCCTTAGCCACTGAGTCCCTCCCTCTACGGAGGCTGAACTAGATTGTTTACACCCTTAGCACCATATCTGACCCTGGGATGAACTTCCAACCACGTACATGTCATCACAAACACTACCTATTTCCACTTCTGTAGCTTAGCCTGCTTCTACTCCTGGTTCAGCCAATCTGCTGCTGAAACTCTCACCCTTCATTATCTTTAGATAGACTTAGAACATAGAGAACATAGAACATTACAGCGCAGAACAGGCCCTTCAGCCCTCGATGTTGCGCTGACCAATTAAGAAAAAGCAATGATCCTCTAACCTAAACCATTCCCTTTTCATCCATAAACTTATCTACTAACCTCTTAAACGCCACCAAACTTGGCGCATCTACAACTGCAGCAGGCAGGGCATTCCATACCCTTACCACCCTCTGGGTAAAGAACCTATCTCTGACATCCATCCTATAACTACCACCCCTTAATTTAAAGCTATGTCCCCTCGTGCTAGCTTTCTCCATCCTAGGAAAAAGGCTATCACTGTCCACCCTATCTAAACCTCTAATCATCTTATATGTTTCAATAAGGTCTCCTCTTAGCCGCCTTCTTTCTAACGAAAACAACCTCAAATCCTCAGCCTCTCTTCATAAGACCTGCCCTCCATACCAGGCAACATCCTGGTAAACCTCTCCAATGCCTCCACATCTTTCTTATTATGACTTGATCATAACCATCTTGCTCCTGGTCAGCCTCTCATACTCTAGCTTTGGTAAACATGAGGTCCTCCGAAACTCTGCTGTCTGTGCCAAGCTCACGCATCATCTTCTTCATTTTCACTCTGCTCACTGACCTACATTGGCCCCTGGTTAGACAATGGGAGTGAAACCGGGTTCAATTCTGGTCTCAGGTTACTGTCTGTATGGAATTTTCACGTTTTCCCCGTGTCTGCGTGGGTTTCCTCTGATTGCTTTTCTCCTACAGTCCAAAGATGAATGGGTTAGGTGGATTGGCCATGCTAAATTGCCCCTTAGGGTCAGGAAGATCAACAGAGTAAATATGTAGGGTTATGGGGATAGGGCTGGTGGGATTGTTGTTGATGCAGGCTCAATAGATGAAATGGCCTCTTGCTGCACTGTAGAGATTCTATGATTCTGTTCTATGATACTATGACCAGAAATTGACACCTGAAATCAAGCAACATTTTGCTGGTCCATCAAATTTTCCATCCCACCTGCTACAATTTCCATAGTGAACAAGGACAGAATGTTTTGCACGATGCCTCTATTTGAAAATTGTCTGCTTGCTTTCAAACCTCTCTATGGTCTTGTCTGCTCCCTATCTCTATACTCCCCACCAGCCTTATAATCCTCTGAATCTTTAACTGCTGAGGCACTAAGCTTTGGAAATCTCTCCCTTAATCTCACGTGTTTTTCATTTAAAATACAACTTCAGACCTATCCATGTTAACCATATTTATAAAATCAACAGGACAAAAATAAAACTATTTCTTCCCAAAGAAAAATAATCCAAGAGCTATGTTAATTTAACAGCACAACCTCTCTTGTTAATTGTGCACCTTGGGTTGGATAGTATGGTGGCACAGTGATTAGCACTGCTGTCTCACAGTGCCAGTGATCTGGGTTTCATTCTGGCTTCAGGTGACTATCTATGTGGAGTTTGCATACTGACTATGTGTCTGCATTGGTTTCCTCCTACACTCCAAAGATGTGCAGGTTAGGTTGTTTGGCCATGCAAATTTGTCTCTTGGTATCTAAGGCCAGTATGTTGTATGAAAGAAATGGTTCTTGTGGAGCAGGGAGCAATTTATCCTCCCATCCACAGTGCTGGAGAAATTATGCTGGTTCTGGCACTAAGCACTTGCGTAGCTTCGTTGAAGGAATAGAGCTATTTCTCTGTTACTATGGAGCTTGGGTTAAAGGTTCCCTTACTACTGCACCTACCATTGATGGAAGCACTGCCTAAAACATGGTCCATCTGTAAATAAATACTTGTGGACCTCCAGTAGTGAGTTGATGTCCACACAATGTTTCCCACTACTCAATGTTGGTAGGTGTAAGTGAAGTGATATTGAGATCAACTTTGCTCTCATTTTAGATTTTGAAGCTTTGAATATTATGCACCTTCATTGCTGTTCATAGTTACATTTTATTTTTCCCTTTACAGGCAATACTTATAATAAAATTAAAAATAATTTAATGTAATTTTTAGAATAAGAAATTTAATAAAATGAATAGCTAGCTGGATGTTAATATCTATCTGGTAGAAAATAATTTCTTTAAAAATAATTTACTAAGATAATCTGAAGATATACAGAGCTTCATGGTTATGTTTTGAGTAGGAGATGGCCATTTACCTATCCTGCCTAACTAAATATCTGCTTCATTGCTGTGCTTCCAAAACTAATAGCCATGAATGTCCTTGCCTAATGACAATTTATCCAGACCTTTATTAAAATTTTAACCAAAAGCTCAGATCTGAAGAAGTCATATTGCATACGAAATGTTTGTGTGGAACTACTGGCATTTCCACTTGAGGTTCATACAATCCTGCCTGAGGCCAACTAAGAACGCCGTTCTCCAAGCCTGCCTGTAAAATTCCAGCCTCTGTTTCTCTGTCCACACATGCTGCCAAGCCTGCTGAGCTTTTGCAGCATTCTCTGTATTTTTATTCCACTTGACTATACTTCCTCCCATCCTGCTTCCCATAAGGATTTCAATTCACTCCTCAGTTTCTGAGGATACTACTTTCCATACCAGTGCCTTCAATATGTCTTCCCTTTCCCTCAACCAAGGATTTCCTGTCACTGTTTGACAAGGGCCCTTCATCCCTACTGTGCAGGAGGAGGACATTAGGCCCACTGAATCTGCAGAGTATCTCATCCAGGCCTATCTGCGTAACTCCACACGTTTACGCAACTAATTCCCTATATATCTTGGGATATTAAGGCGCAATTTAGCATTGTCAATCCACCTAACTTGCATATCTTTGGACTGTGGAAGTAAACCACGCAGACCCAATGGTTTGTATTTTAGGACCTCGCTTGGGCAAGACTCGTAAAATCCTGCCCAAGGCCAACAGAGAATTCCATTCTGTGAGCCTTAGGGCTGGTAAAATTCTGGCCGGGAAGAATGCACGAACTCTAGGCTAACTGTGGCCCAATGCCGGAATTGAATCTAGGTCCTTGGCACTGTGCGGCAGCACTGTTAACCAACGTGCCTTGATCATGTGTCTGTTCAATTTCTCATCATTTTTGCTCTTACTCTTTTCTCTCCGCCCCAGAATCACAATAGATTTCCCCTTATCTTCACCAGCCCTCATGTCCAACTGATTATCCTATCTTTTTCTGCTGCTTTTAGTGCAATACCGTCACCAAATTCCATTTCCCTAGCTTCTCCTTCAGCATTCCAAAGGGAACATTCCTTCTGCTTGCCCGGGTCCACTTTTCAGTCATCCCCAAGACCCCTTCCCCTGCTGACAGCACCTTCCCAGAAGAGGTGACACACCTACCCTTTTACTTCCTCACTATCCAACACGTTAAACACCCCTTGCAGGTGAAACAATGATTTACATTTACTTTGTTCCTTCTGGTACACTGCATTTACTGATCACGGTGTGGTCTCCTCTGCATTAGGTTAAACATGGATTACATAACTACTCTGTGAAAAGCTTCTGCTCAATCTGTTGCCACTTAGCAATTTAATTTCTCTACCCCACTCCCACTCTGACCTCTCTGCTCTTGGCCTCTAAAACTGATCTAACGAAGCCCAAATTAAGTGTGAGGAACAATATCTCATCTTTTAATGAGACACTTGAGTGTTGGCTCCTGCCTCTTCTTGGAAGGTGGGAATGACGAAGCGGTTGGAGAATCGAGGAGGTGTTCTAAAACTGCTTTTGTGTTAATGGGATTTCCCCACTTGCTTGTCCCCTCTCTGCTAGAAACATAATGAAGTTCAAATGATGGGAAGCTAATCTGAATATATTCTAATATTATTAGCAGGTCGCCTGCTGTAACATCCCTGCAACTTGAGTGTATTTGAGAAGGTCCATCTTCCAATCTCAGCATATTCCTGGAGATCCCTCTTCTTTCTCAAGAGATCATGATTTTTCAATCATGGGTCAGTGACAATGGGCGTTTTTCAAATGTAGCATCAGGATGTGTCAACTGGCGTGTGTCATCAAGCCAATCTCACCCCTGAAGATGGACACGAAAGCCTTGGATGGATAATTCATTAAATAGTCTGACAACACCAGGTTTAATCCAACCAATTTATTTGATAGTAAATTCACTAGCTTTTGACCCTCTGGTCTTCGTCAGGTGAATGAGGTGTTCTGGTCTCAAACAGACTTCTTACTGCGTTTACCCCAGTCCAACGCCGGCATCTCTACAACATAATTCATTAAACCAAAATGGTAGATATGGCGTGGTTTCCCATCAAGCCCCGCAGCAGGAAACACTTGCTGTCCCTCCCCGCCAAGGGACTTAGTCTTGGATGGGAGAATTTCACCTGTTAACTTTGTTCCTCTCCACAGATGATGGCAAATCTGCAGAATATTTCCTTTGTTAACAGAGATTTCCAGCATCCACAGAATTTTGCTTTTGTTTTCAAAAATTTGTCACGATTCTCTGTTTCACTATCCCTTGCTGTTAATCTTTTCTACAGTTCCATCACCCCCTCACTGAAGAATGTTCTTTTTAAATTTCCTATTCTATTTGATCTCAGGTTTAGTAGGTGATACTTAAAATGGTTTTTGGTCATTTTAAGCTTACTACAGTGACATATTACACCATTTTGCAACATTTTGAAAAACTGATACATTTATCAGAACACATATGCATATGAGCACCACAGCAGAATTCCGTGAGAAACATTGAAAGAGGAACTGGGTGCAAGCCTTGTGGTTTCCTATGTAAAGACTGGCTAATGAGTTAGCAAAATGCTTCTAATGCAAAACTACAGTGAATAGTTGCTTTGCTTTACCAGAGCAACATATGGACAACAGTGATAACACATATGACCAGCGTGTCATCAGTATTCATCTTTATCAGATCTGTTGTCTACAATGATTATAATCGTTTGAATAATACAACATGTTATTATGATAATAATAAGTGTATAACTCAAAAGCAATTTTCTG
The DNA here is from genome assembly GCA_024679065.1 of Sphyrna mokarran. Taxonomy (NCBI): domain Eukaryota; kingdom Metazoa; phylum Chordata; class Chondrichthyes; order Carcharhiniformes; family Carcharhinidae; genus Sphyrna; species Sphyrna mokarran. Next base: position 51,159,810 of record JAGIQG010000016.1, read on the forward strand.
TTTTTATAACTTGTAATTTTAAACCTTTTTTTAATTGTAACAACTGTTAGTTTAAATCTATTTTTCCCCATTTCTGATCAGTATAATCTGAAAAGTTGATATGGAAATTGCTTTTAGCTCCTTACACTGTGATTTCACAATAATCAAGATCACTCATTCAGATTGTACCACATCCCCATGCGTATGCTAGCAGGGATAACTAAAACAGCATGAGAAAAGCGAAAAGCTAAGATGTATCTTGCTTTGGGTAGAACTAATTATTCACCGGTGAAGAAGCTCTGCTTCTGCCCAAGATGGGCATACAATGAACAGGGCATTTGCTGTGTCCTCCGAATTAAATTCAGGTTTGTGCGTCATTTGCATACAATGCGTGAGCTGTCAGTGGTACTCAGTCATTACGAGAAATTTGCTTATCAGTGAGGAGGGAATTTGCGTGGACCTGACACAATTTAAAGGGATTCGGCACGTCCTAAAAGGCTCTTGGCCTGTTCTGCTCATTAGGGAAACATGGAAGAGGGAAGATTCCCTAGGGAAATATTTTAACTTGGAAAATGTGAATAGCCAGGATTTTTTGCCCCACTCCCCTCCTCCTCTCACTTCCCCCCCGCTCCTCATTCCAGCACCACATCCCCCATTCCCCATAGGGTGGAGGAGGCTCAGCTGTGGCAGCCAAAGTCAACGGTAATTTGTGTTGCCGAAAGATCCTGCTTTCAGGAAGGACTGGAAAATCCTGGCTAATGGCCGGAATTCTCTGACCTCACCCATTGCAGTGACTGGTGTTTTGGCTGAGTGCCAAATTCTCCGTTCTCGCTAGCAGTGGTAGTGAGGCATAAAGCATTGGAGAATTTTGGTCGATGAGTTTGGGATGGGTGGCTGATTAAAAGAGCTGAAATTGACAGCATTTCAGAAAGCTAGTTGCAACTCACCAACTTCCAGTTTTAATTTCAGTGCATTGACAGGAGGTTTCCAATGATGATATTTGGTGGCACAGTGATTCTCACTGCTGCCTCACAGTGTCAGGGATTTGGGTTCAATTCCTGGCTTCACTGGCTGTGCGGAGTCTGCACTTTATCCCTGCACCTACATGGGTTTCCTCTGGATGCTCTGGTTCCTTTCCACAGTCTGAAAGATATGCTGGTTAGATGCATTCGCTGTGCAAAATTCTCCCTCAGTGAACCTGAAGAAATGCTGGAGTGTGGTGATTAGGGGAGTTTCACAGTAACTTCATTGCAGTATTAATGTAAGCGTTTTGTGACACTAATACGCTTAAATTACTTGAAAGCAGGGTAACTAGCAATGGTTTTAAGTGAGATGGATGGGTTTCCTGAACTTCCTGGAACTCCTTCAATGAACAAAGAGAGGATTGCAGGAATTGAGGGGGTTGATAAATGACAGGCAAGAAATCCCTGAGGCTTTTCATAAAATCATAGTGGTAGAAGTTTACAACATTAAAACAGGTCGTTCAGCCCCATTTGTCCATGCCGTCCAAATTTCACCATCAAGCTAGTTTCACATTTGGCCCATTTCCCTCTGTACCCATCTTATCCATGTAACTGTCTAAATGCTTTTTAAAAGACAAAATTTTACCTGCCTCTACTACTATCTCTGTAACTTGTTCCAGAACTCACCACCCTCTATGAAACATTTGCCCCATGCTTGTGTATCTCTCCCCTCTCACCTTAAAACTATGCCCTCTAGTTTTAGACTCCCCTACCATTGGTAAAAAAATGTTGATTATCATGGTCGTGGTACATATTGGTATTAATGACATAGACAGAAAGATCAATGAAGTCCTGCAGCAGCAGTTTCGAGAGTTAGGTAGAAAGTTAAAAAGAAGGATCTCTAGAGTTGTAATCTCAAGATTACTCCCTATACCACGTGCTAGTGAGGCTAGGAATAGGAAGATACTGCAGCTCAACGCATGGCTAAACAATTGGTGCAGGATTTCAGATATCTGGACCATTAGGGCAGTTGGGACCTGTACAAGAAGGATGTGTTGCATCTAAACTGGAAGAGCTAAATATTCTGGTCAGGACGTGCGCTAGTGTCACACAAGAGGATTTAAACTAGTTTGGCACAGGGATGGGAACCAAAGCAAAGGTGAATTAGCCGAAGGGGAACCAGAAAATAGGGCCAATAAGACTCAGAAAAACAGCAGGCAGGATGAGGATACTAATCAAAGAGGATCTGGTGGACTGAAGTGCATTTGTTTCAATGTGAGAAGTGTAATAGGTAAGATGAACTTAGAACTTGGATTAATATTCAGAACCATGATGTTGTTACCATTACAGGGACTTGGTTAAGGGAAGAACAGGATTGGCAGCTTAACAGGATACAGATGTTTTAGGTAGGATAGAGTGGGATGTAAAAAGGGCAGGGGCGTTCTCTTAGTTAAGGAGAATATCACAGATGTACAGCAGGAGGACACCTTGGAGGGCCCATACACCAAGGCAATATAGGTAGAGCTCAGGAATAGGAAGGGTGTAGTCTATAGGGTGTAGTCTATGGGGTTTACTATAGGCCATCCATCTGTGAGTGGAAGATAGAGGAACAAATAAGTATGCATATTTTGGCAAGGTGTAAAAAGTAATGGCATTGTTATGGTAAGAGATTATAACCTCCCTTATATTGACTGTTACTCACTTGGTGCTAGGGACATGGATGGGGCAGAGTTTGAGGAACACCCAGGAGGGCTTCTTGAAATTGTATGTAGATAGTCCAACTAGGGAAAGGGCCATATTGGATCTGAATTTGGAGAATGAGTCTGGCCAGGTGGCTGATGTTTCAGTAGGGGAGCAGTTCAGGAACGGTGACCACAATTCAATTAACTTTAAAGTACTGATGGATAAAGATAAGTGTAGTCCTCAAATTAAGGTGCTAAATTGGGAGAAGGCTAATCACAACAATATTAGGCAAGAACTGAAGAATGTCAATTGCGGCAGATGTTTGAGGGCAAATCAACACCTGGCATGTGGGAGGCTTTCAAGTGTAAGTTGATAGGGATTCAGGACCAGCATATTCTGTAAGGATGAAGGATAAGTATGGCAAGTTTTAGGAATCTTGGATAACAAGAGATATTGTGAACCTAGTCAAAGAGAAAAATAAAGCATTTATCAATGCTAGGAGGCATTATCGAATGCCTATCTTCACTGGCTACAGGGGAGGTCATGATGTGGAGATGCTAGCGTTGGACTAGGGTAAACACAATGAAGTCTCACAACAGCAGGTTAAAGTCCAATAGGTTTATTTGATAGCAAACACCACTAGCTTTCGGAGTGCTGCTCCTTCATCAGATGAGTGGGAGTTCAGCTCACAAAGAGGGCATATAAAGGCACAAACTGAATTTACAAAATAATGATTGGAATGCGAGTCTTTACAACAAATCAAGTCTTAAAGGTACAGACAATGTGAGTGGAGAGAGTGTTAAGCACATGTTAAAAAGATGTGTATTGTCTCCAGACAGGACAATTAGTCCAGGCAAGTCACAAGGATTACAGATAGTGTGACATGAACCCAAGATCCCAGTTGAGATCATCTTCACGTGTGTGGAACTTGGCTATCAGTCTCTGCTCAGCAGCTCTGGGCTATCATGTATCGTGAGGGCAACCTTGGAGAACACTTACTGAAGATTAGAGGCTGAATGCCTGTGACTGCTGAAGTGTTCCCCAACAGGAAGAGAACAGTCTTGCCTGATGATGGTCGAGCGGTGTTCATTGTACATTCTCTCAATGTACAATGGTACATTGGGGTGACCGTGCAGACACTGTGACAATGGATGAATGAACACCACTCGACAATTACCAAGGAAGAGTGTTCTCTTCCTGTTGGAGAACACTTCAGCGGTCACAGGTATTCGGCCTCTGATCCTTGGTAAGCGTTCTCGAAGGCAGCCTTCACAATACACAACAGTGCAGAAACACTATGCAGAGACTGATAGCTAAGTTCCACACACACGGAAGCGTATACGGTATTGACTTAAGAGATGTTTTGACAAATATATGAATAGGATGGAAATATAGGGATATAGTCCCCAGAAGGGTAGGGGCAGCATGGTCAGTGCAAGCTTGGGGAGCTTATTCCTGTGCTGTAATTTTCTTTGTTCTTTATTTTTTATCTATCTAATCTATATTCCTCTTTATTTTATAAAACTCTTTAAGATCATCTCTAAGTGTTTTGTGTAAACTTTTTCTGCACTCTTTCTATTTTAATAATATCCTTCCTATAATAGGGTGACCAGAACTGCACACAGTATTCCAAGTGTGGTCATACTAATGTCTCCTACAACTTCAACAAGATGTCCCAACTCCTGTATTCAATGTTCTGTTCAATGAAATCAAGTATGCCAAATGCTTCTTTATCACCCTGTCCACTTGCGACTCCACTTTCAAGGAGCTATGAAACTGTATTCCTAGAGCTCTTTGTTCTGTAACTCTCCCCAGTGACCTACCATTAACTGAGTAAGTCCTGCCCTGGTTCAGTCTACCAAAATGCATCACCTCGCATTTATCAAAATTAAATTCCATCTGCTATCCATTGGTCCACTGGCCCAATTGATCAAGGTCCTGTTACAATCCGAGATAACCTTTTTCACTGTCCACTATGTCAATCTTAGTGTCATCTGTAAACTTACTACCCATGCCTCCTAAATTCTCATCCAAATCATTAACATAAATAACAGTGGACCCAGCACCAATCCCTGAGGCACACCACTCCAGTTTGAAAAACAACCTTCTACAACCCTGTCTTCAATTTTGTATCAAATTAGCTACTGTATCCTGGATCCCATGAAATTTAACCTGATGCAACAACCTACCACGTGGGAACCTTGCTAAAGCTCATGCAGACAACATCAACTGCACTACTCTCATCTACCTTCTTGGTTACTCCTTCAGAAAACTCAATCAAATTTATGAGACATGATTTTCCACTCAAAGCCATGCTGACGGTTCCTAATCAGTTCATGCCTTTCTAAAGGTCTGTAGATCCTGTCTCTTAGAATGCCTTCTAACAACTTACCCAATAAACATTAGGCTCACCGGCAGTCCTCAAAAAAAGTCACAACGTTTGCCACCTTGCAATCCTCACCTGCGGCTGTCAATGATTCAAATATCTCTGCTAGGGGACCCACAATTTCCTTGCTTGCCTCCACAACATCTTGGGATACACATCATCAGGTCCCTAGAATTTATCTAACTTGATGCACATTAGGACTTGCAGCAACTCCCTCTCTGTAATATGTATACTGCTCAAGACATCACTATTTATTTCCTCACATTCCCTAACGTTCGTACCTTTCTCAACAGTAAATAGTGATAAGAAATATTCATTTGGGATCTCATCCATCTCTTGTGGCTCCACACGTAGATGACCTTGTTGATCTTTAAGAGGTCCTATTCTCTCCTCTTTTGTCCTTTATATATTTGTACAAGCTCTTTGGATACTCCTTTTACTTATCTGTCCTCTTTTTGACCTCTCCTGATTCCTTTCTTACTAATCCTACTCTGATTGCCTCTGTACTGTCCAAGTGATCCACTTGATTCCAGCTGTCTACACATGTCATATAGCTCCTTCTATTTGACCAGGGCCTCAATATTCTGAGTCATGGAGGATTCTGTACTTCTACCAGCCTTGCCCTTCACTCTAAAGAAATGTGCTTTCTCTGAACCCTGGTTAACACACATCTGAAAGGCTCCCACTTATCAACCATCTCTTTGCCTGCCAACTGATTCTACCAATCAATTTTTGAAAATTCCTAATACCGTCAAAATTGGCCTTGCCCCAACTTAGAACTTTTACTTTTGGGCCAGTCCTATCATTTTCCAAAGCTATCTTAAAACTAATGGGATAATGGTCACTGATCCCAAAGTGACTCCCTGCTAACACTTCTGTCATCTGCCCTTTTTTATTTCATGATGTGGAGATACCTGCATTGGACTGGGGTGGGCACAGTAAGAAGTTTCACTGCACCATGTTAGAGTCCAACAGGTTTACATGGAATTACAAGCTTTTGGACCACTGCCCCTCACTCATCTGATGAAGGAATAGTGCTGCAAAAGCTCATGAATCCATATAAACCTGTTGGACTTTAACCAGGTGCTGTGAGACTTCTTACTCTTCTTTATTTCTCAAGAGGAAGTCAAGTTTTGCCCGCTCTCTAGTCAGGCCACCCACATTGAATGGGAGGAATTTCTCAAAGACACTCAACAAATTTTTCACCATCCAACCTCCTAATGCTACGTGGAAATTATTATCATCACTCTATTTTACTTGGAGCTATCTGTAATCTCCAAAACTTATTTGCTCCTCAATTTTCTGCTGACTATTTGGGGCCCTATAGTACAATCCTATCAAAGTGATCTCCCCCTTCTTACTTCTCAGTTTTACCTGTATGTACTGAGTGGGCAAACCCTCAGAAATATCCCCTTGCAGTACTGCTGTGATGTTCTCTAATCAAAAATGCACATCCCCTCCTCTCTTACCTCCTGTTCTATCCTTCCTTAGCATCAGTATCCTGGAACATTGACCTCTCAGTCTTGCCCCTTCCTTAGCCATGTTTCAGTGACAGCTATGATATCCCAGTCCCATGTATCCATCCATGCCCTGAGTTCATCTGCTTTATCCATCAAACCTTTTGCATTGAAATAAATGCTGTTTAATCTTGAATTCCTTTGCTCTCTGCCCTGCTTTTGCCTAATCTGACTAGCATTAGGATTACAGACATTGCCTTTACTGTTTTAATGTGCTCTCTTTAACCTCCATACTGTCCTTGAGCTTTTCTGTTGTCTCCCTACTGCTTCATTACCAGAGTGAAAGGATTTTGCTCACAGGGTATATTCTGATGGTGTTCTTTTACTACCTCAGAAGGTGTTTCCAAAATTTTGGAGGTCTTTCCTCCTATTTGGAGTTTTGTACAATTGAATTAAATTCTCCATTGAGCAAACATTAGTGTAGTATGTGTTCAGTTAATGCAACTTTACCTTGGATCTGAGACAAAGTTCTCAAACAGGAGCAGCAGCAATCATCTCCTCATCCAACTGCCCATCAGGATAGAGGGAGTGAGCACCGAGGCGCAGCTTGCAAGAGGCATTAACCCAATCACAAGATATATAAGAAGGAATCCTTCCTGGAGGCACCTAAGCACCAGTGCCTCAGGAGACTCAGCGGATCACATCAGATGATCTGCAGCCTCTTGGAGAAGACTTTGTGCCAAGGAGACCAGGTGGGACATACATTGTCAGTAGCTGTAAAACTCATTCATTCTGTCATCTTCTTCCAGTGATCTGCAGAAGATAATTGCAAAATGTCTCAATCTGCTGCCCACGGTGCACCTGATAGATAAGATGTTCTAGGCCCGTAAACCTGTGAGATGTAAAGGCTCCTGCACTTTCCATTCTTTTCCTTCATCTTCTGGCAGCTGCATGTTTCTGCATTGTGACTTGTTGCTCTTGCTCATTCTCATTCTCACTCTTGAGGCACAACAGCCGACAAAGTAATATTATTAAAGTAAATGTAATCAAATGTAACCATACTTTTACCACAAACAAAAGACAATAAAAATTCTAATTTCAAGGATATCATTTACAAAACGTAAGTTGACAAACCAAATTCTTGTTCGAAACAAAGAAATCTGGTTGTTTCTCAATAACATAACAGCAAAGAATGTGAGCAAGGGTGCTAAAGTTATCCAAAATTTATATCCTGCAGTAATGAGAAATTACTGCAAGTAGGTAGGATTTTGCGACTTAACTAGAAAGAAGCGAATAGATTATATAACTTGTTGAAGAATGATTGTAAAGCACAGTTTTAAGACATGTGAACCAGGCACCCATGAACTCATTGTGAGGCAGAAAGCACATAGTTGCACACTCAGAAGATTTCTTAAAGCCAGGTTGGTTTTTGAAAAGGAGTGTACGGAGAATCTCTGCAACAAGTGAGAAGATTATGGTGAAAATTAATTCTGTAAATAATGAAATTGTTAAGGCTAATTGCTGTGAGTATTTGGGAAATTCGCTGGAAAATGAGTTATGGTGATGAATCCCATCAGAAGTCAATGGCTGGTAAATTAACAAAGTGCCCCATGAGGATCTGACTTGAGTTTTGAGGAAATTGTCAAATCCAGCAAAATTCTTCTAATTTCGATTATCGGGTCTATTGCACTGAATCCTACAATGCAGAAGGAGGCCGTTTGGCCCATTTGAGTTGCACTGACCACAATCCCAACCAGGCTTTATCCCCATAAACCCATACATTTATTCTCATTAGTTCCCCTGACACTAAGGGGCAATTTAGCATGGCCAATCCATCTAACCTGCACATCTTTGGTCCGTGGGAGGAAACTGGAGCACCAGTACACCTATGCAGCCATGGGAAGAACGTACAAACTCCACACACACACTGACCCAAGCCAGGAATTGAACCCGGGTATCTGGTGCTGTGAGGCTCAGTGCAATTCACTGTGCCACTGTGCCTATGTGTTCTCTGTTGAACCCAAACTTTGTGGAAAATTATTGCCAGAAATGTGTGATTGACTCACAGTAACAAATGTGTGTTAGTCTGTCACAAAAGGATGAATGAGTTGTGAAAATTTAAAAGAGAGGGAAGTTATTCCTTCAAGGAAGCAGCACCAAGCACACTTAAAAATGAGTGTCAACCAGGTGAAACTACAACAGGGGACGACTTGCATACCCCCACGGGCATCGGAACATTTCCTTTCCCAGAGACACCCAGGCAACCTCTCCACCCACAGGCATCAGGACACCCCCTATCTCACAAACACTGGGTCAAAACCTCCCCACTCCTCCTGCAAGCATCAGGGTGACTCCCCTATCCCCAACACACATAAGGACACTGCCTAGGCATGTCCCTCTCCCCCGAGGGCTATACATACCTTTTTGCCCCCAGTGGGTTCCCCTTGATAGTTTCCCTTTTCCCAAAAGCTGTTACATGGCAGTGGAAAATGTGAAACATCGACCAAAGAAACTCTGAGGCCCATTTCATTGCTTCAAACCAAACTAAATGAAGAAAAAATAATAGTTATGATAGAGCTCTTTGTACCTCAAGGATTTCAGAGCTAATGAAGCTTTCTCAGTATAATTATTTCTGTTACTAATGTAAGCAGGGCACACACTTTCTTCTACAAACAGCAAACTAGTTTCATGGAGTGCTAGTTGAAGAAGAAATATTGGTTGGTACTCTGCTTTTTGAATTGTACAAATTGTACTTTATGTTCACTCAAAAGAAGAGCGGCACTGTGTCACATTGATTAGCACTACTGCCTCACAGTGCCAGAGATCCAAGTTTAATTCTGGCCCTGGGTCACTGACTATATGGCATTTACAGGTTCTCCTCTTGTCTGCGTGGATTTCCTCAGGGTGCTTCTGTTTTGTCGCACAGTCCAACGATGCACACCATTGGCCATGCCAAATTGACAGTTAATATCCCAAGATGTGTAGGTTCGGTGGATTAGCCATGGTAAATGTTCACAGAATCAGAGAATCCCTACAGCGCATTTGACCCATCAAGTCTGCACCAACTACAATCCCACCCAAGCCCAATCCCCAAAACTCCATGCATTTACCCTAGCTAGACCCCTGACTCTAAGGGGCAATTTAGCATGGCCAATCCACCTAATCTGCGCATCTTTGGACTGTGAGAGGAAACTGGAGCACTGAGGAAACCCACGCAGGTACAGGGAGAACATACAAAGTCCACACAGATAGTGACCCAAGTCAGGAATTGAACCTAGAACCCTGGCACTGTGAGGCAGCAATGCTAACCACTGTGCCACCATAAATGTTGTAGGTTTATGGAGGTAGGGCAGAAGGGAGGCCCTAGGTAAGATGCTGAGTCGGTGAAGATTCGATGGCCGAACGGCCACCTTCTGCACTTTTGGGGTTCTCTGATGCTTGGTTAAAAGCTGATTTGGGAAACAGCACCTTTGAGTGCTCTCTCAATACTCTACTGGAATTGCAATTGATATTTATGTGCTCAAGTCACGAAGTACTGTCTGCTTCCAAATGCTTCTGGCTGAATGTGATGCTGAACAAAAAAGGAAGATGATTACATCTCATCTGTACAAAATATGAACATAGTGGGAAGATGCTTCAAAAAATGAGATGCTGCCACATCCTTATGAAAAATAATAACATGACTGAGAATCTTTGAGGAATTAGTGCATAATGATCATTTAATATTGAAAATTAAAGTACTTATACCGGAAACAGAATCCCTGCCTCAAATGAGAATATTTTATGAAAATTGCTGTGAGGAAACGAAAACATCCAGCAAGTTGCTATAGGAAGTAAATTGATGGCAGATGTCTGTTTGAGACTCCGAGCATAATCCAACAGGGAAGTGCTTCCCGGTGTAAATGTTAATTGCCCCCACGTGACTTCTAGCACTGACTGCGATTCGTTAATGAAATCGGAAAAGTTGCTTCGTTTAAATAAGATGGGTAAAGCTTATCCATAAAGCAATCATTCTTGCCCGCAAGAGAGGCAACATTCAAAACACCATTAAATGATGTTCATCCACCTGTTATTTTAACGCAGGGTTACCCTCTCTATAATGAAGACAGAATAATACCTCTGTGAAATACTGGACTGAGAAATGATATACATTAAAATGTGTTAAACAATTCTTTGCAAATGTCATTTTTAGTTTTAAGTGTTTGTTGAATTTGAATTACATGAAAGTGCAGCACCCTAGAATTAGTTATAAAGATCATTAAGTAAAGTGCAAACCATTATGTACTCAACCTGAATTTCCTTTCCCAATCATAAAACACAATTGGGCAGCATTTGCAATGTGTAACTGAAATGCAACATGTTCAAGAATCAAAAGTTTGGATTTTCAGAATTATGCTTATGTCAACAACCTTTATAAACGGTTATAAAAACTTTATAAAAATAGGAGTTCTGAACCAATCTGTATGTAGAATCTTTGAAAGGTAAGGCTCAAGCTTCTGACCCCTTTTCCCTCATATCTTCCATGACTCCCATGCCACCTCCATTTCCCCTGCATCTTCCATGCCTACCATCCATTATGCATTTTGTACTTAGCCAATGAGCCATAAAATAACAATAAAAATTTTTGAATTGTTCATTAAAAAAAGTTGCTGATACAGTTGCCAGATGGCCTCATAATGAATGCTCCAAGAGTCACCAATAGAATCAACAATCTGTTAACAAAGACTGAATTGGAGGATCAGTTCAATTAATAGACATTTTTATGCAGTTGTAATAACTTATTTATTTTCTATGATTTATTTTCAATGCCTGTTTTTTTTAATCTGGACAAAATTATGAGCTGAGAATTGGGGAAATGTTTTTGCCATTAAACTATGGGCAGGATTCTTCCATCTGAGACTACTCACCTGACAGAGGCAGGGATGGGGTTTGTTTCCCAATGTGTAGGATGAAGGGAAACCACACAATCTTTTCTGGCCTCAACCTCATTAGTTATCCTTCAGGGATTTTGCACCATGTTCTGTGTCTGGGCAGGCTTAATGGTGCGCATCCTGGAGTTATGTCTGGGTGCAATATTCTGAAGATACCGAACGTTACTGATGCACCATTGATGAAAAAAGACGGACCTCCTGAAGAAAGAAAGTAGATCTTCAAGAACACTCTGAGGCCGGAAAATGGATCTTCTTCAGGACACTGCGACTGGAAAATTCATCTGGTAGATGATGCTGTCCCCATCTTCTGCTGTAGAGTTCCAGGATCCAGGTCGCTTACGGCCTCCATCCCTGACTTTGGAGCTAGGCCCAGGAATTGTCACGAATTCCAGTTGCATTCTGGACTGGCGTGTTTTCTGTTGGCATTGAGGCGAATTGGGTGTGAGTTAAAAAATCCATTCTGGCCCTCATCTATGTCCTTTTGACAGGATGCAAATCAGTTTCACGCTGACCACCAAAGGGATTCCTGATCCACCATGGCAGAAGATCCCATGGGAAGTTACCCCACCCCCCACCCCCAAAGCCCACCATGAAAGTTGGGGATGGGAGAATCCCACCCTATGATGACAGTGACTGGTTGACACTTTATAAGCTTTTTTTTCAAAGCACATTTCTGAATGAGTGTTCTTTCATGGCCTTTTCAGGGCTTGTTATTAAATTCTGTACATGTGCACACTGAGTGAATTAGCACTGAAAATACAGAGATATGGGGATGGCTTGGGGAGCACAGAGGTAACATGGGGCATGAGGTGGCATGACGAAGAGGTGAGGGCTAAAGAACTTCTCAGCTTTAATACCACTGGGTCAAACTTCCAGGGAATTGATGCAGGCCTTCTAATCAGTTTATCTCCATAATCACGGTCTCTGTGGCCATATTGGAACTACTTCCAGGGCCAGAAAATCTGGTTCCTTATCATTGCAATTTCCTTGAAACAAAAGTAGTGTGTGTGTGTGTGTGGTGGCCATTGATATAGAAGAAGGTCTGTGGGTCAGGTCATTTCCTGACTCAAGCTTCTCACCTTGTCAGTGAAAATCTAGCCCTAAGTACCCCTCCCCCTACCTTCCCCCCATTATTTTAACACAGCTTAGTGGGTGTGGTGAGGGAGGGGGGTTGGTAATTTTCTGCTCCTGTTTTCAGGGGAGGAGAAGAATGGAAAAAAGTTCCATTTTTTTCATGGAAAAAATGAATCCCAAAACCACTTTTGTGCTGGAGGGATCTCTCCAGTTGATTGTCTTTGCTCTCCAACAATGACGTAAATTTAAAAGTTGGTTCTCTATTTGCATACATTTTAATATCTTAATTAGGACTTCACGACCGATTGTCACCCAGTGTTAGTGTCCATTCATATCACTGTGCCCTCAATCATGACAGGTCTAGAGGAGTAGGCGCCCAGAGGGGGAGAGGGTCATGAGTTGGTCATACTCAGTTGGGAACGATGCCAGGGGGGCTGTGTTCTGTGGGTTCTATGGGAGAGATGCTGGGGGTGGGGTGGGGAGGGGGGCGTAGGGCGTAGTGGGGCGCAGACTTCTGTTGGATGTTTGAGTTTTAAGTTTTAGCATCAAACTTTTAAAAATGAATTTAGAAATCCATTGAGAAAACCTGGCAGTGCAGCTGGCGGGATAACCTCCACTCTTCCCACCCAAGATGACACTTTACCAAAAAGTGGTAGCTTTGGACCAAATAATCATCTGTGAAGATACAGATGAAAATGACTAACAGTTTGAAACTAAGAGCACATTGAAATAGTTATTAATAATGCAAAAAAAGTCTTTTGACCTTGCAAGCAATTAGTATATATTTCACAACAGGTTTAGCTCAGGTTGGGAGGGAAAGGTGGTGAGGGATAATAAAATGGGTAATTAATTGGTTGTGGGCAAGTGGTTAGATGGGCAAAAGTTCTGAGCACACCAAGAAGCCAACTCCAACTCACTTGGGGCAGTAGAAAGGGTTTTACTGAGCCAGGTCAAAGGATAGTCAGCCAAGCCTCTTGCAGGTGGTGCGTTGACATTTTAAATATTCTAACAAAGCTTGAAGCTTCGGTTTTGACCTGCTTAGCTTTGTGGGATTCCTGTGGCTGGCTAGGATTTCGCAGCCTCGGGCACCACGGCAGTCATAGTGAGGAGAGGACAAGAGGTTTCACAGCCAGGAGGAGTTGGGGGCCTTACTGCCAGACCCGCAAACTCTCCAACATTATTTCCAACATGTCAGGAAGTAAATATTGCCCCCATTGTTTCAGGTCCAGAAAGGTCATTGACTTAAACATTAACTCTCGCTCTCCACATAGATTCTTGATTAACAAGGGTCAATCTACATTATGTTTATTAATATAATTAAATTTTAATTAACCCTGCGTCTACTGCTGTCTGGAGAAGAGTGATCCAAAAATTCAAATTGCTTTCTTAAGTAGAAGATCATAGAAATGTAGAAACTAGAAACAGGAGTAGGCCATTCATTTTGATCATGGCTAATCATCGAATTCAATATCCCCCTCCCCTTGTCCCTTGATCCCTTTAACCCCAAGAGCTATATCTAATTTCTCCTTAAAATCAGAAAACATTTTGGCCTCAACTACTTTGCGTGACAGTGAATTCCACATATTCACCACCCTCTGGATGAAGAAATTTTGCTTCACTTCTATTCTAAAATATTTAACTCTCAGCCTCAAACTATGATCCCTAGTTCTGGACTCCCCAATCATTGCCCCTTATTTTTAAACTCTGTTTTAGTTCTAGTCTCTTCCACAAGGAAAATTGGCACTAAGCTGGTGAAGGGGCAGTGCTCTGAAAGCTTGTACAACCAAATATACCTGTTGTACTTTAACCTGATGTTGTGTGACTACTTACTAAGGAAACTTTGTGAGCTCCTGCAGTGCATCTTGTAGATGGTGCACACTTATGATTGTCGGTGGTGGAGGGATTGAATATCTGTGGAAGGGATAGCAATCAAGCTGTCTTCTTTGTGTTGGATGGCATTGAGTGTAACAGATTGAGAGCAACTCGAAGTGGCTTTGCCAGTACAGACTTTATTGCCAGCAGAATAATTATGTACGAGTACTACAAGGTAAGATTAGACTACAAGTGTGACTGCTCTTCTAGAATCACAGGCTCCAACTGTGAGTACGTCCTCAACCTGTGGTCCATGCCCTCCTGCTGCTTGGCTCAGCTTTCTGCCAGGCAATCCATAGGGTCCTTGCTGATCACATGGTCCTTGAACATGCCTTCCTTTAATGGTCACACTACTACATCAAACTACTTGAGCGTTGCTAGAGCTGCACTCATCCAAGCAAGTGGAGAACATTCATAGTCCTGGCCTGTGCCTTATAGATGGTAAGAACTCAGTAAGAATCTAGCAACACCAATTTTAAATCCAACCGATTTATTTGGTAGTAAATCTGCAAGCTTTCGACCTTTTCGTCTTCGTCAGACAAATGCAGTGTTCTGGTCTGCAATAGCACACATATCAGCACAGACCGTCACAGGTTGCTGATTAGAATGCAAATCCTTACATCTAACCTGCTATTCAAGTGTTAAAGTGGCTAACAATGTGTGTGAAGGGAACCCTGAGCATTGGTTAGAGAAATGTGTATTTTCTCCAGACAGCACAGTAAGTGAGGTTTTTTGCTAACCCAGGCAAGTCACGGGGGTTACAGATAGTGTGACATGAAGCCAAGGTGGTGGACAGGCTTTGGGGAGTCGGGAGGTGAGTTATCCACCACAGGATACCTAGCCTCTAATCGGTTCTTGTAGCTACAGTATTTATATGGCTCTCTAGTCGAGTTTCTGGTCAATAATAACCCCCCATATATTGATAGTGGACTATTCTGCAGCGGTAATGTCATTGAATGTCAAGGGGGTGGTGGTTAAATCCTCTCTTTTTGGAGACAGTCATTGCCTGGTACTTGCATAGCACAAATGTTACTTGTCAGCCCAAGCCTGGATATTGTCCATGTCTTATTATGTTTGGATATGGACTGATTGCTTAATGTGGTGGACTCAAGTAGAGATGGAGTGTTGTTCTGTGTTTTTATTTTTTTTAATCGAGGCGCTGTTTTAAAAAAATTGTATAAGAATACAACGGCAGCGCAGCCGGCGGGCTATTCTATTCTTTTTTTCATTCAAGAAAAATGGCAACATTCTACCCTGGTCTTTTGTTCTAGAACAATTCTGTTTTAAAATTAACATTACTGTTAACTTATGAAGGCTACAGATGAAAATGACAAACAAATTCAAACAAGAGTATATTGAACTGGTTAATAAGAGTGTAAGAAAATAAACCTTTCGACCTTTTGCAGGAGGTGAGTCTATTGAAAATCTATTTGCATATATTCCATCACCAGTTTAAAGAAAATACGCAATAAAAGTAGCTCCAACTCACTTGGAGCACTGATTGTAATCTACACCAATTTGTTTTTGGCACTTTGAACTTTTGCTATATAATTTCACCCCTAACAGCTCATACTCCCTCAGCAAAACTTCTTTCCCAATTTGATTGCATAAAGACTGCATTTCTTAGGCTGCAGATGCTATTTCGAGTCAAAAATGGTGTCTGCACCATTCTTACGTTTGTCTTGTGCCAGCCACATCAGACAACATTTTGTGCTGATTGTTAGCTGTTGCTACTGTCATCTACGCTTCTATTTATGCAGTGTTATTAATATCTTAAGAACATCCCAGCGTAGCTGACAGAGCATTATAAAGAAATATTTCACATTGGGCCACACAAGGCAAAATTAAGAATGCATGGCTAATAGCTGGGTAGAAGAGGCAGAATTTAAGGGTGATCAGCAAGTTTGCAGACGATATAAAGATTGCTGGACTTGCGGATAGTGAGGAGCATTGTCAAGCGATGCAGCAGGACATAGGCTGGTAGCTTGGGCAGATAGATGGCAGATGGAATTCAATCCTGATAAATGTGAGATGATGCATTTCGGGAGAAAGAATGTAGGGGGGAGGTATATGATAAAGGGTAGACCTATTAAGAGTATAGAAACGCAGAGGGACCTGGGGGTGCAGGTGAACAAGTCTCTGAAGGTGGCAGAGCAAGTGGAGAAGGTTGTGAAGAAAGCATATAGTATGTTAGCCTTTATAGGAAGGGGTATAGAGTACAAGAGCTGGCCTTTAATGTTGCAGTTGTATAAAATGTTGGTTAGACCTCATTTGGAATACTGCGTCCAGTTCTGGTCGCCTTACTACCGGAAGGACGTGGAGACTCTGGAGAGAGTGCAGAGGAGGTTTACCAGGATGCTGCCTGGTATGGAAGGTCTGAGTTATGAGGAGAGGTTAGGCAAATTGGGACTGTTTTCCTTAGAAAGACGTAGACTTAGAGGAGATCTAATAGAGGTATACAAGATTATGAGAGGTATAGATAGAGTAAACAGGGTTAAGCTTTTTCCTAGGATGGACTTGAATAGTACGAGGGGTCACGGGCTTAGGGTGAGGGGGGTAAGGTATAATTTGGATGCTAGAGGGAGTTTTTTTCACACTGAGGGTAGTAGGGGTATGGAATGCGCTGCCAAGAAAAGTGGTGAAGGCAGGTACTCTGGAGTTATTTAAGAAATACTTAGATGGGCACATGAACAGAATGGGAATGGAGGGGTATAGGAAACTGATTTAAAATAGGGGTCATGAGCCTTGGGAGTCCCTGGGAAGTGTGTAAATAGATGATGACATTGATGTACTTGTTTTTATCCTACAGGTGCTTTGGTCCACCTTGTTGTCTAACAAGGGGCGTATACGCGATAGGTCGTGAGAGGACTGCTCTTGGACCTTTTTCGAGAGTATCCTACTGCTTCACATCGTTAGTGTACGCTTGACCTGGACCATTTGATGGGCAACACGACAACTCAGTGATTATCGCTGTGCTGTGCAGATACATGGATTTGGGCCTCTGTCTGTGGGAGTTTGCACATTCTCCCTGTGCTTGCGTGGGTTTTCTCCAGGTGCTCCGGTTTCCTCCCACATCCCAAAGATGTGCTCTTAGGCTAATTGGCAAAACAAATTCTCCCTAATTTGTCTCAAATTTTAATTCATAGATCTATAAACATAGATAAGGATCACAGGTAGAGGTGGGAACATCGAGGTGGCGACACGGGCTCGTTGGGCCAAAGGGCCTGTTTCCCATGCTGTTTTGTTCTTTGTTCTTTGTTCTATCTAAGAGGAAGGGAAAGAGGAACAGAGGTGGAGAGTTCTAGAGAAGGGCAGCTGAAGCTATAACCACCAATAGTGGAGCAATTAGATATAAACAAGGTAAAATGGCCGTTGTCCTAAATGACCATAGGTGTTTTTGAGTGGGGAGAACTGACCAGTGGTTATTTAACTGAGCATCACTATGCCTCAGACAAGGCAGGAGGTGGACTTCGTGAATGACCTCAGCTGATACTGTTGGTGTCTCTCTGTATCATTAATCAGCTGATCAGCTTAATCAACTGCAATTAAACAGATATAAGGTGTTAGAGATAATAGGCTGTGAAATGAGCACAATGCAATATTACTAATTCAACTTATGGCTTTTGCTAATGCATTCCCTTGATTTGACTACTCATGTGACGTCATTAAACTACATACAGCACTGTATCAATCCCTTTGGGATTGTGTCAATGATCTGATTGTGTCAATGATCTGCTCCCACTACTGTGCAGTGTCTACGTGAAGGGCCTTCTGATCTGTTGTGGATAGAGGATCTCTACTCCTGTCCGCCACATGAAGTGAAGCCTTCAGTTGCTGCATCAGAGAACCTTGGAGTCCATTCTCTGCCACGTTGTGCTATATTTATCCCTTTCTCAGGGATAAACTCATCTCTTGAAGACTTCTACCACCTCTATCGTTGAAATAAGGCTGTTTTTAAGTCGTACAGTTGAGCTTGGATTCATGTTAGCCTCTCAGTATTTTGCACCCCCTGCTGGTTGGGGGCTGGGGTAGGGCGGGGTGGCAGAGTTTGCCTCAAAAGTCATTTTCAGGCAAACTCTGCAATTGTAAATGAACAGACAGCACTGGAAACTACAGGTGTGGGTTAATGGCACATCACAACCTTCGTACTGTTTTCCCACTTTATTCACTCTTATAAAGGCAAAATACTTGGATGCTGGAATTTGAAATCAAAACAGAAAATGCTGGAAAATCTCAACAGATCTGACAGCTTCTGTGGAGAAAGAATAGAGCCAAAGCTTTGAGTATGGGTGACCCTTCGTCAGAGTGGGATTTTATGCTGTGTCCTATTATATCCTCAAAACTCCATGAGGGGAATCTTCCCGTCTTATTCACCACAGGAATCAAAGTGGGCAGGCACAGACAATTCAAAGGTCCATTCACCTTGAGTAGGATTTTCCAGTTTTGTGGCGAGAATGGACAGGATTTTCCAGCCATGTGTGACACTGAATTGTAGTTGGATAAACATGGCAGTTAAATTGGTCACATCAAGGTCAGGCTCCATGTGCATTAATCAAACAATGATCGGTTAGTTAATTTTTGGTGATGGTGTTTAAGAGAAGAATGTTGCCCAAGGCTGCCGGAGAACCCTTTGCTCTTCTTCAATTCATTTCCATTGGATTATTTTTAGATGTCCTTATTTACCCTGTTGATTTTAAAAAAAGGCACTTCCAACAATTCAACACTCTCTAGTTTAAGTTTATTTATTACTGTCACAAGTAGGCTTAAATTAACACCGCAGTGAAGTTACTGTGAAAATCCCCTGGTCACCACACTCCAGTGCCTGTTCAGATACATTAAGGTCCAGCACAGCTAGTGCACCTAACCAGCACACCTTTCAGCCAGTGGAAGAAAACGTGAGCCCCCGGAGAAAATCCGTGCGGACAGAGGGAGAAAATGCAGATTCCACATAGACAGTAACCGCAAGCTGGGAATTGAACCCAGGTCCCTGGCACTATGAAGCAACTATGCTAACCACTGTGCCTCCGTGCTACACTAATGTGGCAGCCTGTCTACGTGCCGTCAAAACACTTCAAGCCATAACTTGTGATTCTGTGGTATGTGGAACCAATCGTGACAAGTACTGTTAATAATTATGTATTAATTATTGATCGTACAAGAATATGAACCATTGTGGCATACTGATAAGGACCTTGCTGTGAGTTCATGTAGGAAATGTCTCACTGAGCCCTTTGTAGAAAGAGGGCATTAAAATCAGTTTGATGAGAAAACATCATACAGCAGGGAGGGATTAACAAATAAATTGTGTTGATCTCTTTCAGCCATTGAGTCTTATGCTGACTCAAATTTGATTTCCATACTTTTGCATGTTTAAACAACAGGAAAAGCATGATGTAATGATGCAAATTATAGAAGAGATAAATGCTGGAGATATTTGTTTTTTCATCTATTGATCCACGTTCAACTACAATTTAACCGTCTTGAAGTTAAATTCCAGCTGAAAGTTAGATTTACTCCATCAATTTATAAACTTGATTTTTACATTCAAATTGTGGAGATCAAAGACCTCTCATCACATGAAGTTGAAATTGAAATTTAAAAGCTCACAATAGATACAAAGTAATTGTTAATGAGCCAGAAGTCAATGGAAAGCACCAGACAACCTGCTTCAGAGCTTTAGTGATCAGATTGTATTATACATTAGAGTTCCTGAAAACTATGATCACAAGGAGTTGGTGAGTTGGTGTTTTATCCATGTCTCTGCTTGTCCATACCCAAGCTAATGTTGGCACTTGATCTTATACCTGTGGTCGAGTAATATTGAGTAAAAGTTTTCATGTTGGAGACAAAGTCCAGTGATGGATGGGAAAATGGGAGTGATTCCCTGTGGGTGGTGAGGTAGTTGAACATATACAATTTTCCACTTTTCATCTCATTAATTACTCATCAATGAGGAGCTTGGCAGAATAATGGTTAGGATTGCCCTGCTATTACGTTATGGAGTTGAAGATCCCAGTGTCAAATACAAAGGACACCTGGGTAGACATTCACTCAGTGCAGGACAGGAGGTCTGCACTGCTCGATCAGAGTCCTTGTGACTGCAGCTTCTACTAGAGAAACTCACTCACTTACTAACTTACGCTGCATCGACTGAGAGCCACTTAATATTACTATTCCACTAGTCTTTGCCACATTTGAACCTGTTCCATTACCCTGGACCCTATCATGACCTACCTCCACATGACTCCCCTCTCCTCAAACCTATTACCATCCATCTGCCTGCTCACCCCTCACCATGTCCCTCCCATTATCCAAACTACTTGTCTTGCTTGTCCTGCTCCATGACCTCCCCCTACCTCACAATGAGAGTTTCTCCGACCCAACTGTTTCCCTGGACCTTCTACTCTATCACAATCCATTCCCTCCTCTGACTGACTATTCTGTCCTATCACAAATATGCAGAGTTCTCGTCCCAGAATCGACCCTGCCCTCTAAGATACTCCCACCATCACTTCTCCGGACACTCTGCCCTTTTCCCCAATAGACCTCCATCCCACCCATCCCACTGGCACTCGAGTGAAATTATGCAAGGTCCCCAGGAAGGAGAAGGCAACACCTATAGATCCCAAAGTTGTGGAAAAAGTGAAATCCGCCACGTGCACACCACTCGTTTGCAGTTGTAAAAATGACTGTTCTACATTCTTGTGAACTTAATTGCAGTGAGGTGGTCATTTAATTAGGGGATGCAAATAAATGCAAATGAGGTTCCCAACATTTTTCATGGGGAAAATTGACTTGCTTTTAATCCACCCTAAAAGACCCAAAAACACATTTCTTACCCTCCAGTCTGTTGCTTCTCACCAAATTAAGTGTAGCCACCCACATGCTCTCTGCCACTGGCAGGAGTAGAAGATTCTGCCTATTATCTAGTTTTTGCCCAAGAAAGTCATCTATGTCTGTTTATATTCAAGAATTTCTCCAACATCCAAGGTTGTTTTTAAAAACTACTCTTTTCATGAGATTGTTGAAATCATAGAATCTTTTCAGTACAGAAGAAAGCCATTCAGCCCGTTGATCTGCACCAACAACAATCCCACCTGGGTCCTATCCCTGTAAACCCTCTTTGTATTTACTCTGTTAAACACCCTGACATTAAGGGCCAGTTTAGCATGGTCAATCAGCCTAACCTGCAGATCTTTGGAGCACTGCTCCAAACCTATGCAAACACTGGGAGAATGTGCAAACTCCACACAGTTATCCAAGGCAGGAACTGAACAAACTAAGATCAAAGAACAGTACAGCACAGGAGCAGGCCCTTCGACACTTCAAGTCTCTGCTGATCATGTTTACTTATCTAAACCAAGCCCTTTGATCCCTCTATTCCCCATTTGTGCATATGCCTTTCAAGAGAAGATATAAATGAGGCTAACTTAATTGTCTTAACCACCTCAATTGGTCATGCATTCCAGGCCCCACCACCTTCTGTGTAAAAACAAAAACTTCTGCACACCTCCACTGAACCTTTCTCCCTTTATAGTTGTCAGTTCTGCTCTGGGAAAAAACTTTCAATTGTCCATCCTATCTGTATCTCATAATTTTATAAACTTCTATCAGGTCACCCCTTTCCAGGGGGAACAATCCCAATCTATTAATCTGTCCTCATAAGTAATAACCTCCCTACAGGCAACATCCTGGTAAACTTGTTCCAAAGCTTCCATGTCCTTCTGGTGGTGTGGTGACCAGAATTGGACACAGTATTCCAGATGTGGCCAAGCCAATGTTTTATACAACTGCAACATAATTTGCCAACTTTTATACTCGATGCCCCATCTAATGCAGGCAGGCATGCCATATGCTTTCTTCACCATCTTTTCCACCTGTGCTGCCACTTTTGAGGATCTGTGGACTTGTACTCCCAGATCTCTGTGTGTCTATGCTCCTGATTGTTCTACCATTTATTTTATAGTTTCCACCTTGAACCCGGGTCCCTGGCACTGTGAGGCAGTAGTGCTAACTGCTGTGCCATCGCACTTTTTTTTTCAAAAACTTACAATAAAAATGTTGAAATGTGTCATTAACTTGCATTTCACATTGTATTCCCAAGATAGAAATAGCACTTACCTCAGGAATTAAGGACAGTTTCTGTGAAAAGCTAGAAATCTGTAGCAGTCTCCACAGAATAACATCCTTTGCCTGTGTATACCAATGATTTGGACATTGAGCTAGAATCACTAGTATTCAAATTTGCAGAAAATGCTAAACCAGAATACATGTAAATAATGCTGAAGATCAAAAGAAGCTTTAAGGAAATAATTATAAAATGGTGAAAGACAGAATTCAATGTCATAAATGTGCAATGCAACAAGTTCATGATAAAACATTAAATAGTTAAGCATTGAAATTATGCATATGAAAGGCTGGCTGTTTGTAGATGTGCAGAGGGAGTCATGTTTATAAGGAGCATCTGAAGAGGACGAGAAGATGTTTAAAAATCTACTGCAGGATAGTTAAATGCATTGAATACAAAAATTAAGATGTCATATTAAATTCATGAAACACCTTATTAAAATGGCACCTGGAAGGTGTTACTTTCTGACTGCATTTTAGGAAGAATGTTGGAACAGTTAGAGGATAGAATGCAAAATCTCTGAGGTGAGGAAATACAGATATAAAGGAAGACTTGAAAAATTGAGGCTCTTTTTTGACAGAAGAATGGGGATGTAGCTTGATCTTGTAGAATTACTTAAAATTGTAAAGTTTGAAGGGTCTAGAGCAGCAGTCTCCAAATTCCAATCTAGATGCAGCCCACTGCAGGCCGTAGTTTGGAGACTCCTTGTCTAGAGTGAGGGGATATGGAGATAAAACTAAAGGCAGGATTTTCCAGCCTCGTTCATCCCACCACCTCCCCACTGCCAAACCCCCCTCGCCTGCTATGATTCCCAAAGTAGACAGGATGGGAAAGTTCTTCCCTAAGAATAAGATTTTCATCAGAGAATCATAGAATCTCGCAGTACAGAAGGAGGCCATTCAGCCCATTGAGTCTGCACCAACCACAATCCCATCCAGGCCCTATCTTTATAACTTCATGAATTTAATCTAGCTAGTCCCGTGATACTATAGGATAATTTACTATGGCCAATCCATCTAACCCGCACATCTTTGGACTGTGAGAGGAAACCAGAGCACCTGAAGGAAACACGTGCAGACACAGAGAGAATGTGCAAACTTCACACAGACAGTGACCCAGGCCAGAAATCAAATCTGGATCTCCGGTGCTGTGAAGCATCAGTACTTGCCTCCGTGCCATCCCATTTAATAGAGAAAGTTTTTAGGTGGTGAATTATATTGTTTTGGGATTCACGCACTGAACATATTGGCTGATGCAGGTTCCATGTTAGGAATGCCTTAGACCATTGAAGGAAAAGATGAAACAATATGGTTACAGGGTAGGCACAGACTATTAGCCAAGTGGAGGATAGACACAAATTTTGAACGATAAGACCAAGGATGGAATTTTCCTGTCCCGTCTGCCATGGAAATCATAGCGAGTGGTATAGAAAATTCAATGGACTGTGTAAAGGTCCATTGGGAATTCCCAGTCTTGGGCGCACGCAACCAGAAAGTCCCATCCCAAAAATCCTATTTGTGTGTTGGAGTTGCATTGACTGCACATTCACATATCATTGTTCCCGCAGTGTTACACTGAAATGGTAGCATATTTTATCCGATCATGTCTTGTGTTCGGGCTTTCATTATAACAATGTCATCAACTCTTAATAGAAGCAATTAAATTGTTTTAGTGCAGTGCCCATTATTAAGATTATCTGACAAATTTTGGAACATTAAAGTTGAAGATTAGCTGACGTTTCCGACAGAAACTTTGATGTTTTTCAGCCATTGGTAACAAATGCAGGCCCAAACAATGTTGACTTTCAGAATGTGGCCAATTAAGAAGCCACCTCTGGGAGTGCCATCCTACCATCAGCCCCGGCAGGAGAGGTGGGTACTGCTGATTCAAGCAGGAGACTACAAGGGCACTGCAAGATGGAGGTGCTCTCTGAAGTATTGCAACATTTTTTAAATAATCCTGTGACTGCCATAGCTGCCAGGTCATCACAGCTCTTGGAAGGAGGTGTTGCTAGTGTTCAGCCTGCTACTGGTCAGCCATTTCCACTTACCCTTTTACGTTCCAGTGCCTTCAGAGGGCCTGTCTGCGATGAGGAAGATCCATACTGCTCCATAGACACGTGTCTAGCTGACCTCCTATTGGGACATTTGGTTACCCGCTGCTATTAGATGGGTAGCTGCGCTCACTTTGATCCTCTGGCAAGTATACTCAGTCAAGCCTATGTGCAAATTTACAAGTTTCCTCCTGCTTCCATCTCCTGACTCATCTTTTCTGGTCAGGAAGATTCAGCTCTTCAGTGCTGTACTGTGAGATATATTGTCTTTCATAAACATTGAAAAAGATCTAATGATACTGTTAGGGTACCTGAGCTGAAACCCGAAAGTATATTATGAAGCCTGACTAGACCACAATATTTATTTTTATTTTGACAAGAATTGAGGATAAGGTAGTTCACTCCAACTGTGATTCTAATGACACACTAGGAAGCTTTTTATCAAAACAAACATTATTTTAACAATACAGTTTAATATAGCAAATGCAGTAGTTTAACTTTTACCTATTGAAATATTCAAATATGACAAGATACAGTTCTTAACTGCTCATTGATCTCTATTAGATCCAATTTAAGCAATATTCCTCTTACTGACTTAAACTCCATCTCAAAATCAGTTAGCTATACACAGCTTACATATTTGTACTTGTTTACCACCTAGGGCCTTCTGGAGAGAGAGATAAAAAGAGAGAGAGAGAGAGAGATCAGTCTTATGACAGCTCCATAACAGCCTCCAAAAAGAGAGAGACAGATAGAGACAACTCTTGCTTCTTTCAAAACCAAACAGAAACTACATGCTTTTCCCTCTAAGCTCAGCTGCCCTCATTAGCACATGATTGTCCCTTGTCAATCAACCTAATCAAAACCCTACTCTGAAACCCCAAGGGAAAAACCAAAATAAACAAAAAATGCACTTATTTAGATTAAAGCAAACAGCCCATTTGATAAGATTAATTTTTTACCTGCATTCTCAGCATGTTAGCTGCTTGGTACAGACAAATTGGCACTGTATAAACAGAGCTGAATTTTAAACATAATCCTCACAAGAAACATGATATAATCCAATTCTTAAAGGCAAAGTATTATCACAGTACACATGGAAGAACATTGAGGGAAATCTCCCTGGTGTCCTGCTTATAATGATTCCATTATCAACTCCATTAATACAGATTATCTGAATATAATCACCCTGCTGCAGTTGTTTGTGGGAGCTTTCTGTATACAGATTGATGACTGCATTTTTTGCATTACAAAGGGTGATTACACTTCAAAAGTACTTCAATAGTTGTGATGGCTTTATAGTATAAGGTTCTGGTAAATACAGGATTAATGTGGACTGAGTAAAGTACTGCCAACACTTAAGATGGTTAATCATTCAGATCTACTGTCAGTGCGGCAGAAATGATTAAGATTTAGATATGGAGATAGCTCCCTGCCCTTCATTATATGTGTACATACTTACAAGTAGATAATAAAGACTTGCTATTAATGTACAGAAAACTGTGAAAGGTTGTTTAACAGGCACATTCTGTAAGCAACATCATTACAATAGTCTTGAGGTTATGATTGCAAGTCTGTCCTTGAATTGATGTTCACTGCCTGAATTATTAGTCATTTTTGTCCAAAGTAATTTGAAGGACTGCAGATGGTCTGAACTTCATTTAAGCTAAGTGGCCAAGGCTATGAGTGGAATCTCCCATTGCCAGTAGTCATGCATGGTTGTTCTGATTTGGGGTTGAGCCAGGCCTCTGGACAGATCTGCCACCAACTTCCTTTAGAAATAAAATCAAGAGTGTGTCAGGAGTCATTCCATGGGATTTACTAGAGAATCCGATCCTTCCATTCAAAAACTTCAGTAGGACTCACAGCAGATGAGGCCTAATTTCTCTTTGAAGCCTACTAAAGGATGTAACTATTTACTAAAGCAAAGCCCAAATGCACACTTTCTTCAGGGTTCCTGTATTAAATAACGCAGAGTTTGAGAGAGCTCTATCCTACCCTGTATTCCATAACAAAACCTACATTTTTGTACCTGTTTTCTTCGTATATTCAAAATATCTTACTGTTCGGTCGTAACAGACAGCACACACCAAAATATGTACTCCAGTTATATTGCAGTAAGGAAAAGAAATCATATGATAGTACAGGAAAGTGCTTACTACACCACAGGAAGCAGGAAGTTGTCTCAGAAGTTCTTTGTAAAGTCTGTTGCTCCAGAAAATGTACAATGATTGGAAGTCATTTTTATGTATAATACCAGAACTTTTGCTCTCCTCTGATATGTTAAAAAGAGAGCTTGTAGCACCTATTCGAGTGGTACTGTGTTTCCAAAATCTGTATTTCTTATTTTAGTCCGCAAGATCTGAACAGAGAGAGAAGAAGCAGCAGATGTCGCAGAATGAGAACTCCACCACAACCCAATCTGCACGCAACCATAGATCAAATACATGCTGCTTCTGTTGGTGCTGTTGCTGCAACTGCTCATGGTATGTCCTTTTGATTGTCTATTTGGCCTGTATTGTTAGTCAATATTTTGGGATACAGATTCTAGCATCTTCGAAATGACATAAAGGTTCGAAGGAATAATAAACTTCGATTTTGAATTACTTACAATCTACTTGTACCATTAGAAAGGTCAAGCTTTTATTTATGAAGCATCCCTTGAATCCTTAGAATATCCCAAAACAATTCACAGCTAGTTAATTACTGTTGAAGTGCAGTCCCTGTTTAGCAGGCAATCTGGGGAGAGATAAGTTGCTCGTGGCAAGGTCTCACAAATCACGGATTAATCTATTTCTAGTGATGTTACTTGAGGAGGTGATGTGAGTGAGAGTATTGGAAAAACTTCCTGTTCTTTTCTACTCATGCCATGAAATTTTTAATAAATACATCTAAACATTGGGTGGCACAGTGCTTGGCACTGCTGCTTCACAGCAGCCAGAGACCTGGATTCAATTCCAGCCTTGGATGACTGTCAGTCTGGAATTCATATGTTCTTAGTGTGTCTGTGTGGGTTTCCTCCAGGTGCTCCAGTTTCCTCCCAAGGATGTGTAGGTTAGATGGGATTAGCCATGTATGAGATTATAAAGACAGGGCGGGGTAAGGGCCTGGGTGAAATATTCTGTCGGAGCAGACTTGATGGGCTGGATGGCCTCTTCTGCACTGTAGAGATACTACGATTGAGCAGATGGTGGTAGCCTAACAGTATAGTGAATCAAATTCTTATATTTTCTCAGAATAAGTACATTTTAGCAAAGTGTTTGGACCCTCTTTCTTTTACATGACAATTATTCCTTATTTCTGCCATATGGAATGTATGCAGGGATTTTTGAATCAACTCATAATTAGAATATGCACAAGGCTTGGATTTAGTTGAAGAAGTATTATCTCTCAATATTCATTATACAGATATTACATTATGTAGACATTCCGAAAAATCAAATAAAATAGGCCATTCAGCCGATTAAATCTGCACCAATGTTTACTGGCCTTGTTAGCACAATTTTTTTCAATACAATTCCCAAACTTTTCCTTAATATTAATTCCCAAGTCAGGTTCAGTCTCAACTATTAAGCTTTTCAAATGATTTTGCACTAATGGCCTTGTGGAGCGTTGTGTTATAATTTCTCGTTAATTAAAGTACCTCAGTCAGCTAATTCTAGAAACAAGGTAGTCGTGATTTTCCAACTGTGTCGATCTGGCGTGGATCATGTTGGGGTGGCAGGGAGTCAGAGCACTGTGGTGCGAACCCCCATTGAGAATCTCCCAACCTCCACACTCAGACATAATTTGGTTCCCGCCCAGTGAGAGCAGGAACCAGATTAGTATACTTAAATACGCTGAGTGGGGATTTTATGACCTCACTCATCCCGAAACCATAAAATCTTACCAGGGTTCAACGGACATTTCCATTATCCGCCCCTCACCCACTCCAATTTTGTGTTGGGTGAGACAGTAAAATTCCTGCCTCATTGTCTGTTTCAAGCCAAATTCTCCCTGCACCCAGGATTCTCTGACCCTTGGGTGCCACAGAAACCTGGCGAGCATCACTCCTGGTCTCCACAAACAGCTACAATGTGGGAGTCGCAGGCCATTCAAACTCCCAGGGGCTTGAGGACATGGCTGGGCAGTGTCTACTTGGCACCCCTGGCAGTACCAGCTAGGCAGTATCAATTGTCAGGGTTTCAGGTTGTACTGCCAGATGGGCACTTCCAGGGTGCCAGGGCAGTGGTATGGGGCGGGGGGGTGCTGAGGAGGGTTTGGGGCCTGGAGGAGGGAGGTTGGGGCCTGGAGGAGGGGGAGTTGAGGCCTGAAGGGGCATAGGGCCTGATGGGAGATGAGGCCTGAGGCGGGGGGAGGGGGGTAGGTTTTGGTCTTGAGAGGGGCATTGGAGCCTGAGGATGTGAGATCTGAAAGGAAGAAGCCTGAAGTGGGGAATGAGGACTGAGGAGTGTGGTGGTGGGGGGTATAAGGGGGGGTTGGGGCCTGATGGTAGTCCTATAGAGGTCCCCAAGGTGGGCAATCTACGTTGGGGTAGGGGAACGGGAGACAAAGCTGGAAATGAGAGGGAGCAGTGATCCTGATGTCCATGGGGGGGAGTGATGGGGGGGTGAGTCATCACGTGATTTGCTCCCCATCCACAAACAGTTACTGTCTATAATATCCACACATAGCGGCTGCAACATGCACCACCTACAAGATGCACTGCAGAAACTCACCCAGACTGCTTAGACAGCACCTTCTAAATCCATGAAGGATGTTTAGGAGGACAAGGAATATTATCTAGAAGGACAATGGCAGCAGGTACATGGGAACACCACCATCTAGAAGTCTGCCTCTGAGCCACTCATTATTCTAAGTTGAAACTTTATTGCCGTTCCTTAATTGTCGCTGGTCAAAATCCTGAAACCCTCTCCCTACAGCACTGAGGATGTGTCTACACTACATGGACAGCAATGGTTCAAGAAGGCAGCTCACCAACACTTTCTCCAGGCCAATTATGGATGGTCAATAAATACTGGCTCAACTGATGACCCCCTCATCCCATAAATGAAATTAAAAATGAATTTGGTCCCTTGATTCAAAACATTCATTAGGATTTTCCGCCCTTCTGTCCCTATGGGCGTGTTCCAGTCCCGCCACTGTCAACAGGTTTTCCCGTTGTTCACAGCTTCTGATGCCAGGCTACTTGCAGTGGGGATTGGCCATCGGTGGGACTGAAAGATTTCACGGGCATGAATGGCTGGAAATTTTCAGCCATTGTAAAGATCCTTCTGAAACCGACCCAATGCAAACAGACTTCTGGCTTCTCCTAACAGGAAGTAAAAGAAATAACTTTTATGACCCCAGACATTTCAACTTGCTTATCAGCCAATGAAGTAGTCACAATTGAAATGTAGGAGCTTGTAATATCCAATGTAAGCACAGCAAAATTTCCCGAATGACAATGAGATAAATCATCAGAAAATCTGGTTTAGGGACTTTAGCTAAGGAATAAATATCAGTCAGGAGACTGGAACACCACCTTCTTTTGAAAATTGCAATGAGGTTTGTCTTCCCCAACTTGAGCAAACAGTCTCAATTTAATATCCCATTCAAAAGATGGCATCTCAGGTACCGAAGCTCTCTGTCAAAACAATACTGAAGTCCGGACTAGATAATGCACTCAGAGAAATGGAATGGGGCAAAACCATGAACTACCCACTCATAGGCAAGCATGTTGTCATTGAGCCACAGCTGATATCAAAACAAATCCTATAGAGATCGTAGTTTTATCTGACACTAACCTGGCAACTTATTCAGCATACCTCACCACTCTCCGTTAATTGTTTTACTAATCCATTTGTGAGATTGTGTCCAATAAGTGAAAAGTACTTATTGTAAGCCTAGTCCCCAATAAATTTTTTTGAATTGATTCTTGGCCTTTTACAATCAAGGTCCTGATTTTTGCAGGCACACCCATCCCGAAATTGGCAGATCAGCATTCTCCATTGAACTTAAGTGCAATCTTACAAGCCTCAGGTGGGCGTGCCGGTAAAATTCTGGTCCAAGTGTCAGATCAAACCCAAGATGGGGTGCAATGCCTTATCTTGTCAGCTTAGATCTTGTTTGTCTCTCTCATGTAGGGCCCTGAATTGGATTCAATTGGGATTTGAATTTGGCTTTTGAAACAAGCAAGGAATGGATTTGGGTTTGTCCAGTCCATTCTGAGCATTGGCTTTGTGAGGATGGAGTAAAAATAAATAACTGAATTTCTCCATACTACCTATTCCACATTTACGTTTATATTCAATTATATCATGCTGAACATTGCTTTCTTGCTGTTCGCTATGTCTAATCAGTTCAAATAATATAAAAATAAAACACTGATTGCATGGCTTTCATTCTGAGAGTAAGATTCAGTGGAAAATGAATTTACATGAATTTTTGCAACATCCCAGTATACTGAAGCAGAAGTAGCTTGACAGAAGTCAGTGGAGGGGAAAAAAATGCACAGTTTCTTGAGGAGTGTTTTAGGGAAGTGAGTTCAGGTTCTGTTTCAGTTGATGCCTACTTGCAAAGGAAGAAAGTTTTTGAAACACCCATGAAACAGGAAATTTAGTTCCTATGTGGTTTTCATTGCAAATGAAATTTGCAACGATTTAAAGAGAAATGAAACTAGGGAGATTATTTTTAAAAGTTTCTTTGTCTTTTTGCCTTTATTTACTCCATCAAATATAACCTCTTTTTTTAGAATTCAATAAATCATTATATAATTTGGACCTATGTATAGTCCTAATGTTTACCGAACAGCCACTCACAAAGTTGCAAGACAAATACTGATAAGAAAGGCTCCGTTGAACTCATCCTTCCCAAAACATTACAAATACCTCAAGATTTTTTTGCCCACGTTACCAGGAAGTCCATTCCAACTGCTAATCACTTCCGTTCAAATGTCCTTTTCACCAGTTTGAACTTATTCCCTTTTGTCTCACTGTCAAGACACACGTTTCTGTGTTGTTCGGTTGTAGAGTCATTGCATAGTTTCAACATGACATTTATGACTTCAGCTGTGCTGTGCGTGCACAATTCTGATGTGACACGAGTTGACAGCCATTTTGAGGAGGTCTAAGGACGCATATTAGGAGCATGTGCTGAAAGTGTGCAGAGGAGGGAGAGCAGGTCAGAGGTCAGGTTTTCTATAACAAATAACTCGCCATAGGTCCCACTGACATCACAACAAAATGATGGGGCAGGACTGGCCGTGTTAGCAAGTTACTGGTCCAGGCAGGAGGGTGGTGACGACTTGCTAGGCACACAATGTGATGCAGTCCTAGTACCACATAAGTCTGACTCCTACCTGTTCTCCGACTGCAGTGTGGCATCCAGGTGCATATCTGACTGAGGATCAGGAGCACCACCGTGCATCTGGAAGTGGGAGGTGGTACTGGGGTGTGGGGTGGGGGGGAGATGGCGGGGGAGGAGGTAGGGGGATGTTGGTCCTAGATTCGAGTGAGTGATGAGGATGCCACCCCAGGCTGCGTGTCATTGTGAGGCTACAGGATCTCAGTCGCATTGAATGACGCTGTGAGCCTCTTTGGGTATGTCGGGGTTCGTGACTCCCTGTGAGTTGCCAGAACGGTTGGAGGAAGGTACTAGGAGGTCGGGTGTCAGGGAGTGGATCAAATGTGGATATTCCAGGTGTGACAGATGGAACTGATGCCAAGACAGGGTGGACACTCTCTTTTGCTGTCCTATCGAGATTGCTCGTTTTCTTACTGGCACTGGGTGCAGGTCTTCCTTGTCAGTGCGTGGGCACCCACTGCCACCGCTTCACGGACTGCATTATAGACCCCTGAGATGTCAACTGTACTGAGGGAAGAAGATGGCCCTCCTCTCCTGTAAGATGTCCTGCAGCTATCTCTACTCATTCTCGGTGAACAGTGGGGCTGCTTTGCACAGTGCCATCTTCCTGCCAAGACTGACTGTGGCAGCAGTGGGAGCATTTATGCACTGCTCCCCCACTTTAACTGCTGCGGCTGCGTGGGATGGAGCGTGCAATTCGTGCTTTCATTGTGGCTGAGGTGGAAAGATGACGATGCTGAGTGCACCTGAGGCACCGACGCAGTTCACCCCACAGTTCTCATCATTGTGACACTTAGAAATGTTTAGGCAAACTTCAGCCCCGTATCATTGTCGCCAGGTCAAAATTCTGGAAATCCTTATCGGACAGCATAGTGGGCGTATTTACATCAGATGGACACCACCAATTCAAGAAGTTGGATCACCATCACTTCTCCAGGGCAATTGGGAATGAGCATCAAACGCTGGCCTCACCAGTGATGGTCACATTGCACAATTAATCTATAAAAGTGGCACATTTTGATGACAGGCAACATGCCACCCTAATTCGATGCCAGCGTTTTGTTTATTTTTGACATCATCGCCCCAGCTAATGTCTTCTGTTAAACACACACACAGAGTATACAGTCATCAGCAGGAAGGAAACCTCTCCCCCACTCATGCCACTCGAAGCGGACATCAACTACTGTCACCTCAGCTGCAAATTAATGTCTCTGTTGGAGTCTACAGAAGGACTTGGTGATTTGCACTGTTTTTCAAAGTTGACAAAGTCCACAGGGAGTGATGCCTGCAGGTGGAGCAGGTCTTGATTTTAGCTTCAAGGGTTCTGGTATGATCACATTCTCTCAGTGACAGCTCCTGCAGTTACCATTCCCCTTCTCGACAACATAAAAGGGAAATGGAACCGAGACAGCACTGAGGAGGAGAAGCTGCTCACAGTGGGAGGAAGAGGTGGAGAAGGGACATCAGCAGGTTTTAGCCACCCAAGCTCTTCCAGAAGGATTTCTCTGACCTCAGCCAAAGCCAGGAGTGTGTGTCAATTCCACTTTGTGAAGGGGGTGATCACAGATATCTGTCACCTCTTGCAAGCAGATCTACAGCCTCAGCACAGGACATGAGCAACTATGCCAGTGGCTGTGACAATGAATGGGGCCCTGGGGATTTCTCCGTGTTGGCTTCATTGCAGGCTGCAAAAGGCAACATCATGCAATTCTCTTTCCACTGCTTCATAAGAGAGGTGGCTGATGCTCTATATATCAGGAGAAGGGAGTGACTGAAGCATGCATGAAGGTTTGCCAGGTTGGTGCGCCTCCCCCTGGTACAGAGTGGCATGAACTGCTCACACTGTGTTTGTGCACACCACAAGCTTGCTTCTCTAGTATTCTTGTGTAAATTGTGCTCAAATCTTGTGGGGAAGGGGCCTTAGCATGCTTAGCGCTGAAGAACCACCTTTGGAATTCTCCAATCGCCTCCCCATCCATCTGCCCAGACATCATCTGGTTCAGATCTAGCAAAGGTGTGATCCTGATTAGCATATTGAAATCATGCTAACATGCAGGGTCAGATTGGAGCTGATTTGGAGGGAATTCTCTGGCTTAAGTTGACACATCACAATCAATTCGTCTCCCAGTGCCTTTGAGCTTGCTGGATTCCTATCAATAGCGAACCTTTCTCATGCACCAGAGCCTCCAGTGCTGTATCAGAGAAGCTTGTAACGTGCCCCCACCCTTTTGCACTTTTACATTTGTGCAGATATTCTTCCCAGTCACTTCCAGCACCTGTTGCAATCAGAATGCACCTTCTCTTTAAGTGGTACAAGAGGCTTCAAGTATCACAGGCAAGCTTTAACTGCTGCTATGTTTGCACGAATTGGGGCCCTTGCTGAGTCATGGAACCTTGCATTGGTTGGGTTGAGCCTTGCATTTTGAAGGAATTGAGGCAAAGTGTGGGGGGAGTCAGGTGTGACTAGGGTTGGGCTGACGGGGGATAAGAGTTGAGAGTCAGGCCTGGATGGCTGGGGTCCCTTCAGGATTTGAGATGTGTGGGGGAGGGGAGGAGTGGTGTGCCTGGGGAAGGAGGAGTGTTGCATTCCTGTCAGAGGTCTGTACATTAGTTAGCCAGAATCTAGAAATGGTTTTAATTCTTCTAATATTTCTGGGTAGCTATTGACATAAGACTATTGGAAGCTTCTGAACTTTGCAATTCAAATTGCGCAGAGTAATTGTCCATTGGAAGTTTACATTTCTCAGGCAATTGCTGTAAAACCTTACACTGCCAAGGGATAGTTCCCCAGCACATCTTTAGAATCTCCTTCCCAGTTACTGGCCTGGAGTGCAGAGGTTATAGCCTGTTTTAATTCTGTTACAGGCACTTGCTTAATTTCTAAATTCCAATCATACATAATCACACAAGCATACACACGCACTTACACATATAATCATACATATGCACACGTATAGACATACATATACATATGCACATGCATGTACATACATAAATTTGACTTTTTTTTGGTTCAGATACATGTCATAGTTGTATTATTGTTCTATGCGTTTTCTTTTAGGTGAGTATGAATGATGTTTGAAATAAACAAGGTAATTCACGAAGAAAATTATGTTCCAGTTTTTACTCCCAGCATGGAGTTCTGCAGAAAGAAGCAGATGGAAAATTGACTAGCTCTCTATAGTATGAGGCCCAGGATATTCGAACATCCAGGCTGGTCTCTGAACCTGAATGGAAGTGAGATTCTGGGTCAAAGGAGGTCACTGCTGAGGATTGAGGGAACCAATCATAGCATTCACAGTAGCACAGTGGTTAGCTGCCTCACAATGCCAGGGTGCAATTTCTGGCTTTGGTCACCCTGCAGAATCTGCGCATTCTCTCCATGTCTGCATGGGTTTCCTCCAGGTGCTCTGGTTTCCTCCCATGGTACAAAAGACATGCTGGTGGGTGAATTGGCCATGCTAAACTCTCCCTCAGTGTACCCGAACAGGTGCTGGAGTGTGGCGACTAGGAGATTTTCACAATTACTTCATGACAGTGTTAATAGAAGCTTACTTGTAACACTAATAAATAAACTTAAAACTTCAGGTAAATGGGTTTCAAGGGAGATCATGAGAACTCTACGTTCAATAATAATAGGGAGGAACCCTAGGGCAGTGAAAGTCCAGGGTTGCCTTTGGGACAGAAAGGAGAACTCCACACAAGTGGGCACTGTCAAGGTGCCAGGCAGACGCTGCCAGGGTGTCAACTGGGCTCCATAAAGCTGGCACTGCCCATCATGCCGCTTGGTGCTTGCAAGTGCAGAGCAGTAGTGATTTTCGCTGACATGACTTTCACCAATTAGGGGAAAACAGCCATGCCAAACCAAATAGGTCAGTTTAAATTTATGTTAATAGGGTTTTGTGGCCTATTCTGGGTGAGAAGCTGTTCTTGCCAGCAAAGCAGGCCCAGGAGGATAGCAAACCAATTCGCACCAGCGCAAATTGGATTTTTCCCCTCACGTGTATGTTCCTTCACCACACTGACTGGTGCCTATTGTCTCCTCTGATCTTGATGTAGAGGTGCCGGTGTTGGACTGGGGTAAACTCAGTAAAGTTTTGCAACACCAATTTAAAATCCAACCAATTTATTTGATAGTAAATCCACGAGCTTTTGACACTATGTTGTGCCTTCGTCAGGCAAATGCAGTGTTCTGATCTGCAGAGGCACTCATATCCACACAGACAGTTACGTACTGCTGATTAGAATGCAAATCCTTACACCTAACCTGCTATTCAAGTGTTAAAGTGGCTAACAATGTGTGTGAAGGAAATCCTGAGCATTGGTTAGAGAATTGTGTATTTTCTCCAGACAGCACAGTAAGTGAGGTTTTTTGCTAACCCAGGCAAGTTACAGGGGTTACAGATAGTGTGACATGAAGCCAAGATCCCTGTTAAGACCGTCCTCATGTGTGCGGAACTTGACTATCAGTCTCTGCTCAGCAACTCTGCGCTGTCGTGTGTCACGAAGGCCCCCTTGAAGAACATTTACCCGCAGGTCGGAGGCCGAATGCCCATGACTGCTGAAGTGTTCACCCACAGGAAGGGAACTGTTTTGCCTGGTGATTGTTGAGCAATGCTCATTCATCCGCTGTCGTAGTGACTGCATGGTCTCCCCAATGTACCATGCTTTGAGACATCCTTTCTTGCAACGTATTAAGTAGACAACGTTGGCCGAGTTGCAAGAGTATGTACCGTGTACCTGGTGAATGGTATCCTCACGTTTGATTATGTCGTCCATGTCTATGATCTGGCATGTCTTGCAGAGGTTGTTGTGGCAGGGTTGTGTGGTATTGTGGTCACTGTTCTCCCGAAGGTTGGGTAGTTTGCTGCGAACAATGATCTGTTTAAGGTTGTGCGGTTGTCTGAAAGCAAGAAGTGGAGGGGTGGGGATGGCCCTAGCGAGATGTTCATCATCATCGATGACATGTTGAAGACTCCGGAGAAGATGTCGTAGCTTCTCCGCTCCGGGGAAGTACTGGACAACAAAGGGTACTCTGTCCACCTTGTCCCGTGTTCGTCTTCTGAGGAGGTCAGTGCGGTTTATCGCTGTGGCATGTTGGAACTGTCGATTGATGAGTCGAGCGCCATATCCTGTTCTCATGAGGGCATCCTTCAGCGTTTGGAGGTGTCTGTCACGATCCTCCTCATCTGAGCAAATTCTGTGTATACGGAGGGCTTGTCCATAGAGAATGGCTTCTTTAACGTGTCTAGGGTGGAAGCTGGAGAAGTGGAGCATTGTGAGGTTGTCTGTCGGTTTGCGGTACAGTGAGGTGCTGAGGTGACCATCCTTGATGGAGATGCGTGTGTCCAAGAATGCAATTGATTCTGGAGAATAGTCCATGGTGAGTCTGATGGTGGGATGGAACTTGTTGATATCATCATACAGTTGTTTCAATGATTGTTCACCATGAATCCAAAGGAAAAAGATGTCATCAATGTATTTAGTATACAACCTTGGTTGAAGATCTCGTGTAGTGAAGAAGTCTTGTTCGAACCTGTGCATGAAGATGTTGGCATACTGAGGTGCAAATTTGGTCCCCGTGGCTGTTCCATGTGTCTGGATGAAAAGCTGATTGTTGAAGGTGAAGACATTGTGGTGCAAGATGAAGCGGATGAGTTGTAAAATTGCATCCGGAAACTGACAGTTGTTGGCATTGAGTACTGAGGCAGTTGCAGCAATACCATCGTCGTGGGGGATGTTGGTGTAGAGCGCCGAGACATCCATTGTGACAAGGTGTGTCCCTGTTTCTACTGCTCCATGTGTGCTGAGTTTCTGCAGGAAGTCCGTAGTGTCCAGACAAAAGCTGGGGGTTCTTTGTACGATGGGTTTCAGGATGCCCTCGATATAGCCGGAGAGGTTCTCACACAGGGTCCCGTTGCCTGATACGATGGGACGGCCGGGTATGTTTGCCTTGTGTATCTTTGGAAGGCAGTAGAGATCTCCAATGCGGGGAGTACGTGGAATGAGAGCCCGGAGGGTGTTCTGAAGGTCCGGATCAAAGGTTTTGATCAGAGTGTTGAGTTGACGAGTGTGTTCTTTGGTTGGATCCGCTGGTAACTGTCTGTAGTGTTTCACATTGTTTAGTTGTCGGTACACTTCTTCACAGTAGTCCGTTCTGTTCAGTACGACGGTGGCGCCTCCTTTGTCTGCTGGTTTGATGACAATGTTGCGGTTGGTCTTAAGAGCACGGATGGCCTTGCTTTGTGCTTGGGTGATGTTCGGGACTGTCTTGTAAGTACGGTTGATGAATCTGGTGTTCACGCACCTCCTGATGGCTTGGGCATACATGTCCAGTCCGGGGCAGCGGCCTTCCGGAGGAGTCCAATTGGATTCATTCCTCTTCGGTTGCTGCACTGCAGATCCCTCTGTCGGCTGTTCTGGTTCATTAGCTATCTCATTGGGTCTGCTATTGGCCTCTTGGGGTTTGTGGAAGAACTCACGCAGCCTCATTCGCCTGATGAATTCCTCTGTGTCCGCTGCTCTGATCTTGTCAGGGCAGAAGTCACTTTAGCAGATGGATTCTCAGAGACAAAGCCTTTCTTCTAGTTTTCATGTATAATAACCCCAGTAGGAATGACCAGGCCAACAAC
The DNA here is from genome assembly GCA_024679065.1 of Sphyrna mokarran. Classification (NCBI taxonomy): domain Eukaryota; kingdom Metazoa; phylum Chordata; class Chondrichthyes; order Carcharhiniformes; family Carcharhinidae; genus Sphyrna; species Sphyrna mokarran. The sequence goes on from JAGIQG010000016.1 coordinate 51,198,311, forward strand.
TGACTAATGGTACAACATGGCGCATCCTTCCACAAGATTGGTCATCAAAAGGTCCATTGAGATCTCAATGGCACAGTCACTGCTTGGACTGTTTTGTCAGGGTTCTGCAGCATTATATCCATTACAGTTTTATCATTTAAAAATGGCTTGATTTGGTATTATCATAGAACAGAATTCCTACAGTGCAGAAGGAGTCTATTTGGCCCATCAAGTCTGCACCAACAACAATCCCACCCAGGGCCTATTCCCATAACCTCATATGTTTACCATAGTTAGTCCCCCTGACACTAAGGGGCAACTTAGCATGGCCAATCCACCTAACCTGCACATCCTTGGACTTTAGGAAGAAACCAGAGAACCCGAAGGAAACCCACACAAACATGGAAAGAATGTGCAAATTCCACACAGTGGCCCAGGTCAGGAATCAAACCCTGGTCCCTAGCACTGTGAGGCAGCAGTGCTAACCACTGTGCCATTGTGCTGCCCTGCAGTGCAAAGGTCCAAGATCAAGTGGTGCGAGGTTTATATGGGAGACACTATCATAATGACTTGTTGGCTCCTCTGGCAAGGACTGAGTGATTAGCCCCAAAACTGCAAAGTCTTCCTCCTAAAGTGCTGCTGTTCCCTCCCATGCCCTGGATCAAATGAGCATTCTTGAATCCAGCAGTGAAGCATGGATTCAAAAGCTTGGAGAGTCCTAAAGCTGAAGATAGAATTTTACATAATTGTTAGCTGATTATAGTGCAAGATCCTAAGTTGGCCAGTCTGCAGTGTGAAGAAATGGTTATGAAGGCATTGCATGAAGAGAAAGAATGTACAGGTGAAAATGAAAGGGTTTCCAGGATGTTACTTTGCTCACTTTGGTGAAGCTGCCATAAGAACAAGTTACCATTCAGCACCGCTGCTACTTTCCTGCCCCCTAACTTTAGTTTCCTCCAATGAGGCTTGAAATGCTAGGTCTTCAAAATTCGTTTATCTTCCTTGGTGTCATACCCATCTGTCTTGCCTGGCTGCTTGGTGAGGTGGTCATTCTTTAGATATAGCTCTTGAAAGGTATAATAAAAAGATCCACAGGACATGAGGTGAAGTGATTGAAGAATCAAATGAATAATCCAAGTCAGTACTATCCCCTTCCTTGTTGAACTTGTATCTGCTGCTAAATTAGGCAGGTTGAATTGTATCAGCACCCTGTAAAGACAGAATAGAGCCTACATTTTGAGTCTGGATGACGATTCACCAGCTCTGATGAAGGGTTCATCCTGATTCAAAATGTTGGCTCTATTTTCCCTCCACAAATGCTGTCAGTTCTGCTGAGTTTCTCCAGCGCTTTCAGTTATTGTTTCAGATTCTAATATCCGCAGTATTTTGTCTTTATACAAGGCTGAATTCTATCCCCTTTTTAAGAGGGTGATGTGATCAATCCAATTTCATAGATTTTGCACAAGTTTAACATCAAGTACTGTTCCAATGGTTATGAAATGAGCTGCCTCAGGAAACATTGCATAACTGTCCCTCCTTTCCACAAACTGGTGCAATGTATTTTTTTTTGGTGTATGAGAGTGACATGACTCAATCTTTGGAATTTTGAGGTCAAGATATATAACCTCCTTATAAATATGCAGCAATCTATGACACCATGGCTATCAACTTCCTTTGCGTGTGGAAAGGTGTCAATCACTTTCTCCAATAGACTGATTTCCTTATAGCAATGTGGTTTCAAAGATACAAGTGAGAAAACTACAAATTGTGTTTAGAATAACTTCAAATGTAATAATCTGTTCAATTTACTGTGGTGCCAACCAACATTTAGAACAAGAACAAAAAAGTGCAGCACAGGAACAGGCTCTTCAGCCCTCCAAGCCTGTGGTGATCATGATGCTCTAACTAAACTTAAAAATAACTCTCTGCCCTTATTTGGTCTGTAGCCCTCTATTTCCTCTCTATACCTGCACCTATCCATATGCCTCCTACATTTTGCTAATGTGCCTGCTTCCATCATCTCCTCTGGCAGCATGTTCCAGGCATCCACTCCTCTGAATGAAAATCTTCCCCCTGCACATGTCCCTTAAACTTTCGCCTCTCACCTTGATCCTGTGCCCCCCTGTAACTGACACTTCCACCCTTGGAAAAAGCCTCTGACTATCCATCCTGTCGTTGTCTCTCATAATTTTGCAGACCTCTATCAGGTCTCCCCTCAACGTCCGTTTTTCCAGTGAAAACAATCTTAGTTTATTTAACTTCTCCTCATAGCCAAAACCCTCGAGGCTAGGCAACATCCTGCTGAACCTTCTTTGCACTCTCTCCAAAGCATCTATGTCCCCCTGCTGGTGTGATGACCAGAGCTTCTTGCAATACTCCAAGTACGGCCTAACCAAAATTTCATATAGCTGCAACATGACTTGCCAACTCTTGTACTCTGTGCATATGCTTTCTTAATCACCTTGACCACCTGTGTTATCATTTTTAGGGAACTATTGACCTGCATGCCCAGATCCGTCTGTATGTTAATTTTCCTAAGACTACTGGGTTTAAGATTATGGAATGAATAAAAATAGAGTGAAAAGTTAAGTAACATCATCAGAGACCATAGAGTCCCTGCAGTGCAGAAGGAGGCATTCAGCCCATTGAGTCTGCACCAACTCTCCAAAAGAGCATCCTACCCAGGCCCACCCCCCACTTTATTCCTATAACTCTCTGCATTTACCATGGCTAATCCATCTAACTTACACATCTTTCCAAAATGGAAATCAATTGCTGTTGGCCACAAGGCATGTCTGAAATACTAAAGGAGTGGCTTTGCAGCAATATTTACTAAGGAGATGACTTTGTCAAAATGATATTGAGTGAGGAGATTGTAGGGATACTGGATAGGATAAAAATAAAGAAGCGGAGGCACTCAATAGGCTGGCAGCAGATGAAGTGGCTAACTCACCCAGGCTGAGATACATGCTGGGAAGTAAGGATAAAAACAATGGCAGCGTAAGCCACAATTTTCCAATCCTCCTTAGATACAGGGGTCTCACTGAGGCCTTAGTGAAGCTAGTAAGTTTTTTTTAACTCTGAAAATCCAAACTGTTTGTAATGAAGGCCAACATTCCATCTACTTACTTAATTGCTTGCTGAAACTGCACATTGACTTTATGTGATTTGTATTTGAGGACACTGAAATCTCTCCGAATACAATATCTCCCAGTTTCTCACTGTCTGAATGTATTCTGATGTTTTATTTTCCCCAGCAAACTGGATTGCTTCCCACTTCTCCACATTATGCTCTATCTGCCACTCACTTAATTGGCAAAGATTTCCCAGCAGGGTGGAGGTGGGTTTGGAAGAGTGCAGGGTGGGTTAGTTCTGGAAATTGTCTGAATTCCAGTATGATCCAACCCTCTTCCAGCTTTCCCTGTGCTGGGTTGAAGGTGAAGGGAAAAATCCACATGAATCCATCGGCTAAGTGATTAAGAAGTGGTTGAGGTGGTTAAGGAACCATTTTAATCCTGAATCCAGGACTTCCCAGCTGTTTTCCGGCCTGTCAGCAGCAATTTACCAGGATCGACAAGGTAAGTGCACAGTGAGAAGAGTTCCTTTAGTGAAACTTTAAGCTGGAAATGTTTTGGTCAGTTAGGGCTCCAGTTGTGCCTGTTGAAAGGCTGCTGTTAAAAGCACCTCCCTCAGTGATGCTATCACTGCTAGACAGGAAATTGCCAGCTTCTTGGAAGGCATGTCATTTGTATAGCACTTCACTCACTTCTGGCTGTACTTCCCTGCTGTTAGTCTTCACCATAGCCTCTGCAGTTCCCCTTTTCCTGTCGGATGATGATCCACCATCATTACCCCAACTACTTCAACAGCAGCCAAAGAAACCCCAGCAACAGCACAGAATGCTTTCTCCTCAGCAGCCCACACATCCACAACTAAGAGGGGATGCACACAAAGATCCAGTTGACAAGAGATGTGATTTCCAACCCTGGATTTTCCGGCCCTTCCTGACGGCGGATTCTTCCAGTCCCAACAAAGAAATCCCCAACCCCATTCCCCCTGCACCCTTCACCATCCTGCATGCACCGTGGGTTCCCTGACAGCATAACCAGTAAGCAACGCCAATGGCCATTGACTTTAGAGGGATTGGGAGATCACGCTGGTGGCAAGGGTGAGCCACCTCTGCTGTGGGAAAGCCCAACGGGGGGAGGCTGGAAAATCCTGGCCGGTGTCTACATATGGAGGAGCAGCCCCGCCAGTATGTCTAAGCAGCTGAGGTTCAGGATCTCAGAGCTGGACATTGCTGATATCTGCAATTTCCTAGACTTTATCCTTCTTCACAATGGAGCAGTCCGGCATGCATTGACAATGGGCATCGAAACTCCCTGCCTCCCCATTCACCCTGCCCTACCTTCCCACCCCCGCCACCATCACCACCCACTTGAGCCTTTGCCTCCTACTTGTTTTCTCACTTCTGCAGGGAAAGGTCATATTGGCTTGTATGGAACGGAAGGAAGGACACCATTCATCGAGAGTAACTGTGAGGAACAGGTGGGAGGAAGCAATAGACTGAGGGTGAATGTTGGCTATTCAAAGAGGGACATCAAGTCCCATGCAGAAAGAGAATTGAGCAGATCTGCAAGATATGTTGATCTGAGATGTGCTGTAGCAGAAAGTGCTGGGAGAGTCAGGGTGTTATGCCTGGGCATGCCCCTCTGGGGCTAGATCCTCTTGGTGCACCATCTGCAGGTTGGAGAGACCATAATCCTGTGCTGACTTTCTCATCGACTTTCATCCATCTTTACTTGTTTGGAGAGGTTGTTCTTGGACACGCTCAGCTCCCTCTACCTCAGCTGAGATACCATAGCACACTCTCCAGGTGAAAGTCAGAGCACCAGCATGCAGGTCACCTCTTCATTCCTGCAGTTACTACAGCCTCAAAAATCAAGGTGCTCCTGAACTTTTTCACTCTTGTGGCCCCTTTATTTAGATGGAATAGACACATCATCCCACAAGCTATCCTCATCAAAGACAGATTGATCATTATTGCACTGCTGTTTAAAGTTTATTTATTAGTGTCAGGAATAGGCTTCCATTAACACTGCAATGAAGTTACTGTGAAAATCTCCTAGTTGCCACACTCATAGAACATAGAACATAGAACATAGAACAATACAGCACAGAACAGGCCCTTCGGCCTTCGATGTTGTGCCGACCAAATAAAAAGCAATGCCCCTCCTAACTAAACCATTCCCTTCTCATCCATATACTTATCAACTAACCTCTTAAACGCCACCAAACTTGGCGCATCTACAACAGATCTACAACTAGGAGATTTTCACAGTAACTTCATTGCAGTGTTAATGGAAGCCTATTCCTGACACTAATAAATAAACTTTAAACAGCAGTGCAATAATGATCAATCTGTCTTTGATGAGGATAGCTTGTGGGATGATGTGTCTATTCCATCTAAATAAAGGGGCCACAAGAGTGAAAAAGTTCAGGAGCACCTTGATTTTTGAGGCTGTAGTAACTGTCGACTCCAACACCTGTTCGGGTACACGAAGGCAAAATTCAGCATTGGCTAATGCACCTAACCCGCACTTCGTTTAGACTGTAGGTGGAAACCAGAGCACCTGGAGGAAACCCTCACAAATACAGGGAGAATGTGCAGATTCTGCATAGACAGTTACCCAAGGGAATCAAATTCTTCCCTGATACTGTGAGGCAGCAGTCCTAACCATTGTGCCACCGTGGTGGAAGTTTGGTGTATGTAAATTGACTGCTATGTCTCATTAGAATAGTGACCATACTTCAAAAATAATTCATTGGCTATAAAATGCTTTGGGACGTCCTGAAGTTGTGAAAGGTGCCAGATAAATGCAAGTCTTCCTTTCGGAAGAAGTAGGAGCAGCCCATACTGATCTTTGAGGCTGCTTCACCTTTTAATAAGATAATGGCTATATCAATTCCACTTTAGTGTCCTATCTCAATATCCACTGATTCCCCTGGCAGATCTATTCACTCCAGTCTCACTGGTTGAGTATCTACAGTGCTCCGGGCTAGAGATTTCCAAAAATTCATAACCCTTTATGTGAAGAAATTACTTCTCATCGAGCTCTTAAACAGCCAACACCTTATGCTAGGACTTTTGACCGCTAGTTTGAGATTCTCCAGTCAGGCAAAACAGCCTTTCAGCATTTAATCGCTGTGCCTTCTAAGAATTGTAAACATTTCAATGAAATCACCACTCAGCCTTCTAAACTTCAAAGAATTGAGGCCCATTCTACTCAATGTATCATAGGACAGCCTGTCAATCCAGGAAATTTGGATTCCCTGTCTAGTAAACCATTGTTGCATGCCCTTAAAGGTAGAACAGTCTTCCTTAGGCAAGAAGACCACACTATAATGCCTACTCCAAATTACTTTATCTCTTTAATTCCATATTTGCTGTTGCAAAAATATGCATTTTTTTTTTGTTTTATCTTTTCCAACCAATTCATTAGGGTTCAAATCATTAATTAGAGGGATAAGATTTTCAATGATGCTTTGTCAAAATATTGTTCTCCTGCTGTACAATGAAACGTAGGCTCCAAATTCCAGTTCAATAGTTTGAAGAGAAAATTATCCAGACAAATTCAACAAGAACAATGCAGTTTTGCTTCCACATTTCAATAAAGAACAGTGAGTGCACTTCTCAATGCTGCTGATCCAAAATAACCACGTATGTTAATCTCAACCTATAGTACAGAACAATAGTGCCAATTTGCTATTCAAATGACAGTGAGGTGTCAGGCTTTCTTCGCTGTCATGAATATATAATCACGTTTGATATTCCTTAACATGCAAATAAAAGGGCATAGAGTGCATGTGGGATTGGATTCAGCTCTGAACGATTGTCAGTTTTGAAGCAATTTTAAATGAAGTAAAATAGGTTATTTGAGGCTACTGCCTCAGATTGCTGTTAAAGAACTGAACCAGAGTTATAGAATGTTCTGGAAAACGCAGTGTCAATGGAGAGAAAAAGCGAGTTAACCCCATGACTCTTCTATTCGACTCACGACATTAACTCAGTCGTTTTTTCCACAGATGCTGCCAGACCTGCTGAGCTTTTCCAGTGCTTTTTGTTTTAATTTCAGACTTCCAGTATTTGCAGTATTTTGCTTGTGGAGACAATCCTTGATTTTATGAACAGCAGTGGATTTTATTCTATCAATGCCTAGCTAGTGCAGGATGACAATCACTTTTCCCTACATTTACCATACAATCACTACAGTGCAGAAGAGACCAGTTTTAAAAATTTTATTTGTATCCAATTCAATCTAAGCAAAGTTCAATTCAAAGTCTCAACAAATGAGACATTTCAGATCCAAGCTGACAAGACTGGATGGCCACTTCCTGTCTTGGGCTCGATCTACATGATTCAAACTTAGCATGTCATTAACAAGTCCCAGATGCTAGCATTACCGTAACCACTTTGCCAGTCTAGCTTCTCCTTGGCAAAAATCACAGCTGGTCTCCACCAGCAGGACACCAGACGTGATGGTCTCACTGGAGATTTTGGCGGGGAGGGGGATATCGGAGACCGTTGAAGCCCCCTGGGTGGTAGGGAGCAGAGCTGGGCAGTGCCCATAGGCAGAGCTAGCCTAGAAGTGTCCATCTAACACTAGCACTGCTCACTGGACACCATAACTGTGCTAGGATCCTGTTTGGCACATTACTATTTTTGTCAACTTGCTCTCAGTATTTAGTCTATTGTAAATCACATTGTAATTGAACATTTGTCTTCGATTTCCAAATACAAGTACTCATGATCAAAAATCACAGTTGCCGTAAGCTTTTGGTGAATGTTACTAGCTTGGCGACACAAATCTTGCAACACTCATTCCTGGATGTGTGACTCATAATTGGGGAACTGGTGTCACAAGACCAGTGTCACTATGATCGGCACCAACACTGCTCTATTTGCAAACAAATTTCCTGAAAATATTTAATCTCTAGCTCATGATTTGTAGCCACTAATTACAAACTTTAATCACATCATTCAACAGGAAAATAGTTACTGTAAAAAAAAATACGGAGTGAACTCTGAGCAAGATGCTAGCAAGATGGGAATTACCCAATGCAAATGAAGCTTTTCAGCAAAAGAAATAACAAACATATAACGTTTTTTATGACTACATAATGGACCAAATTGCTTTGTAGTCAGAGAAGTGGGCAGTATGGTAGCTCAGTGGTTAGCACTGGTCTCGAGTCACTGTGTATGGAGATGCCAGTGTTGGACTAGGATGGGCACAGGAAGAAGTCTCACAACATCAGGTTAAAGTCTAACAGATTTGTTTGGTATCATGAACTTTTGGAGCACTGCTCCTTCGTCAGGTGAGTGGCCTGATGAAGAAGCAGTGCTCCAAAAGCTCCTGATACCAGATAAACCTGTTGGACTTCAACTGGTGTTGTGAGACTTCTTAGTGTGCAGAGTTTGCATGTTCTCCCCATATCTCCAAGTGTTTTCTCCAGGTGCCCCAGTGTAGCCCCAGATTTGGCCATTAGTCACAGGTTCCCAATTCCTCATTAATATTGATATGATGAAAATTAAGTGGGGTGTTTAACAGACAGCTGACCAATTATATACCCATCATCATATACCCACCACAGTTGAAAGTTTTACCCAGCTGGCTTCTGGATAAAATGCATGGGAGTTTCAATAACCAATGTAATAAGGAGAGGAAAAACATAGAACATAGATCATAGAACATTACAGCGCAGAACAGGCCCTTCGGCCTTCGATGTTGCGCCGACCAATTAAGAAAAAGCAATGAACCTCTAACCTAAACCATTCCCTTTTCATCCATAAACTTATCTACTAACCTCTTAAACGCCACCAAACTTGGCGCATCTACAACTGCCGCAGGCAGGGCATTCCATACCCTAACCACTCTCTGGGTAAAGAACCTACCTCTGATATCCATCCTATAACTACCACCCCTTAATTTAAAGCTACGTCCCCTCGTGCTAGCTTTCTCCATCCTAGGAAAAAGGCTATCACTGTCTACCCTATCTAAACCTCTAATCGTCTTATATGTTTCGATTAGGTCCCCTCTTAGCCGCCTCCTTTCTAACGAAAACAACCTCAAATCCCTCAGCCGCTCTTCATAAGACCTGCCCTCCATACCAGGCAACATCCTGGTAAACCTCCTCTGTACCTTCTCCAATGCCTTCACATCTTTCTTATACTGCGGGGACCAGAACTGTACACAATACTCCAAGTACGGCCGCACTAGAGTTTTGTACAGTTGCAACATGACGTTGCGGCTCCAAAATTCAATCCCCCTACCAATAAAAGCTAAGACTCCATATGCCTTCTTAACACCTTATCGACTTGATTGCCAACTTTCAGGGATCTATGCACATATACACCAAGATCCCTCTGTTCTTCAACACTATTAAGAGTCCTACCATTAGCCCTATACTCTACACATTTGTTATTCCTGCCAAAGTGAATTACCTCACACTTTTCCGCATTAAACTCCATTTGTCACCTCTCGGCCCAGCTCTGCAACTTGTCCAAGTCTCTCTGCAAACTATAACACCCTCTTCACTATCTACCACTCCTCCGACTTTGGTGTCATCCGCAAATTTACTAATCCATCCTTCAATACCCTCATCCAGATCATTTATAAAAATTACAAACAGCAGGGCCCCAAAACAGACCCCTGAGGTACACCACTTGTCACCGAACTCCACGATGAATATCTCCCATCAACCACCACCCTCTGTCTTTTATCTGCTAGCCAATTCCTAATCCAATTAGCTAAATCACCCTCTATCCCATACATCTGCATTTTCTGCAGAAGCCTTCCATGGGCCACCTTATCGAACGCATTACTAAAGTCCATATATACCACATCAACTGCCTTACCCCCATCCACCTTTTTGGTCACTTTTTCAAAAAACTCAATAAGGTTAGTAAGGCACGACCTACCCTTCACAAAACCATGCTGACTATCCCCAATCATTCATTTCTCTCTAAATAACTATAAATCCTATCCCTAATAATTCTCTCCAATACTTTGCCCACAACAGAAGTAAGACTCACTGGCCTATAATTCCCTGGAAGGTCTCTCTTCCCCTTCTTGAACAATGGGACCACAGTCGCTATCCTCCAGTCCTCCGGAACCACACCCGTAACCAACGACGACCTGAAGATCAGAGCCAGAGGCTCTGCAATCGCCTCTCTTGCCTCCCAGAGAATCCTAGGGTATATCCCGTCCGACCCAGGGGCCTTATCCAACTTCAAACCCTCAAGAATATCTAGCACATCCTCCCTATCTACTTCAATACTTTACAGTTTGCAACCCTGTACCTCAGTGTTCTCCACAACTACATTTACATCTCCCTGCTTGAATACCGAAGAGAAATATTTATTCAGTGCCTCTCCAATCTCTTCAGGCTCCACGCACAACTTCCCACTGCTGTCCATAACTGGCCCTAATCTTGCCCTAACCAATCTTCTATTCTTAACATATCTAAAGAAAGCTTTAGGATTCTCCTTGATCCTATCAGCCAAAGTCTTCTCGTGTCCCCTTTTAGCTCTCCTCAACTCACTCTTTAGCTCCCTCAGTTTACACAATACTGATTAGAATACAAATTTTCACAGCTAATCAAGTCTTAAAGGTGCAGACAATGTGAGTGGAGATAGCATTAAGCGTGGGTTAAAGAGATGTGTATTGTCTCCACCCAGGACAGTAAGTGAGATTTTGCAAGCCCAAGCAAGTCGTGAAAATTACAAATAGTGTGATATGAACCCAAGATCCTGGTTGAGGCTGTCCTTATGTGTGCGGAACTTGGCTATCAGTTTCTGCTCAGCAACTTTGCTCTGTCGTGTGCCATGAAGGCTACACACAGTTCCGCACACATAAGGATAGCCTCATCCGGGATCTTGGGTCATGTCACGCTATTTGTAACCCCCATGACTTGCCTGGGCTTCTAACGTCTCATTTACTGTCTTGTCTGGAAACAATACACATTTCTTTAATCAATGCTTAATGCTATCTCTACTCACATTGTCTGCACCTTTAAGACTTGATTAGCTGTAAAAACTTGCACTCTAATCAGTATTCTATAAACTGAGTGTGTATCTTTTAAATCCTCTGTTTGTGATCAGAACTCTCCACTCACCTGACGATGGTTCAGAGGCCTGAAAGCTAGTGGCTTTTGCTATCAATAAACCCGTTGGACTTTAACGCAATGTGTGAGGCTTCTTACTGTGTTTACCCCAGTCCAATGCCAGTATCTCCATATCATTCCTGTTCATCCATGGTTTCCGGTTGGGAAACAGACAGATTTGCTTCTTTAGCACACAATCTTCTACACACTTACTTAGGAAATCAGTTACTATCGTGACTTAGGTGACTTTAGCTTAGGAGATAAGGAGGAGTGCTTCAGCTGTTACTAAACACACCAAAACAATTACTTGGGAGTTTCTTCAGCTATTTTTTGAGAAGCTTTCATTCATCACACTAACAACCATTTTTAATGTTGCTGAAAAGAGAGACATGTTGTAGAAGCTTTTTTATCTTGCACTCATCAGGATAAATACAAGGATACCAAATTTCAACCAATCACAACAATTTACACTTCAGGATAAAAGGGTTGGCAAGTAAATTCTGATTGGTCCAGATATTGCAATGGAGGAAGCAAAGAGAAACTATTGGCTCCCAAAGCAGGCAAACCCTCCTTCCCCACCCCCCCCCCCCCCCACTCCCCCCCCCCCCCCCCCCCCACTCTCCGCACCTACTGGTTTGAAATTGCTGGCTCATAATTTCTTAGCTTAGAAGTGGGCAGTCAGGAGGCAGAAATCTCACCTCGCCACACCCACATGGTCTCTGGTTACCATGTTATGTAGTAACTAGTCTGCATCTCAATTTAATTTCCATTATTCCCATACTTTCTACAACCTCTTTTCGTATTAACTGTAATAAAGCTTGTTATGAAGGCTCAATTGCTTGCATCGTTCCTCAAGTCCTGCTGCTGTGCATGAGTTTGGTAAACAGCATTGCAGCAAGTTGGTGGCGCAGGCTCATTGGGCTGAAGGGCCTGTTTCCCATGCTGTTTTGTTCAAGTTCATTAAAACAGGGATGATGTCAGTGATGCAACTTGCTTAAGCTACCGTAATGTGATAAAGCTTTCAATAGCTTTCCATTAGGTCTTCCTCGTTTGCTTCCTTCTTTTCAATATTTATCATTTTAAAAAATTCTTTCATGGTTGTGGTCTTTGCTGGCAAGGCCAACATTTGTTGTCCATTCCTAATTGTGCTGGAACTGAGCCACTTGCTAGGCTATTTCAGAGCACAGTTTAGAGTCTACCACATTACTGTGGGTCTGGAGTCACATGTGTGCCAGATTAGGTGAGGACACAGATTTCCTTCCCAAAAGCACCAGTAGTGAACCAGATGGGTTTTTACAACAATTGATGATAGTTTTGTGGTTCTCATTACTGTTTTCAGTTCCAGTTTTTTTTTATTTATTAAGTAGACGAATTTAAATTCCACCAGTTGCCATGGTGAAGTCTGAATCTGTGTCCCCAGCACATTAGCAAGGGCCTCTGTGGATTACTAGCCCCCTGATATTACTACTAAAGTACCATCTTGCATAAATGTACTATTTTTGCATTTATAAATTTTTAAGATTTCTAGGATATTATTGACAGGTTGGGCTATTTGTCTATTACTGGAAAATAAAGGGATACATCTTAAAAGAAATTAAAGAAAATGGCTTATGAGGAGAGACTGAGTAGACTGGGACTATACTCACTAGAATTTAGAAGAATGAAGGGAAATCGTACAGAAACATGTAAGATTATGAAGAAAATAGATAAGATAGAAGTAGAGAAGTTGTTTCTACTGGCAAGTGAAACTAGAACTAGGGAGCATAGCCTCAAAATAAGGAGGAGGAGATTAGGCTGAGTTGAGGAAGAACTTTATCACCCAAAGGGTTGTGAATCTGTGGAATTTCCTGCCCAGTGAAGCAGTTGAGGCATTGAATGTTTTTAAGGCAAGGATAGATAAACTTTTGAACAGTAAAGGAACTAAGGGTTATGGACTAGAGAAGGGACTATATTGGATTTAGTTCTGAGTAATGAGACAGGGCAGGTGGTTGTTGTTGTAGTGGGGGAACATGTGGCTAACAGTGAGCACAATTCTGTCTACTTTAGGATACAGATGGAAAAGGATGCTTATTGCCCTAGGGGCAGGGTGCTGAATTGGAGGAAGGCTAACTACGGTCGATTTAGGCAGGAACTTAGGGAAACTGGGAACGGTTGTTCGAGTGTAAGTCCACAGTAGGCATGTGGGAGTCTTTCAAGGGAATACTGAAAATGTTGCAAGATAAGTACGTGCCGGCCATGAGGAAAGATGGGAAAGGTAGGATTAGAAAGCCGTGGATTACTAGGGATATTGAGGACTTGGTTAGGAAGAAAAGAGAAGCGTATGATAGGTCAAAGCAGCTGGGAACCGAGACAGCATTGAAAGAATATAGAGAGAGTAGGAGGGAGCTCAAACAGGGAGCTAGAAGGACAAAAAGGGGGCATGAAATGATTTTGGCGGATAGGATTAAGGAAAACCCAAAGGCTTTTTACTCCTATGTTAGGAATAAAAGGTGGTTAGAGGAAAAATCGGACCTTTTAGGGACAGAGGAGGGGAACTGTGCTTAGAGCCCGAGATCCTGAATGAATACTTTGTGTCGGTATTCACGAAGGAGAGGGGCTTGTTGACAGCTCCTGTCTCTGAGAGAGCTGTGGACCAGTTGAGGGAAATATCCATACCGAGGGAGGAAGTGTTAGAACTTCTAGGTAGCATTAAAACTGATAAATCTCCAGGGCCTGATGGCATTTATCCCAGACTGCTTAGAGAGGTGCAAGGGCCTCTGACGCAAATCTTTGTCTCTTCCTTGGACACAGGTGAGGTCCCAGAGGACTGGAGAATAGTTAATGTTGTACCGTTGTTTAAAAAGGGTGGTAGGGATAACCCTGGAAATTATAGGCCGGTGAGTTTGACGTCAGTGTAGGGAAGCTGTTGGAGGGGATTCTTAGAGATAGGATATATAGGCACTTAGACCGTTGCAATCCGATTAGGGACACACAGCATGGATTTGTTAAGGGGAGGTCGTGCCTTACAAATCTGGTAGAATTTTTTGAGGAGGTGACGAAAACGGTGGATGAAGGGCGAGCCGTTGATGTCGTCTATATGGATTTTAGTAAGGCGTTTGACAAAATCCCTCATGGGAGATTAGTCGAGAAGGTCAAGGCAAATGGGATACAAGGACAGGTAGCTAGATGGATAAGCAACTGGCTTGTTAATAGGAGACAGAGAGTAATAGTGGAAGGGTGTTTATTTAGCTGGAGGTCGGTCACTAGTGGTGTGCCGCAGGGCTCGGTACTGGGACCTCTTCTATTTGTATTATGTATAAATGACTTGGAAGAGAGAGTAAGTGGAGTGATTAGCAAGTTTGCAGACGATACAAAGATGGCTGGACTTGCGGATAGTGAGGAGCATTGTCAAGCGATGCAGCAGGACATAGATAGGCTGGTAGCTTGGGCAGACAGATGGCAGATGGAATTCAATGCTGATAAATGTGAGGTGATGCATTTCGGGAGAAAGAATTTAGGGGGTAGGTATATGATAAAGTGTAGACCTATTAAGAGTATAGAAATGCAGAGGGACCTGGGGGTGCAGGTGAACAAGTCTCTGAAGGTGGCAGAGCAAGTGGAGAAGGTTGTGAAGAAAGCATGTAGTATGCTAGCCTTTATAGGAAGGGGTATAGAGTACAAGAGCTGGCCTTTAATGTTGCAGTTGTATAAAACACTGGTTAGACGTCATTTGGAATACTGTGTCCAGTTCTGGTCACCTTACTACCGGAAGGACGTGGAGACTCTGGAAAGAGTGAAGAGGAGGTTTACCAGGATGCTGTCTGGTATGGAAGGTCTGAGTTACGAGGAGATGTTAGGCAAATTGAGACTGTTTTCCTTAGAAAGACGTAGACTTAGAGGAGATCTGATAGAGTGTACAAGATTTTGAAGGGGATAGATAGAGTAAACAGGGCTAAGCTTTTTCCTAGGATGGACTCAAATAGCACGAGGGGTCATGGGCTTAGGGTGAGGGGAGTAAGGTATAATTTGGATGCTAGAGGGAGTTTTTTCACACAGAGGGTGGTGGGGGTATGGAACGCCTAGTAAAGTGGTGGCAGGTACTCTGGAGTTATTTAAGAAATACTTAGATGGGCACATGAACAGAATGGGAATGGAGGGGTATAGAAAACTGCTTTAAAATAGGGATCATGAGCCTTGGGAGTCCCTGGGAAGTGTGTAAATAGATGATGATATTGATGTCCTTGTTTTCATCCTACAGGTGCTTTGGTCCACCTTGTTGTCTAACGAGGGGCATACACGCGATGGGTCGTGAGAGGACTGCTCTTGGACCTTTTGAGAGTATCCTACTGCTTCACATCGTTAGTGTATGCTTGACCTGGACCATCTGATGGGCAACACGACAGCTCAGTGACTATAGCTGTGCTATGCAGATACATGGATTTGGGCTGTGTCTGTGGGAGTTTGCGCATTCTCCCCGTGCTTGCGTGGATTTTCTCCGGGAGCTCCGGTTTCCTCCCACATCCCAAAGATGTGCTCTTAGGCTAATTGGCAAAACAAATTCTCCCTAAATTGTCTCAAATTTGATTTTTAATCCATTGATCTATAACCATGGACAGGGATTGCGTGTAGTAGTGGGAACATCGAGGTGGTGGCGCGGGCTCGTTGGGCCGAAGGGCCTGTTTCCCGTGCTGTTTTTGTTCTTTGGTGAGCGGGCGGGTAAATGGAGCTGAGTCCATGTAAAGATCAGCTATGACCTTATTAAATGGCAGAGGAGGCTCAAGAGGCCAGATGGCCTACTCCTGAGGTTATGTTTTTATGAAATATTAAGATGTGATATTCACCCTGTGAACATATGGATTGAGGTGAGTATTAAAGTATTCATATGGAATGAGGTGTGCATCAAAGCTGAAAACCAGATCATAAAATGTTTATTTCTTATATTCAACAAATTTTATTCAACAATTCACTTAATCACCATATTTCACAATTATTTTAATCAACATTAATCGCACAAATTTGAAACAAATGCCTAAATTCACACAATTACTATGCTCAAAGTAATATTTGACAAAAATGTTTTTCACAATGTAGTTGCTTTACATTCCTTGGTTTGACTGTAATTTAATTAGACCTAAAATTTTTGGAGTATGATTTCCAATAATCATCCTCCACATCTTCAGTCTCACTCTGAAAATCCTAAGGATCAAGATCCACATCTACACCTCATTCCTCTATATTTATTAATACTCTGAATAGTTTAACATCAGTGTCAAAGACATCTTTGTATCTCTCTGCATTTTTGTGTGGCTGTCTGCATTTTTGGTGCTTGTTGAAGCATTAAATATTTTGTGATAAACCACATTAGAAATTCTTCTTTTGGGCCAAAATAAAGAAATTGCTTGGTGAACTTTCTCCCATAAGAAATCTCAGTGGCAATCATACTTTACCATTTGCACAACACATGTAAACTGACTCTTTTTTTGCATTTTTGCATCACAATGTTCATATGCCTCTGATTTACTGTTAGTATCATTTTCTAGGTTTGGCTCATAACTATAATATTCCCTAGAACCCTTGCATCCATTTGGCCTATTAAGTCTGCTCGCTGATAGAGTATCTTACCCAGGCCTTTTCTATCCCTGTAACCCCACACATTTCCCATGGCTAATCCATCTAACCTACATATCTTGGGACATTAAAGGGCAATTTAGCATGGTCAGCCCACTTAACCCACACATCTTTGGAAGAAACTAGAGCATTGTAGGAAGCCCACGCAGACACGGGGAGAATGAGCAAACTCCACACAGTGACCCGTGGCCGGAATTGAACCCATGTCTCTGGTGCTGTGAAGCAGCAGTGCCAATCACAGTGTCACCAGGCTGCCCATCCTAAGTCAAAGCTTCCTTAAAGGCTCTTAATTTCTTAGATTGGTTGCTCTTACGTTCTGCTCCAGCCCCTTTAACTTCCATTTCTCCACTTGCAGCATGTCACTTTCTATCAACATTTTCTTGTCACCTCTTCATTGTTCCTGGCTTGCTGTGCTGTCTGATGCTTTCCCTCACATCATAATAAAATGTAATGTCTCAGAAGACAAGTTGCACAAAACAAATTTTCAAAATGAAGAAAAATGACAATTGAAATGTGAAAGTTGTGTTATTATGATGTAAATTCATCACATACTTTCTTGGACTATACTGTTAAGATTGATTAAATCATGTATGCGTGACGGTGTAGGCAGGATCATGGGATTCTCTATCAGGAAGCTGAAAGCACCCCCCCTCCCCAGCCCAGTGGTGGGTGGGGTGGGGAGGTTAGAGGTCAATTCCTCTACAACATGCCCAAGGTATCATTCCATCACGTTAGGTTGAGATGGACCCAAAGTTCTCAGGGTTTTACCAAGTTTACCAAGAAAAAGACAGGCTTTACACTTTTTCATTGATTTATACAATTGATGTTTGTATTAAGGTGCGCAGCAGTTTCATCAATATCTTCCTCTTATTAGTTTGAATCATGAAGTTTAGAGTTTATTTGTTAGAGTCACAAATCGACTTACGTCAC
The DNA here is from genome assembly GCA_024679065.1 of Sphyrna mokarran. NCBI lineage: Eukaryota > Metazoa > Chordata > Chondrichthyes > Carcharhiniformes > Carcharhinidae > Sphyrna > Sphyrna mokarran. The sequence continues at coordinate 51,215,990 of JAGIQG010000016.1, forward strand.
CACTGCAACAAAGTAGTTTCTGTGAAAATCCCCTAGTCACCACACCCCAGCGTTCGGGTGTATGGAGGGGGAATTTAGCGTGGCCAATGCACCTAACCAGCATGTCTTTCGGATTGTGGGAGGAAACAGGAGCATCTGAACGAAACCCACGCAGACATGGGGAGAACATGCATACTCCATACCAGCCACGAATCAAACCCGGGTCTCTGGCACTGTGAGGCAGCAGTGCTAATCATTTGTACGTGAGCCTGGAAATTTTCCTTCTATTCTTTTTACCTCTTCTCCTTCAACAATATGCCTGTTTACTTTCCTTGCTTTGTTAAAAGCACTGTGTAAATAATTGTTGTGTTTGAACTTACTGGCAATAATTGGTGATCTTGTTTAAAAAATTCACTTTATGCTGCTTAGAAGTGAATATATACTGTAAACAATAAAAAGAAAGCAATATAAAATAATCTCCACAAGGTGGCATCACACCACTTCTGTGAATCCTATTGAAAGTAAAACTGGATTTTTACTACATTATGCGAATGATTGTGGATCACTGAGATACCTCTTAGTTATTACTCCAATATTGAATTGGTCATTACTGCACAAAGTCATAGTCATAAAGGTTTACAGCATGGAAACAGGCCCTTTGGCCCAACTTGTCCATGCTACTCTTTTTTTAACAACTAAGCTAATCCCCTATGCCCGCATTTGACACATACCCCTCTGTATCCATCTTACTCCCATAACTGTCTAAATGCTTTTTAAAAGAAAAAAATTGTACCTGTCTCTACTACTGCCGCTGGCTGATTGTTCAGCACCCTCTGTGTGAAAAAATTATTCTTTGGGACCCTTTTGTATCTCTCCCCCTCACCTTAAGTCTATGCCCTCTAGTTTTAGACTCCTCTTGCCTTTAGGAAAAGATATTGACTATCTAGCTGATCTATGCCCTTCATTATTTTATAGACCTCAAGAAGATCATCCCTAAGCCTTCTACGCTCCAGAGAAAAACCTCTCAGTCTATCCAGTCTCTGCTCATAACTCAAAGCATCAAATCCTGGTAGCATCCTAATAAATCTTTTCTGCACTCTTTCTAGTTTAATAATGTCCTTTCTATAATATGGTGACCAGAACAGTACGCAGTACTCCAAGAGTCTTGTACAACTTCAACAAAACATGCCAATTCCTGTATTCAGTGTTCTGACCAATGAAACCAAGCATGCCAAATGCCTCCTTCACCACTCTGTCCACCTGCGACTCCATTTTCAATGAGCTATGAACATGTACCTCTAGGTCTCTTTATTCTATAACTGTCCCCAGCATCCTACCATTAACTGAGTACGTCCTGCCCTGGTTCGATCTACCAAAATTCATCAACTCACGTTTATCTAAATTATATTCCATCTGCCGTTCGTCAGCCCACTGGCCCAATTAATCAAGAACCCATTACAATCCGAGATAATCTTCTTCACTGTCGACTGTGCCACCATCTTGGTGTCATCTGCAAACTTACTAACCATGCCTCCTATACTCTCATCCAAATCATTAATTTAAATGACAAATAATAGTGGACCCAGCACTGATCCCTGAGGCACACCTCTGGTCACAGGTCTCCAGTTTGAAAAACAACCATCTAAAACCACCCTCTGGCTTCTGTCATCAAGCTAATTTTGTATCCATTTGGATACTTCACCTGGATCCCATGAGGTTTAATCTTTTGCAACAACCAACCATGCAGTGTCTTGTCAAAGACCTTGCTGAAGTCCATGTAGACAACCATCGATTCCATTGCCCTCGATTACCTTCTTGGTTACCCCGTCAAAAAACTCAATCAAATTTGATTTTCTACTCACAAAGCTATGCTGTAAGTAAAAATAGAAGTAAAAAAATTAAAAATTATTTTTACTTCTATTTTTACAATAATAAATTTTTATTAAAATATTTTTATAATAATAAATAGAAACAGTTTTGATCATTAAAGTAAGTGGTAATGAAACACTTTTAAGAGTTGGTTAACTAGCATGTGTTGTCATGCCTTTTAAATTGATTACGTAGTCTATTATACAGTCGATATATCAACTGAGAGGTCAGTTAGCTCAGTTAGCTGGATAGCTGGTTTGTGATGTGGAATGATGCTAACCTCAGCTTGTACCAGCTGAGGTTACTCATGAAGGCCTTGTATTCTCAAACTTGCCCCTTGCCTGAGGATTGGTGATCCTCGGGTTAAATCACCACCAGTCAGCTCTCTCCCTCAAAGGGACTATGAGGCAAATGTGGGACTATAGTGACTTTGTACATAGTCTATTACAACAACTTGTATTTATAGTCGTGATGTGGAGATACAGGGGTCGGACTGGGGTGGACACAGTCAAAAGTCTTGCAACACCAGATTAAAAAGTCCGGTTCAATCTCAAATTGCCAGGGAGGGAGATGAAGCCTCTGGAATGAGAACAGAGTTTGGAGCAGATCTATGGTCTTTCCAGTATTTAGTTGGTGGAAATTTCTGCTCACTCATTACTGGATGTTAGACAAGAAGGCTGGTGCTCATGTAGAGCTGAGTGTTATCAGCATAAATCTTCTAAAATTTATTTATTAGTGTCACAAGTAGGCTTGCATTAACACTGCAATGAAGTTACTGTAAAACCTTCTAGTTGTTATACTCCAGTTTCTGTTCAGGTACATTGAGGGAGAATTTAGTATGGTCAATGCATCTAACCAGCATGTCTTTCGGCCTGTGGGAGGAAACCGGCACACTCAGGGGAAACCCGTGCAGACATGGGGAGATCATACAGACTTCGCACAGACAGTGACCCAAGCCAGGAATCGAACCCAGGTCACTGGCACTGTGAGGCAGCAGTGCTGCAATGTTTTCAGACAGTATTACTGAGGGATAACATGGAGATAGGAAATAGGAGAGGCCAAAGTTTTAATAGTGAGCAGGAACCAAAAGTGCTTCATGTGATCCAGTCTGGACTGTGAACGGATAACCAGTATATACTGTTAAAAGATTATAAAGCATAGAGAGAGGAAAAACAGGAAAAAGAAAATTTCAACTGAGTTATTAGGAAAGGATGAGAAAATCTGGGGACATTTGCGTTGATGGCCAGCGCTCCTAACTGAAACTGATGGGAATCTCAGAAATAAATAAAAATCAATTTACGTAATGTCTCAAATACCACTTTTCAATCTAGTCACTTGATCATCATACCCCGCTTCCATCTATCAATCTAAGGAGAACAAGTGCTGAGACAATCAATTAAAATGTTATTTAACTTACCATCATCTGCTGTCAGCTCGCCATGATGTGAAAATGATGTAGGCACAGTAAGAGGTCTTACAGGTTTATTTAAAACCACGAGCTTCTGGAGCCCTGCTCCTTCATCAGGTGAGGGAGCAGCACTCCTAAAGCTTATGATTCTAAATAAACCTGCTGAACTTTAACCTGGTATTGTGAGACTTCTCACTATGCTCTCAGATAAAGCATAGCGAGCTTTAGGAATAACAAATTTTTCAGAACCTTGTGAGGTTCTGAACTTAAAAGATTTCATAGTGTTTGCACTTGCTATTGTTAAATTCTGGAATTGCATCTGTTCCTTGGAAGGTTTGCTTATTGGAATTCCATTCTTAGACAAGAAAGCTCAGGAAGAGCAGGAGGAAAGAGTACACAGCATTCTGAATGGAAGAAGAACAAATAATTGGAGGCACACACAATTAAAGTAAACACCCCCCACCCCCCATAAAGTTTATTGGCTCAGAGCAATAAGGTTGCTGTTCCCTGAGGAAAGTTTATATATGAAAAGTTTCATTTTTGAAAGAGGCAGTTTCAGAAGCCCCTCAGTTAATTCTTCAAGTTATAACAGATTAGAAAGTCTGGGTCAGTCATTGCCATTAATGTTCTCCCCAACACTATGATCACATTGGCTCCCCCCCGCCCCCCCAATTCGTGATCATCACCAATATCGCCTGCCCCCTCCATCATTGCCAGCTTCATCCCTTTCCTCCCAAACATCGTTGGTATCCCCATTACGCTCTGCTCCGCCACAAATCGATGACTCCCCACGTGTGAGGCTTCCCCCCAGGGTCCATTCCTGGTACTGGTCCCTGGCACAGATTGCCACTGCCAGGCAAACTTGCCATGCCAATGGTCTAGCCAGGGCACTAGCTGACCATGTACTTCACCCCAGAGATCTTTTCTTCTCTTTGACATTGGAGACTGAAATTTTCCAGGAGATAAGTTTCTTTCTCAGAGATTCAGATGTACGGGAGTGGATCTTTCTCAGAGAGTTGCTGCTTTGGAAGCCATGGAGAGAAAGAAATATCCCTTTCTGTCTCTGAATCTGGGGACGGGGAGTTCCAGAAACTAGGTTTACTGCTGTTTTGAGATATATCCTTCTCTGAAAGTTGTTATCTGGATCTGTATCCAGAAGTATTACAAAACCAGAAATCTTGCATCATGTAAGCATCTTCGCTTTTGTGCTAACTAGTTTTACAGAAGGGATTTCTGTCTATGGGGGAATACTGTTGAATTGGAACAACAGACATAGCTAGCTGTTAAAAATTGTACTTTGTCATGTTTAAGTATTTAAATTGTTAAAAATTATGCTAATTATTTTTGTTATATTCTAACCATGTTCTTGGTTTGTTTTGATGAAAGTTTCTTCATGGGTCACTTCAAGTAAAACACCTTATGCTCACCCTAATGCCAAAATCAAATGTAAAAATTAGAGTCGCGGCTAACTTTATAACATACCCTGAAGTTTCTGATAACCTTTCGTCTATATTTACATTTGTGAAACTGATGTATCCTTTTGATTTTGTTTTGGTGGGGGACACAGAAATGTATTAAAACCAAATTTGCAATATAAACTGCCTGAGCAACAAGCAGCATATTGCAAACCAAACATCTTTGTCAGACGCAAATAGCATGACAAACATTTGTTTTTCAATTTTCATATGCTAACTTCCAGTTTTCTCATTAGGAGAGATGATGATGATCAAAATCGAAGAATATCTTATGATGTCAAATTGGAACCCATACAGAATTGTGAGGCAAGGTAAGTTTTGATTGTTACTCTGGAGGCTGAATGGACTTATATATATGAGGGATATCAATGTACTCACTGCTTTTGTATTGAATCCTGTTGTAAATATTGGATCTGAATTTGCTGAAATGCATACTTTAGTAATTAGAGGTTAACATTGTGCACCATTATTAACGTGAAGGTTCTAGCAAGAGTATGTTGTGCTATTATCTGCTGGAACATTTGCACTGTTCTGTTAAAAGGCTCAAAGCTGATATCGTGTTGTTCTGGTCACTCAATCTGTTGTGGCAGTCAATGGAAATGGTCAATTTGTTTCATTTATATAATTATTCATTACTAATCAAGCTACTCAAGACTGGAAGTATATTGGTCACTTGATACTAATGTGATTTATTGCTTTCACCTGACTCCTCTTGGGAGCTCAACAAAGATGCCTTTAAAGCAGTCAAGAAATTGCCCTCAAAATATTTTAAAAGATTTCCACTTTTGGAAGTCTAGTTTTGTGCTGATTTGCTATTTTGCCCAACTGAGGATCTTAGTGTTAATGCAGCAAGTTGGGGAAACACTTGCAATGTCCTTTATCCTCTGTTGCTCTAGCATACTCAGCACAGGGATAAGGAGGTGAATGTATCCTGGGCCCCGGGCTTTGATTGATGACACCATTCCATCTCACCAACATGGTATCTTCCTAGAGGTTGGGGAATGTGGACAACACAGATTTCCCCAGCTTGCCCCAATGTCCTCTGCTGAATTCCACTTGCAAAATGGAACAGGAAGACAGAAACAATTTTTCTGTGGAATCAGGTGTTGTGAAGGTAATAAAGAACAGGCAAGACTGAAACAAGAAGCAATTGAATTTTATTCAGTGTAGCAGCTAACCAATTTCACTAAATGAAAACAAAACAGTCATAAGCTCTCATCAGGAACAAGCAACAAGAATTGGCATGCATTTTAAACAAAATAAATATTTAACACATTTTCTGTAGCAATTCTTTTGATAGAAATGCTAACAGCAGTAACAACTGTGCTACAAGAAATGTACCTTTAGTGTTGTCTGTGAACTAAGCAACATCAGTGGTAAGGCTGAATCATACAATTGTAGAATCCCTACAGTGCAGAAAGAGGCCATTTGGCCCATTGAGCCTGCACTGACAATAATCCCACCCAGGCCTTACCCCATAACACCATGAAGTTCAAAGGACATAGGAGCATTCAGCCTATCAAGTTTGCTCAGCCATTCCATCATGGCTGATATGCTCCTCATTCCCATTTTCCTGCCTTCTCCCCAAAACCCTTCAACCCATTACCAAGTAAAAATCTAACTCTTCCTTAAATTTACTCACTGTCCCAGATTCACCACACTTTGGAATAGGGAATTCCACAGATTCACAATCCTTTGTGAGAAGTAGTTTTTCCTCAACTAGGTTTTAAATTTGCTACCCTATATCTGAAGACTATGGCCTCTTGTCCTAGAATGCCCCACAAAAAGAAGCTTCCACTCCATGTCTACTTTATTCAGATCTTTTATCATCTTGTACCTCAATTTGATCTCCCTTCATTCTTCTAAATGCCAGAGAATGTAGACCTAAACTGTTCAATCTCTCTTAATACAACAAACCCCTCATCTCTGGAATCAATCTAGTGAACATTAGCAGTATTATCCTGCTAATCTCCCTGATGCTAAGGAGCAATTTAGCATGGCCAATCCACTTAGCCTGTTTGAGGCAGTCAATTAAAAAGTAAAGGTTAGTTTTATGAAGAGTGCAAAAAAAACCTGGAACATCTTCAATGTAAATTTGTTCAAATATTACACAATTTTAAAGCAGTAAAAAGTTTCAAACCATCTATAATGCAGTAAACAAGAACGGTTCAAACTATTTTCAGAAAATAATGATGTGCAGTTTGAAGCACTGTTCAGGAATAGCAAATGGTGAAACTGAGAAGAAAGCAATGGACTCTGCATTTGAGGGGCACCCCAGTGCTTTGTGCATCTGTACCTTGCTGTCAGGAAACAATAGAGCTATTCATGCAACCTCCTAGTAGGGGATGTCCAGATTCTGTCCAATCATATCCAGCCTGCCACAAGAGTCATGTGGTAGTCAGTGTGCTCTGAATCATTCTCCGTGCACTTAACCAAACTCTTCCAGTACAGCTACAATACAGCCGTCTACCTGACAATATGGAAAATTGCTCAGGTATACCCTGCCCACAAAAATCAAGACAAATCCAATCCTAAGACCAATCCGGCCAATTACTATCCCCTCATTCTATTCTCCATTAAGGGAAGTGTTGTCGGCAGCGTTATCAAGGTGCACTCAGTAACAGCCTGCTCACTGGTGTTTAGGTGCTGCCAGGCCTCTCAGCTCCTGACCTCGTTTCAACCTTGATCCCAACATGGACAAAAGAACAAATTCGAAGGAGGAGATGAGACTGATCAAGACAGCAATTGGTCAAATGTGACTTCAAGGAAACCTAAACAAAAATTAAAGTCAGTGGGAATAAGGGGGAAGCTTTCCAAGGGTTGGTGCTATATTTAGCACAAAGGAAGATAATTGTGATTGTTCAAGGTCAATCATCTCAGCCCCAGAACATCACTGCAGGTCTACATATATTTTAAAATAACAATACAGAATTAAAGCAAAATGAAATCAGCAAGTGCATTTGGAAGAACTTTAAAATTAGAAATTAGAGTTAGCTAAATGAATAGATGATCCTGTTGCAATCAAGAACATAAGAACTAGAAACAGGAGTAGGCCATCTGGCCACTTGAGTTTGCTCAGCCATTCAATATGATCATAGCTGATCTTCAGCTGCACCACTCACTATAACCTTAAACTCCTTTACTGTTCAAAAATCTACCTATCATTGCCTTAACGCAATAGCCTTAATTACATAATTAAATTGAGTGGCATTCCTTTCATTTTCTAATTCAACACAGGAATTAGTCCTTTTTAAGAAATGGATTCATGATTCTGTTAACATAGTATAATAATAACAGAACATCATAAACACACCGAGCATCATTTCTAGGTTTTGATCTTAATTTTAAAATGTCATTAGTTAATAGCTCATAGTTGCAAGCATATCACACTAATTAAGCTTCTGTTTATTCTAACGAGTACATGGATTCACTGTCATTGCGGCTTGAATCAGACATCAGTAATGTATTTAATGAGAAACTGTAGTGTATTTTAAATGCACATGATTAAACCCAAACCACCAACAATAAGAACCAACGTAATAACTCTTGAAACATCTACTCATGTAGCAACTGCTAACTGCTTATTGACAAATGTAAGTAGTTGTGCCAGCCACACACTGCCAGTTGAGCAGACCTGGCAGCCATAGCGTAGATGAGCTGTAGAAATGTTTGAATAATGCTTAATACCACAAGTCTTTTCCAGCATTATTCTTATTCATTGTCCTATTTCTGAAGACAAGATCAGCTTGCATTGCAATAGCTGATTTAGAACTCCCCTATGCTCCCAATTATCACTCAGGCTGCTGGATTACAATAGAGAGCTGACTCAAAGTACACTGACAGTAGCCACAGAAGTGAGTATGAAAGATAGTGTACACACTTGGAATGTTGATAAGATCTATGCTAAGGAATTTCCAGCTTTAAAATCAATAACATGCTGTCATAGTGATGCATAGAGTACACATTGAATTAGAGAGAGTTTCTCAATAGCAAAAAATACCAACAGATAGGCTCTATATTGACTCTAATGTTTGGAGCCTTGACATGTTCAGTGGCTGGAGCCACGATCCAAGAGTTTGTAGGAGCTATAAGCCTCAACTCAGCTGATAGCGATTCAACATCATCTGATTTTTCTGGCAGGAGTAGAGTAATGAGTGACAAAAGATCTTGACAATCTCAATTTCTGCTTGTTTCCCAATAGCTGTGAAAATCCTTCATTAGAAACGGGAACTCATAAAATGGGAGTGCCCAAGATTGATGTTCCGCTGTATCTTGTGACAACAAACCATTGAAATATTGGTGTTATAAATTGTTGGAAAATATCCCAAGGATGAAAGAAACTAAAAAGAACAAATTCTAGGCTCAACTCTCATATAAAATTAATTCCTTTGAAACAAAGATGTTCTGTGCATTATATAAAACAACAGTTGGGCAAAACTGGATCATTAAAAGTTCACTTCAGTTAAAGTGGTTTCACGTTGCACAACTTTACAGTTAAGAGTGTTATCACAAATGAAACTCCTTGGAGGGGGAGTCATGCTTTGTTTACATTCAGTGCCAGTTTGGGCACTGATATCCAATTCCCATTGTAACATTCACTTTTCAATATAGTTACCAGCTTCGAAACAAGCAATGACTATCAGGTCATTAATAACACATTTCCAGCAATTCATTATTCCACGTAAAAAAGTGATCAGAAGTTAAACGTCAGTTTAACAAAAATCCATTTAACTAACATATATTTTATCAGCATATACATCATATTAAAACTAATGCCCATTTATTCATAATACTTGTAGAATCCATGAACCCTGTAATAACAGTAGAATGCGTTTAAATAACAACATTGAAAAGTCATTAATTGACAACTTTCCACTTTCTTAAAAATTGCCTTTTTGCTACATCACATTAAAAGTAGCAATCATCTAGATCATTTAATGTCTCAATAGCTGAAACTGCAAATACTTAAAACCATTTAATCTTGTGTAAATAAACACCATTGATCACCAGAGCTGTAAATAAAGCAATATTTTCTTTGGGGCTCAGGCGTTTCAAATGGATCATGGATTACTGGGTCCTCAGTAAAGCTGCATTATGTATTCTTCACTGAGAGTCCAGACATCCATTAAGGTAATAAAACACTTATAACATCAACCTTTACATAATTTGCTTATTTTTAAAAGTTTATTTATTAGTCACAAGTCGACTTACATTAACATTGCAATGAAGTTACTGTGAAAATGCCCCAATCGCCACACTCCTGTGCCTGTTTAGGTACACTGAGGGAGAATTTAGCATAGCTAATGCACCTAACCAGCACATCCTTTAGACTATGGGAGGAAATTGGAGAACCCAAAGAAAATCCACACAGACACGGGGAGAACATGCAAACTCCACACAGACAATGACTCAAGCCAGGAATTGAAACCATGTCCCTGGCACTGAGGCAGAAGTGCTAAACACTGTGCCACCTTACTGCCCTCACAGGGCAGTGTGATTAGTTGGTTTACGTTTGAAATGTCCAGAAGTAGCAAAAGACAACTCAGAATATTTCAAGAAATGTGTAAATAATTTTATTTTCTAAAATTTTTGGCAAGCATAACAGCACAATAAATATGGAGAGTAGACATTTATGCGGTTACTATGTGAAGTGATATGACAAGTACATCTGTAATAATATCCCTCTCGGAACATTAGAAATATTGCATGCTTGTTCTCCTAAAATGTATTAACAATGAATGTTTCATAAATGTTATGGCATGGTTGTTGTACAAAGCAATCAGATGTATTCTCATTCTAAAGAGTAGCATAATTCCTATGGATTAGTCTGAAATGGTTTTAAATAAGCAAAAATTGTTTAGAAATTTACACCAATTTCTCCACTAATTTCCCATTGGGTTAATTTGCCAAATATAAAAGCCATGCTCCATAACACTTTGATAACTCTGATGTGGTTCTCAGTAAAAAGCGTTAGAAAGTTGCAAAGAAATTTGCTATCAATATCCAGAAATCTCACTGATACAAAAAAGAGATGATTTGGGACCATGTTGCACTGATATTTCTGGCATAGGTCATAGGTTCTTCACATGAATTCACAGAACTCCCAAATCATTGGCATGGATGTGAAGTTATATGAATAGAGTTTAGAGAGTGTTGGTGAATTTACCTCAAAATGGCATAAACAAGCAAGGAAATTCAATATTTGGTGTACAAACAGCAGAGACAAGTTACAAACTAAGATGTTAAAAGAAGTAAACCATAATTATTCAGATTCTTTCACAATTTTAGCCCACCTACATTTTGTATGCCAGCATAAATCAACAGTAGCAAAACATGCTCATTCTCAATAAACCACAAATATGTGAATCTCTGCTGTTGTGAATTAATTGGACCAGGATAATAATACAATCTGGAATCCAGTCCAGTAAAGCAGTTTATGAATAAAATTATTGTTGTGTTTGCACTCATATTGTTTTCCCTAATTATGCCACATACAGCACAACACCAACAGCAGAAGAAGTGTATTCATGGGCCGAATCCTTTGACAAGCTAATGAAAACACCTGCAGGCAGAAATACCTTCAGAGAATTCTTACGAACTGAATACAGTGAAGAAAATATGCTATTTTGGCTAGCATGTGAGGATCTCAAAAATGAAGCAAACAAAAGCGTTATTGAAGAGAAAGCACGGATGATATATGAAGACTTTATTTCAATACTTTCTCCTAAAGAGGTAAACTTTATTCTTAAACCTAAAGCTCTATTTTGTGATATTATTAGTATAGCAGTTTCAGACGAACCAGTGGTGCATCTTGGGTTGAAAATCTGCAGAAACACCCACCAGTAACAACAGGGGCTGAAAGAGGATGAATGATAAATTAAGGGCTGCTAATTGTTTTATCAAATTAACTTAGAAATCACTGACAAAAACATGCTAGTTTTTAATGAACACAAACATGTGGATCTTTGTTGCTACTTTTAGCAGGTGAGTGACTAGCACGTTGATATGGAATTCCACTTTTTGCTATGTTAAGAAATCATAGAATCCCAACAATGCAGAAGGAGACTATTTAGCCCAACGAGTTTGCACCGACCGCAATCCCAACAAGATCCTATTGCCATAACCCCGTGCACTTTGCTAGTCCCCCTGATGCTGAGGGACAATTTAGCACAGCCAATTCAACTAACCTGCACATCTTAGGAAAAGGATGCAACCATTTAAAATAAACAAATTATTGCTTTTACTAAGTAACAGACAAAGGAGTGTTATTTGAATGCACTATTGCTTTATCCATCAATATGACACTTTTTATCATCTTTATCCCTCTTCAATATTTTTCTTTCCACTTCACTGCCTTTTTTTTTGTTTAATTCTTCCCAGAATATTTTTTCTATTTTGTGCCTCGACCACTCCAAGCAGACTTGTGTCTTAGCTGTAGACATTTTACCTTAAATGTCTGCAGCTGAAAAAAAGGGAGTAATAGTATTTGGTGACTGTTTTTTTTCTCCGTCCCTGTGACTGTTTTCACAAAGGGTGCTGGCTATTCTAAAGAGGCACAAATGCTTTGCTGTGATGGTTTAACAACTGATGTTGGTCAAAATAGTGTTAACTCTGCAAAACTAAGTTGACATTCTTTTGCATTTCAGTTCTTAAAAACTGAAAAACTGCAGCATTAGGTCGGGGGATACTGATGGACTCTAGTAGTAAAGCATGAATTTTGCTTCAGCAATTACAGACAACAAGCACCCTCCCTTTGGGCAAGACAGTTGATGACAACCCGCACCCCTTTACAACACACTATTTTTAGTCTCCTTATAATTACTTTGGTGAGGTTTGGAGAATACAAGATGTAAAGGCCTTCTGGTTTTAATGTGGCAGCTGCTGTGGGTGCAAACATTAACATTTTCCTTTGTATAAACTATAAATGATTTGCTTGTCTCCTGTCTTAATTTTGGTAAGGATCAGGCCTCACCAAATCAAATCATCTCCCACACGCGCGCGCGCACACACACGTGCACACACAACAAAAAGAAAATCCTACTCGTTTGGATCACATGGTCTTCAGTTTCTCACTTGCCTAAATGGTAAAACCTCTTCACATCCCTTTACATGGCAACCATTACCAGCAGTAGAATCAGGAGAAGAGGGTCATAGAACATGGAACATTACAGCGCAGAACAGGCCCTTTGGCCTTTGATGTTGTGCCGACCAATTATGAAAAAAGCAATGACCCTCCAAACTAAACCATTCCCTTCTCTTCCATAAACTTATCAACTAACCTCTTAAACGCCACCAAACTTGGCGCATCTACAACTGCCGCAGGCAGGGCATTCCACTCCCTAACCACCCTCTGGGTAAAGAACCTACCTCTGATATCCGTCCTATAACTATCACCCCTTAATTTAAAGCTGTGTCCCCTCGTGCTAGCTTTCTCCATCCTAGGAAAAAGGCTATCACTGTCCACCCTATCTAAACCTCTAATCATCTTATATGTTTCGATAAGGTCCCCTCTTAGCCGCCTCCTTTCTAACGAAAACAACCTCAAATCCCTCAGCCTCTCCTCATAAGACCTGCCCTCCATACCAGGCAACATCCTGGTAAACCTCCTCTGTACCCTCTCCAATGCCTCCACATCTTTCTTATAATGTGGGGACCAGAACTGCACACAATACTCCAAGTGCGGCCGCACTAGAGTTTTGTACAGTTGCAACATGACGTTGCGGCTCCGAAATTCAATCCCCCTACCAATAAAAGCTAAGACTCCGTATGCCTTCTTAACAACCTTATCGACTTGACTGCCTACTTTCAGGGATCTATGCACAAATACACCAAGATCCCTCTGTTCATCAACACTATTAAGAATCCTACCATTAGCCCTATACTCTACACATTTATTATTCCTGCCAAAGTGCATTACCTCACACTTTTCCACATTAAACTCCATTTGCCACCTCTCGGCCCAGCTCTGCAACTTGTCCAAGTCTCTCTGCAAACTATAACACCCCTCTTCACTATCTACCACTCCACCGACTTTAGTGTCATCCGCAAACTTACTAATCCATCCTTCAGTACCCTCATCCAGATCATTTATAAAAATTACAAACAGCAGGGGCCCCAAAACAGACCCCTTAACAGGTCCTATGCTAGGAGGTTTTTTTTTCATTCATTCGTGGGATATGGGTATCACTGGATGGCCAGCATTTATTGCCCATCCCTAGTTGTCTGTGGGATGTTAAAAGTCAACCACTTTGCTGTGGCTCTGGAGTCACACGTAGGCCAGACCAATTAAGGAAGGCAGATTTCCTTCCCTAAAGGATATTAGTGAATCAGATGGGTTTTCTTCTGACAATCAACAATGGTTTCATGGTATTAGTAGATTCTTAATTCCAGATATTTTTTACTGAATTCAAGGAGTTGCTTAGGCATAGATGTGATTGGCGCAACTCATGGGCCGAAGGGCCTGTTTGTGCTGTAGTGTTCTATGTTCTACGTTCTAACACACACAACTTAGGGCCAGGAGACAATTGGCTGGTTTATCAAGCCTGCTCAATATCCATGATACCTGAAATATCATGACTAGACTAATCTCCCTGTATGTATGTAACTACCTAGAAGAGATAATCTGGCCCCCATCAGTCTTCCAAAATACTTGGGTCAATAAGGGAGAAGAAAAATCTAAGAAAAATCTTCTTCAATCTCCTTAGAGTCCATGAGACAGTCAGTCTGCTCTTTTGTTCTACCTCTCCCTTCTCATTCTCCCTCTTTCTTCCCCTCCCATTTTCTCATTCTATTCTCACTCTCCTCACTTCTATTTTCCTCTCCCATTCATCTCTCTCCTAACTTCACCTTGTTCTCTATCCTGACTTGAGCTGAGCAGTGCACTGGTTTTTACTCCTGCGCAGACTCATTGGAAAATTGACTATCACATCAATAAATACTATCGATTTAAGAATTAAATAATTATTGCCGTAATTTACCAATTTTTAGAACATCCCCTCCCTCAGTTATCTAGCATTGCTTAGGACATTAGTGATGGAAATGCATTATACGTTTCCCCAATTTTCTTTGGATTGTAATAGCCCCGCTCACAATTGGAACTAGCTCAGAAGTATTAACATTTCCAAAGGGGCCAGAAAGGTGCGCCAGATACAGGGTCCAACCTAAATTCTGCCACTTTGCAAAAGATAATTGTGACACAAGTCTACCCAGCATATTCCCTTTTGGAAACTGTATATTCTTTTTGAGCTATTCTAAATGGGACATAAAACTATTAATCAACATGTTTTCTGTCCATTTCAATTAAATTTGGTACGTCACACTGAACACTCTAGTAGCAAATGATATTTCAGTAGAGCCCAGTTAAGTTGGAAGCGGAAGATCTGATCAATGCAGTTTATATATGATCACCTAAATACCCTCATACTTCATTCCTACACGGAACATTTTCATGTTGCATTAAGCATTTGAAACTGAATTTCAGCAATCAGAAGTTGTCTTCCTGAACTTAAAGGAAGAAAATGAGAAAAAAAAGACCAATATCCTTCTCAACATTTTAGCTTCTTGAAGCCATTTTCATTCAATGTAGAAAAAGCCCCAGCCATTACTATGATCACAGTCACAGCTGCAGATATAACCAAGAGGGCCAATAGCAACTACATTTTCTTGCATCTCAGTATTTCAGTTCTTATATATATTACAATGTTTAGAATATAAAGACAACCAACAGCAGCTATGAATGATGGTCACTAATAACGTGTTACCTATAGAAGAAATCACCAAGCTAATCAAAAATGACCAGATAGCCAATTATATTCCGGAGGTGATGATGTAATTTATAGAGCTATCTATACAACATCTAGGCCTCTACAGTTGATGGCAATGTGGAAGAGTGGCTATGGTGCTAGATTAGTAATTCATAGAATTCCTACAGTGCAAAATGAAGCCATTTGGCCCATCAAGCCCACCAAAACAACCTTACCTGACCCTATCCCTGTAACCCCAAAGTATTTACCCTGCTAATCCCCCTGATACTAATGGACAATTTAGCATGGCCAATCAGCCTGACCTGCACATGTTTAAACGGTGAAAAGAAACTGGAGCACTCCCAAAGACGCCCACACAGGCACGGGGAGAACGTGCAAACTCCCGAGGCCAGAATTGAATCCTGGTCCCTAGCGCTACGAGGCAGCAATGCCAACCACTCTGCCACCTGTCATCATTGGCTAGTAGAGGAAGAAGCTATATTTAATATGATTCAATATAATCGGATTTATAAATCAGTTTCCATCAGACTTGGAGATTAAAATCATTCACAGGATGAATTTGGGGATAAAGGTGAAAATGTCATTAAACTTGCAGCAAATGTGGATAATAATTTGCATTGTATTTGCATTTCTCAAAGCATTGAGAAACATTAATGTTTGTTTGAAATTAAACAGATAAAGTATATATTATTGGAATTTTATACACATATACTTTGTTTCATATCCAGGTTAGCCTCGATTCACGGGTCCGTGATGTCATTAACAAGAAAATGGCGGAACCATCAACTCAAACATTTGACGATGCACAGCTTCAGATTTATACCTTAATGCACAGAGACTCTTATCCAAGGTTCCTGAACTCTTCTATATACAAATCATTGTTTCCAAGGCCAACCAGCACATCTTCAGAATCCTAGATATTTAACTATATGTTGCAGAAAAAAAAACAACTTTTGTATACAGGCATCAAATTGTCTACTGAAGCTACAGGGTCATCACCAAGAGAAAAGAATTAAACTCAGGTTTATTTTACTACTGATTTCCTGTTGCCTAATAAAATGCAAGAAGCACTAAAGAACTGAATATTAACAGCTTCAGATTAACCTGTGCAAAACTCTAGTGATGGCTTAAATAATGATATTGAATTTTATGTTTTTGTAAGCATTAGTAAATAAACCTAGTGCAGGAGAAACAGTTTTGCATAAAACCCTTACATGTGTCAGGTACCAATCACATAAAAATGAGGTCAGAAAACTACACTGCTCTAATTCCAATAATTTCAGAACAGGTTTGTTTGAGCTCATTTGCATTGAAAATAAAGGGATCTTACTTTATCTATTCACATTGTTTCAGAGAAGGCACAAAAGAGAATGTTTAAAAATGTAATGAGTGCAGTCCTGCATTTAAAAAAAAACACGTGTTGCTGCTATGGTTCCACCAGTTGTCACAAAATCATTCGGTCCCAACTTCATATGGTCATGTGACTGCAATGATATGTTATTTTCCATCTCGTTTTGAGCCTTTAAACATGCAAATTAAAATTCTGAATTCAATGGTGATGGCACAGTAACAACAAAGCTCCAGTAGCTCAAAGCCGATATAATAAATGATCTGAACAGCAGAAAATGCTTTCATGAGAAGATAGCCAGGTAAGTGCGAATTCTTGTTGAAAGGGAACCAAGATGTCCATGTGAGTTATATTGCCAATCTGACTCTAGAACAAATGTATAAAACAAATTAAATTCTCTCCCTTAACTTTGAATGATTGATAGTTTAATATGCTGCACAATTTATTTGGTAGCAACTTGAATGAGGAAACTAGTGATAGCCATCCATTACAGCTAATGTTGGTATATATTTGTGGAATTTTCTTCTTAGCACAGGTAACCAGTAAATAAAGGGCTTTAAATATATCAAGGCTTACCAACAAGATGAAAAATAACTCAACAAATATATGGAAACAAAAAATGTCCTTACTATTAATTTTTGAGATTTATTGATGTTTTACAAGCACAGATAAGAAAATTTGTTAAAATTTAAATAAATAATATTGCTAATCTGATGATGCTTCTTGTCTTTTACTTATATTTACAAATATCTTAAAGGGAATCTTTTTTAAAAAAAATCCTAGTTTCTTGACATAAATCAGTCTCAAAGCAGTACTCTCTACCCATTGCTGTAACTTATAAGTTATTGTAAAAAAATGTTAAAACGTGTGTTTCTAAAATTGGAGAGGATGAGGTTGAATCAGTGTGTCACAATTACTGTTCCTTTTCCACATGATTCCTGCTCTTCGCTTCAACCTGTTGTTAAGAGATGCCTTGATTTGAACTACCATTTACCAGGAACTGACCTGGAACAGCCACATACATGCTGTGGCTGCAAAAGTAGATCCAAGGTTGTAATTTTGTGGAGAGTAACTCATCTTCTGATTCCTCAAAGCCTATTCACCATCTTCAAGGCACAAGTGATGGAAAATGTTCTACTTGTGTAGATGAGTGCAGCTCCAACAACATTTGAAGCTCAACACCATCTAGGAAGAAGCAGCCTCTCAATTGGCACACTGGTAACCACCTTAAAAATTCACTCCCTCCGTCACATACAGTAGCAGCAATATGTACCTTCTACAAGATGCATTGCAGCAACCAACCAAGGCTGTTTATAACAGCACCTCTGAAACCTTTGACCTCTGGCACCTAGAAGAACAAGTGCAGCAGATTCATGGAAACATTACGACCAAGAATGTTAATAATGGGGGATTTAGTGGTGGCAATACCATTAAATATCAAGGGGAGATGGTTGGATTCTCTCTTGTAGTTACTGCCTGGCACATGTGTGATGTTAATATTATTTACTATTGATCAGCCCGGGCATGAATCATGTCCAGGTCTTGCTGTGTAATGGCATGAACTGCTACAGTATGAGGAGTTGTGGATAGTGCCGAACATCCACCAACATCCCCACTTCTGACTACATGAAATGAAGAGAAGGCTATTAGTGAAACAACTGAAGATGGTGGGCCTTAGAAAACTACCCTGACAAATTCCTACACTGAGTCCCAGGACTGAGATAATAGACCTCCAACAACAACCACCGGTGTGACTTAAACCAGGACAGACTCATTGACTCCAGTTTTGCTAGGGTTCTTTAACATTACGGCACGTTAGCACTGCTGCTTCACAGCTTCAGCGACCTGGGTTCAATTCCCAGCTCTGAGTCACTGTATGGAGTTTGCACGTTCTCCTTGTGTTTGCGTAAGTTTCCTCTGAGTCCTCCGGTTTCCTCAGTCCAAAGATGTGCGGGTTAGGTTGATTGACCACACTAAAAATGCCCATTAGTGTCCTGGGATGCATAGAGGGATTAGCAGGTAAATGTATAGGGATATGGGGGTAGGGCCTAGGTGAGATTATGGGCAGTGTAGACTCGATTGGCTGAAAGGTCTCTTTCTGCACTGTAGAGTTCTATGATCAATGATAGTCAAATGCTGTCTTGATGTCAAGGAACTCACTTATCCATGTTTAGATCTAATTCTAATGAGGTCAGAAATGGATTCTGATGGAACATAAACTGCTGACCAGCTCTCAGTTTATTAAGTGCTACTTGATAACACTGTTGATCGTAAAGTTTTAGTGTGTACAGTAATCACCAAACCAGGAATAGGGAATTGTCTCTCAGCTGAATTTTGTCAGGGGCAAGCTTCAATTATGTCAGTCGCGGATTGGGTGCACCACAGCTGCAGTCTGGATTCCACAAGACTCCACTTGCTGCACAGAGAGCTTGGCCAGTGTGGAAATAGTTGTCAAGTGTCCAGTGTTGGCCTATGGATTGAAGCTGGGTGGGTTGTGGGATCTGTGATGAGGAAGTATTTTTTAATGGTTGTGTGTCGGTTCCATTCCTCTGTGTTATTCCTTGGCATGGTGATCTTGGCTAGAGGCTGGTGTGATGGGAGGCAAGTAGGGGTGGATTAGTATGCTCTTTATGTAATGGCAAACTTGGGTTGATGTAAACCTTCTCTAGGACATTTCTTGTTGCAATCTCACTCAGATGTAATTGGCTGGACTGGCTATGTCCTGCTTTTCTGGAGAGGACATATTTGGGCAATTTTACACATTCCTGAGTAACTGTCAGTGTTGTTGCAGTACTAAAAAGGTTTGGGTAGGGGTTTAGCTTGTTCTGAAGAGCTGTGATCTAAAAATAAAACTGGAATGTTGTCAGCCCCAAGTCTTTATTTGAATTGGCTGAAGACTGGCATTTGTGATGCTGAAGTCCTCAGGATACAGATTTAGATAATCCAATTAGCACTTCAGTATTATCTTTTCCACTGATCTGCTGGGCTGCCATATCATTAAATAATGGGGGCATTATCCATCACCATTCATGATGGGATGTGCATGAAATCTTATCTTAGAGCTTAACTAAATCAGCACCTTATTTTTAAGCTATGCCTGGTCCTACCCTTTGAAGAGTGCAGGAGAGCATACAGTGAACCAGCTTTTGATACCCAATAATAGGAGAATGAGCGGTATACCAGGCCATGATATTATATCTGCAGTTGATGATCTGCAGCATTTCATAATATGAGTTGCAAGATTTCATTCAAAATCTATCCCACTTGACTCCTATCAATACTAGGACATCTTCAATGCAAATGCAGCACTTTTACAGATGCACTATAGAATGCATTCTTTCTGGTTGAATTACAACATGGTAGAGCTCTTTCTCTGCCCAAGATTGCAAGAAACTACAAAAGAACATGAATGTAGTCTAATCCATCATGCAAGTCATCCTGCCATCCATTGATTCTGACAATATTTCCCGCTGCCTTGGAAAAGCAGCCAGCATAATTAAGGACCCCATGCACCCCAGACATTCTCTTCCACCTTCTTCTGTTGGGAAAAAAGATACAAAAGTCTGAGGATGTGTACCAACTGACTTAAGTAGTTTTTTCCCCTATAGCAATCAGACTTCTAAATGGATCTACCTTGCATTAAGTTGATCTTTCTCTACACCCCAACTACGACTGTAACACTACATTTTGCACTCTCCGTTCCTGCTCTGAACGCTATGCTTTAGTGTATAGCATGCAAAAAGCAATACTTTTCACTATACTAATACATGACAATAATAAATCATATCAAAGCTCCACAAGGACTAGACATTGCTCACTCAGACCAATATCATCATGGATAAATACATCAATGACAGGTCAAAATTGACCCAAGGATAGTATCTACTGAAAAGGAGCAGCATGTTGGCACAGTGGTTGGTGTTGCTCCCTCACAACACTAGGGACCAGCTTCAATTTCAGCCTTTGGTGACTGTGGAGTCAGCACATTGTCCCTGTTTCTACTGGAAGTTTTGGTTTCTGCCCACTGTCAAAAGATATGCAGGTTAAGTGGACTAGCTATGGTAAATGCAAAGCTACAGGGAAAGGCCAGAGGGGAGGGCCAGTGCAGGATGCTCTTTCAGACAGTAGGTGGGTCAATTGGCCTCTTTCTACATTTTAGGAATGCCATGGTTCTACAAGTGAGGATTAATGGTAAGCCAGAAGAATGGAATATTTCAGAAATTAGCAAAGGATGACAAACAATAATAAGGCAAGCAGTTAGAATGACAGTCCATTAGCAAGAAATATAAAAGCGTCAAAAGACAAAAGTAAACTTCATCTGGAAACTGGTAGGTACCATTCTGGCACAGCAGCACTAATACACTGCATTGTTTCACTTATCTTGGTTTATTGAACAGCAGAGTACTGTTACTCAACCTGACTCAGGTGCCACCACACAAATGTTATAGATATTCATCTCTGGGAAGTCAGTATTATTTCTTGTATGTTGAGACTAACAGCTTAAATGGCTTCTTGCCACATTTGGGAACTCCTGATGGCCTCAGAAAAAAAAACATTCTCACAAAGAACACTATCAATAGACAGCCAACAAAGAACTCCCATTGACAAAGCCACAAAAAAGATGGCATTTCATTAAAGGTGTTATGAAGTTGAAATAATCTTTATTCACAACAATTTAACAGAGAATTGTCATTTTGGGAGGATCAAGATGATACGTAGTTTTCTACCTTATCATGTCACACACAGCTTTGGAATCTTAAAATATTTCGTTAAAAAGAAATGAATAATTGAAATTTCATTCAAAAAGGAATGCATCTACAGAGCAATTTGCTCTTATTTACCTTCACATACACACCAAGTTTCATTATCCTAGGAAAGCATTCCAGGGGAACAGATTCACAGCTGGAGCAAGTGTTAAATAGTCAAACACCAAGCCACTTTAATAGTCATCTCAAAATAAATGTTTGTTTATCTGGCTGCTTTTACAAATAAGTTTTAAGATTACAATCTACAGATGTATTTGCCTTTAATTTTAGCAAGAGCATTTTCAATTGTCTGGTAACAACACTAAAGCCAATCTACTGTTTTTTTTGTAAGTTACAAGGGTATTTGCATAGGTTGGAGTCTGCTTGCAATCTCTCCCGAATTGTCATATGCTCATATTCCTGCATTATTTCCATGGATACAATTTTAGGTGCATAATGGGTTGTTCATCTTTTGGAAACCACAAGCTATTGGCCTTGCAACAGACTGGATGTATAACAGTCTTGGCTTCTTGCTAGTAAGTTGTCTTCTCAGTATTAGGAATCTTTGGATAAATCCTTACAGATGCTAGTATTCAGCATGGTCTTTGTTCGAAAACACTGACTAAGGGTCATCTAGACTTGAACATTGGCTCTATTCTCTCCCCACAGATGCTGTCTGACATGCTGAGATTTTCCAACATTTTCTATTTCAGATTCCAGCATCTGCAGTAATTTTTTTTAATATAATGGCCTTTGTTCATTAGTTTCCAAACCAGATTAGTTACTATCTTTTGTGGAATAGTAAAAATATTGACACAAGTGGATTGCATGCAATTCCATATCAGAAAATTGCCAGTTATACTCTAGTGAGAATAACTTTTTCAGTTAAAAGCAGAAACTTTGACAGGATGAATAATAAAAAGTTACTTCCACTGATTGCACACTCAGTAACAAATAGCTATAAAAAGATTTTCCTTTGGAAGAGGTATGTTCGAAGAAATCTTTTTACACAAGGAGGCTATCAGAACATGGAGTGCTTTACCACAAACTGACAACTGAAGATCAAAATATTATTTAAAATGAAATTCAGCAAGTAGTCAAAAATATGAAAGAATGCCAAGAAAGGGAAGCAAGTAGGGCCAATTGAAAAGTTAGCACTGGTACAACCAGCCAAATCTTTTATGCTTTCATTTGTAATTCTATAAAATCTTTATGAATTTGAGGCAGCATTCTTGCTAAGGAGGGTAGCAGTGGTTAGCACTGCTGCTTCATAGAACCAGAAGCCCAAATTCAATTCTGGCCTTGGGTGACTCAGGAGTTTGCATGTTTTCCCCATGTCCATGTTGAGTTTCTTCTGGGTGCTCTGGTTTTTCTAACAGTTCACAAGTTAGGTGGATTGACCATGCTAAATGCATAGAGTTATGGGAATGGGACTCAGGTAAGATCCTCTTTTGGAGAATTAATGCAGAATCGATGGGTAAAATGGCCTCGTTCTGCACTGCAGGGATTCTATGCGTTTTACGTATGTAACCAAATGGAATGCTTTCACAATCAGCTGTTAATCAAAGTAACAAAAGGATTCTTTTTCACCAAAGAGCACTCAGTTTGGCTTCCTCATGGCAAGCCATCAGAGACATTAAAGGTAGGAACTTGTATCACCCCACACCCCCAATACTATCAACCTCTCTCAACATCAGTCTCTGTAGTGCTCAGGAATGAAAGAAATCCGATTGCATCATATATATAATATATTTTTAAAAATTAATCTCAATTATCGGCAGACTTGAATATGGGATTGCATGCAACCATCAAGGAGGTTGTGCAAATAGTCTATAGTAGAGATAATTCACTTCTACAACTTCAATGCCAGCTGGTTTACTCTCGTTTGATCATTCCAAACTTTATAGATTGCAACAAAATCATTCAGCTGCGGTTTCTGCAATCAACAATTGTAATCCCCCAAAGGAAACATAGCAATAAAAAGAGAAGACTTGGACATATGAATTCAAAGTCAAAAGCCAAAAATACAGTTCTGACGATAACGCCTTTTGCACAAGAATTAATTGCAAATACTTAATGTGATCAGTTCAGGCTTTGGAATACATTGAAGCAACCCATCATATATTCTTGTTGAAAGATAGTTTTAATTATTATGGCATATGGAGAACTGAAGAAAATTAAATGGTTTCAACTACAGTAAAGGCTACTGTGGCGACTATTGATTTTCTGAAACAATTTTTTTTTATTTTGAGGTTTTCACAACTTTAGTACGAAATGTAAAAAGAAACAAAATTTTACACAAATGGAAGCAACGGGTTGCTGCGCACAATTATTACACTTTAATTAAAAATGATCTCAATATATTCAATCCATATTAGCAATAGCATTTTGTCAAAACCTAAATTATATAAAAAGGTTTTAAAATACATTGAAGTAAAATGCAACCTATCGTACCAGACAATGCATTAATTAACAGACTCTTAATTAGGATATGATTTTAGATTACCTCAACAGAATTTTAGAGGAGAGTACTTGCAAAGATTATTAACTCTACAATAAGATGTGTAACAAAATGTGAGATTTAATATACATAATGATCCTTTATAATTTAGATACTTCATATATTGGTCCAGCTGCATCTACGAACAGTGGTTGTCTGAGTATTTATTAACAGAACTGAAAAAAAAACCAGATCTTTGTTAAGTACTGCTTCGCACAATCAATAACTTTAATAAACTGATTACATGCAAAACCAGATTAACCAATTTAGGTCATGTACACAATGCAGATTTCCGGTAAAGTATCAGTTTAACTCTTCTCCATCATGCTTCATTAGATTTAAATTTATTCTACTGCACCATTTTTTTGCTTAGCTGATCCTAAGAATCAAACCTCCAGATCCAAATCCCACTCGGTCCCATTCAATGAAACAATCTCATATTTTGAATAATAAATGCTATGTCTCTGGTGCTGTTTTCATTCCCAAGAGCTGGTTAAAAATAATGAAATGGAGTGCTCAAATAAACAAGTAAATATTCAGTCTGACTACTCATCCCTATTCTAAGTATTCATCTCTTAATTTAAATCAACCTTATTCAGAGATTCCCATGCTGACCTGAAAGCTGGCTTCAGGCTCTTTAATGCACTTATTTCAAATTTTCGTTGTGAATCAAATCCAGCTGCCACCAAAAGCAGGGTCTTCTGGTGTGGGAAAGTCAGAGTTGCACACTGATGCATGATATTAGATAGGAGTTCTGGTTCAAGTGGAAGAGTAAGGAGTCTCACAACACCACCTTAAAGTCCAACAGGTTTATTTGTTGTAAATGATACTAGCTTTTGGAATGCTGTTCCCTTCATCAGGTGAATAGAGAGTTCTGATCACAAACAAGGCACATAAAGGCACACATAATTTACAGAATACTGATTAGAATGCGAATCTTTACAGCTAATCTGCTATTCAAGTCTTAAAAAGGTGCAGACAATGTCAGTGGAAATAGCATTAAGCATAGGTTAAAGAGATGTGCATTGTCTCCACACAGAGAAGTGAGAGAGATGTTGCAAGTCATCCTCTACAGACAAGCCTTCCATATACACAGGACCTGCTAGAGGAGGATCGCAACAGACACCTCCAGATGCTGAAAGATGCCCTCATAAGAACGGGATATGGCGCTGGACTCATCGATCAACAGTTCCCACGCACCACAGCGAAAACTGTACCGACATCCTCAGAAGACAAACACGGGACACGGTGGACAGAGAACCCATCTTTGTCCAGTACCGCCCTGGAGCGGAGAAGCTACGACATTTTCTCCAGAGTCTTCAACATGTCATTGAAGATGAACATCTCACCAGGGCCATCCCCACACTCCCACTTCTTGCCTTCAAACAATCGCACAACCTCAAACAGACCATTATCTGCAGCAAACTACCCAGTCTTCAGGAGAACATGACAACATCACACAACCTTGCCACAGCAACCTCTGCAAGACATGCCAGATCATCAACATGGATGACATCATCTCACGTGAGAACACTATTCACCCGGTACATGGCTCTTACAACTCAGCTAATGTTGTCTACCTAATACGCTGCAGGAAAGTACATCCCAAGGCATGGTACATTGGGGGACCGTGCAGATGCTATGACAATGGATGAATAGACATTGCTCAACAGTCACAGGCAAGACTGTTCCCTTCCTGTTGGCGAACACTTCAGTGGTCACAGGCATTTTGCCTCTAATCTTCCGGTAAATGTTCTCTAAGGTGGCTTTCACAACATACGGCAGCGCAGAGTTGCTGAGCAGAAACTGATAGCCAAGTTCCACACACAAGGACAGCCTCAACCGGGATCTTGGGTTCATATCACACTACCTGTAACCCCCATGACTTGTCTGAACTTGCAACATCTCACTTACTGTCCTGTCTGGAGACAATACACATCTCCTTAACCTATGCTTAATGCTATCTCCACTCACATTACCTGCACCTTTAAGACTTGAATGGCAGATTCAAGACTCACTGTAAAGACTTGCATTCTAATCAATATTCTATAAACTGTATGTGCCTTTATATGTCTTGTTTGTGATCAGAACTCTTCACTCACCTGACGAAGGAACAGCATTCCGAAAGCTAGTGGCATTTACTACCAAATAAGCCCGTTGGACTTTAACCTGGTGTTGAGAGACTTCTTACTGTGTTTATCCCAGTCCAACGCTAGCATCTCCACATCAAATGGAAAAGTATCATCAAAATATCACTCAAGCGTGGCATTAGAAATAATACTAATGCCAAGCTTTTGCTTGTGACCTGACAGCCATTTTAAAATGTTTCTCACACTCTCTATCCTTCCCAGTGACAAAACCTAAAATTGTTTTTTTTTTTTAAAGAGCAACACAGCACGGGAAACAGGCCCTTCGGCCCAACGAGCCCGCGCCGCTGTCATAACTATATAGTAGCAATTCCATTATCCTATTATAGATTTAGGTTGTTCCTAATATGGAAGACTCTCACTATAGGGACAATTTGTTTCCCAATCAGCCTAAGAGCGAATTTTTGGGTTGTGGGAGGAAACCGGAGTGCCCGGAGAAAACCCACGCAACCACGGGGATAACGCGCAAACTCCCGCAGACACCGGCCCAATTCCAAGTGTCTGCACAGCCACATCGATAGTCTCTGAGCTGTCATGGTGCCCTTCATATGGTCCACATAAAGCACTCATTTACGACATGAAGTACCAGGCAACCCATGAATCAACATCCAAGAGCTGTACTCGCACCACCTGCCGAATGCATGCTCAATGTTGGTCAAGTATGGACCAAATTACCTGTGGAAAAAAAGCCATAGTTAAACAGTCCTACTATATCCCTCTATCTGCATACCGCTCCTGTGGCTGTCCAAGAGACCCTTAAACAGCCCTAGCGTGCCTGCTCCCACCACCTTACTCGGCAATGCATTCCACACCCCCACTACCCTTTGTGTGAAAAACTGCCCTCTAATATTCGTCTTATACCTAGCCCCCCTCACCCTAAGGCCGTGACCCCTCGTCCTATCCATTTCTGAAGGTGGAAAAAGTTTACCTCCATTTACTCTATCTATACCCCTTATAATCTTATACACCTCTATGAGATCCCCTCTAAGCCGACGTCTTTCAAGGGAAAACAACCCCAGTCTATTTAATCGTTCCTCATAAGACAGTCCTTCCATACCAGGCAGCATCCTGGTAAACCTCCTCTGCACTCTCTCCAAGGACTCCACATCCTTCCGATCGTACGGCGACCAGAACTGGACGCAGTATTCCAAGTGAGGCCTAACCAACGTTCTATACAACTGCAACATCAAACTCCTACTCTTGTATTCTATACCCTTTTCTATGAAAGCTAACATACTATACGCCTTCTTTATCGCCTTCTCCACCTGCGAGGACACCTTCAGAGACTTGTGAACCTGCACCCCCAAGTCTCTCTGTGTCTCTATGCTCCGTATAGTTTTACCTTTTATCCTATAACTCTCTTCTACATTCTTCCGGCCAAAATGCATCACCTCGCATTTATCCGGATTAAATTCCATTTGCCATCTATCTGCCCAGTCTACCAACCTATCTATGTCCTGTTGTATTGCCTGACACTGCTCCTCTGTACCCGCCAATCCAAGCATCTTGGTGTCATCAGCAAATTTGCTGATCTCACCACCTACCCCAACTTCCAAGTCGTTTATGTAGACCACAAATAGAAGAGGACCTAGTACTGTTAAGTATTTGATAAGTACCAAGGTTCTTATCACATTTCTATGGCTACATTCAAATTGCTAGTTTTCTCTGTTCTTTCTTGATCTGTGACTGGCCTCTTGCACTTCCAACTTCTAGCCATAATGCCTCTCTCTCCCTCCAAGATGGGGTGGATTAGCCATTCTAAATTGCCCCTTAGTGTCATGGGGATTAATGGGGTAAATACCTACAGAAATAGGGCTTGGGTGGGATTGTTGTTGGTGCAGGTTCAATGGGCTCCTTCCATGCTGTAGAAATTTTACGATTCATGCCTGATTTCTCCACAGGCCTTAGCACTTTTGTCATTCATTGCTAAACGGCCAACAGTCTTACAAGAACCCTAGCTGATCATACAATTAAAAATAAATCCTGTGACATGATCTCAGCCTGCATCGTGGAGCCACTGCTAACCCACAGTTACAAAAGGAAAGTGTTTAGTTTTAATCCCACCACACTGCTGCTCACTATACTCTCCCCACACTACTTCACTTCAAATCTGTCCCCAAACCTCAAAATGATTTCAGTCCTCAACAGTAATCTATCAATTTTGTAAACATTTAAATAATATTCCCCAAATTTAAAGAAAAGTTGCAATGACTTCTTTCTTTGCCAAGTGCACATTTAACAAACTTCAACCCTCCAATATTTATGACAATATAGGGAGTTTGTAGAGAAAGTGGGGAAGCCAGGAACACAAAGCATATTGAATTTAATGATGAGAGCTGATCGTAATACTTTGTTTCCGATTTCAGCCCAGCAGCCAGCTAAATCAGCTGGCAGATGAGATATCCAAAGGTAGTAGTGTCTGGGGAACCTTAGAGATGGGGTTATTGATCATAGGCGAGAATAGCTAGGGATTGAATTTGTCAGCAAGGCGGTAGGTTATGATCAGCAGCAGAGGGGGCAGAAGATTTCCAAGTACCTTCCTGAACCTGCAGTTCTCAGTCCTTTTCAACTACACGGCACATCTAAAATCAGGCTCCTGATGCATGGCATTCTGCTTGTCAAGGGTGGAACACTGACAATGCAAAATCCATCTTCATGAAAATGATTACAGATGCTACATTGTATCCCCAAACAATCATGGTTTTAAAATTTTTTATCTATGCCCCCACCCCTCTCCCATCCATTGTGAGGGAATTAAAAAGGGAACAAAAGCTGTGAAAATTGTACAACCCATCTGCATCCTAACATTTAAGTTCCATAATTTAAACTATTCATAATATGTCACAGCCAAGAAGAATGGGAGCATCCAAAATTTGGCACGCAGGGATGAATCTCTTCCCCATCCTCCCATTGCTTTTTGGTCTTCTCCTCAATTCTTATCTGCTGACTGTGTGAAATTGCTGCCCAAGTTTACATGGCAGCATGCAGTTTACATGCAGCCACAAAACTCAACTCAATGTCCAAATATTGATGAAGCCTGAATTAAGCTTTGAATATCTCCTCAGTCCTCTCAAATTCCACATTGGGTTGATATCATACCCAACCCCAAAGCATCCCCCACCCCAGCATAACGAGTAAAGCTGAATATTAGCAGTATCTCAACAGACCCGGTGCAAAGCCCACTAACTTTATTTCCTGGACGCTATAACCTTAAAAGACAACACTGACACTTCAGACAACAATAACTTGTATTTATACAGTGTCTTTCAACATAAAATATTCCAAGATATTTCTTGGGATCACTGTAAAACAAACCTCAAATTACATAAAGATACTTGAGGTCAGTTGGCCAAAGCGGTAGGTTTTAAGGTGTGTCTTAAAAGGAGGAAGACGCAATCAAGGGGAAAGGAAAGTATTCTGGAGCTTAAGACCCAGACAACTGGAGGCACAGCAATCAATGGTGAAGCAATTTGAGAAGCAGAGATATCTTGGAAGGTTGTAGGGTTTTAGAATATTCTTAAGATAGAACATTACAGCGCAGTACAGGCCCTTCGGCCCTTGATGTTGCACCGGCCAGTGGACCCTCCAACCTAAACTATTCCAATATCATCCATATGCCCATCCACCGAACATTTGAATGCCCCCAAAGTAGGCAAGTCCACAACTGCTGCAGGCAGGGCATTCCACGCCCTCACCACCCTCTGTGTGAAGAGCCTGCCTCTGACATCCGTCCTATAACTACCACCTCTTAATTTAAAGTTATGTCCCCTCGTGTTGGTCATCACCATCCGAGGAAAAAGGCTCTCACTATCCAACCTATCCAATCCCTTGATCATCTTATACGCCTCAATTAGGTCACCGTGTAACCTTCTTCTCTCTAATGAAAATAACCTCAGGTCCCTCAGCCTTTCCTCATAAGGGCTTCCCACCATACCAGGCAACATCCTGGTAAACCTCCTCTGCACCCTTTCCAATGCTTCCACATCTTTCTTATAATGCGGCGACCAGAACTGTACGCAATACTCCAAGTGCGGCCGCACCAGAGTTTTGTACAGTTGTAACATAACCTCACGGCTCCTAAATTCAATCCCTCTACCAATAAAAGCTAACACACCGTACGCCTTCTTAACAACTTTATCAACCTGGGTGCCAACTTTCAAAGAGCTATGTACTTGTACCCCAAGATCCCTCTGCTCGACAACACTATTAAGGGTCCTTCCATTAGCCCTATATTTCATATGCCTGTTATTCCTACCAAAGTGAATCACCTCACACTTATCCGTATTGAATTCCATTTGCCACCTCACGGCCCAGCTCTGCAACCTATGTCCCTCTGCAAACTGTAACATCCATCCTCGCTGTCTACAACTCCCCCCACTTTGGTGTCATCAGCAAATTTACTAATCCATCCTTCTATACCCTCATCTAGTCATTTATAAAAATTACAAACAGCAGTGGCCCCAAAACAGATCCCTGAGGTACACCACTTGTAACCGAACTCCACATTGAATATTTTTCATCAACCACCACCCTCTGTCTTCTATCAGCTAGCCAATTCCTAATCCAAACTGCTAAATCACCTTCAATCCCATGCATCTGTACTTTCTGCAGTAGCCTACCATGGGGAACCTTATCAAACGCTTTGCTAAAATCCATATACACTACATCAACTGCCTTACCTTATCTACCTCTTTGGTCACCTCCTCAAAAAACTCAATAAGGTTTGTGAGGCACGACCTACCCTTCACAAAACCGTGCTGACTATCCCTAATCAAATTATTTCTCTCTAGATGCTTATAAATCCTATCCCTTACAATTCTTTCCAAGACTTTGCCCACAACAGAAGTCAGGCTCACCAGTCTATAATTTCCAGGATGGTCCCTACTTCCCTTTTTGAACAAAGGGACAACATTTGCCATCCTCCAGTCTTCCGGCACTATACCTGTAGCCAACGACGACATGAAGATCAAAGCCAAAGGCTCTGCAATCTCCTCTCTAGCCTCCCAGAGAATCCTAGGGTAAATCCCATCTGGCCCAGGGGGCTTATCAATTTTCATACCCTCAAGATTCACTAACACCTCCTCCTTATGAACCTCAATCCTGCCCAGTCTACAACCTAGTATCGCAGTATTCTCTCCGACAACATTGTCTTTCTCCTGCGTGAATACTGACGAAAAATACTCATTCAGTGTCTCTCCTATCTCCTCAGGCTCCACACACAACTTCCCACTGCTATCTTTTATTATTTATATACTCGTAAAAAGCTTTAGGATTCTCCTTAATCCTATCCGCCAAAGATAGGAAGGTTCAAAGCCATAGAAGGATTTGAAAACAAGGAGGACCAAGATGTTGCTTGTCCAAGAACTGATGTAAGCACAGGATTAACAGGTGACTGGAACTTGTTGAGAATTAAGATATGGATAGCAAAGTTTTGGATACCCTCAAATTTATGGGGGTTAGAATGTGGGAGATCAGCAAGGAACGTGTTGGAATAGTTAGACCTAGAGGTAACAAGGGCATGAATAAGGACTTCAGCAGCAAATGAACGGAGATGGGGATGAAATCAGGCAAAGTTATGGAGGTGGAAATGGCCATCTTAGAGATGGCACAAATAGATCAGAAGCTCATCTCAGAATCAAATGTGACACCAATAGTGTGAACAGACTGACTTCGTCTCAGGCTGTCGTCAGGGAGATGGATGACATTAGTAGCTAGGGGATAAAGTTTGGAACAGGATTGAGAACAATGGCCCAAGTCTTTCAAATATTTAATCTGCTCTTCTAGACCTGGAAGTCTGATAAGCAATCCGACAATTTAGCAACAATGGACGTGGTGAAGTAGAGCTGGAAATTGTCAATATACACATGAAACTAATGCTGTGCCTCTGGGTTATGTAAGTGAGGAGAAGTGCGTAGATGAGAAACTGGAGAGGGACAGCGATCAGTCCTTCAGGGCAAGATCATATACACATACATAGCTCAGCCTTAATTGCCGAATATCTTCGCTGTATGTTACATTCCATACTTCGTGAGAAACACTATGGGTAGGTTTGTTTATTTTTCATAATGTTGTAAGTGGCCAACATCCAAAACACTTTCTAAATCTAAGAATATCTCTCATTAATGGAGAGGCACCAAACAACACAAATGGTACGAGAACACTGTTTGGGGTCACCTTGATCTGAACCGAAAGTAGCATAAATGGCTTTACACTTGCAAAACATGCCAACACCATCTTCCACACTTCCTTTGATTTTCAGATCGAGCTGAGCCAGGCTGATCCTGAAAAACAGCATGCTGGTCTAAAGATCGACTCGTACTCAGTGCTAAACAGTTTGTGATTGCCCTAGTCCCTTTCTAATGGCACAAGCCAGATTATGCCCTTATTAGCATATATAAAATAGCATTTAAATATGCTTAGCCTGTTCAACGCTGGATTCTCCCAGCTCCAGAGATCTTCTGATCCCTATGAGACTGGCAAGGATCACTACAAGTGTTGATCAGCGGAGACCAGGTGCAATAATCAGCCCACAGGCCTCAGAGGCCACTGAGGCTCTGGGGTATTCAGAGATATGGCTGAGTATTGTTCATTACGCAGTGCCCACCCGCTACCTAGTGGTCAGTGTTACTGGGGGCCATGAAAATGGATCCATCTGCACAGCCCCATTACCAATGACCTATGTTAGTGAGATGACGGGCAAACATGCTGCTGATGATAGGAAAGATCCAGATGTATGTGGGGAGGATGCAGTGGGTCTCCCAATGCACCAAGTGATAGGGGGTGCCCTTGCAAAACGGCGCATGATACCTCTGCAGCTGGGCTTACCAGGGTATTTAGTTGTCCTCTTCCTCCTTCCCTCTCCACCACCCCATCTCGTTTCTCACCTCTTGATAACAGCAGCATTTGTTTAAGGTATTAAACCATGGGGCATCATCAGACCTCTGGTACCCATCTAAATAGCTACTTTTCAAGCTGAAGATTAAGTTGTGTGTCAGCAGTTACTCTGCTCTGAAGGACAACAAAACTCTATGTAGTCAGCACTTACTAAATGTATACTTTCCTTGGATAACAGACATTTTCAGTGAACTTTTTCAACTTTTTAGCTAGCGATTTTAAAATCGATTTTAGTGTCCAGCCAGCTGAGATCAGCTAATTCAGTGAATATAGTCCTCGAGTCCTTCTCAGTATGACATAATAGGTGTAAGTCAATTATTCATAGGGCCCTAATAAAATGCTAACAACTGTCCCACATAGTTTACAAAATTACTTGACAACATAAAAACATACCTTCCATCTGTTACCACATTCATTGCAAAAGACAAATGTTGTCATGGGTTCATCAGCACTCCGTGTTTGAACCTGGAGAAAGATGAGAGACGTTTACATCGTAAAATGGCCTAACTGGGCAACACTTCAATTCTTGTAAGCTGTAAAACTCAACAATCAAGTCAGTTGTTACTTGCTAAAGATGTGAATTGCAGTCTTGCATGTTACTTCTACGTCATTGGACAGAAAACATAAAAGCAATGCTCTGTTAGGACCTTGCCTTCTTCACAGCAAGGCCTGCCCTACATAGACAAGAACGAACTGAAAGGAAGAAAACATGTTGAAACATATCCAAGAGCGACAGCTTATTTACAGGGTATTATCAGACTTTTATCTACAAAAGCCAACTGAGAATAAACTAGCAAATTTACAACTGCTTCTCCATAAAAACATTTCAATATATTTGTTTCATCTTTAAATATTTTAATAGTCTAATATGGGTTTTGTTCAAGATATTAATTAGAACATATTTAAAATAAATTACAAACTAAATAAAGCATGACTCATGTGATTGGTCAAGGATTTATGAAGTGTCATTGTTTACTCTCCATTGTCCAAATTGAATTTACTCAAACTGGTCTTAACATTCTTTCATGTTGAGTGCCATGCTGAAGTTTTGGTTACAAGTGAAACAACATAATTACCTTTGATATGTACAGAATTGGATCACTAAGTTTTCACTTGTATAAGATATAGAAAACTGTAAAAAAAATACATATTTGAATAAACTGGACATCAATGCCACCACTCCTGTTATTAGTTACATACTTGATTCATTCAGTTGAGAAGGTATTTTTGTGTTGATGTAGTGATACCAGCTAAAAAAAAAATCACTGGAACTACTATACAAGTCTTATCCTGAGTGACGATGCAAGGCCAGCTTGAGGATCTTGTTTAAATGTACTTCTGGATAGCCTGGTGCTTGCACAGGATATACAAGGAAGCAGGCAGCAAAGAACACTGGAAGCTCACCGTCCACAAAGACTTGCTGCTCAAAATTAAAGGCAAGCAGCTAAATTTAAATACATAACTACATCCACAGGGATAAAGTGTTGACGGGTTCAGCCTTTTTCAGTCTTTTCAAAGGCATGGTGTAAGAAATGCTGAATGCAGCCAAAATGGTAGTTGACAAGAAAGTACAAGAAGACTGGATGAATGTCGAAGCAAAGTCATTGATGAATCCATTCCATGGCTGGCAAAGTGAATATGTTGCAGCAAGAGGCAGCTCTGGTTTTTTTGGTATTCTGCCAGGACAACTCACCTGGTAGCAGCTAGCATCCCAGCTCAGTACTAGCAACAGTACCTGGGATGCACGAGACGAGGAAACGCTAAGGAGTTTAGCGTCTTCCTGGAAACTAATTTTATTACTAACACGTGAACACAACTCCAACGCTGCAGTTTTGTTACAATCTTCTCTTTCATGTGCTATCTGAATTTTGACCCCCCAGGTTCGGTGACCCCCATAAAGTACAACGTGTACTAATGCAGAAGTTTACTACTACAGTTACCTTATTATCATGACACTTAGCAAAGATAAACTAATCAAATGTACTGTACAACAGATAAATGGCCCAAAATTTCAAGCCACATCCATGTTAAATCCTTGCAGAACTCTAGAATTCTCTCAGTTGCCTCAGTAAAGCACAAGGTGAAACACATAATTGAAAGCTTTGTCATAGCTTCTAATGGCTTCACGTTTATAATGCAATGCATGGTCATTAGCACCTAGACTGAACATATAACAACTATCATTAATCCACCTTACTTAGGAAATACATCAGTGCAGTGCCACTGGATAGTTGAACTACATTATTCAAGAAATGCAATGGAATTGTTGGCTTTGATGAACAATAAATGACATTGGTCATCTATTCAATCTTTGTCAATACTTAATACTGTAGTGCGAACCGAATGCAATAGTCCACATCCTTGCTGAATTCCAGTTATTTGTTACACTGCAAGGTATATTTGAAACAGTAATAATGCACTGCCTTGCTGATTCAATGAGGCAAGCTGAGGCAGTTGTTGAAGATATTTAGTCAGCAGGTTAGGAGCTTGTTTATCTCGATTTCCTTCATCATGCGCTCTCTCAAATGTGAAATAGCGCATGAAAATGTTTCAACAAGCTAAATAGAATGTCAAATTGTTGGTGAGGGAATAATACAAAATGTAGCTAACAAAGAAAATTGTTTTTTTGTCAAGCACTCTAAAAGACAATGCAAAAATTTACAAAAGTAAACTAACTTTCTTCATCAAGTTTCAATTAGTTTCTATATAAATGGACAATAAGGGAGAAGGCAAACTTAGCAAAAAGAACACGAAATTGTTTGTGTTACCAAAATTATTAAATCAAAGGTACTAATTGTGTGCTATTATAGCTCACAAAAAACAGTAGTCATCCGAAAGAAATTGGTTTCAGTTCTACTCTGCCAATTTAATTGTCCCTCCATGCAACTTTTGCCACAAACAGGACTAACTAATTGATCTTCATTATGCCAATATTATTCTTACCTGTGTATATGTACAGTTCTTCTTCTTGCATTTCCCACAAGTGAACAGCGCAGTTTGAGTGCCACCAGTCTTGGCCATTTGGTGCTCTCTGATGGCTTCATTTGTTAAGGCCTTCCGAATTTCTCTCAGTTCGTCACTTGCCATTTCCTTTAGTTTTATTGAAAAATATCATCAGAAGATGAAAATATATTGCATAAAAACCTTTGACCCCAGGTTACATGGATTTCAAATATCTCAAAAGATGACTCAAATTGAGTTTTCTTTTAAAACATTCTTCCAATATAAAAATTCTTATCAGAATTCTCCCAAAAAAATTCTGAGTGTCAAATTTGCATGAAAATGAAAATAATTCACGCTGTTTTTGTTTAGTGGCAGTTCAGAGAAGAATCTTCCACACTTGTGCACTGCAGAGGCCACCAGCATGAATATCATTAAATTTCAGGAGGTGGGGTTTATTCCCACTGGAGGCGCTGAAATCAACGCAATGAGTAGGCTACTGCGCACGTGCCGAGTTGTCAGTGCTGAGATCGACGCATGCACAGTGGGCCCACACTGCCCATGTCTTGACTGCTGACAAGCCCCGCGATCCCCGCAACACCAGCTCTCGGTTACTCCCATGCCCCAATCGCTGGCCCTCCCCAATCTGACCACACACGGCCAACCCGTGATCTCCAATTTCCCCTCCCCACTGATGTACCCTCCCTCCCTGACAGTAACCCACTCCACCCTCATGCACGGCAGAACCCCCTCCCCTCGCATGCACGGCAGAACCCCCTCCCCCACAGCTCACCTCAATCACTGGCCTCCCTACTCCCCTCACCAATCCGTATGCAGAGTGGCAGCAGAAGTCCTCCACCCATCACCCCCTAGACAGTGCCCAATGGGGAGAGTGCCAAGATGCCCCTTAGGCAGTGCCGGAGACACAGGGTGGCGCTGAAGTGCCAATGCTCAAGCGTCAACCCCCACTGTCCAACCCTCTGGAGCCCATATTACTCCTCTTTCATTCCAGAGGGGTCAAGTTGCTAGTTTCCCTTTAATGGGAGCTATACTGTAATCTCCACTGGAGAAGAATTGCTGGCTGACCCAGAGACTTCAGTCCCGACCCCACTAATCATATTTAAATTGTATCACAATGATCGTGTAAGTAGTGTTTGTGGCTCCCCGCCAATTTCAAGCGTGGAGGAGTTGCTGCTGGAAATCCGAAACTGGGAGACGGAACGGGCACGAATGCATGTGTGAACCTCGTGAATCGGCCAACATGAGAATCTCCTGGATGGGAGAATTGTGGCCTTTGTGTCCTTCCAATCGACAAGACACCAAAATGTGCTTTTGTTAAAATCCCTGGTAAAAACATCTTAATTTCACTATTGATTTTCAGCCTTGTTGAGATCTACCAATTCAGGTGTCTTTTCATACTTAGAAGAATATTGTTTAAAAGCACATCAAGGAGCAATTCCGTGTGGTTCAGCTTCTAGCCGATCCAAGAACTACAACTATAGTCCGTCTCCTGCTGTTAATGACCAAGAAATGCTTCCCTTCAATACTGCTTAATAATTGGCATTTCATACATGAGTACACATTGTAAACTGGCTAGCACATATATAACTTTAAAACAGCTGCCAAGTTACACTATTCCAAAATAATTAACAGGTTTTCAGGCTCATCGCATTTCAGATGCGAGATGACCCAACACATTTTATCCATTTTGATGAGCTTGTAAAAGCCAGGGTGATGATGATCAGAGATAAGTGATTTTGAAAGGAGATATGCTGCCAGTACAACTGGCTGAATAAATGGAGATTTAACCTACAGCTTTGAGATGCAGAAGGGGAGGAAAATGAATTTCTGGTCAGATTTTCACAAGATGTGATCAGTACACAAATTGTATAATCAAATCCGAGCAAGATCCAAACCGCTTAAAGATTTCAATACTTTTAACCACCTCCCCTGCCACCCAAACTCAATGTGAGCTCCACTGTAATTAAATTTACATATCAGTCTAGAACAAGAAACACTTTTCCAAACTGTATCCCCTTTTATTCTAGCTCCCACATAAAATTTACCAAAATGAAAACAAATTCCTGTAAAGAATTCCACTGCCTTGGAACAGCAGGGATATAATTTAACCTTTCTATACCTATGCAAGATAAATTAAATCTTAATTATATTTCTACTTCACCTTAATCACACGGCAGCCACCTTTTAAACCACAATGAGGTCAGGGATGCAAAATTCAAAATGGTGTCACCTCCAACATGCGTAGTGGGATCACTATATCTTTTGATTGTCACAGCCGATTTTCGAAGGAAAAACACATAGAAGAATTGAAATATTGGTTTAGTATTTAATGTATTGCAAATTTCTTGCAGCAAGTGTTTTCAAACCCAAATCATCCTTTATGTACGTCATTTCCCATTTAGATGTGACAGCCATCTAGATCCACAATTTAAACTGCAATGGTTAGATTCATCCTAGTTGGCCATGATGAAGTAATCGGGGACATCCACCTCCCCCCCCCCACCACCACCACCCACGGGTTTGGGTGGCAGGGATGGTGTGCCCCGGACATTGGCATCTCAGTGGTACCAGCCTGGGCCCCATGGCCCTGTCCAAAGGGCAAAGTTCTAATGCCCAGGGGGCACCTTGGCACTGCCCATCAGGCATGGGGCAATGCCAAGGGAGCAGAACCCTACTGTCAATCTGTAAATCAGGATCAGTGGGGAAAGAGGGAGTCCAGTGATTGGGGTGGGCTGAGAGGTTGCAATACAGGGATCATAAGGCTAGCCAATCAGGAGATCACCAGACAGGGACTACTGCGCATGTGCCAATTTTGGCGCTGACAGATTGACACACACGCAGTGACCTGCTCAGTGCTATGCTGCTGATTTCCTGGGTGGAAAGAGGCTCTGCCCATTTGTTTTTTTAATGATACACACACTAGTGTTCTCTGCAATACACAGAGTGTGGGAGATTCTTTGCTGAAACAAAAGAACGTAAATTACTCTAGCTTACACGCGAATTTAACACTTCAAATTTTTCTGGGAGAATTCTGGCCGACTTCAGAAGTGATTCCAAAATGTTTGTTTCAGGTATAGGACAGAACCATATGAAAATGGTGGTTTTTGTTCCACCAACTTCCTCCACCTTGACACTAACTGCCTCACATTCAGCAGCTGATAAAAGGTTATGACAAATATTGCTTGCATCTGGCAATGGATTAGTCTGCAATCAAATATACCTTGCAAGGAGTGAACAGGTGAAATAGTTGGTATATGGACAAATTCAACACTTCAAATCATATCTAAGGAACAAGCAACACAGTGAACTATAATAAAAAGTGATGTGATAACACAAAAGGGCACAAAATTGGGAAACTTGTAGAGGGTAGACTTTAGTACATGGAATAGATTCAGGATGGGAGCATTTAAGTCTCATTCTTAATGAGAAAAATAACGTTTGTGCACATTTTTGGGAGGTGGGGGGCAAGGGAGTTTATTTAATTGTAATTGCAAATAAAGTACAAAGAAGAAGAGAAAAGGACTTGAATTTATAATTCATCCCAAAGGGCTTTACAGCCTGTAACATGTTTTGCAGCATGGATAATTGTTGTAAAATGAGGAAATGTAGCAGTCAATTAGCGAACAATAACATTCCACAAGCAGCAAGGAGATACATGCCCAGCTAAGTGTAGCTGAGGGATAAATATTGGCTGGGACAGTTGGGAGATCTCCGTCTCAAACTTTTTGAATAGTGTCGTGGGATCTTTTATGTCAACTCTGAGGGGGAAATAAGACTTCTGTTTTACGTCTCATTTGAACACAGTCCTTCCGCAATGTTGCATTGTAAGCTTGCATTTGTGCTCAAAAACTTGGAGTGAAGTGACTTAGACTCAGGTGTAGACCATTCAGTCCTTCAAACCTGCTCCACTGTTCATGGCTGATCTGATAGCTGACTTCGTTCTACTTTCCTATCTGCACCCCATAACACACACAGGAACTCAACTATTTTACTATTAAAAATATTTCAGATGACACCAAGTTATTATGAATATCTAATAATGTAGGCCGTGATCTCTCTGTGGATTTGGATGCCTGACAAGACACAAGTAACATCTAAAACTTTTCAATGGTGTAATGTAGAATCACCAATATTGTTCTTTGTTTAAGAATTGTTTAGGAGAGTTTAGTTTCAATTATGCATGTTTATCCAATGACAAAGTAAGTATTTTAAAAAAACTCCAACTTCTAAAAAGGTCTATCCCATTCTGGTAAATTTAGCTACATAAAAGGCAACACTACATGTTAATATGAAAACATTATAAATGATATACTAAAATATTTCCTAAAATGTGACAGCAAATTTTAGTGGCAGATGATTCATATAGGATTAAAGTCTAATTCATCTGGTTTCCACAAATTAGTAGAATGGCATCTTTTATTATCTGATATTTCATGACTAGAAAAGCAAATTCATTAAAAATGTCTGACTATATTATGGTTCATCAACTGTCAACTCTTTTAATATCTTCTACAATAAGAAAAACTGTTTGATATTTTCAGTAAAACTTATATTGGGAGTTATTTGGTACAGATATTTTTGCACTATTATAAGGATTGGGCCTAATTTTTTTGCCTGTTGGGCACAGACATTCAGTGGGCTCCGAATTGGACGCAAATGCTCTTCTGTCCATGACTGGCTCCAGAGTGCCATTTCACATTGAGTGCTGCAAGGTTGGCACCAAGACAGGAGACGACGCAATCAATCATTTCCTACGAGCTCCCTGAAGGCTAACAGCTGCCACAGGGAGCTGCAGTGTTGATCCAATTACATTTGCACAAATCAAATGCTGTAAACTCTCTCCTTACAACATAAATCTGAGCGTTTATTACCTGGCATTACTTTGATTCAACTGGCAGTATAACTTAATACATCTCAAAATGCAAATATTTATTTTATTTCATTCTGTTTTGGATAGGGAACGGTGAAAACTGAAAACGTTGCCTGGCCCATGCGATAAGTGTAAAAGTGCATGGCTAATGTAAAATTACAGATAATTACACATTCACTAGGCTTCATTGCCCTTTCAAATATTGGCAGACGCACTTCAACTGTCATGTACACCCACCATCCAACAATATCGCACGAGGACACCATGACATCAGAACACATATCCGATGTCTTCTCGCACAATTTCACTTAAGTTCAGGTTGGGTGCACACCCACTAAAGCTCCACAAAATACTGGCTATAATCTTACCAGGAAAGAAAACGTTACAGTAATATCACTGCCTTACCTCGGCAGTCATTCTTGCAATCTGTTCTGCTGAAATATTTCCACAAAGAACATTCTTCCTCAAGTTGGGATTCTTTGAATCTTTTAGGTTAGCTATTCTGCTTCTCACTCGGTTTTTGTATTTCATATCTGTATTGCCCATCTCTTGGAATACAAGTACCAAGTAAATTAAGGAGTCATAACCAAAGTCCAGACGTGACAACAATTGAATAAATATATTCATTTTAATTTAACTTGACAGCAAACATGTCAAATTCCAAAGAACACTGGCCCATGTCAGAATCAGTCACAGAAATCATTAAATCTCAGTTTATTCAATTTTTTTTGGCTTACTAGATAACCCATGTGTGACGATTCTTTCTGCTCTCTTTGCAGCTATCCTTTTATGAGCTCCTCTGGTGTTAATGAAGTTAACGTTTTCAGAGAAGGGAATAAAAGCTAGAAATTAGTATATCTCCAAATAAAAAGATTTGTAGTATCTATGGGCCAAAGCTCTGCATTCAACATATTTCCTACAAATTGCTAATGTTACGTTACCATTCTCATCTACAACACCCACCTCTAACTTTGCAAAGGTGAACATAAAAGGCTGTTTTTCTACTACTGATCTTGAATTTGCATAGCAATCAAATCAAAGGATCTGATCTATAATTCTTAGTTGCAGACAACAGACTATTATCAACAGTCCGTTGGGAGTCTCCACAGTGTATGGGCTGGAGTTCACATGTCAATGCTGGATGCTTTCTTGAAAGCGTGCCATTAAAATAGATTAGGTGGTCAGCCTACCACCTTCCTGCCCATCTCTATAACAGACTAGGTGGGCAAGCTGCTCCCTGCCAAGTGTAAATAGATCAGGGTCATATAAACTTGTTACAAACTTACTAATTTAATAGTTCAATTTGCGTGAGCAGTCAGACAGGACATTTTAAAGGCCTACCTGAACAAAGGTGGAAAGTGGAGAACAGGGGTGGTCCTAATTTTGAAGATGTGGGTGGGTGTGTGCCCTGCTCTCATTTGGAGAATCCCTACCACCAGGATGTCACCTCTCCACTTACATCTGGTTCCCATATCCTTCTCTGTCTGGACTGGTATCCTTCTTAGCCCTATAATTACAGGACTTACTTGCCCGGACAGCCATATTCCTCTTCATCCTTCTTCCTGAAGTCCCAACAGTACTCACTACTTGAACTCTAGTGCCACTAACCAGTAACGATTGTTGGCAGTTCCCAAGGGTAGGACTTCGTCCCAAATAAGAAGCTTTCAGCATTTTATGACGGGCTGATAGGCAGCACAGAATTATTTCTGTTTAACTTTACATTCGGGGTCATCCTCAGCAAAATGCAGCCCTATAGCTGTGTTGGTTGAGCACATTAAATATTTATCGGTGCTAAAGAAATGAAAATCTCTCATCATTAGTTTTAACATACATCTCCATTAGGTATGTAATTTTATATTTGTGTTTATTAAGAGGAGCAAAACTAGCACTGGGAATGGAGAAATGTTACACTTTGAACACCCAATATTAACTTCCAAGGTCAAGTACACAATGGCAATACAAAAAAAGCCCTCTTTTGTACTTTAACAAAGTAATTTAATCATCACTTCATCGCTCCACTTCCTACACCAGCAACCTTACTAGTTTGTTGAACGAGATTGCGAATCTATTTCGACTCATGCTGAATTACAGCCAATTCGGAACTGTGATTTCATGGTTATTGCAGAAAGGACAGTGTTATCCTACATCACTGAAACATCTAGCAAATGAATGGGCAGTTTATGATCATCTATACAGAAGCTATTCGTGTAAAAAAGGATATTTTCTTCAATTTGCGCTGCCAAATGGTCACAGTCGGTTCCTATTGCAACATAATCATCTGCAATCAAGATGCAATTAAAGTCAGAAGGGAATGTCTGGATTTGTCCTGTTCAGCAGTAAAACAGAGTAAAGCAGTATAAGCAAGACAAATTAGTAATTTCATATGGTCCTGCATCCAGGTTAGATAATATGCTCACATTAACAGAGAAGATACCAACTTATTTCATGCTTAGCAATCCTCTCAGTTAACATCTCTAACCAAAATATTCTTAAAAATGATATAACTGCTTTTTAATACTAGAATATTTCATTACAATAATACTTTGTTATTGCAAGCCATATTAGTAATAGGAGGATTCATTCAAAGTATCAGTTTTCAATTCAATTCACGTTCCAGTCTTTCTGAGAAGCAGTGGGACCTAGTCAAAATTTCCAGCAGCTAACAGAAGAATTTCATGGCATTGCAGAGGAATTTGCAAATATGATTCTCATAGCTCCATCATATAAGTGACATTATTTCAGATTTTTAGCACCTGCAGTATTTTGCCTCTGCTTCCTAAAGTGGAATATTTTAAATATTAAATTCCCTTTCAATATATTTTCAATTTCAAAATTTTAGTTTCAAATATTTCAAAATTTGTAAAATATTGGTTTCTATCAAAATTCTGTTAACAGTATCTTTACATACAAATCATTTTGCTAGAATGCAGAACCACTAATAATAAATA
Organism: Sphyrna mokarran; assembly: GCA_024679065.1. Lineage (NCBI taxonomy): Eukaryota > Metazoa > Chordata > Chondrichthyes > Carcharhiniformes > Carcharhinidae > Sphyrna > Sphyrna mokarran. The sequence goes on from JAGIQG010000016.1 coordinate 51,259,897, forward strand.
CATTTTGCTTTCTTCCAAATTCAAATGGATTAATTGCTATTTTTGTGCTTCTAACCTGTTATATTATCTGCACCAAGTAAAACAATTGCAATGTTAGGTTCAGAACAGAAACTTCTAGTTTGTTCTTTTCCTCGACAATATGCTAACTTCAAATTGGAAGGGGATTTACAATGCTAGGTTTACAGAATTTCCCAACAATATGAAAGAAAACAATATCAAAAGAATGGCTTTCAGCTAGTACCTCTGTATTCAGACACAAGGAATGCAAAGGTATTCTCACAAGCATACTGTCACTGAAAGTGGCAATGCAGATAGAGGAGATAGTCAAGATGAGATACGGTATGTTTGTCTTCACTGGCCAGAGCATTGAGTTTAAAAATTGGCAAGTCATATTGCAGCCTTATAGAATCTAAGTTAGGCTGCACTTGGAATTCAGTATTCAATTCTGCTCTCCACACTATCAAAAGGATGTAGACACTTTGGAGAGGATACAGAGAAGATTTATCAGGATGTTGCCTGTACGGAGGGCATCAAATACGAGGAGAGGTTGGAGAAACTTGTTTGTTCTCACTGGAACGATGGAGGTTGAGGAGCAACCTGATAGAAGTCTACAAGATTACGAGAGGCGTGGACAGAATGGATAGCCAGGGTAGAAGAATCAATTACTAAGGGGCATAGGTTTAAAGGTGCAAGGGGCAAGGTTTAAAGGAGATATACGAGGCAAGTTTTTTTTTAAAAAAAAAGAGGGCAATGGGTGTTTGGAACTCGTTGCTGGGGAAGTAGTGGAAGCAGGTACGATAATGACTTTTAAAGGCATCTTGACAAATACACGTATAGGATGGAAATAAAGGGATATGGTCCCCGGAGCGTTCAGTCGGGCAGCGTGATCAGTGCATACTTGGCGGACCAAAGGTCCTGTTCCTGTGCTGTAATTTTCTTTGTTCAGTAACAAACTTCATTTTCCTAGTTTCTATTGAACATTGCAGTAATCTACAAATAACTGGTACTTAACGGTTTCGACAGCTTACATAAACATTAGATTCCAGAGTGGAATCCGGCTTAATAGATTCTAACTTTTGATAACAGTAGAGTGTCCAGATTTAAAGAAAACAAAGAGAATACTGAATCCAGTTGATCAGATGCATTAGACGAGACAATTCCTTCGATACACACCTTCCAATATAGGAATAGTCAAGTCTTTAACATGAATCAGTTTAGGAGCAGTAGAGGCAAGGTGAAGTTGGGAGCAAGAAGAAGGTAGTGGCAAAAAAATCAGATCAGAACTTCCACTCAGGCTCAAATAAAATGCTGAGGTTCTGAACATTCCATAGCCAAGGGGGTAGGAAAATGAAATTGGTGGCTAGGGAATAGACTGAAGGATCAGCCTTCTCAATGTTTAATGGGAGAATACTGCAGCTTACCAAGGATTTGACACTGGACAAATTACCTGACAACAGAGAAGTAGTAGAGGAACTCTAAAAGGTGCGAGGTGGTGCAGCTGGACGCCATCATTGCACTTGTGGACATGATTCCATTTTTTGGATGAGATCAAGCAACATGCAGACAAGACATTGGAGAGAGTCATGAATAAGATGTTGGGATACTTCAGCAGTAACAACTGTGGGACAAACAGAGAAGTGATTGCACAAAATTCTCTGGCTATAAATGGATAGGTAAGAAGGGAACCAGGCAAGGACAGTTCCTTTCAGCTGAACAACCCAGGAGAATGATTGGAGAAGAAATATTCTGGTCAACAGCTCATTAAATATTTCTGAATCTGACATTGTCTTATCCACAACTGCAATAAGTTTTGAGTTTGGCTTGGAGGGCCAAAGGCCCTAACTAAATTAAAACCTCTCGTCCAGCAAGACAAATTTTATAATCGATAGAATTGTGACATTTCTTTGATAAAGATTAGTTTTTGTACAGGTTGAAATGTATTATAGTGCCATCTCTGGGAATCAAAACAGAAATGAAAAATAAAAATCAAGAAGTTTTAAGCTAGGAACTGTTGAGACAACAATGCAGTTCTGGTCATCACATTACCAGAAAGATATGGAAGCTTTGCAGAGAGTGCAAAGAAAGTTCACCAGGATGTTGCCTGTTCGAGGGTGTTGGCTATGAGGAGTGATTGAATAAACTAGGATTGTTTTCACTGGAAAGACGAGACTGAGGGGAGATCTGATAGAGATCTACAAAGTTTTGAGAGGAATAGACATGACCCCCCCCCCCCACCCCAGGTGGCAGTGTCAATTACAAGGGAACACAGTTCAAGGTACAGGGGAAAAGTTTAAGGGAGATATGCAGGGGAAATCTTTCTCGCAGAGAGATGGGTATCTGGAATGCACTGCTGAAGGTGGCGGTAGAAGCAGGCGCATTAACAACATTTAAGAGGCATCTGGATGGGTACATGAATAGGGAGGGAGCAAAGATATGTGGACCGAGTAAGGGCAGAAGATTTTTTTTTGAAGTTTAGTTAGGGCATCATGATCCGCACAGGCTTGGAGGGCCAAAGGCCCTAACTAAATTAAAACCTCTCGTCCAGCAAGACAAATTTTATAATCGATAGAATTGTGACATTTCTTTTGATAAAAATTCAGATTTGATACAATAAAGAAAGTTTTAAGATTGTGATATTTTGCTCTGTGGTTGGCTGTCCACTGATAATTCAATTGATTACCCTACTTGATGACTACGCTGTTACTGGCTCCTAGAGGCCTCTTTGACTTAACACTAGATTCAAATTAACGGCATGAAAGATGAAATCCACATGATATAAATCACTTGATCTTTGTGGGAAGCTTTAAAATTAGCAGCAAGAGCCATCGTTCCATCACTGAGCACAAAATCTTGGCCATTAACTTGTCTGTTCTGTATTCAGATTCTGCCTGCCTGACCTGTTGCGCTATTCTAAAAAAAAATCAATTTTGTTTGAGAATACAGCGCCATTTTGTGGAGAAACTAAGAATAGCAGGCATTGCAGCTTTATCCATTTGATTCAATATACTAACAATATTAGCATTATTAACACTAAGTTATACATACACATTACGAGGCAGTATAGTATCCAACATATTGTAAGTTGCTAACCCTCAGCCTAATTACTATCCCAAATTCATGGGGCTAAAAGGGTAAGAGTCCAGAAAACATGAAAAGTGAAATGTGGAACCAGAACAAATAGACTGAATGTGTTTTTAAGATTTGATACTGGGAAAGGAGATAATTACAGCGGTGATGAAAATCCATGGAAAACCTGGCTCACTTTAAACATCTCTTACATTGAGAAAGCAACTATTCTGGAGTGGGCCCGGCACAAAATTTGTTTAATTCATTTGTTTTAGCCAATCTTGAGATATCCAAAAAACCTTGCACCTGCGCACAATTACACTTTTGGTACTTCTTTCCTCCCAAATTTCTTCCACTAATTTTTCACACCCACTTTAACATCACCACCTGTACAGATTGGTCACATTGATAGCATGGACTGAGCTCTGCCCATACCCATTTTCAAAATATTGAATTTTCCCCAATTACTTTTTTAAAAACTTATTTTATACATTTATTGAATATATATCTTAATATTTTACATTCCTATTCTTCTTGTTTTATCTGGTGAGGAATATAAAAGTCATCACTCCTCCTTCTATTCTACATTCATCGAGTGTCCTCATTGCTCCCTGCTACCCAAAATTATGCCAAACTCATACCCTCACTTTCCCAGATCAACTTAACAACTAATTCACAGCTACTTCTGGGCCATTACTTATTCCAAATGTGGAGTCTCAACACCATTTGTTGCTCAAAGCCATTATCCTTTAATACTGACCTGCTGGCTGAAAATAACATGGCAACTATGGTCAAGAAGTCCATTCTAACCTGTTCTTCAACTCGGTGGTCAATTTCTGTGTCTGCGCATCCATTGTTCAGAGTTCTGGTTCTCACTGATCAATTCTCAGAACACACAATGTAAATACATATGTATAGCCACTCCAGCCCATCTCTCATCAGGCTATGATATGGAAGTTCCTGATAGATGCTTCCAAAAAAGTGAACTGGCTGAACAGTTGAAATGATGAAGAATTGGAGACAAACTGGATTTCTCTTCAAAAAGTGCCACAGAGTCAATGAATCTCCCTTTATGCTGTACTATTAATTTTGGTAGAAATAACAGCAAAATGGATATTATTTAAATGGTAAAAAATTGCAGAATACTGCTGTGTAGAGGGACCTGGGTGTCCTTGTGTAGGAATCGCAAGGAGGTGGTTTACAGGTGCAGCAGGTATTTAAGAAGGCAAATGGAATTTTGTACTTCATTGCTAGAGATATGGAGCTTAAAATCAGCAAGGTTATGTTGTAGCTGTATAAAGTGTGGTGAGGCCACACCTGGAATACTGTACAGTTTGGTCTCCTTACTGGAGAAAGAATATACTAGGACTGGAAGGAGTGCAGAGGAGATTGACAAGGTTGATTCCGGAGTTGAGGAGAGACTGATTAAATTGGGGCTATACTCACTGGAATTCAGAAGAACAAATATGTTTCTTACTGAAACATATTTTATAAAGGGAATTGATAATATAGAAGCAAGGAAATTGTTTCCACTGGCGGGTGAAACTAGAACTAGGGGGCATAGCCTCAAAATAGATGGAAGCAGATTTAGGACTGTGTTGAGGAGGAACTTCGTCACACAAAGGGCTGTGAATCTGTGGCATTCCCTGCCCAGTGAAGCAGTTGAGTCTACCTCATTAAATGTTTTTAAAGCAAGGACTGATAAATTTTTGAATAGTAAAGGAATTAAGGGTTATGATGAACGGATGGTAAGTGGAGCTGAGTCCACAAAAAGATTAGCCATGATCTTAGTCAGATGGCCAACTCCTGCTCCTGGCTCCTGAGCTCTTATTCAATACCAACACAATTTGGAAAATTCAACACTCAGGTAAAATATGCTTATTGATATAACTTTGGAAGTATTAAAATGAAACGGAATAACAATATAATATTTATTCTCTTATACTTTGTAAATAAACTAAAGTAGGGGAACATTTCTAGGCAATAGTGATGTCATTGTATCTATAATATAACCTGCTTTGATGAAAACAAAATTAATAAGTTTGAACAGAAACTGATTTTATGGACTGAGAATAGAATTTGGTAAATAAACAGAGCATCTATACTGGCAAATAACAACGTAAAAGAGAAATATTTAAAACGGGTGTTCAGAGTGCAGGGAAAGTATATTTCATCGAAATGAAAGAGCAAACAAATCTCAAATAGGCCTCAGTGGGTGAATAAAAATATAAAGGATTAACTAAGGCTTCAGAAGAGACATATATCAAGTACATCAGCAGCAGAGTAGCACATGTTAAACAGAATTTTTAATAAGAGTAGCTTTGGGACTAAATTAACAGGGATCACAAAGCAAAGCTAAAATATTTTGCAGGCACATCAAAGACTGTTGGAAATGAATTTTTTGAGTAGGTAATAAAGAGTGCAGAAAACGATAATCCACTAGAAGCAATTTTTCTGGATCTTCATAACAGACTAATAAGATCAGAAAATGCTGAGCCAGAGATAAGTGCAGAAATGGATTGCTAGCTGATTTCAGGACAACAGAGAGAGGAAATAAAGGTTAGTTATTCAGAGCGATACAAGTTGGGGAGTTGTGTGCTACAAAAAACTGTGGGGACCACTGCTGTTCACAACTTCCATCAACAATTTAAACTTTGGAATCAGAAACATAATTTTGAAATATGCACCTGACAATTTTTTGGGGATGATAGAAAGAGACAATATTTAGGGGGACTGCAACAAATAGGCAAATCAAGTTCAAGACATAAACATGAGATAGCACATTTTAGTAGGAAAGGCAGGGAGATTACATTACATAGAAAATGCAAATCCAGATGAGATAGACAAGCAAACTGATATGAGAATACAAATATACCAATTGCTAAGTTTAAAATAACAAGTATGAGGCTTTATTTGTAGAGGGGTATAATTAAAATGTAGGAAAGTTACGAAAAACTTGTATAGAATCATGAATCAGACAAAGGACTGTCTGTAGTCCTGGTTGCCATATTATATAAAAAAATACAGATGAAGATTTACTGATCTTATACCAGAAAATTGTGGCTATCTGGAAACATCTAACAGGCTGGGAATTTTTTTTTTTAAAAAATGACTTGGGTAATCTAGTAGAGGTCTTTAAAAATTATGAAAGGTTTTAATAATGTGGACACAGAAAGAATGTTTACAGGGAAGAGTATAACTAGAGACCAGAAATCTTTATATAGCTGTCAAGAAATCGAACAGGGAACTCAGAGGAAATATTTTTACCCCCAAAAATAGTAAGAATGTCGAATTTGTTATGACAGGGAATGATTGAACTGGACTGACATTTATTAACCAGAATCTGGAGAATCATTTGAGGGAGAAGAGAACAAACAGTCAAAATGTGGATTTAGAGAAGGGAGGAATGTCAAGTGAAACATAAACACTGCCATTGGTTGGTCAAGCTAAATAAAGGCTGTTTAAGTGCTGTAAATCCTATGTAATGTTTGCATTTTTTAAGCAGATGCCAAAGCCAAAAATTATTTAGGCGCTGACGGTGATTCATTTCATTACAAGTTCATATATTTGGAGTTTGCATCTGCATTGTCAACCTCTAGTGACATTTCAGGTGGCGGGGTGGTGTGTGTCTAGAGAATCCGTTAGGAGTGACTGTGCAACAGCAGGGCTGCATTTCCCGGTCGTGATTTGAGCACTTTTCTCCCAGTGTGTTGGGGTTAGTATATTAGTACAAAGTAAAGGATTAGCTAATTAATAGAAGAGGGTTGAAATAACAGGGGCATCAGGATGGCAACTCCAACTAGTGGAGTGCCACAAAGATTAGTGGTGGGGCCACAATTATTTACAATATACATGAATTACTTGGACAAGGGAAGTGAATGTGTGATTTCCAAGTTCGTGGATCACAAAAATAAACAGGAAGCAAATGGATAATACAAAGGATATGAACAGGTTAAGTGAACTTAGCAGATTGAATATAAATGTAGAAAAATGTGAAATTATGCACTTTGCTAGGAAGGATAAAGGAGCTAAACATTAGTTAAGTGGAAAAAGGGCGCACAAAGGTTTTATGGTCCTTGTTCATAAACCACAAAATGCTAGCTTACAAGTTCAGCAAATAATAAGGAAGGCAAATGGAATGGAGTACAAAAATTGGGAAGTTTTGCTTAAATAGACTACACTTGGAATTCTGTGGACAAGGTTTGGTCCCTTTAATTAAGGAAAGATATCCTAGCATTGGAGACAAGGAGGTTCACTAGGTTGGTCTCGGTATAGAAAGATCTTCTGAAAGGGAGAGGTTGGACCTTGACACTATGGAATTCAGGAGAGCCATATAGGATTCTCAGGTAGTTGCTGAGAGTTTGCTTCCCCTTGTGGGAGAGTCTGGGGTCAGAGGGCACAATCTCAGAGTAAGGGATGGCCAATTTAAGACAGAGATGAGGAGAAATTTCTTCAAGATAGTAGTGAATCAGTGGAATTCTTTACTACAGAGGGCTGGGTCGTTAAATACGTTCAAGGTGGAGATACAGAGATTTTTTTTAATCCGAAAAGGATTCAGGAGGATATGGGGCTAAGGCGGAAAGTGAAATTGAGGATTATACCAGATCTATTATAAGTTATATTGAATATATAATATTCAATCATGATCTTATTGAATAGCAGAGCAGGTTTAAGAGACCGAATGGCCTTTTGCTGCACTTGTGTTACTCAAAGGAGCTAGAATTCTACCCAAGGCTCATATTTGTGCCATAAATGCTGAGCGGACTGTCTAGTAAATCTGAGAGATCGATTTTTTTTTTAAAACATGTTATTTGTTCTATAATTTATAATTTACATTGCCTGTTTAATCTTTGATGTATGTTGATTCTGGTTTGATTTTTAAAAGTAAAAGTTCTAAAGTGAAATCTTGTTCCTTGTTTCTCATTGGGGTAGAACAGTAAATTTAGTCCTTTTGGTTTGTTTGTCTCCATGGGAAACAAAAAAGCTTCAAAGAAAAAAAAAGGGCGGGCTAAATTATGTCCAAATGCGAGATCCAATTATCATTCACCCTGTAGTCGTGCTTCACTGGACATTCATGTTTTGCCTTTACTCACCCAATGCAATGCCAAGAATGAACAATTCTATCTAGTCAAAATCTGAATCTTCCAGCATACTATTAACCTCTGTCATTATAAATTCCTATGTCCAAAATTGTAGAGAATGCAAACTTGTTGGGCTTTAACTAAATCCTCCTGGCAATAGGGGAACTGAAAATGATATCACTGACAGGTGCAGCAAATGCATGGTGATAAACAGTTTTCATCATAAATGCTAACATGAGAATTTATAATATCAATGTAAAATAAGGACAGAATGATGGACTTTTAAATCACATCAGTGGATCCAGTCCAATCACAGCCTATTCTCGCTAGTGTTACTTAACCTTGCACTTGGTTTGGAGTTGCAGTTTGCAATGCCAGAGGGGATGACCTAATTCTAACATTAAATATATTTAGATTTACATAGTTGAGCTGAATAATTAGATGAATTTAGCAGATGTTTGATCAATATAAAAGAAAAGGAATAGAAAGCTATCGAGATGGTTTGGGAATCAAGGGAAGCCTCAAGCGTCGGCATGAGACAATTGGGCTTGTTTCTATTTATTTTTTTGTAACATTACTCCATTCACATAACTATTACAAACTGTTATATTTGGAAAAACATAAGAATTTGTACCAGGAGTTACGTTAAAATATAATTCAGAAGGTCACTCAACAGAATAACACCAATATAGAATTACTGAATAAATTCTGGCATAATATCTATAGGGCAAGTTATTTGTTCCTCACTGCTGAGTTGCTTATGACAGTAATGACACCATTTGACTCTTGCTAATTTAAGCAAATGCAACTGAAAATACATTCACAAGTCCTACAAATGGAAGTGAGTAGGATATCCAGTTTGTGTGTTTTAAGTACTTTGAAGGAAGAACGTTGACAAAACACCAAGAGCACTGCTGCTCCTCCTTTTTGGAGGAAAAGAATTGCATTTATATAGCACTTTCCAATCCTCAAAACGTTCAAGTATTTCTCAAAAAAAAAAAAGTACTTTTGAAATGCAATCATGTTATAATGCAAGGAAAAACAAATAGCCAATTGGTATTTAGTGAGATCTTGCAAACAGAAATGAGATAAGTGGCTACAGCTTTTTTGTAAGTGGAGTTAAATGTTCAGCAGGATACAGAACTTTCCTACCTTTTTTTGAATAGTGACATAGAACATTCTGGATGGGATTCTCTTGTTTTTAGACTGAAGAGCTCCTGCTAGCAGGAGAATCAAAGTGTTTCCCGCTAGCACTGCAGTGTCTGTCAGACAGGATTCACCTATCTGATGGATGTAAATTTAGACATTCTGTGAAACACACTGACCAGCCCAGCTTTTCAGAGAAAGTAGTGCCCTTTTTAAAGGGCAGGTCACCCTCCCCACCAAAACAGAATTCAATTCTATCAGATTGTAGTGAAATCAAATTGGACAAAAGATTTTTAAAGGAATAAAGAGGGTTTCAAAGGATTTCAGCTTTCTAGTCAGTCTGAATAGAACAGGACTGAGTGAACAACCCTTCTTATGGTGAGGGTTACATCTCCTCTCTGTCAAAGGACTTCAAAGGGGGCTGCTCACAGCTTCAGCTTTAGAGAGAGATAAGGGAAAATTGCTGATTCAGAATGGAGTTCTGCTGCAATTTAAAAGCCTGCCAGATGATCAAGAAGCATTGAGATTAAAGTGACCAGGCTACGACAAAAAAAAGTTTTCACAGATGACAAGCAGGAATTAGGTTGTTGAGCAGACTGCTGCCTGAAATCACCAGTCCAGGAGTGATCCTCAGATCTGCCACAGCAGAAGGGGCATTTCAACCGTGGCGTGCGCACACATGCACCCTGCCCCCCCCTCCCCCCACACACACAAACAAAAGAGAGGCATGCCAAGATCAACCCCTTGTCCCAGCCTCAGCCCATCCAACCTCCAGGGCTCTTGGGGGGAGACCCTATTTCTACAGTCTGGCATGGAGCAAATAACCACTATGCCAACCTCTTTGACCTCCTTTGGGGTCCAGCATGCCAGGTTGACATTGTCATTACCAGCAGCAAAGCCCACCCACTGGGGAGACAGGTGCTTGGTGGGAGGCCACTGAATGGCCTATTCAGTCCACTACTTGTCTTACACTCAGATTGCATAATTTGGTCCTATGAATTCTGATTTTTGACCAATGCCCCACTCAGCAGGACACTGGGATTCCTGCAAGCTGTTGGATGAGGTTGGAGACCCCATATGCCCACATAAAAAAAAAGGCATACAGGCTCTCGGTTTAACTTCCCGTTTAAAAAATATTTCAGATAGCACAGTACTCCCTTGGTGCTATAATGATTATGTTGTAACAGACAGAGAGAGGGAGCACTGCTGAAATCCCAGTTTCTTTCCTAACTCTCTGCAATCAACAAGTTTAATGACAGAGAGATTTGTATTTTTTAACCATGGAATGTGTGGACAATTTGAGTAACCAGCAAAAAAGCCTACTGTAGATTTAAATAAAAAGAGAATTGTTTACTTATGCACTCACCCCAAAATCTAATGCTGAGGCAGAGTCTCTCCCACAAACTCACTCAAAGGAAGTATAGTATCCATTTACAGGTGATGTGCTAAAAAAAGTTCCTGAATCAGGTGATTATCTTGTTCTGGAAAACACACGTAGCAGGCCTGGTGAAGACGTCTTTAATCTTGAAGGGTAATTTAAATGAATTCCACAGTCAAAGTCATTTTAGGATTTTCTCTAAGGGATGGACTTTCTGCAGGTCACAAAGTTAGTTGCCTATAGTCTCATTATGAGGAGATCAGCTTGCTATATTAATGGACCTGAATAAGAATACACTTGGAGATCATACATTGTTACAGCTTCTGGTTCTTTTAAGGCAAAAATTCTTACCGCCTTTCCTACTGCTGTGTGACTTCTTTCTACATTCAGCATTTAAAATTACAAATTGACAAACATAGCTTTATCATCATGTGATTTCTTACAACTGTAGTTCCTTTTGCCAATACAAGTTGCCGCTGCTGCTAGCCCTCTCTCTCTCTTAACATTCTCTCTCTCTCTCTTACATACTGCCCCTCTCTCTGGCCGAGTAGCCATGTCCTGATTTATTGCGAGAAGACATTTATCCTGAAGGGGTGATGACTTCTTTGTTTAAAAAGAAACATTCAATTCAGCAATGTAGGTGGTGTGTAATGAACAACTTTTAGTTTGGAATAAAAACAAATACTGTGGTTGCTGGAAATCTGAGAGAGTCAAACTGACTCTGAAGAAGTGATATGAACTTAAAATATTAATTGTTTTTCTTTTCAAAGATACTGCCAGACCATATTCTGTTTTCATTTCAATTTGAAGTACCAATTTGTCAGTCTTTAAAATATAGCTGCACTGAGACAGTTGTGAATGTATAGACCATCTGGCTTCTGGCAACCAATCTTTGCGGCACACATTGTTCATTTTAAAAGAAAGATCAGTTTCAAAAGATTCTAGACTGAGTAAAGTTCATGTTGTAAAATTAATATTTACAAAAATAGGAATATGACATGCCTTTACTGGATGTGACAATGTTCTCAAGTCACTGGACTAGAGTTCAACTCTTAGATAAGAGTACTACTGCTGAGCCATACTGACACTTAGCCTGCGCCAGTAGAAAGGGAAGAGGATGGGGAGGAAAGTAGTTTCATTATTTTAAGGTTGAGGGAATGAATGATTTAGAAAACTTCAATCTTTTAATTTCAAAATAACTAAGATATTGAAAGCTACACTCATAATAAAGACAGGGTGGTTCAATAAAATAGAGATAAGAAAAAGTTTTTGTTGGAAAAGTGATTGGACCAGAATGGGATTTTTCTATCATTTGACAACATTTTTTTTATATCCTAGCCAAGATCTTGAACAGCCTCCTCAATTACAGGAACATTTGAGGCAAAAGAAATGTTGAAACAACAGCTTTAATAATGAAAGAGATTGTAATTACTTCAGCTGAAGTATTAGAATAACAGATTATTATCATGCATTTCACTCACTGTCTGTTTGGAGAGCAGCTGACAACATTTCTCTACACTTATTGCGGACAGTATCACTCGTAACAGGAATTGGTGGAAATGTGGTCATCTTTGGAGTAGTGGGTGTCCTCGGTTCTTGCCTCTTGCTAGAGCTACAAGAGAGGAAGGTTTCATTAATTGTGTCGTTTATGCAGTAAAAGCATTCATCTTCAAAGGATGTGTCATCGGTACTGATCTGATTTATAGGATACCATTGTCTTTCCATGCAAATATCTAAAACAAAAAATATTAAGAATTTTCATATTTAGTTACATAAACTATAAAACAGAGCATTCATATTACTACAGGTACAAGTTTAACTAACCCCCTTCATAATCATATCTAAATTATTAAATACCAAGTTTCAGTAACTGCCAATGATTTGTTACTAGTAAAAAATAAATTCCAACTTGTCTATTTTTTCCTTGTACAAAATCACCACTGGCATGAACTACCAAATGAGAACCATTATTTCAGTTTATCAATTTAAAATTAGCTTCTTTTTTTTCCCCAAATATGTTTAGTTAAAATGTACTACTTAGTTTCATTGCTCAACATCACCAAGAGGCAATGCATTAATGTTTTTCGCATCTCAAAATTTCTCAATAATCAATTAAAATTATTTTGAATGTAAAACCATGCACCGTAATCATTAATATCACCAATCCCTCCACCTCTACCAATCACTCCAGCACCACTGCCACCACCTCCACTATTAAGCTTACACAGTGATTTTAATGCAGTAATAAGTACTAAAGCACTTAAAATCAGAGTCAACAAAATTGGACGTCAAATCATTTCAGGAAATATTAGAGCATGTGATTAAAAGCATGGACAAAGAGGTAGATTTAAAAAACACCTGAAAATAATAGAGTTAAGCAAAGATTAGGGAGAAGTAATATCAAAGCCTAGAACCCAGACAGGTACGATGGTGAAGTGGTTAAAATCCAGGGTCTTCAGGAGGCCAGAATCAGAGGAGTACAGATATTTCAGAGGGTCATAGGCTGGAGGGGATTACAGAGCTGGTATGTGTGGGTGCAAGATCAGATCTGACAACAAGGATGCAAATTTTAAAGTGAGGTATTGCTTAATTGGGAGCCAAATGTAGGTCTAGCAGCATAGCTTTGATAGGTAACAGAACCTAATGCAAATTAGGGCATGACAAACAGAATTTTAGATGACGTCAAGTTTACACAGGATAAGCAAGTCAGAGAAATTATTTGCAGGGAGTCAGAAGTAAGATAGATAAGCAAGTGTTTCGTTTAAATGAAACTGCATATATCATAGAAAGTAATTAATGCAATGTTAAAAAGCTCCAAAACGACCTTTGCTCTGTTGAATCTAAACTGGTCTTGGAGGAAGTTGAACATTCCTTTTTCTTGTCTTCTGTGTCTTTGTCTCCTGCTGGGCTATCTGCAAAGAATTAGTTTAGACAACATTAATTAAAATGCTTTGAAATTAACATAATATCTGTTTAAATCTGTCATTACCAGTAAGCTTAGATGATCACAGCCATGTAGTCAAAGTATCAAAAAGTTAAACCTTCTTCAACGACATCTGTGCCCTTATCATATGTAAATCAAAGTTGACAACTAAAGCCATAAAATTTCAAGACGCCTGTTGTCTATTAATCTCTGTAAATAGTGTGTCGATTTCTGTTGCAGAAGAAAACCTAGGGAATGGATTTGTTTTCAAACATATAGCAATTCCCATGTGTCTTAAGTAAAAACTTAGATATATTGTCAGCCAAATAAACAATGATTTCTGTCTCATGTATTTGCAGATCAAAACTCAAGCCAGCACAAGTTATTGGAGTATCAAATTAATGAAGGTGCACACAAACCAGGCCCATAATTTCTGTAAAAATAGCAGCTTTGATTGTAAAAGCCTACAAAATTCCACGCCTTACTGATAAATTGAAACTATCAAATTCCTTTTTTAAATTATATAGAGTTATTCAAAATTGTTAGGAGTCTAGCAAAGTAGAGAGAGAAAAACGGTTTCAATTGGTGGAAAAAAAAATAGAGAACCAGAGGACCACATTAAAAGGTGCTTAACAAAAGAGACAACAACAATGACGAAAAACTTCTTTATGCAACAGGTCATGAGGATCTGGATTGTGCTTTGTGCGAGTTGGATCATTATCTGAAAAGGAAAAAAATTCCAGGGCTACAGTAAAAAGATAATGAATTGCTCTTACAATGAGCATGACTTGCTAAACAGAAATCCTTAGTGCGTAACCATATCATGAGAGGCTTATTTAACACTGTAGTGACTTGAGACCACAAATAAGGTCATCAAATGTGTTATTTAAAAGGAAGGACTTCTTTTTATAAATAATGAAGTTTAACACTGATAGGAACTTAGCAGAACAGAAAAGCGATGAAAACAGAGGCACTGGTTAAAAAAAAGATTTTCCTCTTGCAGGTGTCAAGGACTAGAGCAGAAACTCCAAGGTATACTACAATATTGATCTAGATTCCAACAACTTTTGAGTTTTGCATTAGTGTGAGTGCAAGGTGTGTAATTCTACTGACCCACTGGGAAGCTTTTATTAAAACAATTTTATTTAACACAGATGAAATGTAATAAAAAGAATTAGCATAACTTTTACCAATTGAAATACTTAAAACATGACAAGATACAATTCTTACTTCTAATTGTTCCAATCTAAGCAATATTCCCATAGACATAAATTCCTCTTCAAAATCGGTTAGTAAGACAGAGGCTTGTGTGAATTCCCACTCTTCCAGCCTTTTGACCCGTAGGTTGAGACAGAGAGATACCCATCATCTGATAGAGATGGCTAGCTATTAAGAATTACTTTGTTATATTTTGTATTTTAATAGGTAAAAGTTTTGCTAATTCCCTTTGTTATATTCTAACTGTGTTCTTGAAAAGTTTGTTTTGGTGAAACCTTCCTAGTAAGTTACTCGAATCATACCTGGTGTGAAACATCTTAATCTCATCCAAACACCAAAATCAAATGTAAAAGTTCAGGCCTAGGCTAACATCGTAAAATGCCATGGGAGTTTCCGTTCTTGTTCTTAACAATGCTCAATCATTTCTTTAAAGGTTTTAATACCACTATATGAAGATGCTGTCATTGGACTGGGGTAAGCACAGTAATAAGTCTCACAACACCAGGTTGAAGTCCAACAGGTTTATTTGGCAACACTAGCTTCTGGAGTCTCAAGCTCCTTCATCAAGTGAGGACTTGTGTTTACAAGCAGGACATATAAAGACACAAATTTAATTTACAGGATAATGGTTGGAATGTGAGTCTTTACAGGTAATCAAGGCTTAAAGGCACAGACAATGTGAGATTTCGCAAGCCCAGGCACGTCGTGGGGGTTACAGGTAGTGTGACATGAGTCCAGAACTCTTTTGAGGCCGTCCTCACGTGTGTGGAACTTGGCTATCCGTTCCTGCTCAGTGATTCTGCGTTGTCGTGCATCTTGAAGGCCATCCTGGAGGACACTTAGAAATCTCACCAACTATCCTGGCTGGAGAGAATACATACTTCTTTAATCTGTGCTTGACCCTCTCTTTACTCATTGTATCTGTAAATTTTGATTACCTATAAAAACTCGCATTCCAACCATTATTTTGTAAATTGAGTTTGTGTCTTTATATGCCCTGTTTGTGATCAGAAGTCCTCACTCACTTGAAGGAGCTTGAGACTCCAAAAGCTAGTATTGCCAAATAAACCAGTTTTAATCTGGTGTCATGAGACTTCTTACTGTGTCTAATATCACACACAAAGAAGGCTAAAAGTAAAACAATGTTACCATTTACGCATTTTGAAGCTCAGTACTAGTAAACATTATACAAATGTCAGCAGAATGAACAAACATTTACTTGGTTTTGGTTACTAATCTACTTTTGTAGTTTAGTGCTCATAAAAAGAAAATTTAAAATAACTGACTCACTTATTTTTGAAATGTTTCAACTGGTCAATCAGAAATCAAACATGCAATTTAGCTACAGTGAAGGAGAGTATAATGACTGTACATTCTAATTAGAAAGGTGGGGAAATATGAAGTATATCAAGGTTGACACACTAGATGGGGAAATTTATGGTCCTTGTTACCAATCTTAGCATTGCATGAAAGTCTGAGCCAAGTGTTCTGAAGTGTTTAGTTTGTATGGCTTAATTCAGATTCACAGTTAAAGATGACTTGTTGATAACACATTTTAGTAAAAGCCATCCCCATACATAAACCAAGTTCAATTCAGGTATCTAGGAGGTATAGTGGTAGGGTACAAGCTGTTTTAAGGATAGCTGTAAATATAGTGATAATGATAACACATGCACATCAAATGAAAGGGAACAAATTTGGTCATACATTATTTTTTCATCTCCGACTTTGATTTCATTCCCGTTCATAAAAGGACTTTTATGCCATCTGCTAACTTTTACAGTGATATAAACTAACTTTTGGCAATCCTTATGCAGGCAATATTGAGCATTGGCACTGAGCTCTGAAGAAACTATACAGACTTCAAACATTAACTGTTTCTCTCTCCAAGGATGTTGCCAGACTCACTGAGTTTTTCCAAAATTATCTTTTTATTTCAGATTTCCAGAATCCACAGTAGTTTGCTTTCATTATACTGAGCATTATATCTCATTGATTTGACAACTGCCAATGTCCATCACAACGGTAGATAAAACTTTAAATGTCTGTCAGTCAGTAAAACACTGCAATATTCTAATTCTAAGACAAAAACATCTTGAAGCATAAGGTTGGTCAGCGTCAGTTAAATGAGGTGTAGCCTTCTTCAGGAAGTGAATAAATTACAAATGGATAGTACTGATAAAAGCAACTCAAAAGGATATCAGAAATACGGCATATGGTTTGTTCCTGTTTTTGTGTTGCTTTTACGAATGTTATCTGTAATTTCTGATGTAAGCCCATATATTTTTTGATCTTTCCACAGATCCCAACTGTCCAACTCTGTGCTACAAGCATTCTACTTTTATCCTCATATCCTAATACAGTGGGTAATGTCCTTGCCTCAGACAGAAGTGTCAGGTTTAAATCCCATCCCAAAACTTGAAGGTGCATTCATAACACAACAAAAACATTGAGGATCAATCTGCAACTTTTTCCAACACAGACCGATAGCAGACTATAAAAGGAGAGATTTCTGGTCAGCCAAGTTTTGGAAAGAAGAACTCCGACTCAATGAATGCAACACAACACCAAATCCTCAATACTGTACAATGGAGATGCTGCAAGTATCATTTTGCAACCTCCCAGTACAACATCCAGTAAAAATTGCCCCATAAGGGAATTCTACATATGGTTACATTAAAAAGAATAAGACAAAATTTCTGATCAAGTCTGCCATACAGCCTGTGATAGGTCCAATCACTTCCAGAATTTCCAAAAAAAAATAAAATAGAGTGTTATTCTCTAGTCACAATGGTAGTACCAACATGGTTCATAAAAATACACCAAGATTTTCTAATGGTAATGATGGCAAAACTATCAAAGTTCATCATTACACCAATGAAAATCAAAGCAACTTACCAAGGCACCACTCAGGTTGCAAATCAACAGGCAAGTCTATAAATTGATAGGAACTTCCACTGTCTACACTGCTAGTTCCCTGTGAAAATCCTTGAAGTTATACTATTTTAATTAGGCATTTTTTAAAAATGTATTAGTGTCACAAGCAGGTTTACATTAACACTAATGAAGTTACTGTGAAAAGCCCCTAGTTGCCACGTTCCAGCACGTGTTTGGGTACACCAAGGGCAAATTTAGAATGGCCAATGCACTATGACAGCTCATTTTTTTTAGACTATTTTTTGAATCATGTACTAACTTCATAAGTACTATGAAATTTGTCAACTGGCCTGAAAAACTAGTTTTACATTAATGTAATGTCAAATTTCTCCATTATAATCTTTACACTAGCTTTGATCTTTATTTTGATTTCAGAAATTTTAATTGAGAAGTAAAAGATAAAAGACTTTGCCATGTGAATACTTGAATGTCATGTTTCCTTACCTTCTTGCGGACAAGAAAAAAAGATTTTCTTGTCTGTCACCTAATTTAAAAGGGATAACACCACAGAAATCATTAGGTCTTTGTGGACATCTTGCTTTGAGGTCAAAGATGAATGCTGACTGTAAACTCAAGCCCATAAACATGCAAAAGTAGTGCCAACTGAGTCTTTCCCGGTACGGCAGCCAAAAGCCAAAATTATATGGTCGATTATAACTAATGTTATTGAATTCATTCACCCAATGTAAATAGGGCAGATTCCAAATCACTGCAACACACAGGATACCTTGGACAAGTTTCTACTTGAGGTGGCTTTGTAACATAAAAGGGCGCGAGATTAGGAAATTTATTTGGGCTCTTCACATGTTTCTACCTTTCTATACAATATAATATTCAGAAATAAAACTCTTACAGTAAAGTTCTATAGAGCTGCAAAATTCATTAAAAAGGATCAATAGCTTTACAGCAGATCTTACTATGTTAAGCATCTACATTTTTTCCTGTTTGGCAGCAATTAACAATTATTACATTGTTAAAGGGGCACTGATGCTCAAAATTATAAGGCTTAATTTTCTGTGGCAAGTTTAGTTCCCATGCACTTCATGCCATTCACTGCATGCAAATGAGATAAAATAGCAAAGTGCAGTTTGTTCAAAGCTTACAGCAGAATGGAGCAACTCAGATAGCAACATTTGGATATTGAATGTTAAACTATGCATTTACTCACCACCTGAAGTTCAGCTTGCATTACTATTATTCAAAAACAACATGCTACAAATGCTTGGACAACAAAATCTGTCCCAAATTTTTTAAATGTTACATCTGCCATGATTCTGTTCATCAGATCACGTTAGGTTCCACCCAAATTTAGAAATTAACATAAACACCAGCAAATCCAATAACTTTCTAATGAAACTGCCCAGTTGTTAATTCCAAAGGCCAATGAATTATGGTTTGAGACTGACATTCCACTTCAACAAGTACCACATTCCAATTAACTGCTGAAGCTATCTTTGGATTACATTTATTTCACGAGATCACTGACACACAAAAAAACTCTATTCATTGTTTCAAAAGCACTGATTAAAGATGTCTTGCAGCTTTTTTTGGAGGGCATTTAGACTAACAGCTCTAAAGTCAAAGAACAAAGAATAAAACAGCACGGGAAACAGGCCCTTCAACCCAACGAGCCCATGCCACCACCCCGATGTTCCCACCTCTACCCACAATTCCTGTGTATGTTTATAGATCTATGGATTAAAAACCAAATTTGAGACAATTTAGGGAGAATTTGTTTTGCCAATTAGCCTAATAGCACATCTTTGGGATGTGGGAAACCGGAGCACCCAGAGAAAACCCACGCAAGCACGGGGAGAATACACAAACTCCCACAGACACAGGCCCAAATTTATGTATCTGCACAGCACAGCGATAGTCACTGAGCTGTCGTGTTGCCCATCAAATGGTCCAGGTCAAGCGTACACTAACGACGTGAAGCACTAGGATACTCTCAAAAAAAATCCAAGAGCAGCCCTCTCACGACCCATCGCATGTATGCCTCTTGTTAGACAACAAGGTGGACCAAAGCACCTGTAGGATAAAAACAAGTACATCAATATCATCATCCATTTACACACTTCCCAGGGACTCCCAAGGCTCATGATCCCTATTTTAAATCAGTTTTCTATATCCCTCCATTCCCATTCTGTTCATGTGCCCATCTAAGTATTTCTTAAATAACTCATGAGTGCCTGCCTCCACCACTTTACTTGGCAGCGCATTCCATACCCCCACCACCCTCTGTGTGAAAAAACTCCCTCTAGCATTCAAATTATACCTTACCCCCCTCACCCTAAGCCCGTGACCCCTCGTGCTATTCGAGTCCATCCTAGGAAAAAGCTTAACCCTGTTTACTCTATCTATACCCCTCAATCTTGTACACCTCTATTAGATCTCCTCTAAGTCTACGTCTTTCTAAGGCAAACAGTCCCAGTTTGCCTAACCTCTCCTCATAACTCAAACCTTCCATACCAGGCAGCATCCTGGTAAACCTCCTCTGCACTCTCTCCAGAGTTGTTTTGTTCAGCTAACTGACCTGATTAGAACTTAGAATTTAAATGTTGTGCTTTCAAGAATTTTTTTAAAAATTAAATCTGAATTTAAAAATCTTCTGCACATTCATAGGAATGTTCACAAGGAGGCCATTTAGCCAATCCTGTTAACACTGGTTCTCAAAATAAGCAATTCACCTAATGCTATTATCCTGCTTCTCCCTGTGATCCTACACACTCTCCCCTTTCAGCTAACAATACAATCTTAAATTAGTTATATAAAACTTAATATCCATGTGTTTCAATAGATTTAGAATCATTGAATCCCTATATTGCAGAAGGAGATCATTTGGCCCATCAAGTGCACTTACTTTTTGAAAGAGCATCTTACCCTTCCCAACCTGTCCCTGTAACTTCACACATTTTCTATGGCTAATCCACCTAACCTGCACATCTTGGACTGTGGGAGGAAACCAGAGTACCCAGAGGAAACCTATGTAGACACAGGGAAAACATACAAACTCGACACAGAAAGTCACCTAATGTTGGAATCAAATCTGGGTCCCTTCTGCTGTAAGGCAGCTGTATTAACCTGTACCACTGCCGATCTAACCATCTCTTGGCAATTTAACAAGTTGAAAGTAATTAAAAATTATGTGAGCACCTGAGTTTGCTGATGATTGCCACTGGGAATAATCCAGTGATTTTTTTTAAGATGCCATTTCTGGAAGCAAGATTTGCCTTACCTACTCTATCTATAACAAACATCACATAGCTGCTGGAGTTTGATAATATCTGAAATCAGTCCAAGGAAATGTCAAGACTTCCCATAAAATGAAAAATAAAAAAGATGGGTCCAACTTCCAAGCAGAACGTAGTGCAATCTGTTCTTCGCATCCCATCAGTCATCCTCTTCTGAAAGGTATCAATTTATGTTGCAGCACCACGAGTAACAGTACTTCAATCCTACCCACATTGACATGAATAATGGCGAGAGACTGGGCAAGTATCTGAAGACTATTAAATGGGAAGTCACCATAGGTGTACTTATTATGTGCCCACATCATAAGTGTTAATGGTTAGCAATCTGTAGAAGGAACGCTGGCTTAATTTTTTCACCCAAAACCAATTTTATATCTTCAGAGATCAGAAACTGAAACTAGAATTAGCAGCTCAACAGGAAAGGCACATTCATTTTATTTGTTAAAAAACTAGACCTCCTAATTGCAGAGATGAGCCAAATGTGCAACCTTTACTTCAATGTTCAATTAATAAACTTGTTTCCAAAGAAACACAAAATATACCATTTACCAGAAATCACAAAATGATCACTATATGAAATTCAATGTTAAAAAAATGTGCTTACAAAAGCAATGATGCAGAAAAATTTGGTTATCAGAAAAAGAATAACATTTTTATAATAACAGTTCCAAATACTGGCCCAAATTCTGAGCAAATGACTGAACTGATAGGCAAATCCACTCATCACATAAATTTATGTCATTGATATTTCTGTTCTCCAATGAGTATGCTGTTGAATTTGCTGCAGGCTGGAATCAAATATTGCAACATGATTGTCATGGTGAGGAGGCTGCCGTTTGGCTCATCTTGTCTGCATCAGCTCTCCAAATGAACATCATGAGTTTCGGCCATTGTCCTGCCCTTTCCTTTTGCGCATTCAAGCAATCATCTAATGTCCTCCTGAATGTCTCACTGAATCTGTCTGCACCATTTCCAGGTCATACACTCCAGACTCAAATTGGTATGCTTACATCACATTTTGCAGAATGCTTTAAATCAGTGTTATCTTGTTCTTTTCTCTTTTATGGCCAGGAATAGTTTTACTCTATTTCCTCTCAGTCATCTCATGATTTTGAGCATTCTATCAAGCCTACTCTTATCCTTCTTCTCTTCAAGGAGGACAGACCCAATCTCTTCATAACTAAAGTTTCTCATTCCTGGAAGCATTCTTGTAAATCTCTTCTGTTCACTCTCCAATATATTCACATCTTTCCCAAAAGCGCAGCACTCAGAACTATACACAATATTGCACCCAAGGTCTAATTGCTGTTGTTTATAAGTTCAGCATAACTTCCTGTGCTTGTACACTGTGTTCTGTTAGTGTAACTTGAAATACTATGTGCTTTATTAACTGCTCTCTAACTGTCCTGCCACCTTCAACGCTTGTCATGAACCACACCGATGTTAGCTGCAAATGTTCCAACTTGAAACACCAGCTCGTGCTGGTCTATAGTCGTATTTGGGATGGTGCGAGTCACATGAAACACCAGTGAGAAGAACTAGTCCAGTTGTTAAATAACAATTGTTCAAGACTATTTATCAAATCAAAGATAAATACATACAAACAGCTACAGCAATCAATGACAATTAAGCATATGGATCTTTGAACTCCTTAAGACTTCCCCCTTCCCAAACAACTTTCAAATAAATTTAAGTCAAATCCAGCTTATAGTTACACAATACAAACCTGAGAAATGTGTTACCTAGGATCAGCAAAGCTATTTAAACTGCCTTTACAAAGGTTTCTGCATGCCTTGACTCTAAGCCTTTGAAGTGGGCTTGGCCTCCTACCTGTGAATTGTAGATTGGCTGCTTAGGTTGTTAGAAGTGAACTACCTGTCGACTGTAGATGTAAACTAGCCTGCTGCTTTGAAGGTTGTTGACAATTATATCATATTCCCTCTGATTCTGTAGCTAGAATTTAGCTTGTGCATACCTCCACCAATCACAAGTCACAAGCTGTTTCCTACTAACAGGGTGATTTATACCTGGTTCTGTTTAGATACTTGCTAATCTTGTTACTCGAAAGAACACATCTTTTGAATGCTAGCTACTGCTGTCACTAGGCAGATTTCTATTTGCTGGAGAAGATCACACATCATGTTTTGTTAAATTCTCAATACTGATGTTACAAGGCAGATATATACACACCCAGATACATCTGGTCTCGCACTCCTTCAAGAATTTTACTTATTGTGTTTTATATTTTGTCTCCATGTTTGCCCTATCAAAATGTATAACTTCACACTTCTTTGCACTGAACTTCATCTGCCACCCATCTGACCACTTCACCAACTTGTGTATGTCCTTTTGAAGTTCTACACTATCTCTTCAGAGTTTACAACAATGCAAAATTTGAAATTGTCCCCTGCGCACCAAGATCCAAGTCCAAAGATGTGCACATTAGGTAGACTAGCCATGGTAAACATGTAGGATTACAGGGATTATGGAAATAAGGAGGGGAGGGATGCAGGATGCTCTTTAAGAGGTTCAGTGTGGACACGAAGGGTCAAATGTGAAAGGATTAATAATGGCAAGTTTAAAAAACCTTTTCAAATAGCACCATTCAGCATTTTAGGGATTCTGTGATTCATCCAGAACATTAATATACAATCAGGAAAGCAAGGCTCCCAATATCAACCCTTGAGGAACACCACTATAAATCTTCATCCAGCCCAAACAAAATCCATTAACCACTATTCTCTGCTTTCTATTATTCAATGAATTTTGTATTCACATTGCTATTCTCCTTTTATTACACAAGCTGCAGCTTTCTCACAAGTCTGTTGCATGGCACTGTATTGAATACCTTCTAAAAGTCCATAAGCATTATCCTCATTGACCATTTGTCACCTCCTCAAAAATAAAATTCCTCTTTAGAAAGCCACACTGGCTCTCTTATCAGCCCACATTTTTTCCATGTGATTACTAATTCTACTCTAACTAATTGTTTCTAGAAACATGATCACCACTGATATTTAAGTGACTGGTCTATAATTACTGGAGCTATGCTTACAACATTTTTTGAATAATTATGTTAAAAAACCAGACAAAAACTTGTTTTTTAAACTATAAGACTAATTATAAAATTCCTTTGGAAATTGCAACTTTTGGGATGAAGAGAACTAGGTTTTAAATACTGTAGTAAGTAAGTTCATAATGCATGCTGAACAACCTCAATAGCCCTGAAAATCTAACTGTATATTTGTGGAATGCCAAATTGTTTGTTATGATAAAAATTCATACTTTCATAAAATTAACAGTTTCTGCTTTTGTATATTCCATTTATTTTGTGTACAATTTAATTAAATATGAAGGATGATCAGTGAATTTTGCTTCCTGAATGTTTGTATGAATACTTCTATGTGATTAACTACTTACCCTCGAAGTGCTGGATGTCTGGAGACTGTCTTGACCTGACATCAGATTCAAATTAACATTGGGAAAGGGAAAATCCATGCCACAGAGATCACCAAATCTTTGTGGCAGCTTTCAAAGTCGACAGCTACCAACATTGAACCATTAAGAATGCACAACACAATGTACATGTAAAATCTGGTACATGGAGTAAAGGAACAAATTGTACTCAATGACATGATGAACTTCGAAATGGTACAATGAAGGGCAACTGAAATGCTTCTGGACTTAGTTCATCATGTTCGGACAGCAAGTTCACTACAACTGTTTGTACAGGTTAGAGAAAAAAAAATGTTATTTAAAGAATTTAATTCTGTAAGGAATTGATGGCACTAAAAATGTTATGTTCTTTTTGTATTTCCAGAATATAAGCTTAGGAAACTGAATTTGTTCCTACTTTAAGAATCTCATTGTCCCTGTATGTCTAAAACAATGAACGTAGAACTCATATTTCTAAAGCTAAAGTGCCAAATTGCAGCTTAAGATGACAGTGCAAAAGTACCCACTGCTGCTTGGGTAGGACAAAACAACAACAGTTTAACTGGAAGATGAAGTCTTGAACCTTTACCACAGATAAATAATTATTTTAAAAACTTGAGGTTATTTGGCACATCTTATGTGTGAAGGTCAACACAGTAGAAATTTTGACTATACAATTGCAACTTAGAATCATAAATAACTACAGCACAAACAGGCCCTTCAGCCCACAAGTTGCGCCGACCTTATCTCTACCTAACTTTTTAAAATATTTAATTTTACTTTTGATTATCTTTTTTGCAATGGATAAAGTTCATTTTATAACATGGTCCTTTGGTCTCTAATGTCACTCAACAAGTTTGATGCCCTGTTGCAAAATCTTGCAACGTCTATTGAGACTGTATATTGTGTTTGGCTAGATACACTATCTTTCATAAGCTACATTCAAATTTTAAAATAATCTGGAGTTCCTTTAAATATATATCTATTACATTTTACTATTAAAATAGATTCTGTTAGTGTCAACCTAGCTTACAATGAGTAGAGCACAACTTTACCTAGCAGCTTTTTCCACGATTTGATGAGTGACTTAGCAAGTGTAGTGACTTCTTCATCTGTGCTTTGTTTTCGAACAGCATTCACAGACATCCCAACCCGCGTGGACTACAAGAATAAAAGGAACAGATATTATTAATAGTCCTTGAATTTGCAAAAACAAATTGATTACTTAAACTGGTATCTTCCAAGCCATATTAGAAGTAAATCCCTCTTGCAATCAGGTGAGCAAAAGATCTTAAAGCTGCCAGATATCAAAAGCTCCATTCTTCAGCAATACAACCTGGTTATATTTACTCAATATGTCATTAATTCAGTCTGCCAAACAAAAACTAGTTAATTAACATTAAAATAGTTAATTTACCACACATTTGTTGAACTATTGTTTCAATAACTTGAACTAAACATTTCCTAACCAAAATGCCTTTATTCCGACGCAGTTGATTAAGATACATAAAGGTTGAATTATTATCCAGCCATGCATCTTAGAGCAGCTGTAGCAGAGGTGCAGCGAATTGCCCACAAACTTCCTGACACAAATCATGAAGGCGCTCTAGGTTCAGCAGCACTGCAGGACTCTGTGTCTATGGCAAATGTTATCTCTTCCACATTTTCACGAAGAACTTCAACAGGTTCAGTTTCATCACATGGAAAGGGATAAAATTTTGTAAGGTGCAGTTCTGCAGATCGCACTTGAAAGAGTAACCTGTCTGATAATAACAGCCTGGCACTGTTGCTAAAGAGGCATTTTGTTTTGATTTGGCATTTGTACCTTTAATGAGGAAACAAATGCAACATTATTTTTCCACTGATGAGGTTTTAGGAGATTATAGGTGGCGTTGCCTACATCAACGGGGAAGCATCATAGTAATGTCACTGGATTATAAATCTAGACATCCAGCTTAATGCTCTGGAGGCACAGGTTCAAATCCCATCAAGTCAACTGGTGGAATTTAAATTCAATTAATAAATTTGAAGTTAGTCTCATGGTAATCATGAAGTCACTGTTGATCGTCAGTAAAAGCCTATCTGTTTCGCTAATGGGAAAAGGAAATCTGCCATCCTCATCTTGTCTAGCCTTTACATAGCTTTACAACAGAATGGCTGACTCTTAAACACTTTAGCAAACCACCCAATTGAATCAAACCACCACAGTAATATAAGAAACCAGTAACACCATCCAGCACCAAGCACTAGAAAACACGATGACACACCCAGCTCTTTCAACACTGCAAAGTCCTCCTTATAACGTCTGGAGCTTGTGCCAAGACTGGGAGAGTTGTCTGACAGGCGAGTCACAGGAGCAGCAACATGCATCATCTAAATAACGTGCTGTGGTAACTCATGGAGCATCATTCAACATATTCCAAACAAGTGACCTCTGTCTCCAGAAGGACAGGGATAGATGCAATGGGACCATCATCAATCACAAGTTTCCTTCAATCCTGATTTGGAACTATATCTGTACTGGGTCAAAACCCCCTTCATAATAGCACTACAGGTGTACCTACACCATATGGACTGCATGCTGAAGAATGTGACTTATCATCTACTCAAGGGAAATCAGCAATGGCAATAAATTGACCCAGGCTGTGACACCAACATCCCATGAAAGAATAAATTTTAAAATTTGTCACAATCAACTGAATTATCTCACTGGTTTGCATAGGGTGTAGGATGCATTTGACAGAAACCATATGGGTCAGCAGATCACAAAGCTAAAGTGTTCTCATGTGAATCATGGGAGATACAATTCAAAGTGGAGTTAAGACTGCTTTCACAACTTGTCATTGTTCTCTCCACGTGCTCTCCCAAGACAAACGATATTCCTTCCAGCAGCTAGACACATTAATTATTGCATCCCGTAAGTGACTACCAAGAGTAAATTAGCCCCAGGAAGACATGAGTATGCAGAGTGATGTTGCCAAAAGAAATGACCCCAAGAAAATTGGTCCTATAAGTTTCTGGCAAAGCCCATGTACACTTAAACTGTTTCTACATAATAGAACTCTAAATTCATTTTAGCAATATTATTTCTATATGTACACCACTGCTCTTCAAAAACAATTCAGAAAATGCAACATTTTAGAGATGTTTCAACAATGCAGTTTTTATAAAAATGCAATTTCACTCAACTAACCTGCATAGATACGCATTAAGCCACACAAACCAACATGTCACAGTACTGGATTTCTGGCCTGTGCCTAGTCAACTCTTTATTCCAGTGACCTCTGTTGATGACAATTGATGATTTGGAGATGCTAGCATTGACTGGGGTAAACACAGTAAGAAGTCTCACAATACCAGGTTTATTTGGTAGCAAAAACTACTAGATTTCAGAGTGCTGCTTCTTCTTCAGATAAGTGGGAGTCCTACATACAAAGAACAACACAGCATAGGAAACGGGCCCTTCGGCCCTATAAAATGGGTGGCCCAGCTTAACACACTCAGCGATTGCCCATTTGAGTCTTATATTGCTCAATGTTTTTGACTACCTCAAGTGGAACTCACAATAAAGGGGGTGAAAATTTAGGGAGTTTTAAGTATGCCAGATTAAGGGATATCCAATTAAGGGATAATTTATTGACGCCAATCTGCCTAAAAAGCACGTTTTTGGGATGTGGGAGGAAACTGGAGTACCTGGAGAAAACCCACGCAAACACAGGGAGAACGTGCAAACTCCCACAGATATTGATCCAAGTCAGAGATCTGATCCAGGTCCCTGTGACCATACAGCAGATAGTGATAGTCGCTGAGCTGACGTGTTGCCCGGGAATTGGTCTAGAGTAAGTGTACACTAATGGATGTGAAGCACTAGGCAACTCTTAAAGCAACACCCAAGAGCAACAATCCATCGTGTGTATGCACCTTGTTGATCAACAAGGTGGACCGAATCGCCTGTGGATGTAAAAGGAGACATCAATAAACAAAGATGTACAACAGGCTATACAGACAGTGATGGACGATCCCCAATAGCTCCAACGTAAATTACAAGGTGAGTCTTGAAACTTGTTGTACGACTGATAGGAATCTATTCATTCCCAGGAACGTCATGAGGCTCCTGACAATACAAACAGGGCACGTAAAGACATCTTTGTAGACTGCCTTTGGGTAAGTGTTCTCCAACGCGGCTTCATGACACACGACAGTGCAGAGTTGCCAAGCAGAGACTCATAGCCAAATTCCGCACGAGGACGGCTTCAACCTCATGTCACACTATTCATAACCCCCACAACTTGCCTGAGCTTGCAAAATCTCACTAACTGTCCTGACTGGAGACAATACTCATCTCTTTAACCTGTGCTTAACCTTCTAACCACTCACATTGTCTGTAAAGACTGACATTCCAACCATTATTTTGTAAATTGAGTTTGTATCTTTATATGCCCTGTTTGTGAATAGAACTCCCACTTACCTGATGAAGGGACAGTGCTCCAAAAGCTAGTGGATTTTGCTACCAAATAAACCTATTGAACTTTAGCCTGATGTTGTGAGACTTACGATGTTAAGTGAGGCAAAGATTAGGCTTTGCTGTAATTCTGTTACAACCAACACTGCTCAAGCTCAAAAACAAAATCACACCATATGGGCAAGAGTTGCCAGTCATGAAATTATATCCAGAACAACCTTCATGTGTCATAAACATGTTTTTATGTAAAAGCAGTGTAGAAAAGGAGGGATAAAACAAAGATATTCCAGAATAAGCTGGTATAATTTCTGTTTACCTGCAACAGATCCAACGTCATGGGAATGCTTTTAAGTTCCTTCAGTAAATCAATAGCACCATTCTGCAAAATTAATAAAAAAGCAGAGCAATAAGTTGTTGTATGATATGCTGAAAGGTTTTGAGGTGCCACACACGTAAGGAACCTAAGACATCACTTCTTTGAATTATAGTATCAAGACTAAATCTGTTAGCCAAGCAGGTATTTAAAAAAAAATCAATACTAGCGATCAAATAAACACAGAAGATTACAGTCAAGTGTAGAACAGATAGGTACAAAACCTATTGGTTCTACCAGACTTTGAAAAACCTGGACATTGTCTGATGTGGTTGTATCCCAGTGACTCCCAACTCAGAACCAAGCAGTGAAGAATAGATCCTAAGGATTAAAAAGTGTGCATAATAATAGGCTACAAAGTAGTTACACACATTATTAACTAAGTGTTTCCCATTCACCCCATACCTTTTACACTATTTTTGTATTATCAGACCATGGTTTTAATCCTTAACTATAGATATAGTTTAAGTACATTGTCAAGTGCAAAGCCAGTGAAACATCTTTGATTTTTTTAAAAAGCAGAATACATCAATTAGAATATAAATTGAACTGGAGTTGGAACAAAATGTAATTAATTTAACTGTTGCAAATCTCAAATAAAACAAAATCAACAAACACTGGAAATTTGAACTAAGAAAAAAGGTATGGGAATACTCATCAAGTCAGTCAATCAGCTGTAAAAAGCGGTGGGGGGGGGAATCTTTCAATAAAATATTCATGTAAAGCACTGGATTAATCCTGATCAGAATACACAGCATCTTCAAATAACCCTGTCGCTCCCCCAAATACTTCATTAATGAGGTATTAACGAAAGCAGGGGCAGGGGTCAAAATTAAAACCATAACAAATCACTCTGCAGCGTTGATTGATAACCATGTCCTGTGATGTAGGAACTAAGTACAACATTTATGTAGTCTTCTGCATGGAGTTTCACTGAGCAAGGCTGACCTCAATAGGACCAAAAGACTGGGACTAATAAATCTGAATACTGTATTATCTGAAATCCTTAAAGAGATCGGCAATATAAATTTAACGCAGATACACAAGAGGGACTGCTCTCCCCATCGTTTATTTACATTATAAACAGTGAAGGCATGTCGCTAGGAACCTCAGCATTTTGCCCACGTAGTGAGTGAACGTTTACTGCCCTGAGATGTTCTCTCAGCTTCTAAAGAGCCTGATCATTCTCTGCAGTTGGCTGCCTGCGGCTGCTCAGAGCTTAGGAAGCCACGGCGAGGAAGCATCAGCTGGGCGGTGCGGCATCGACGGCTTGCCTGGCCTCTTTACCCACCGTGTTTTTTTTGGACACCATCTTATCCATCTTCTTGGCGATGCGAACGATTTCCTCCAACTTTCCCATTACGGCCTTCGGATTGTGTTTTTTCTCCCTCTTCCCCCCTCTTGCCTGGTCAAAAGGGAAAGGAAATAATGGCTGCAGTCATCGGTGCCCAAAAGAGGCCAACCTCCCGGTCAGTCTCTCTGTACGCTCGCGCTCGACTTGGTTTCTTGTATATGGCGCTTGCCCCAGCCGTTCAGGGACCTGGGGCGCCGCGGCAGCAAGTGCTGCTGGGAGTTGTAGTCCTCACTATGGCCGCGGATGCCGGCTTCCATCCGCGCCACCGCAGCCGGAAAAACTACAACTCCCAACAGGCACCCGGCGGCCCGAAGAACGTTCTGGGTGACTCGGTTGGGCTGTGTTTTTGAACTCAACCGTCGTCGTGGCGCCCTGCGTTCCGCAAGCTTGGATCATTTCCCGAAATCTGCAGAGGTCTTTCCTTCTCCAGAAACCTTCCCTGCGTGCAAAGGGAGTGAATCGAGGCTGCATCCGTTCCGCCGGCTCTTTAAATCCCGGGATTTGCGAAGG
Organism: Sphyrna mokarran; assembly: GCA_024679065.1. Taxonomy (NCBI): domain Eukaryota; kingdom Metazoa; phylum Chordata; class Chondrichthyes; order Carcharhiniformes; family Carcharhinidae; genus Sphyrna; species Sphyrna mokarran. The sequence goes on from JAGIQG010000016.1 coordinate 51,291,034, forward strand.
GCAGAGAGCTGACATGTTACTCGTTTCGTTTGAAGTTTTCATCACCTGCTGAATAGGTGAAGAAACTGAAGTCATTACTTGAATCCTGAGGCTTTCTTCGCTGGCGGTAAATTCGCCGTAAGACCTTTCGCAGCAACGGGATTGATGTTTATTTTGAAACACTTTTCGTTGCAGGTTTACATTTTTTTCTATTTCTGAAACAGCCCACTCAATGATGAACAACGATTTAACTTAGTAGGTATCTAATTGGGATATTGCCTTTAAAGCTGCAATACCTGCCCAATGTTTTAATTGGGTTCAGATTTGCAGAAATTGCTTCCTTCAATGTTTAAAAATAAAGTTGAATCTGATATTCAAATGAGAGTCAAAAAATTCATTTATTTGAAACACTTGCTTTATTTTTTGAGTTGAAAATCAAAGGATTAAGAAAGTTCTCATGGGACATTTAACTCCAACACAATCTAAACTCCACTGAAATGTGTTATCTCAAATCCAATGTGATTAAATGTTAATTACTAATTAACTTTGGCAATTAAAATTGATTGCCAGTGTGAAGACTTATTGCTTCATGTTTTAATTGTTGGAGTTTTATTAAAAATGTAAATTTATAATAGTTTTATTTTCCCTCTGAAGTCTCATTGCTTCAGATTTTAATTGTTTGAATTTATAAAAATGTAAATTTAAAAGTTTTGGTGTTTTTCCTTTGATTACCTAGTATATAAGCTCATTGTAACAACTACTAAAGTGTTTATGTGAATATATCATTGTATTTCATTCCTTCTCCATTGAAAGGAGAGCCTGTCTAGCATTCTGATGTCTAATATTCAATCTCTATCAGGCAACTATTTAATAGCTGCCTGCATCTTTCTTCATTGAGTGATATAGTACAGTATTGCTGTTGCTTCTTTAGTAGCTCTATTAGATATCCACCTGCACCTTCCTCCAGGGCCCCTCTTTCCCCTCTATTTATTCAATTATCTTTAGAATGCTTCTACCAGATCTTCGAACATTGCATTCCAGCTCAATACCTCACTCAACATAAAAATGTTGCTTCTGGTTCTTCTGCTAATCATTGAAGTTGTGCTCTGATTATCAACTTGGAAACATTTACTTTATTAAAGCTATTCCATGATTTTGAAAACTTCCACCAAATCTGATTTGGAACCTGTGCTCTAACAGCAGATTCCCAAACCTGGCAATTCTCATCAACCATGAGCTGGGCAAAAGACAGTAGACCAGCCAGGGAGCCTGGGATCTCTGAAGATGATAAGATCCCATTGGCTGAAGCATAATAGATTCACACTGAAAGTGATGAATGAGGGCTTAATTTATCAGAACAATCTCACTTGTGTCAACAATGGAGAAATCTCAATGCAGCTGAGGTGAATAATGATGTCCAGCATGTGGTGAGATATTAATTTGTATGATTTGAAATGTGAATCTTACCCTTTGTTTTCATCCCTCAGATAAGTTGTCCAGCAGAGCCAGTCAAACAGTTGACCACATTTCCTTGACATCTGAGACGTTGAGAGATATGTGAATGGCGTGTTGTATCTCAGCACTGAGCACCAGCGGAGATACTTGCACGCTGGTGCCGTGATCATATCAGATGAGATGTTCAGGCACAACAGTGCAGGCATGTCATGCTTATTGTGGCAGATGGTGGATACAAAATGTCTATCAACACCATGTTAAAAGTTCAGCCAGTTTATTTGATAGTAAACCCACAGGTTTTCGGAAACGCTGTTCCTTTGTCAGGTGTGAGGAAAATTCTGAGCAAAGAAGGGCATATGAAGGCACACACAGTTTACAGAATACTGATTAGAATGCAAGTCTTTACAGCTAACCTGCTGTTCAAGTCTTAATGGTTCAGACAGTGTGAGTGGAGATGGCAGTAAGCGTGTGTTAAAGATATGTGTATTGTCTCCATACAGGACAGTAAGTGAGATGTTGTAAGTTCAGGCAAGTCATGGGGGTTACAGATAGTGCAACATGAACCCAAGACCCCAGTTGAGGCCATCCTCATGTGTGCAGAATTTGGCTATCAGTCTCTGCTCAGCGACTCTGCGCTGTCATGTGCAGTGAAAGCTGCCTTGGAGAACACTTACCCTAAGATCAGATGCCAAATGTCCATTATCGCTGAAGTGTTCATCAACAGGAAGGGAACAGTCTTGCCTGGTGATTGTTAAGCAACGTTCATTCATCCGTTGTCGTAGTGTCTGCACAGTCTCCCCAATGTACCATGCTTCGGGATATACTTTCCTGCAGCATATTAGATAGATAACATTGACCGAGTTGCAAAAGTATGTACCGTGTACCTGGTGGATGGTGTTCTCATGTGAGATGATGTCATTCACATCGATGATCCGGCATGTCTTGCAAAGGCTGCTGTGGCAGAGTTGTGTGGTATTGTTGTTACTGTCATCCTGAAGGCTGGATGGTTTGCTGCAGACAATGGTCTGTTTGAGGTTATGCAGTTATGTGAAGGTAAGAAATGGAGGTTTGGGGATGGCCCTGGCAAAATGTTTGTTTTCATCAATGATTTGTTGAAGACTCCAGAGAAGATGTCATAGCTTCTCCACTCTGGGGAAGTACTGAACAACGAAGGGCACTCTGTCCACCATGTGCCATGTTTGTCTTCTGAAGAGGTCGGTGCAGTTTTTCCATTGTGGCGCGTCGGAACTGTCGATCGATAAGTCGAGTGTCTGGAGGTGTCTGTTGCAATCCTCCTCGTTTGAGCAGATCCTGTGTATACGCATGGCTTATCTGTAGGGAATGGCTCCTTTAACATTTTTAATGTGGAAGCTGGAGAAGTGGAGCATCATGAGGTTATCTGTGGGCTTGCGGTACAGTGAGATGCTGAGGTGACCATCCTTGATGGAGATGTGGGTGTCCAAGAATGTAACCGACTCCGGAGAATAGTCCATGGTGAGTTTGATGGTGGGATGGAACTTGTTGATGTCATCATATAGTTGTTTCAGTGATTGTTCACCATAAGTCCAAAGGAAGAAAATGTCATCGATATATCTAGTGTATAGCATCAGTTGAAGGTCCTGTGCAGTGAAGAAGTCTTGTTCGAGCCTGTGCATGAAGATGTTGGCAGTATTGAGATGTCAATTTGGTCCCCATTGGCTGTTCTATGTGTTTGGATGAAGAACTGGCTGTTGAAGGTGAAGACATTGTGGTCCATGATGAAGCGGATGAGTTGTAGAATTGCATCTGGAAACTGGTATTGAGGCAGTTGCAGCAGTGCCATCTTTGTGGGAGATGTTGGTGTAGAGCGTCGAGACATCCAATGTGACAAGGAATGTCCCTGGTTCAACTGCTCCATGTGTGCTGAGTTCCATAGGAAGTCCGTAGTTTCACGACAAAAGCTACTGGTTCTTTTTACAATGGGTTTCAGAATGCCCTCAACGTACCGGAGACATTCTCACAGAGCGTCCCATTGCCCGATACGATAGGTCAGCTGGGTGTATCTTTAGGAGGTAGTAAAGAGCACGCAGGGTGCTCTGAAGGTCCAGATCAAAGGTCTTGATAGAGTGTTGAGTTGACAGGTGTGCTCTTTGATTGGATCTGCGGGTAACTGGCTAGTGTTCCTTATTGTTTAGTTGTCAGTACACTTTTTTGCAGTAATCTGGTCTGTTCAGTATAACGATGGCCCCTCCTTTTGTCTGTTGGTTTAATTACAATGTTGCAGTTGGTCTTGAGAGCATCAATGCATTGTGTTGTGCTTGGGTGATGTTTGAGGCTGTTCTGTGAGTACAGTTGATGAATCTGGTGTTGACGCATTCCTGATGGCTTGGGCATCATGCCTAGTTGAGGGCAGTGGCCTTCCAGAGGAGTCCAGTTGGACTCTTTCCTCTTCAGTTGCTGCACTGCAGATCTCTCTGTGGGTTGTTCTGGTTCATTGGTTGTCCCATTGTGTTTGCTGTTGGCCTCTTGGGGTTTGTGGAAGAACTCCTGCAGCCTCATTTATCTGATGAATTCCTCTGTGTCCACTGTGAGTCCATTTTTTTTGGTGGGGTAGAAATTAAACCCTCGGCTGAGAACTTCGATTTCATCTGGTTGAAGTATGTAGTCCGACAAGTTGACAATAGATTTCCCTGCGGTAGTACTGTTTTCTGTGTGATGTCAGGGGAGGTTTAGTTGTTGGTGTGATGTCACGTTTTTCAAGTTTCATGTTCTTGGTATGCGTGTAGATGGTGTAGTTTCTTTGTCTCATCCGTTTGGCAGAGTTTTGCAGCTGGTTTGTGGCCTGAGCACAAGTTGAAAATATGTATTCTATCTTAGTTTCCAGGATGCAGCGTTTGCTGTAGAACTGGCGTATGAGGTGGTTGAAGCGTGTGAGAGGTGCGACGGCAAAGTCTCTCAAAGTCTGTGTTATAGGTTGACCTGAGTGGGCTTGTGAACTGTAGTCCTTTCGATATTTTGTCTGCTTTCTTGCATCTTTGTAAAAACTTGATGTCTGTGTCGATATGCGCAATCTTCTTGGAGATCCTGTCCACTTGGATCTGGCAGTCGTCTCACTGTGTTTATTTTCTTACTGTGCTTACTGAGACTTCTTACTGTGTTTACCCCACTGCAATGCCAGCATCTCCACACTGCAGAGAGTACAGGTAGGGAGTGCACAGTGTTTGGATAATTGGATAACTAGGGACAAGGGCTTTGCAGAGCTGAAGCAAGATGAGGATCCTCTGAAGTCATCCATAAGATGGCAAATGCGGGATGTGTTGGGAGTTCTGGCGGAATCGGTAAGGGTCTTTGTCATGGAGGAATCCCTGCAGAGCATGAAAGCTGCAGTGACCCTGAGGGTTAGGGTTAGGTGAAGGTCGGCCTCATCCATGGAGAAAGTGGTGATTCTCAGAGGCAGCTTCAGGAGTGAAATTTGCATTACTGGGTTGTGTTCAGATCTGCAAATCCTCATACTGCGACTGACCTCGAGTAAACGCCTCTGTGGGAAGTAGTGGTATCAACCAGTTTCATTGTGGTTGGTCATCCTTCATGAGGGAGTAAGGAATCAAAGACTCAGCTCAATGAAAAATGAGGGAAGCGTTTTCTCTGTAAACTCTTTTTTTTCATGGAGCTCAGATGAGGATCAGCTTTTCCCCCTCTCTGCCTGTCACCCCTCCATCTTCTGAGTCTATAATGACTGAGGGTTGCTCAGCAACATTTCTGAATGAATCCTCCCAGGCAGAGTTCCAAACACTGTACCCAACCCAGAAAACACTCTACCAATACTTCAGTACGTGAACTCATCTCACCCTGACAAACACTGAGCTCCTCAGCCAGCTCTTGTATCAATCAGTGTGTTTTTTATCTCACTCTAGCATACAAAAAAGAACAAAAATAGTTGCTCCACTTGCTCCTATTGCACATGTGACTAGCTTAAAAGCAGACGAGCAGTGTTAAATTGTGATCAGTTATGACTTTAATTCTCTTAAATACCAATCTTATTGTCAACGGACTGCTAGCAAATCCGCACCTGTGCCCACTAACTGAGATATTGCAGGATGATGTGGGGATGGATATCCAACATCATCTCACACAACTTAACAGTCTTCCAGGCTGGACACAAGCCCCCATTCAGTCATTAGAATTAAATTCTAATTTTTTATTAAGATTACCCATCCTTCTAAACTCCAATAGGTATAGGTACAAAGTGTTCAACCTTTCTTCATAAGGTGAGCCCTGCATCCTAGAAATAAGTCAAATGAATCTTCACTGAACTACTAATGTAATAAATTTTTTCTCAAATAAGGGACCAAAATTGTACAGATTATTTCAGGTGTGATCTTACCAAGGCCCTTTTATAGCTGTAATTTTTTAAATTTGGTTCCCCTTGTAATAAATGTCAATATTCAGGTTGCTTCCTAAACACTTGTTGTACTTGCATACTATTTGTGATTCATGTAAAAGGTTACACAGATTCCTCTGTGCCCCTGAGTTTTGCAATCTTTCTCCTTTTAAATAATTTTTTTTTTATTCTTCCTGCTAAACTGGGCAAGTTCAAATTTTGCCATGTTATACTCCCATCTGGGAAATTTTTGCCAACTCACTTAACCAGTCTCTATCAATCTGCAAACTCTCAACCTTCTCTTCACAACTTGCTCTCCTTCCTTTTAACTTTACTAATCTAAGGAAAACAGCACCCCACATAGTGGAATCCCTGATTCTGTCTTCCAACACTATAAGTGACCTCCAGGTTTTGGAAGAGTCTGACATCCAGAATTGCCAAGGATCCTCCAGCTGAGGATTATGAAAACTGCAAAGATGCCAAAGTGAGACAATATTCAATAAGCAAGGCCTAATAAAAATCTTGTAGAAGGACAGAATATAACACCTCACTTTGTACTGAGGAACACATCTGCCAGACCAGGCCATAAGCTGGTGGTGAGGGAATAAAATAGTGTTTAAAAAAAAACCTTGACCTTACCTGCGTTCCCAGTCTACCTACTGCAGATTATCTGTACATGACAGTATTGTAGTTGTGACCACCATATAGTTCTTGTGGAACCAAAGTCGTGTATTCAAACTGAGGTTAACACCTATTGTGTTGTATAGCACTACCACCCTGCTGAATAGGATCAATTCATGATGTAGAGATGCCAGCGTTGGACTGGGGTGAACACAGTAAGAAGTCTGACAACACCAGGTTTAAGTTCAATTGGTTTATTTGATTGTAAACTCACACAAGCTTTTGAGGCTCTGCTCTTCATCAGTGACCTTTCTCAGGGTCACTGCAGCTTTCACCTGACAAAGAGCAGAGCCTCAAAAGCTTGTGTGAGTTGAATATCAAATAAACCAGTTGGACTTAAACCTGGTGTTGTCAGACTTCTTACTAGGATTGATTCAGACAGATCTAGCATCTCAAAATTAAGTATCCGTGAGACACCATGGCCCATCAGCAGAATTATATTCTATCACGTTCTGACATATCTACCATTATCATCAAAGCCAGATTATCAATTCTGGTTCAGTGAAGAGTTCAAACGAGTATGCCAGGAGCAGCAGCAGATATTATTGCAAATGATGTTCAGTTTGGGTTCCACAAGCATGACTAAAAATGAGATACTAACCTGGTGAAGCTAAAATGCAAGACAACATAGTTGCCAGACAGCTAACTGGAAGAAAAAGCTCCAAAAACACTCAGTGATGGGAGCTCAGCATGTCAGTGCCAAAGAGTGGGCTGAAACATTTGTAATTATTTTCAGCCACAAGTGCCATTTAGATCATCTATCATGACCTACTTTTGAATTACCTAATAACAGGAGATACTAACCCTCAGCCAGTTCAATCAGTCCTCATCTTGTTAAACATCTGAAAGCACTGGCTATCTCCCTGATGACATTACAGGCATATAGAAGACATACTCCAAAATTAGCTGCATCTATCACCAAGCTATTCTAGTATTGTAACAATGCAAATCATCATCTAGCAATGCTGAAAATTGCTATTTTAAATCTTCCCCAACTAATCCTGGTACCTTCAAAAGTATGTGTTCATTCAATCCAGGTTCTTTGTTTCTTCATTCTTTTTAAATTTGTGTTTATATTGCCTCTTTAATTTTCCTGCCAAAATGTATCAGATATATCAATGAGTAAATCACCCTGGCATGGACAGTTCATGCAAAGAATTCACTCCAACTGTTTTAGGATATAGTGCTTTGTCTTTGGGTAAAGTCCCAAATTACCTTCCATTCTATACAATAGTCTTCCTACTTTTGGTTCAATTTCGTCTGCATATTTGAATGTTTCACAAGCAGGGGAACAAACTTTCATCAAGGCTAAGAACTTGAGGAAGATTTGGAGAGCACTGAGGGAATGTATAAGACTATCTGAGACATTGCATGGGATTCTCTGCCCTCCCCTGTGGTGTGTTGCTCGTGGGGAGACAGTGCACAGTTAGCCGGTAGCAGAATCTTCTAGTCCTGCCACTATCAATGGAATTCACATTGATTTCACCCCACGCCTGAAACTCATGGCAGGAGTGCGCCATTGGTGGAACCAGAAGATCCCACCGGTGTGAACAACTTGAAGGTATTGGCCATAGTTTAATTTAGGAAATACGGTTTGGCACAAAAGGAGAGTTATATGGAATGGAAAAGAACTGGTAAGATATTAGGTTATGATAATAATAATATGGCAAGCAAACTTAAATTCTTCACAATTAATCAGAATTAATTACAAAATTCTAGATTGATAGAAGTAAACTGTACATCAATTGTCTTTGAGGGTACTGAGGAAGAGAATGTAATATTTCCATGGCTGGATAACAGAAATATGAGTGATCATAAGACACATGACAAAAAAGTCACATCCAAAGGCCAATTTCCCAGTGTGGTATTCGGGTGACATATATTCCACAGCGTTCTAATGAATGGAAAGAAACAACAATTACGGGACATTCAGTAAATCTTGGAAAGTTCAATTATTGGTTAAATGTAAAAGTTTATGGCCGTGGACTTATGAAATGGGGTGAAAGATTGAAAAGTAACAAAACTCAGTGCAAGTTGTAATACTCTTGTATGCAATCAAACCGTTCATAGAACAAAAAGGAGCTCTCAGTAGCATTGTAATAATACAAAGTCCCATTTGACATAAAAGTGGAAGTACAAGTTGTAGTTTGAACAGATTAGCCAACAAAATAAAAGTCAGAGCACGGTCTCACAACAGAACTGAAAGCAGAAGTCCTCATAGCATTTTGGTCAACCAGAGTTATCACAAAGTAGGTTTGTACTGCAAATGTTTTTACAGATAGGACTTAAAAGGCAAAAGTGATGTTAATAGCTAACATTTATTAGTGTCACAAATAGGCTGATATTAAAACTGTAACAAAGTTACTGTGAAAATCCCCTAGTCACCACACTCTGGTGCCTGTTCAGGTCCACAGATGCACCTAACCAGCATGTCTTTTGGACTGTGGGAGGAAACTGGAGCACCCAGAGGAAACACATGTAGACACAGGGAGAATATGCAGACTGTGCACAGATAGTGACCCAAGACAAAAATTGAGGCCAGGTCCTTGGTAATGTGAGGCAGCAGTGCTAATCACTGTGCCATCCCAGCAGAAGAGCTCAGGGTTCTGATGATCAGCTGGGTGATATAGATGTTAGAGTAGCATCTCCTGCAGCTGGAAAAGTAATCTTAATTTTTTTTTAAGCTTTTTTTTTTGCATATTCATTCATGGGAGTGGAAGTCAATTGAACTAAAAGTCACAATTTTCCAATACTTTTCAGAGTGAACTGCTTTTTAAACTGAAAGGAGGCAGAAGATGCGGATGGAAAATTATGGAAACTAAACAACGCTTATTTGATGCTTTCTATCTTTAGATGAAATCTGTTTAGCTAAAAAGGTATTGTCTTTAAGTAAAAAGAAAACCACAAGGTTTTGTTGATATAAAGAACAACTTTAAATCACTTTTATGATACATGTGGATGATGGGTAATGGGGTAGTACTGTGGAATTCGTTACATGTATTATTAATAAGATTACAGTAGAATTTAAAACTGATATTCAGGTTGGTAGGGTTTTAAAATATATTAATTTGCATATTAATCAAAGTTGGTCTGGAATAACTTTAAATCAAAATTCTATTTCGAGTATGTCATTCCCATCTCAGTTAATTTTGCAAGGTCATTACAGAAAACTGAAGTAGTATCTAAAGAAGAGACAGAGCAATTGTGAAGCATGTTTGGTCAGTTGAACTGGTTGTATATGCAAACCAGGTGCTGGTTTCATCAGATGATGTTGAATCAAGTGCTATGATAAAACAACTCAAACTAGAGAATGTTTTAATGGCAAATAAAACATTTAAAAATTTAAGTGCCTACCCTTCACATTTTAATCTTTCTGATGGGAATTCCTGTGATTAGTTTCTTAATCATGTATTTCTGATAGGAAAGAATGGAAAATGGTGTTCTTAAGCTTGGAAACCTTATAAAAGTATACTGGTTACCAAAACAGTGGCAGTGGTGTTATAATTGAGGTCACAAACTCCAAAGTGTTTTATGAAGTCCGCCTGAATTATATGTCATGAATTTGACTAAGGTGAGCATGAGATCTTTCACTTCAGGCATGATTCAACTGACCCACTAAAGAGTTTTTATCGAACAAAATATATTTAAGCATACAGTTAACATGTATGGGAAGAAAATTAGCAAGAATCTTTACCAATTACAAACAAGAGATGTCCCAATCAAATCAATCCCATACACAAAACCCTTTCCAGTTTTAACATGTCAAAGACTAATGCTCACATAATACTGGAACTTCAGCCTTTGATTGAATGCTGCAGTTCTCTTGAGGCAACACAGATAAGCTTGGAGTCAGACCACCTTTCCAAAACACCAGGGAAGAGTATCGAGGCAAGTCAACCACCAACAGCAGATATTCTACTCCAGGGAGGCCAGAAAGCTTGCTTTCAGTTAACAACAGAATTTCCAAAATCAGGGTGAGAGAAAAACACTTCTTTCCAGTCATGTCTTTCTAAACTAAAACTGCTGCCAGCCAAATTAAAAGTGAAATATTGAGTTCACTTTGAAGAAACAAAACTGTCCAAAACACATGACTGAGCAACCAGTCTTCCCCCTAACATTGCAGGGTCATAACACAATTCCAGATAGTACTTGAGGCCCTTAATCAAAATTAGCAAAAACTCATTTAAGCCATTGATGGAGCAACAAAGGGACTTCTTTGGAACAATGAAAAAATTAAAGCTGTGATAACTGCAGAGAACATGACTTTTTTAATTTTTAAAGGGAAACTGACAGTGGACATAGGATTCTATTTGTCAAATATTTTAAGTAAGCTACTGTATAATGGACATACTGAAGCTATACTCATGAATGTTAATAACCATCCAATGAAAAATGTGATTGAAGAAATGGTCCTTGCTAACTTGAAATAAATACTGGAGAGAAAGGATTTTCAAAAATTAAATAGATTGTTTTCAAAAAGAAATATTAAGGGCCTGAGATGGAGGGCATTTTGTATGTAATGCGTTTCACAGAAGTGTTTGATTTAATTTTTTTATTGGGCACGAAATCACGGTAAAATCGGGTATAAGGCCTTTATTGCAATCTGCACCTGAATCCGAGCAGATTGCGACTTTACTGAGACCTGCAAATGGTGCGGATCCGTTCTGTGTTCAAATCGGATACAACGACAATCGGATCGGATCGGACAAATCGGATGCATTTAAAATGCATTTGAATGCATTTAAATTGAATTAATGAACTGCCCGCCCAACTCGACCAGCATTTCCCCCTTTATTCACTGATCTGGGATCAGGCTGTTACGGACCTGCTAAATAAAAGTCTGAGTTGGGTGCTCCAGCCTCTGAAGAGGGTCTTCATTGTTTCTAACTGCTCTCTGACTCAGATCAGTGGTGGGGCTGGGAATGGAAGCAGGTCAGATCGCTGTCTGGTTGGAGGGGGAGGAGGGGAATGAGGTCAGATTGCTGTCTGGTTGCAGGGGGAGAAGGAGAATGAGGTCAGATCACTGTCTATTTGGGGGAGGAGGAGGGGAGTGAGGTCATCGCTATCTGGTTGGAGGGAGGAGGGAAGTGAGATCAGATGGATCTCTGGTGGGAGAGGGAGGAGGAGGGAGGCAGGTCAAATGGATCTCTGGTGGGGAGGAGAAGAGAGGCGAATTACATAGATCTCTCGTGGGGAGGACGGCAGATGAATCTGTGGTGGGGGCAGAGGAGAGAAGCAGGTCAGATGGATCTCTGGGGGAGTGGCTGATGAATCTCTAGTGGAGGGGAGATGTCCCTCTTATCCTTCCCCCCACCCACTACCCACACACATCACTGCCCCCCTTATCCACTACCCAGAATAATTGCCACCCCTGGTCCCCTCCCCCCCCCACCACAGATCGCCCGCAGAGTGGCAGCGGACCCCTCTGCTCTCCCCACTAGAGATCCATCTAGTCATCCCCAAAGAACTATCTGCACCCCCCTGAAATACATCTTAGTCGCCTCTCTCTACCCACCCCTCCCCACACCGCCAAGATAGATTCTCGCTCCCACTTTTCGCTCCCAGGCCATTTTCTCCACTTTCTACGGCTCAGTGGGGGAGCAGGGGAGGGGGGTGGTGGGGCAATCTGACATGGGCACGCTTCTTCAAATTTTTTTCTAACTGAGCACATATGGTCAGAGCTCCGATCATTCCAGCAGCGCTAAGCCCTACCCAGAGCACAAATCGGACTGGAGATGGCTGAGACATAAGGGGGCAGATTTTTGATTTGGATCTGTACTACGTGCAGACTTGGCATTAGGGCCTGATTTTACCATTTTGATTCTAAATGTCAAATTCATGTAAAAACTGGAGTAAATCCTGCTGATTTTTCAGCAGAACTTTTAAAATGAATCTCCTACATTCTATGCATTTCAAAGTGCCTCAGCGTGAAATTCAGTGGATGTGGCCTATTCCCACTGAAGAGGCTGGCAGCATAGTGCTGAGCGAACCACACTATGCATCAGCCGATCTGTCAGCACTGAGATCAGTGCATGTGCAGTGGCCTCCCGATCGCTGGCCAACTCAATCGCTGGTCAGCCCCTCGACTCCCACATTGCTGGCCCCCTGAATTTGTACCCTCCCCCCACTTTGCCCTGGCCCACCTTAATTCTCACCCCACAGCCCCAAATAGCCCCAATCTCACAATTCCCCACACTCCACCACCCCCCCGCCCCCGCCATCAGCAGCCCTGACTGCCCCTGCAGTCCCCAACACACCTCCCTTCACAGTCCCGATCCCTCTGCACCAGCAGGCTGACTGCACCAATCCTCCCCCACCTTGATGCCCCCCTAGCTTCCCTCGCCTTGATCATGGTTCAGTGGCAGCAGTACCCCCCACTCCACTGCTCTCCCCCACAGGCCCTGCCTCCATTAGACTCTGCCCCCTTGGCACTGCCAATGCCAAGTGGGCAGGGACATGATGTCCCCTGGCACCCGACCCTCTGGGGAGCCTCAATTGCTCCCCTTCACTCCTATGGGGTCAGGCCATCAGAGAGCTAAACAAAACGCTGTTGGAATGAAACATTCGTGGTAGTAGGGGAGAGGCCAGTAGTCCCGGATCAATTTGGGACCCACTAATGATATTGAAATAAGATTTAAATAGAGATTTGAATAAATAATGCAGCTCCACGCCGGAAATCTAACTACCAGAGACATGTGGAGGCCGTGGCACTCAGTGCAAAGCCCATAAAATGGCCTCCACTGGGTCCCCATAAAGCCTATGTTTTACTTAAAGAGAGAGAAGGGAATCTGTTAATTGTATATTTAATTATATGCAGCTATTGGGCATTAAGTAAAGATTTCTTGTTTTCCTATAAATGGAAAGAGACTGAAACTGTGGCTGCTTGTTTATAAGGTTATTTCTATCAATAAATGTTTATATAAGTGTGTAGATTGGCTCTTGTTCTATCCTTCACCGCCTGGCTTTCTAGTGTTTAACTCTTAATTGAGTGACTCTTAAATGCCTTCTAAAATGGCCTGCCAAGACACTTAGTTGAAGGGCAATTAGGGATGGACAATAAAGGCAGGCCCACTGAGCAATACCCACATCCTCTGCCTAAATAGAACAAAACAGAACTACAACTTCAGGATTTAGCTCATAGACAGATTAATGCAGAAATCCTGAAATTATGGTCTACCACCCACTGCTCTATGACAGGTTGTGCTATGGACCGCACCTTTAAACTAGCATAATGAAATCAATTATCTTAATGAGGACTTGCTAATTTCCGCTGTAAAACCACTATTAGAACTTCGATAAAAGTTAAGCCTTGTTGGTATAACAGGGTTTTTAACGGTTATCTGTGAAGTAACTATTGTGAACATCTGATCTAGTTCAGGAAAAATATCTCTTATTTGTGAAATGTTAAATTTTTCCATTATTTTTTAAACTTCAATTTTTTTTGTCACTTGCTTTACTTTGATCTCAGAATTTAAAAATTTTTTAAATCATTTATTAGTGTTTTTTCATTTCCTGGTTGGCTAACCACAGAATTCTTGAATACCACTGGCTGTTTGTTTAGCTTGATTATATCACTGCAACCTGCCACTGGCAATCCCCATTAACAAATCCAGTGTTCGATTGCATGTTGTGAGGAGTAAATATCTCACCACAGAAATTGCAAGATTACTCAGCGCAGTTTTCTTCAAGGACAGTCACAATCACCGTTGGTTCACCACTGACCACAAATTGCAGACCACAATAGTGACAATTGCAATTAAGGTAGTATACTTAAGAGAGGCATATCAGGAACCAAAGAAAGTTGGTTTGCATACCTTTCAGCATCCCTGCTTACTTGCCATTGATAGAGTTAACAAAGACTTTGTGCTTGATATTAACAGGGCTGGGGTAAGTAGGCAGGTTGGGTGTGAACAGTGTTTTGGAGGCTTTGGAGTTTTAACTCTGCAACATGTGCCTTTTTACCTTGTCAAGTTCTCTGCCTAGAAGTCAGGCTGATTGACAGGATTGGCTGTCAATCAGGCATCTAGAACTCTGAATCAGATCATCAGACAAGCTAGATCTAATTCCCAAACTCCAGTTAGGATTCAGGGCACGGGTGGCTCATGGGTGGAAGATGTCCAATCTGTGATCCAAGGATGAGTGGAAGCAGCCTAAGGAATCTTTGCATGGATTTTTGCTCTTCTTAGTGCTGGAATGTCATTACCCTTTCCAGGTAGCTATCCTTGTCTCTTCTCAGATCTAGGGTTTTTTTGAAGGTCATTACTAAATCTATAAAAAGATTAAATCAGAGGCTGCTAGTCTCATTAAAATATTTAATATGCCAGCCTACCTTCTGTGAGTGAGCTGGCTGGCCACATTTGTCTCAACTCCATTAAAACCAGCACCAAGCAAATGGGGAAAAGATTTAGGATTGTTAAAAATCTTAAACTCTGACTCAATGAGTGATAAAATCTAGCTTTTTATTTAATAAATACTGGGAATAAAAAGCAAGGATATGGTGTTTTCAAGAATTTAGGACCTGAGAATAGAATACCTTATAATATTGAAAAGGTTTTTATAAATTTACATCACTGTTGATCTAGAAAATACAAATCTATAAGTATGTTTTCATTGATTGAGAAACTATGCATATCTTGCATATATTTTTAACTAAAAATGTGATTAGAATTCACACCTTGTAATATTTTGACTCATATAAGAGGCAAACCACAAGATGGCAGTACCCTATCTATTATTGTCTAATGCTAGCTCGCAATTAAAACCAAGGCCACAATTGTACATTTCTCCACTTGTGGATTTTCAGTTGGAGGGGAGAGTGAATTGGAGAAATGGGGTTCCCTCTGGGTTCCTCCCTCCCCAATAACACATCGATTTTATGCTGGGTGGGCAAGGCCTCGGATGGGAAGCCCGTCTTTGCCTCAGTTGAGCCTGTAAATAGCCAATTATTGGCTACTTAAAGGCCTTTTCTTACCTAGCCTAAGTTTGTAGGCTGGCAGAAGGATTGAATTTACATGGGGAAAGACTGAAAAAGAGTTCAGTTAGATGTTGATGATGGAGAGGGATGTACCTCCACTAGAAGCTCCCTTCTGAAGTTAAGTGCCCCTCCCCTTAAGATCTGGAGGCCTCTGCACCTCTCTCACTCACTGCCTCCAGCTCTTCCCCAAGACCCTAATCACCCCACTTCCCTCAAATCCCCAAGTCTACCCTATCTTTCCCGTGCTCGGATTTCTTGAACTTATCTGGGCTTCTGCCTGAGTGAAGAGCAGAAGATCCATCTGCAGCCACTTAATACTCACTTGTTAAGTGGCTGCAGAGCATTTTGAGACAATGGGAATGCATTCCCCACCAACTCTTCAGATGATGGAAAGCAAGACCCCACCATCCAACAAATAAGTATTCTTCTGACCACTAAAAATGGTCATGTTGTTTTTTTTAATTTGTTTAAAAAAAGACTTCATTTTCAGATAGATAATAATTCAATATGCTATAGTGTAGATTATCTCATATATTGCAGTTTACAATATTAAAGCAAGTAGGAAATTGTGGAAAAATTAACATTTGTCAAGGAAATTGACTCACAAGTTCCAATTCATATTAGTGAAGCAAATTAAGCTTAACCTGGCAGGCCATACTATTTTGCTTCACGGAATGTTTAATGACAAGGGGATATTTTATTGTTACTACAATCTCCAGTACAACCATGAACAATGCCATAATAATAAATTTAAAAACTTTTCACAATCAGAAAGTTTTTCAAGCTTATCTAATGTTCATCTGAATCCTACAAACCCGAAAAGTTTCAGATTCTTGTCTATCTGAGTTAGCCAATCTTTTAAAATGGCACAGGAAATATAACTGGTTGCCTGTGTCCCTGGGGTTAGAAGACAAAATGTTTGCAAGGTCCTTGCTCCTGAACTTTATCCAGCACCCCAGAAGAAATATCAGGGAGTGACTGACACCCACGGAATTACAACTGAACAAAGAATTTAAATTCTGAAATGTTAACTTCTAATGCACTAAAAATTCCAATTTTCAGCGTAGTCCAGAAGCTGTCATATCCTTAAATACCCCTCAAAATCCTCTATCATTTTCCACAGGTACTTACTAGTAGTACATTTGAGAGATAATTATCAGTAACAATTGTCTCCCATTGCTGATCTGTTCAATAGTTTCATCATTATGTAAAAGACATTTCAGGGAGAGAATTCAAATGGCACTGAAGAATTACTAGCAAAGCTGAATGCAATGCTGACATGTTATCCCATGATTTGAAAGGATTTGTGTTTTTCATTTAAATATACAGGATCATCTGATTTAATGGGAATTACTTATTTACTTATTTGTGTCTCAAGTAGGCTTACATAAATACTGCAATGAAGTTACTATGAAAATCTGCTGGTTGTCACACTCTGGCACCTGTTTGGAAACATTGAAGAAAAACCTATCATGGCCAATGCACCTAACCAGCATGTCTTTCAGAATGTGGGAGAAAACTGGAGCACCTGGAGGAAACCTGCATAGACATAGGGAGAACATGCAGACTCTGTACAATCACCCAAGCTAGGAATGGAACCAAGGTCCCTGGTGCTAGTGAGGCAGCAGTGCTAACCACTGTGCCACCTTATAGGATAGTCAGAAAAATTGGAAAGAGATTTAATAGGAATTACAATTGTCTAACCTCTGGCAGCTGGGTGTAGATAAATTATAGGAGCCGTAGTTGATCTGACTACATTTTGATAGTGTAATATGTGTAACTGTTAAAAAAGGGACGAAAATGTTATTTAAGCATAAGAAGGAAACTAATTTTCAAATTTACCTCTATAACTGAAAGAAGAAAAATCACCTGCTGCCAACAGACAACCTAACATGGATGCACTGTACATAAAATCTGATGCTTTAATGGCAACAATTTGATAAAAGGATGAATTTGTTCGAGATTTAGGGCTCAAGCAGCAAAACAGAACCAGTAGCTGGCACACAGAATGTTAAAAGTAATATATATCAAAAGCAGAATAATTCAATTTATCTGTGAAACTACTCCTAACAGTAGCAGAATCTTTCTCCCTTTCAGTCTGGATTTGTCAAATACACATTTGTACAATTTTCTTTCCAAATTCTATGTTTAATAACGTTTAAACTGTATCAGAACAATAGCATATCAGCACAACAGAAGTAATATTACATTAGCTTAAGGGGATTTTACACCTTTTATTACTAAGTTTCGACACACATAGGAACTCAATCACATGCTCTACAGAACATCAGGAAAGTTTTTTTGGTATTTGTTTTTTTGACCTGAACTTTCTTCCTTGACCACTATAGTGAATATAAAGAATTGCATATAAAGAAATTTAGCATGAAATTGAAAAGATATTTGAATCACTAGCCTTCCATTTTACCTTGGATTTTGATCCACTCATAAATCTTGTTAGGAAAGATTATGTACATTTTTACTTTAATAATTTATGTACTCACATAGTTTAGCTGGTGCCTTTCTTCAGAGATAGATGTAGTTCATCCAATGTAGTTAAAACTTTCTAAATGACTGTTTACCAGTAGGTTAAACCATGTGAAGTTTTCAATTCCAAACATAAGGTAGTTTTACAGGTGGTCTTGGGATGCTTGAAAATATCAACTTTGTAATGGAATACTTCAAACTTCTTAAAAAAAAATTTAAAAGTTGAAACAGTTTAGTTATTAGTTTTATTCAATGATGCTAACAAATAATATTGAGAATAATAACGGAATGAAGAACCTCTACATATCATAGTGCTATGCAGATGTTGTGGTATTTTGCTTAGTGAGGTTTACAATAACTATGTCTTGATATTAGATTCCAAATTTATTAATAGAGATCAATTAATCATAATAAATGAATCAAATTCTAAACCAGCCAAATTGTAATGTTAAATAATCTATAAATATGCCCCTAGGAAAGAGGAGATAGGAAGGGAGTGTCTCGTTACTGAAAAGAATTTACTGACACAGAACAAACTACTCTGTTTATAGTAAAGTACACAGATTTCTTTCTTGAAACAAAAAGGAAGTTATACAACCAGGATAAAAAAAAGTCATCAGCTTTCACTATGAGACTTCTGTCTCTAATAAAAGCCCCCAGAGTGTGCAGCAGACATTCTGTACTTTCTACTTCAGTTTGGGTGGTTCGCTACTAGAGGAAACCACACCTCTGAATAGTTAACCTGCTTTGATGGAAAATCCCACTGAGTCACTCTTGAAGAGCCATAATGGTTTGATTCGCTGTCTATTGACTTAGAAACTGATATATAATTTACAAAACAGAATGATGTAGTGAATATTCAAGCATAATTGGAATTATTGAATAAGCTACTCCTACTTTGACATCTAGTACTT
Source organism: Sphyrna mokarran (assembly GCA_024679065.1). Classification (NCBI taxonomy): domain Eukaryota; kingdom Metazoa; phylum Chordata; class Chondrichthyes; order Carcharhiniformes; family Carcharhinidae; genus Sphyrna; species Sphyrna mokarran. The sequence continues at coordinate 51,309,881 of JAGIQG010000016.1, forward strand.
CAAGAGGTTTGAAGAGCAGAGCTTTACTGAAGCATAGAATAGGAATCAATTTTATTCGTGATTTCAACCTTAGGCAGGTTGCTTTTGACAGGTTGTGTATCTATACAATTCAAACATAACCTAGCTAAGATATAATTGGACCGTGGGAGTGATTATTGTTAAATAGGTATATGGCTTGGAAGTGACAAGAGCTGATTAAGTATTCAAAAATGTAACTATGTTACTGAATTGTCAGGGAATACTGAACATTTCATACAGCCTAATTTCAGAATAGAAAATAATTTATAGCATTGCCTTTTATAATTCCAATGAGATAGTGAAAATTATCAAATATCCTGAATTCAATGACAAAAAAATCACTTTATAATGCAAAAATTTACGATTTTATATTAGTATCTTTCTCTTGGTATTAACTCCCTCTTTCAGTATACTTGATAGTCATGAAAATCATCTTTTTAATGATATTTCATCTACTTTTTGCCCAACAGTTTTCTTTCTTCTCATTGGTTGTCATCTTGCCCATTTGTGTTTCATCAAAATGGTTCTTTCTAATCTCAGTTGTTCATATAATGCAAAACTATTTTATCCAATTTCAATTTTTTCCCATCACATTCGAGAAAAAAAAACTTGAATATAACCACTATTCTGGCAGTTTCTCACCCACACCAACTTATAATAAGTTCTCTCTATTTTACACATTTTTTAATATATCAGCTAACCCTATTAGACTGCTCATCACAAGAAATATAATCTAAATTTACATTGTACTCTCATAACTTAATCCTTTAATAACTTTCTCAAATATTGGGAGGAACTTGTAAAAAGATACAGACAGTAAGATGGCCTGATCACATGATTTATGGTGCAATCTCATACTGGCATTCACGTAACATTTGAATCCATGATGTTTTGTAAAAGGTCAATGAGAAATGAGGCATTACTTGACCTGGCTCCTGGAAATGAAGTTGGCCAAGTAGATCAAATGTCAGTAGAAGAATATTTGGGGATAGTGATCATTGTATCATAAGGTTATGCTGGTTATGGCAATGGATAATTTAGAGTAAGAATAATTAATTGATGGGAAGACAACTTCAATGGAATAAAAATAGATCTGGGCTGAATAAATTGGAGTCAAAAGTTTGGCAAGAGAAGCAATAGCTAAATAATGAGTTATCTTCAATGAAGTGATTGACTGCGCCCTGAACAATGTACACTACCTCAAAATGCAAAGGCAGGGCAAGTAAAGCCAGAGTTCTCGGGTGACAAAAGAGACAGCAATGAGAACAAAGTGTGCTTATGATAGATGTCAGGTAGAAAGTACAATTGAGAACAAGGCTAAAAATAGAATATTCAGAGGGGAGGTGAAAAATCAACCAGAAGAACCAAAGAGAAAATATGAAAACAGACAGGCATGGAACATAAATGAGAATCTCTCAAAATCTTTTATAGGCATAAAAATAGTAGGAGGGTGATTGTAACCCTATTATTCGAAAAGTAATAAAGGCAGAAAGCAGGGAACAACAGACCACTTAATATAACATCAATCGTAGGAAAAATGTTAGAAGCTATTATCAAAAATCTTATAACAGGATACTTAGAAACAAATTAGGGTGATCTAGCAGAGTCAACGTGGGTTTGTTAAAGGGAAATCATTGCCAAAACCTTGTTGCAATTTATGCTGGTGTGATCTTATGGTCCCACTGATGATGTACTCCCATGTGTATTTTCAGATGGTGAGAGTTGCATTCAATGGGAAACTTCATTGACAACAATGGGACAATAAGATCCTGCCGCTAACAAGCTGTGTGCCATCTCCTACTGTTGTGAAACATGTTATGGAGAGGAAGAAACCTCCCCCCCTCCCCCCTCCCCCACACTCCATGTTTAATCAATTTTCTGGTATTCTTCGAAGAAAAACAGAATGCTGTGTTAAAATAAAAGTAAATGATATGGGGGTAATATAGTGGAATAGATAAAGACTGGAAATAAAGCATAAGTAAGTCCTTTTTCTGGTTGGCAAGATGTAACAAGTGGTGTGCCACAGGGATTAGTGCTCAGACCTCAATTGTTTACAATTTATGTAAATTGGACGGATAAGATGATGCTAAACATGCTGATAACACAAAGATAGGCAGGACAATAAGATGTGGAGAGGATACATGGAGGCTACAAAGGCATGTAGATAGGTTAAGTAAATGAGCAAAGACCTGACAAACGAAGCATCATGTGGGGGAGTGTAAAATTGCCCAATTTGGCAGGATTTGTTCTTTAAAAAGAAGCATATTATCTAAATGGTAAGAGATTTCAAAGCTCTGCTATGTAAAGAAATGAAGGTGGCCCGGTGCATGAATTACAAAAATGTGCAGGTGGAGCAATTAGGAAATGTTATTGTTTATTGTGAGGGTATTTAATACAAAAGTAGGGAGATAATACTTCAGTCACACAAGGCCATTTTAGACAGGTGAGAAGAAATTCTTTCTCTAACCATTGTGAATCTTTGGAACTCTTTTCCTCTATCAATCATTGAATATGTTTAAGGCAGATGTAGATAGATTCACAATAAACAAGGAGTGAAAGGCTATTGAGTAGGTGGGAATGTGGAATTGAAGTTACAATCAGATCAGCCATGATCTTATTGAATGCCAGAGTGGCGTAAGCCTGTTCCTAATCTGTATGTTCATATGTAAGAAAAATAGAGCCAATTGGGAGCTAAAAAAATAGGGAATTATGAATGGAATCAGAGGCTATAGCTGAAGTATTAAATGAATACTATGCAGCTGTCTTTACCATGGAAGAAGGTGCTACACAGCCCATGATGAAAGAGGAGGTACAGTAATTAGACAGGTTTTAAAACTGAAAAAGAGATGTTGATGGGCTACCTTCAAGTTGGCCAGGGCTAGGTGAGATGCATCAAAGAATACCGAGGGAACTGACAGTGAAAATTATGGAGGCACTGGCCATAATTTTTCAGCCTTCCTTAGACTTTGGGGGTATTTCTGGAAGACCAGAGAATTACAAAGTCACACCATTATTTAGAAAAGTGTGTAAAGCTAAGCCTTGCAACGTCAGGCCTGTTGGTTTAACTTTGTTGGTGAGGAAACATCCAGAAACAATAATCCAGGATAAAACTAATAGTTATATGGACAAATGTGGGTTAATTGAGGAAAACCAATATGATTACCTTAAGGGAAAATCATGTTTATTTTATTTGCTGAAATTATGTGAAGAGGTAACAGGGAAGATTGATGAGGGCAGTGCTATTGATGTGGACTTCCAAAAGACACTTAATACAGTGCCACACAACAGAATTGTGAGCAAATAGCTCGTTGTACAAAAGGGACAGCTGCAACATAGATATGCAATTGACTGAGTGATGGGAAACAGAGATGATTGGTTAATGGATATTTTGCGGTCTGGAAGAAGGTTTGTAGTGGAGTTCCCCAGGGATCAGTGCAAGGATCCTTACGTATCCTGATATATATTAATGATTGAGACCTTGGTGTATAGGATACAATTTCAAAATTAGCAGATGGTGTGAAACTTGGAAGTTACAAGGAGGATATAGTAGAACATCAAAAGCATGTAGACAAGTTGGTAGAATGGGCAAACAGCTGGCAGATGATGTTCGATGTGGAAAAATGTAAGTGATTCATTTTGGTAAGAAGAACATAGACAATATGAAATAAAAATACAATTCTAAAGTGGTGCAGGAGCAAAAGATCCAAGGTGTATATGTGCATAATGCATTAAAAGTAGCAGGACAAATTGAGAGAGTGGTTAATAAAGACTACAGTGTCTTATGTTTTATTAATTTTGGCAGTGTACAAGAGCAACAAGGTTATTTTGAACTTCTGTAAGTCTCACTAGAGTATTACATCCATATCTGGGTTCCACACTTCAGGAAAAATTTGAGACATTGGAGAGAATAGAGAAATGAAAAGATTCATAAACATAGGGATGAGGAATTTCACTTACAAATATAGATTGGAATAGTTGGGAATATTTTTGTTGGAGTAAAGAAGAGAGGATTGGTCTGATTAGATAGAAAATGTTCCCATTTGTGAAAGGATTGAGAACAAGACAGATTAAGATAATTGGCAAAGGAAACAAAAGTGGTTTGGGAAAATACTCCTTGTTTATTGTGAATCTATCTACATCTGCCTTAAACAGTGAAAATTATGGAGGCACTGGCCATAATTTTTCAGCGCTTAAGGTCAGAATGCACTGTCACTTCCATCCATTTAGTGATGGAAGAAAGTTCAGTCAAAGAAATGAAAATGAAATTATATTGTTTTCTGAAAAGAAGAATGTGCAGGATTATAGGATGAGGAACCCAAACTGCGAGTCAGTAATCAGACTGTTGCTGAGTAAGTGTCGCTTATTTGCACTGTCAATGACACCTTCCACCATATTGCTAATGACCAAGAGTAGATTGATGGGGCAATCATGGGCTGGATTGCATGTGTCTTGCTTTTTGTATGGAGGACACACTTGTGCAATTTCCACATTGCTGGATAGATGTCAATGTTGGACTGGAATAACTTGGCTGGGGGTAGTTTGGTTCTGCATTACAAGTCATGAGTACTTTTGCTGGAATGTTGTCAGGCCTCATAGCTTTTGCAGTATCCAGTGCTTTCAGCCATTTCCTGAAATGTGGAGTGAGTTGAATTGGCTGAAAACAGGCATATGTGATGCTAGGGACTTCAGGAGGAGGCCAAGATGGATCAGCCACGTAGCACTTCAGGCTGAAAATGGTTGTAAATGATTCAGATTTAATGTGCTGCACTCTTCCATCTTTGAGGATGGGGGTACGTATGGAGTATTCTCCTCCTGTTTATTGTTTAATTTCCCGCCACCACTCATGACTGAATGTGGCAGAAGTGTAGAGTTTAGATCTGATCTGCAGCTTTTGAAATCAATTAATGCTATCGCATGCTGCTTCTGTTGTTTGGCACACAAGTAATGCTGTGTGGTAGCTTCACCAGGTTGATGCCTCCTTTTTAAGTATGCCTGGTGCTGCTCCTAGCATACCCTCCTACATTCTTCATTGAACCTTTACACAGTCAACAAAGCAAATCACTCCAGAACAGTATCCACTTCCTACAATCCAAGGGGTGGAATTTTATAGCCCTGTTGCAGTGGGGATGGGGTCAGAAAATGAGGTTCAAAAATCATTGACTTCGCTGGGATTGGAAAATGGGTAGGTGCCTTAGACTGCCCAAGGATATTGGCATCATTTCTTGACTGCACATTCTTCATGAAGCTTGACATGTAATGGAACCACCTTCACATATGACTAGTGAAGCAAAACTACATCGTACAGCTTTTGTTAGTCCTGCAGATATGTCTCAGTACCACAGAATCCCCTAAGGACTAAGTTCGGCACTGTATACATTCCAGAAGATTGTTTCTTCAGACTTTAGATTTTGAGCGGCTGCTCAAACTAATTGGCTATGTTTGTGGAAAGGACAAAGCTGAACATGATTAGCCTTTTTCAATGGGACTCACTCAAGTTGGAGTACCCCTCATTTTTGAAAGCCATGAAGGACTTTTGCAGTATCTGAGATTGACTTTTTCACGAAAAGAATGAGGCAGTTGGAGTATACTGTGATGCAGTATACTGTTATGGCAGAGAGCAATCGGACACTAGGCACTTATCTCCTCACTAACTAGAGTGTCCTAATTGGACTTTTGTAGTGCATGTCTGTTTCGCGTTGATTCTGGATGGGCAAACATGGTGGTAAATGGGAAGCACTAGTAAAGTTGGACACACAGCCAATTAAGTCAATTTAAATGCATGCAAATTGTGCCAGTTACAGACATGGTCTCGATGACAGCCATTTTTGGGCCTTGGTAAAAGGGGAAACGGCACAGAAGCAGGCATAGATCGCACTACTCACCTCGTATCCGACTTTACCATGTTTTGGAGCCTGAAACTGAGCGCAACGTAATGGTAAAATTGGGCCTATCATGTCTGATGGGAAAGAATTTGAACAATACATTCATATTCTACTTCACAGGCGTATCGATCCACCCCCATTCTCTGACCAGAAAACCACTGGCTGAGCATGTGACAGGCTATAATTTTTGCATGCTGCTGACTATTCTTACAATATCACAACTATCCAATAAAAACAACACAGTGAAAGCACAAGAAATTACAAAGCAATAAGGTAAATCGAGGACATGCTTTGACAAGCAAACAGGCGCAATGAGAAAAGTTGAAGTTAGACATTGAATTCTCGTCAAATGAGCAGATCCTTACCACCAGCTTACAGGTGGTGGTAAGGATCAAAACCAACCAATACCATTTGAACCATAAAACTATAAGCATAGGAGCATCGAGTCTGCTCCACCATTCAATCATGGCTGATATTTTTCTCATCCCCGTTCTGCTTTTCCCCATAACCCCTGATCCCTTTATTTATCAATAGCCCATCTATCTCTGCTTAAACACACTCAATGACCTGGCCTCCACTGCCTTCTGCGGCAAAGAGTTCATATTCTGTGGCTGAAGAATTTCCTCCTCATCTCTGTTCTAAAGGATTGTCCTTTTTGCCTGAGATTGTGCCCTCTGGTTCTAGTTTTTCCTACTGGTGGAAGCATCCTCTCCACACCCACTCTATCCAGGCCTCACAATATCCTGCAATTTCAATGAGATTCCCCCCATCATCCTTCTAAATTCCCAACGAGTACAGACCCAGAGTCCTCAACTGTTCCTCGTACGACAAATTCTTTATTCCAGGAATCATTCTTGGGAACATCCTGTGGACCATTGACAAGGTCAGTACATCCTTCCTTAGATACAGGGCCCAAAACTGCTCACAATACTCCAAATGGGGTCTGAGCAGAACCATTTACAACCTGAGAAGTACATCCCCTCTTGGAATTGCATTTGCCTTCTTAACTGCCGGCTGAACCTGCACATTAACCTTAAGAGAATCTTGAACAAGGGCTCCCAAGGCCTTCTGTGTTTCTGATTTCCGAAGCATTTCCCCATTTCGAAAACAGTCTATTCCTTCTTCCAAAGTGCATAACCTCACACTTATCCACACTGTATTCCATTTGCCACTTCTTTGCCCGCTCCTGTAACCTATCCAAGTCTTTCTGCAGCTTCCCTGTTTCCTCAATACCATCTGTCCCTCTACATATCTTTGTATCATCTGCAAACTTAGCAACGGTGCCTTCAGTTCCTTCTTCCAAATCGTTAATTTATACTGTGAAAAGTTGTGGTCCCTGTACTGACCCCTGAGGCACACTACTAGTCACTAGCTGCCATCCTGAAAAATACTCCTTTATCCCTACTCTCTGCCTTCTGGCAGTCAGCCAATCCTCTATCCATGCCAGGATCTTACTCTTAATACCATGGGCTCTTATTTAACAATCTCCTATGCGGTACCTTGTCAAAACCCTTTTAGAAATCCAAATAAATCATGTCCACTGGTTCTCCTTTATCTAACTTTCTTATTATCTCCTCAAAGAACTCTAACGATCTGTCAAAGATGACTCCTCTTTGATGAAGCCTTGCAGACTCAGTCCTATTTTATCATGCACTTCCAAGTACTCAGCAATCTCATCTTTCATAATGGACTCTAAAATCTTACCAAAGTCGGGCTAACTGGCCTATAATTTCCCATCTGCTGTCTCCCTCTCTTTTTAAACAGTGATGTTACGTTAGCTGTTTTCCCTGCCTCCAGTGATTCCTGAAAGATTGGCATCAATGCTTCCACAATTTCTTCAGCTATCTCATTTTAAAAAATTATTTATTTATCTGTTTATTCGCTTCATCAAGCTGATCATGAAGAACTACAACCTCAAGTTTGTAGATCTCAGTGCCATCATCAACAACCTCCAAGAGAACGTAGAACATCTAATGAAATAGGCAGATACACAAGCAGATGAAATTTAATGCAGAAAAATATGAAATTTATAGGAAAAACAAGGAAAGGCAACATAAAATAAAGGGTACACCTCTGAAGTCAATACAGAAACAGGAATCTGGGGGGATATATGCACTAATTGTAGAGAAAATGGTTTAAGGGGCATATAGGGATCACGGGTTTTGTACATAGAAGCATAAAGTACAAAAGCAAGTAAATTGAAGTGAACCTTTATAAGACATTGATTTGTCCTCAGCTGAAGTATTGTGTCCAATTCTGGATATTGCACTTTAGGAAGAATGTGAAGGCACGAGGAAAGGTGCAGGAAAGATTCACAAGAATGGTTTCAAGGTTGAGATACTTTGGTTACATAGGTAACTAGGTGAAGCCGGGGCCATTTACTTTATCGAAGAGAAAGTTGAGAGGAAATTTGGTGGAGTGTTTCAAAATCATAAAGGATCTAGAGATGGGATAAGTGAAAAAATGGTAGCAGAGGTATGAAGTAGACATGCCAATTTATGAGACAGTGAAGTAAATGATATTTGACTGATCCAAACCTTCCAGAAACCAATCAAGGTTTTATTGCGAAGGCGCCTTTGCCTATTTGACAGGCCCAACTCAAAATGTTATGTAAGTTTCAATGTGCACATTTAGAACCCAGCATCCAAATATTCTTGTACCATTTATATATTAATTCAAAGGCTTGATGATTTTTATACAATCCTGTTGTGCCATCAAAACAAAAATAAAAATGCATCCTTCCCATGGAAAATTAATTTTTCTCTCAGTATTCTTACTTTCCAATAAAAATCTGGCAAATTGTCAAACTTAAGCAAGTTAAATGTGAGGGATTCCTAGCATTTTTAATCTGATTGTTTTAACAGTGCCAACATATTTCTGTCATTAAAAGGTTTTGGATTCTGTTGAGAGTTATCTAAACAGTACATTGCCTGAGCTGTTCCTGACTTGGGTGTTTCTTTTTGGCTGCATTAATATTTTAATTTTAGCTGAACTCTACACAACCCACAAAGTATCCTTACTGTGTGGTTCACGAAACGCTTCAATGCAGTCATCCATTACAATTTAGAATTTTCTGAACGTTAGTTTATTTACAATGAAAGGTGCATGAACAACTATTAAATAGTAAATATACTCACAATGTTATCAGTCACATAGTATAGAATGGTGTATTGCTCATACTTTTACGGATTTTCATCTTGTCTTTTTTAAGTTAGGCAACAGGAATCAATAGATCCTAATTTTATGTCGTCCAGTTGCTACATATATTGTGAGATGTCAAAACAACCTCACTATCCAAGTAACTGTAGCCTATCAACACACTTTATTCAAAAGTTTCTGAAAACATACACCAAGGTCACATTGTCTCTAATGCATTAAATTAACAGGAGTCTAGCTTTAATTGCTATTCATTTAGATTAGCAGATGTCTTTCCTGAAGATGGTATTCATAATCCTGCAGTAGCGAGTTGGAAAACAGTTGGCTTATTCATGTACAAAAGAAAACCTTTAACAATTTTTATTGCTGTTCCTGAGAGAGAAGGTGAAATTTTTATTGCCTTATATTTATTTTGGAATTTACCGAAGTTCCATGACTGCATAACTACTGCTTAAGAACCTGAGTGTATTTAGAACGCACATAAGGTGATTTGTGCATGGTGCCCAGTTGTTATTAAGGTATACAAGGAATATCAAGTTTAATTATGTTAAAATTAATCATATTTAAAACCAAAGGACAGAATAATGAACTAAATGTTTTGTTCATTTGTGGGACATGGGAATTGCTGGCTGGCCAGCATTATTGCCCATCCTTAATTGCCTTGGAGGACAGTTGAGAGTAAATCACATTGCTGTGATCCTGGAGTCACACATAGGTCAGACCAGATAAGAACGGCAGATTTCCTTCCCTAAAGGATATTAGTGAACCAGATGGGTTTTTCCGACAATAGATAATGGTTTCATGGACATTAGTAAGTTCTTAATTTCAGATTTTTTTAACGAATTCGAATTCCACCATCTACCATGGTAGGATTTGAACCCAGGTCCCCAGAACATTAACTGAATTTCTGGATTTATAGTTTAATGATAATTCCACTAGGCTAATGCTTCCCCCTAATACTCTAGTTCAAAATTTAAATAGGGTGTCAATGTGGCACAATGGTTAGTATTGCTGCCTCACAGCACCAGGCACCAGTGTTTGATTCCTAGCTTGGATCGCTGTCTCTGAGGTGTTTGCAAGTTATCCCTGTACATGATTTTTCCATGTACTCCAGTTTCCACCCATAGTCTAAAAGGTTAGATTGACTTAAACAGGGACCGGACTATGGTAACCAGGGGAATTTCACAATAATTTCATTGCAGTGTTAACATAAGCCTTACTTGTGACTAATAAATAAATAAACTTTAAATAATAAATAAACTTTACTCTTTACTTTAAACAAAAAAATCTCAAATAAGCATTATCAATCCAAGTAAAATTTCCAAATAGGTTAGTGGTACAGATAGAAACTTTTACAGTTTTGAAAACGTGTGCAATTTAGTAGGCCTTGATGCTTTTAACTCACAGTTTCACATAGTAAGATATTTTATTCCTATTGTATGAAATTACAAATTTAATTTTTCAAAAGAGGATCACAACAAATTCGATACAATCAGGTTACAATGCACAAAGAAGCTGTAGCTTTTGAATAGTATTTTGATTTAGAGATTAATCCACCACAGTAGAATTGAGCCCTGAAATTGCCCAATATGTGTTCTATTTGTAACAGCATGCCTCATTGCAGTTCACTTTCCCAGTGGGCAAAGCAGCAGTGCAATCATCCAACGTTTCAGACAATAGAAGTAGTATCTGTCTTGATATGATTGAAACAGAATTGGTTGTGTCCTCAGGATCTTGCAACATTTTCAAACACCGAGATGTTGAAGTTTTGCAGATGGCCTCTGTATTCATTGTGGACAAACCCTTTTACTTTTAAAATTACCATTTAAGATGTAGGCATCCCTGACAAAGCCAGTCAGGAATTGTCCATTCAATGACCATGACAGTTAGGAATCAGCCATGTTATTGTGGGACCAAAGTCTCTTGTTAACCTGACCGGGTAAGGACAGTAGGGATCCTTTCCTGAAAGATGTTAATGAACCAGTTTCATGGACAGAATTTAATAGGTTACTGGGAGGAACATTAATGAGAAGCTAGAGATGAGACTCCTGTCTTATTTCCACCTCACAGGAATGCCAGACTATCTGATTAGCCAGACACTGCTATGTTGGGATTACAAGTGGTCCCCAGAATCGAAACCATGGAACCATAATGGAGGTCAGTGCATGCTGTCACAGACAGGGCTAGACAGTGGAGGTTCTTAATGGAGAGATCATGGGGAAAGGGAGACCCAATGGGGTTGCTGGCATGAGAGAAGGGGAATGTATCCAGTATGGAAAAGAAGCCCATGAAGGTATCACAACCCCCTTCCCACCTCCTGTCCACAGTCTGAACAGGGAAACCTACCAGGTTCCCATTCTGTCCCTGAACTCCTCCTGCCAGCCTCGTGCATCTTCTGTAAAATTGCACGCAAGTTGAGAAGGCTACTTGGAATTTAATGAGCCCCCTTCTCCCCTCCTTCCCCAAATTTGCATGCAGGGATCTGTTATACTATACCCCTGGTCACTTTTATTCATACACACTTTGGAAAATGAATTTATGTTGTGGAAATAAATACTTCCTAAAACCTTAGAAAACCTAAAATGTCACAAGTTGGATTTTTTTATTTCATGGAGTCAAGTATCTAGTTGACACCTTAATCTGGTTTACATTTGCCATACTCAACTAAAATATATTGTAACTGGTGCAGTCCTGCATTGTTACCTAAAGCAATCGAAAATATATAAACATGAGTTGTTGTTTCACATAAGTAATAACAACGTACTCAAAGTAGAACTTAATCTACCTTATAAATCCTTACAGGTGTCAGTGTCTGTTGGTTCTAATCAACAAATGGACTTGCGTCATTTATTGGCCAAAACAAGATAACATAATTGAAGTTAATATCTTCCTAAAGGAGGGGGATGATTCTGCCTCTGTTGCAAGTATAAGCACAGCTGTGCATCTACATTGTGTCTCTATGAGGGGCTTTTATTAAACTGATCTCAAGATGAGTGTCTCCAGAAGCAGACTCCTCAAGGCAAAATCACAAGCCGGTTAATACAGCATTGCACTTCCAAAACCAAACAACCTATACTTTCCTATCAAATCAAAGAGAAGCACAAGGCAAAATTTTCTAGCCCTTCCACCAGAGGTCTCTTCCAATCCTACCAAAGTCAATCCCACTTTGGGTTCCCCAGCGGCAGGGCAGTGAGCTACGCAAAAGCCCTTAGACTTTGTTGAGACCAGATGATCCCACCAATGGCCAATGGCTAGTTATATCAGCCACAAGATAACCTGCCACAGGAGGATGTGGGCCGGAAATCCTCGACCACATTGCCACTTTTATTGAGGCCCAAATTGATTTGAATATGAAATATGAAAAAAAAACTCTCCCACCACTATCATGCCATCGCTTGATTGGGTATATTGTGCCTGATAGCACCTCCCAGGGTTTGCTGGGTGGCTTTCAGGAGAGGTGGGAAAGTCATGTAATCCTTATCTAATCCCTGAGGCACTGTATTGCTTCAGTATAGTGAGTCATTACAAGGTAACCTTATTTTGGCCAATAATCTGAAACAATTTTTTTGTGAATGTTAACAGTTCTTGACCTCTGTAAGGATTTAAAAGAAACATCAAGTTCTATCACATTGGGTTTAGAGATAGTGGGCCCTAATTGGCTTGTCAATGAGCCTACTTGACATTCCCATGGCCAGCAGTCTCACAATGGGTCCTTTACCTTCTGAATTAATTGGGGGAAGTTTTGCTGTTGCTAGGAGACTCACAGGGTGGACAACACAGAGGCACAATGGTTAGCACTGCTGCCTCACAGTGCCAGGGATGTGGGTTCGATCCCCGGCTTGAATCACAGCCTATGCGGAGTTTGCATGTTCCCCCATGCCTGCGTGAATTTTCTCTGGGTGCTCCAGTTTCCTTCCACAGTCTGAAAGATGTGCTAGTTCGGTGTGTTGGCCATGCTACATTCTCCTCAATGTATCCAAACAAGTAGCAGAGTGTGACAACTAGGGGAGTTTCACAGTAACTACATTGCCATGTTAATGTAAGCAATTGGAAGAGAGGAGAATGGCAGGCAGCCTCACACATCATGATTTGGCTGCATTAATTTCAAACCAACATGTTCCACACTTTTGCAGCTAACATCAGCATTAAGAATTTCCACGATCCGATTCCTCATGAGTACCGAAATATCTCACTGATGAGAAATATACCTCTACCCTGACCGCAGAGAAAATCTCCTGTCATCATTCAGCAAATCTTGCACTGTAATGATCACTTACAAGTTCTTGTGATGATAGTAGTGCAGTTGAGATAAATATACATATATATTTTTTGGAGAATGTTTGAAAATCCAGCTTTCTGTTACAGGCAGTTAGTATGTTTGGAAGGAATGCAACTCAGCTGCTAGAAGAGCAGGATAATTAAACAATTAACTTTGCAAGTCGTTATGTTAAGTAGAGTTAATGGATTTTTGTTTACTTAAGTTCTCCTGGGATTTCTGATCAGAGTGACTGACAGGTATATGTGATGATATGGTTTATATGCAGTCCTGGGTCTGTAGCAGAGAAAAACAGCTTTTGCAGAAAGCAGTTAGTTTGTAGCTGAAGTCTGATTGAAACTAGAAGGACTTTGCAGGTCTAGAAATCTATCTTTCTCTGAAAGTTCCAAGATTGTTAATAAATGTTAAAGTGAGTTTACTAACTGTATTTATTTAAAAATGGATTTGATTTATGCATGAATGGGGCTTATTTGGAACTGTAACAGTCATAAGTTAGAAAGTAAAGTTGCTACCATTCATTTTTTAAATATTGTTTAACTATTAATGGTTAAGCTGCTTCATTTGTTAGTTATATTTAAACAGAATTATTAAATAAAGTTGTTTCACTGTTTAAAAAAAAATCCCCACTTTGTAAATAGAATCATTCTTGAAAGAAAGTATCCTTCCCTCACATTAATGCCAAAATAGAAAAAATGTTGGGGTCTAGTCTGGCTTCATAATATACGTTCAGCTTCTGGTCCTGGACCCTGACTAAAATTAATGAATTATATCAAGACGTAAAGAATCTAAATGGAGAGAGAAAAAATACATTTGTTTATAAATTCATTTTAGCCTAATTAGTGATTCTTAACCTATATTCATGATAAATTCAGTATAACTTACCACATCAAACTAACAAATGATGGTTTAAATTTTAGATATTATCAACAAAGCACTTGATTTGAAATTAGAAAAAAGACAAAAATATAGATAAACTCATCTTAACTTTGCATGTATGATACTGTAATCTGAATAGAAATTAGACAATGCCTTCAGATGGGGCAGTATTTGACAGTGAATTAGCATAGGAAACAAAATTCATTTGTGATTACTGAATGGGGCTCCAGCCTCAGAGAACCTGATGTATCCTTGACCTCCAGAATTCTGGTATTATTACATTTCCCCTTGAAGCTGTGACCTGATAAAGCCTGCTGTGGGAAGGTGCATGCCTCTGAACTCTCACACTCCTTCCCATTAGAAATTTCCTATTGGACTGTAACCAGATAGATCTGTGTAGGTATTGTCCAGTGGGGATGCATGCTATTAACGGTACCAGAAGGACCACTGTTGCTTCCTTTTGAGGTTCCTGAGCATGGAATTAGGCCAATATATCATAATGAACATATGTTGTTTGGGGATAAACACGTGTCACTAAATGTAGTCAGCTTTCCTGATATTATTGTTACACCTGATAAAATACAGATTGTTCTTCAAAAATTCAAATTAATGGTGTACTGATCTGTTTGCTAATGCACAAAGCTTTGAAGGTGCAATAATAGTGCAGCTCCTAGTTTCACTCTGTTGGTGGTGATGTACAAGCAAAATTGGTAAGATTGCAGTAAAGACAGACACAAAAGAACTCTGCAAGAATGCTTAAAAGCATACACAATGTTATGTTTCCTGGTAGCTCAATTCCTTTAGTTTTAGGAAAGAACAGGAAAGAGCCTCTGTTTTCTTATGACATTAACATTCCATGTAGTATTTTAGAAGTCCCTGACTGCGTACTTTTAAAATGCTACTTTTTTCTTCGTGGGCATAGGAATGCAGCCACAATGGACGTCAGCTTTCTATATGAGGCTCCAGGTTGAGTTAATGCCAATTGGTCCCAACAAAGTCACTGAGAGTCAGCAAGTAGACGCAAGGGTCACGAATGGATCTCTGGAGGACTCCAGAGGTAAAGTGTGGGAGCACAAGAGAAACCATTATAGATAGTTCTCTGGGCTGCAACTGGGTAGCTAGGAATGGAATGGGACAAAGACAGTGTCCCCCAGTGGAGTGGCGTTGGAGCAGGAAATTGTGATATTTAATGGCTACAGACAAATCAAAAAGGGTGGGGACATATAGCTTACTGGAGTCATGATGCAAAAACATACCAAACAAGATGGATGAGTCATTTCAAACTTAATACTTTATAATGCACCTCACTTGTCTGTACATTGTAAGAGAGATTATCTTCACAAGTTTACTTTACTAAACACTTTATGTAATGACATTTTTCAAATGTTGATTTATGAAAACCAAATTGAACTTTAGGTCTGCTAAATTGCATTTTTAATTGGCAGTGGAATGGGATGACACAATGACACAGTCGTTAGTGCTGCTGCCTCACAGCGCTAGGGACTCAAGTTCAATTCACAGCTTGGGTTACTGTCTGTGTGGAGTCTGCACGTTCTCCCCGTGTTTTTATGGATTTCCTCCCACAGTCTGAAGGACATGCTGGTTAGGTGCTGAATAGGCACCAGAGAGTGGCAACTAGGGGATTTTCACAGTAACTTCATTGCAGTATTAATTTAAACCTAATTATGACACTAATAAATAAACTTAATAAAAAACTTTTTAAAAATGTTTGAATACAACTGGTTTGGATTAACTGTTGGAGAAAATACAGAGTATTGCATAAGTTGGTCTATTTTAACTACTACCATTACTACAATCATTTGCCTACATCATGCTGTTTTGAAAACTACGGGTTCGATTTGATAGCAGAATTCCAGCTGCTCAAAATGACGTTCTTTAAAGGGAGCATTGCTCTCATCATACAATAGATCATCATTTCAATGTCTGGAATCATTTTGCTGTATCTTGTGATGAATAGAAAGCAGTCTGCTCATACCCAGCGAGCATTTGTATCTGCAGACAAGAGAGGCCATTTGGGAAGAAGCATGTTAATCAATAGATGCTTTATTTTCATCCAAAGGTGTTTTGGAGTGGTGGTTATGATATTGAACGTGATAAACAGGATATTGAATAAAGTGTAAGTGGCGTTGCTAGCAGTGCCAATTTATCTGGTAATCAGTTAAGGTAGTATTTAATTTCGATCTGAAGGGGCCTTTCACAATCCCAATGGTCCTCTCCATCACTTTCCTGGTCACCATTTGATTGAAATGTTGTTTTGGTACATTGTATCTCATATAGCAATGTGTCAGCAGCTATAGCATCGGGAATAGGGCTTGTCTTCCAGATGCATTCATCAATATATTTAAATGACAGAACAGCGCCGTATAAAGGCTTTTCAGCAACTTTCCACACACTGTGTTTTGACATACAGTATCTAATGCTGAGCATCATACGTTCTGAGCACTGTGTGAGTGGATACAAGTAATAGGATTCTAATTGATTGTTTTCAACTCTGTAAGAATGTACATTCATGTAAAGAAGGATCTCTGATAATTGGATCGGAGAGGGGGAAACAGTCCAATGGACCCAGTGTATAGTTAGAAGGATTTTGAAAATGGGCACATAGCTAATGCTGAGTTATACTGCTCACCATGCTACTCACAAGAAGTTTCAAGTACCCGCTGCTTAGCATGTGTTCAAACCCATGTTTGTCAGTTATCTGATGGCAAATGTCTTAATTGGGAGGAGCCAAGACAAACGTGACATAGCTGATGATAGCAACTTTGAGCTAACCTTGTTTACCACACTTGCAACAAGGTTATTATTCGATATTTGAAGCAGTAATCTAGGATATCAATCATTGATCAATTAACCTGACTCACTGGCTGACTTGAAGTGGTAAATTTGTTATGGGGATCTAGAACTCTTCTTACATAGTTTCAAATAATCTGCAAGCTGATGCCACATCTTGCCCCCAGGGCCGTCCTAGTTGGCCAAGCATAGGGAGTGACTCTAGTAAAATCTTTAGATTAAGTTAATCATGCTCCAGCAGAAGCCTTCATATAATTCAAGTCCCTGATTCAGGTTCCTGAGGCTTGCTCTGCCAATCTTTGCCAATGCTTCATGAATTTTGTCTGACAAGGAATATAGTTTATGTGAGTGGGCAATAAATTTGGCAGATGGAATATAACGTGGGAAAATGTGATTCCTTTAATGAAGAAGGTGTCTCACAGGAAAGGTTGAAGAGGTTGAGCCTATATTCATTTGAGTTTAGAATAATGAGAGGTGATCATATTGGAACATAAAACATTCTGAGGAGGCTTGAAAGGGAGGACTTTTCACCTTGTGAGGGGATCTAGAACTAAGGGGTCAGAGTTTCAGAATAAGGGGTCTTCATATTAAAATGGCATTAAGGAAGAATTTCTTTTCTGAGAGGGTTGTTATCTTTGGAACTCTCTACCCCAGTGAATACTAGAGGCTGGGTCATTGAATATATTCAAGGCTGAGTTGTTCAGATTTTTGTTTGACAAGGGAGACAATCAGAAACAGGCAGGAAAGTCAAATTGAAGCAATGTTTAGATCAGTCATGATCATATTGAATTGTGGAGCAGGATTGAAGGGTTGAATAGCATACTCCTGTGATATCTTATGTCCTTAAGCAGGATGTGGCTCCATGAGAATACTTAATCTTCATTGAGTAAACAGAAATGCTACCTATAGATATAGGTTTATTTGTAATTTGACTGGGAGAGTCTAAAGATGATTATGGAGATCTGTGCATTTCAGATTAGCCTGATCTATAAGCACTATCCCTTCCAAATCTGTTCAGTATGACAAACATTTAAACTCAGTAAGAAGTCTCACAACACCAGGTAACTAATAGTGCCACTCCTGTCCACATTCTTACTGCCGCTATCGTTGTTATGTTGTCAAGACAATAGTGCTTACCTACCTCTAGAAAAATAATTTGAGCTCTCGCCATTTTCCCAGCATACTCACCCCCAGTCCCTAGGTCTTATTCATGCTTCTGGCTATTTCCAAGCCACTCGTTACTTCACCATATTCAACCCAGCAAATTAGATTGAGTGCTTATTTGGTGCAGGAAGCTTAGAGGGTCTATTTATACCTCCAGGCACAAAATGGATTGACTTCCTTGCTGTCACCCTTCTGATGTAATGGATAAAAGTGGCAAAAACGGTTTACAAATACGCATTTTGTTTACCATAGGAATTGCCAAATGTTGCCGAAGGAATCTGGTCCCATTTAAGATTTGCAAATCCTCAGATTCTGATGACCTGGCAGTTATGGTAATTCTTTTTCAAATAGAATAAATGTTTAGACAAAGTTTCTATTATATGAGGATATAGAGTTCTGTCATTTATACATATGTAGATATGAATTCAGAGGCTATCGATTGTGCTGTGAATGGGTTAAATTTCTTATCTCTAATGCAGAAGCCCACTCGGCAGGCCATCTCATGGCTAACAGCAATAGCTCTGATCTCATCACCAAACTGTACTTGCAGCTGAACAATAAAGCCCTCTCCTAAAAACACAATTACCAGAAATTCACAGCTTTTCACTGAAACTTCCCCAAGGACTAGAATGCCAGCCTACATGTCTGCTCCCAGAATAATAGTTGCTGCCAATCTCTTTCACCTTTATCGTACTTTAAAATGATTTAATGGTTGTTTCTTGAAGCCACACTTGTATGAGCGCGGCTCTTTAAAATGTGATTCCACATAGAAAAGTGAAAACAAACCTAAGATAATTGAATAGGAAGCTAATAAACTGGGGATTACATATATATTCAACATGCACAGTGCAATCCTGATGAATGTGGGAGGTCAGAAAAGAGAAGAAAATTACATAGAAATGGGTGTACAATGGGTTTCATTTAACATTTTACTAGCCAATATTGCTAGGAATTGCTGAAGCTTTCTCCATGTAAAGTTAAAGCTGTTTGGAAGAGGTTACACTGTGCTCAGAAAAAGAAAGACAGCAGTTGATTTTCAATTTTTCTGACTTTCTGAATCCTGGAAATATTGGGTTGAATTTTCCTGCAGGACTCTGACATCAGATCCATATAGCCTCTCAAGCCTGCCCATTCTGTTAGCATTCCTGTTAGCATAGATTGTGGAAGGTGGTCCCTTATATTGACTGTCATCTTATTAAGGATGTTGAGTGGCCATCTAATGCTGCAAATTATATGGCCAAATGTGAAGGTATCTTGACCCCCTGCCTTGTAGTCAGGAGGGGTGTTGCCCTAACATTGGCAAAATACTGCCACACGATAGCCCTTTAGTAGGCCCTTAATTTGACTAATTGGCTGCTCCTTTTCATGGATCAGGCAGCCATCCTGGTTCTCAGTCTGTGCTTTGGAAAACTCTCAAAAGGCAGGAATGTGTAGGGAGCTGACTTAACATGGCTATCCTCATTTTCCTTCCCTCAATCCTGTCTTCATGGGCCAAGCACATCCATTCCACTGAAACAGTAATATCAGGAATTGAAGTGAAATAAGACTTTCATGTCATTCTAAAAAATGTATCAGAATCCAGGAATATAATCGATAACCAACCTTTCAGTTTTGATTGGGATGCAATATGGATGATTTCAATTGGCAGCCCTTTAGAAATACTGCCTTTGGACACCAATTTACAATATTAAAAGAAACAGAATAAGGGGTGGAATTTAATCCAGGTGCTAGGAGTCTTGCCTACTGGATGGAAAGTCTATGAGAGCTCTATGCTACCAACTCTGAGAGAAAAGCCCACTAAACTTGTGCCAGTCAGATCTTTCAAGTGGTCAGCAGCAGGCCTTCCCTGGGACTCTCAATCCCGAGGGTAGGAAATTTCAAATTCATGAAAGCTGCTGGCTAATTCAAGGCTGGCAGCTCTCTGTTGGGATAGAGCATGGAGCTGTGTAGTGAATGCTTGTTTTTCTGACTGGAAGAAGGTACGTATTGGTATTTGTGGATGCAATACTAGGATTACTGCTGCTTTTGATACATATTAATGCTGTGAATTTGGAGATACAGGGCATAACTTTAAAATTTACAGATGTCTCAAAACTTGGAATCATACGAAACAGTGAGGAAGACAGTAATAAATTTTAAGAAGTAATAAACAGGCTGGTCTGCAAAAAAAATCAATTCAAAAAGGTGTGTTGTGATGCATTTCAATAGGAATAATGAGGACAAGCAAGACATGCTAAGTGATACAATTTTAAATCAGGCTCAAGAAGAGAAAAAGCTGGGGGTACATGTACACAAGTCTTGTGAGATGGTAGGCTGGTTAATAAAGTAATTAATAAGGCATATGGATCCCTGAGATTTTTAGGAACACAACTACCACTTCAGGTGACGACTCTGTAGACGAACAGAGTCCAAAAGCCAGAAAGTTATGCAAACCCTTTGTAACATACTAGTTTAGCACCATCTTGAATACTGTGTCCAATTCTGGGGACCACAACTTTAGGGAGACTCAGGATAAGTGGATAAATGGGAGAAAGTGGGTTTGTTTTTCCTTAAAGCACAGTAAGAGTATATTTGATAGAGGTGTCCAAAATCATGGAGAGTTAAGTTAGAGTAAATAAAGAAAAATTGTTTTCAATGGTTGAAGACTCAGTGGACAAAACAGTGCAAATATAAGGTGATTTACAACAGAACCAGTGGGGGTGGCTCAAAGGAAAACCTGTTAATGAAACTAGTAGTTAGAATTTCGTATCCATGTGTTTGGTCATGGTTACATATGCAACAGGTGCCTTCTAAAAGGATCAATACTTGAAGGAGCAAAAATACAGGTTTATACGAGAGGAGTAGCATTGACTGGTTTACATTTGGAAGAGGTCATGCAGATTCAATGGGCGAATAACATTCTTGCTATATAATTCTACGTTTGTACATAGGTAGCCAATCAAATATTGTTAAAAACCTATTACCTATACTATCTTCTCAGTCAAACAGACATATCTAAAGATGGATTTTTATTCAATAAAATGTAAAATGTGTTAAAATTATTACTTAAATTCACGTGCTTACTGTTATATTACCTGGTATCTAAAGTTGGATGCATTTACACTGCAACTATAGCTTAGATCTAAAGTGGTTTTCCTTTGCATTAACACTTTTGGTGTAAAACTATACTGTGAATCGAGTGAAATCGAGAGTGCTGGCTTGTGTAGCACAGAAACACATGGTAATGAAAATTTCTGGAGGAGTATCCTCTGTCCATTTTGTTTTAGGGGCTGCATAATATTCACAACCAATTTTTACTCCAACTGTAGGATGAATGCAAAATGGCGTCAGTTTTGAAGTGATGCCATCAGTGCACTACAAAACAAAATTTAGAAAATACTCCCATTAATTCAAAGTAAAATGAAGTTGTTAATTATGAAATGTGCTCATTTGTTTTGGAATCTATTAAATGTTATTGAAATAACAACTTCCCTGTCCATGAGTATATTCCCAGTTTTTGCAGTGCAGATAACCACAGACATTCTTTTCCAAAGTGATTACAAGAGAAACGTAAAATAAATGGCAAGCAAAAGATCTCTGTTCAGGTACGAGAATAATAGAATGTTCTTTTTGCTGAAAGATATTGTGAGAGGCAATTGGTACCACTTCCTTTTCAATTTTCTCATTGTAATACTGCAAAGACATCCTATACTTCCTTTAAACATGGATCAATTTTCCTTCAAATAGGGCATCTATTTAAACTGATGGTGGTGTCTCTTTCATAATGTTCAACTGTATTGACTTGAATTGTAATTCTTGTTCAAATTACATTTATTTTAACAGTGGGTGTCTCAAATTGTATAAAAAATATAGGAAAATGAAGATCAATAACATTTAGGCTATAATCATTTAAGATGAAATTTACCCTCATTCCAAAGATACATTAGCCTTTAACTAAATTGCTATGAAAATCATAAGATTTCAGGGTAGACACTAACAACTGACATGCTGTTTGTTGGGATGTAAAGATATTAGCTCCAAGTCACTTAAAGGTGCAGCTCCAAGACCAATTCTTCTTAAGCATCTGATACCAATAGAGTAGGAGGATAAAGGGACAATGTACTTTAGCTTAAGACATGAGATCTTTGAAAAACCTTGAATGGCAATGTCTTGCTTCTTTGTTGGTAGAGATGAAAATGTTCATACTATTCAAGAAATGGCAACGCAGTGGTACAGTGGTTAGCACTGCTGCCTTTCAGCACTAGGGACCTGGGTTCAATTCCCAGCTTAGATTACTGTCTGTGCAGTCTGCACCTTCTCCCCGTACCTGCGTGGGTTTCGTCTGAGTGCTCCAGTTTCCTTCCACAGTTCGAAAGATTTTGGCCACGTTAAATTCTCCATCAATACACCCAAACAGGTGCAGGACTGTGGCAACTAGGCGATTTTCACAGTAACTTCATTCCTGTGTTAATGTCACCTACTTGTGACACTAATTAAAAAAAACTTAAACATAGTACTCACAACCAAACTGTCAAGTTTTGTATCATTATCCTTTATTGGAACCATTAACCGCAGGTGCAATTTTTTTATTTACATGTCCCAAGTGCAATGGAGGTTCAAGCTTATCTCAGGATGGGCCTGAGCATTGGCCAAATAAAGAAATACCTGAAGGAATGAGAGATTTGTAACTGTGCCTCCTGGTCACTACTACTGTTGCCTTTCAGTTGCAGCTGGAAAGCAACAACCTGGAGGCTTTGTGGCAGTCAGGTTGTATTGGAAGAGATTATCAATAAGAGATATTAGGGGATTTTCATAGTAACTTCATTGCAGTGTTAATATAAGCCAACTTTTGACACTAATAGATAAATTTTAAAAAAGTAGTTATCTAACTTGCCTTTGGCCTATTTTCAAGATCTCTACAAATCCTACAATCGCAGGATTCCTGGAGCAGAATTGTGCACCAAGAATCTTTGTGTCCCATCCTTTGCTATCCAATTGTCTCAGACACCATATAATGGGGTTGGGAGGGGTGAATTTGGAAATACTCTTCCTGCTACTTTATAACATACCACTAGACTTTTGTCTACTAAAGAAGTAGACCCAGGTGGGTCAATAGGGAAAACTCAAGGAATTCCCATTCAGTGTGCAAATACCATGAAGGGCCATAATAGTTCTCCACCTTCGTTTTCCTTTCATGGTATTTAGAAAATGTTGATTTATCAGGCATTGTGACAGAGAACCTACGCTTTTATATTCCAATGAAAAAAATCCTGTTTAAGAAGAATTATTGTGGGATTTGAAATGTTAAATTTGCTCCACTTCCTAAAGTTATTACTCATTTAGTGGAACAGGGGAAATACAAATCCTGTTATACATTTGCAACTGTCTTTAATGACATCATACATTAGCAACCGATGGGTAAGGTAATGCAATACACAGTAAAGTAGGGTACTGAACAGGCAATTGTCTTGGCAACAAATGGTGGCAAGAAAATATGTTAAAGTGTTCTGAGGTCATGAACGAAAGGCAATTTAGGGATCATTACTATTTTTAAAGCATTATTGATTTGGAGGAGGGTGCCAAAATTTAAAGTTTATTAGTCACAAGTAGGCTAAGATTAACACTGCAATAAAGTTACTGTGAAAGTCCCCTAGTTGCCACACTCCACCACTTGCTTAGGTACACTGATGGAGAATTTAGCATGGCCTAACTTTCACATCGTTCAGAGGACACCCACAAAAACATGGGGAAAATGTCCAGAGTCTGCCCAGATAGTGATCCAAGTCGGGAATTGAACCTGGGTCCCTGGTGCTGTGAAGGCAACAGTGCTAACCACTATGTCACAGTGATATCAAACCAGGCAATAGAAAATTAATGAAAGGGGAATGCAAAAGTAAGGATTGAGATTTTTAGGCATCTGGACCCATTGGTAACAGATATAGTTAATGTGACAAAATATAAAATAATTAGAATAAGAGCAAAGGACCAAAAGAGGGAATGAGTTGGGTGAAACAGTGAGACTGCTCGCTGCTCGGTAAAGAGAAAAAGAGTTATTATGGATTTATTTGTGAAACTGTGCTTAGTTATAGTCAAAAGGGCAAATGCTGAGTTGAACTAACAAAAGAATGGAGCACAAATCGAAGGAGGCTGTATTGAAGCTGCACAATTTGGCCAAAACTTTGCAGCTTTCCAAGTGTCTACTTTGAATGAGAAGTTTTTAAAAAATCTGCAGCAGGCATATCTTTCCTTTACTGTATTTTTAAATTTCCTTAGCTGCTATCATGTTTTGGCATAAAATTACTCTGACTCAGTTTACAAAAACTATTCCTGTATTCCTAATATGAACTCAGTAAGAATTTAGCAACACCAATTATTAATCCAACCGATTTATTTGATAGTAAAATGGCGAGCTTTCAACACTCCCGTGTCTTCATCAGGCAAGTGCAGTGTTCTGGTCTGCAATAGCACACATCAGCACAGACAGTCAGAGATTGCTGATCCTTACATCTAACCTGCTATTCAAGTGTTAAAGTGGCTAACAATGTGTGTGAAGGGGATCCTGAGCATTGTTAGAGAGTTGTGTATTTTCTCCAGACAGCACAGTAAGTGAGGTTTTTTGCTAACCCAGGCAAGTTACGGGGGTTACAGATAGTGTGTCATGAAGCCAAGATCCCTGTTAAGACCGTCCTCATGTGTGCGGAGCTTGGCTATCAGTCTCTGTTCAGCGACTCTGCGCTGTTGTGTATCACGAAAGCCCCCTTGAAGAACATTTACCCGCAGGTCGCATTCCTAATATGAATCAGACTAGTTTTGAAATACAAATGTTATTCCCTGAATATCAGTGACCAGTATATAAAGAAATTGGGAGATACTCATGGGCTTCACAACTATCGCAGGCTTCCCAAGAGTGCATGGTACAACAGACTGCACCCATGTTGATGACTTTCCTCATCTAAAGCAAAATTGACATATGATGGACCTTCCTGTAAAAAGCATCAATGCGTTGTCGACTGAAAAATGTCACACAGGTTCTTGTTTGATCCCTGAAAAGACCTAAAGACAAAGAAACTGAGTCACCTTCAGAACCAGTGGCAGGGGGAAGCTTACCAACTCACATAGCATCAGATTTCCTCAGATCATGTGGCATATTTGGTGGCTGAGATCTTTGTACAATCGTTGCCTTTGCAGTATTAATTTAAGTCAACTTGTGACATTAATAAATAAACTTTAACCTTTATGTATTTGGGAGACTCACCAACAGTAGACCCTCCGAGTGGCAAATCATCTCCGCTGTTTGGGTCTCTGTTCCTCAACTTCCTGCTGATGCTCATGCTCACCCTAGCCATACCCACCACCCCACCCCCTCACAAACCCCCCCCACCCCCACCCCACCTCGCCTTTCCCATGTCCCCATCTCCACCCCATCTCCCCACCCCCATCACCCCCAACGACCCCACCTCCCCACTCCCACCCTACCCCCACTCCAATCCGACCCCCTACCCCCCACTCCACCTCCCCACCCCCACCCCATGTAAACTTGTCAGTGGTCCAGCTTCTCTCCAGCACTGTCTTTCCTCTGCCTTCCACTATTCATCTTCTTCATCCATTTCCTTCCAATCTTTGTTGAGATGATTGTATGAGTCCCGCAACACAATGCTGCTGCCCAGATAGACACTAGTGCGTGACATCAGGTGGTCAGAGATCCCTGGACTCCCCAGGAGCAGGTATAGTATTGATCCAAGTTATTGACACAGAAGGATTTATGGGGTCCAACTCTCTGAGAAGACCAGCTCAGTATGGAGATGGTAGGCAGGAGTCAGTTTGCCCCTGCAGAATGGCATACAGTCCATCAGGAGCAGCGCAGTGCTTTGTATGTTGCACTCACCTAAAAATCTCTTGTGAACTGAGGACCTCCTTCCAAACACCACTCTTTAGTAAGTAGGTTTGGCAACAATGTAATTTTAAGCTGGCATGACGCAAAATTGGAAAGCCTGACTGGATGCTGGCGGGCAGCTATTTTAATGAGCATTCATGAAATGTGACTGGAATTCACGCCACCAACCAGTGGGAAGGTTGACCCCTCATTAATCTGCCACTGGGAAAACTTCAATGTTTTCTTACATTGGCTCCTAATGGATTCTCTGTTGCTGCACGCTACCAAATCCACTGCGGGATTGGGGAGCTCTGCGTCCCATCACTGCTAGAATTAATTTCAGGGGGTGGCACAATGTTTAGCATTGCTGCCACACAGTGCCAGGGATTCGATTCCCAGCTTGGATCACTATCTGTGTGGACTTGGCAAGTTCTTCCCATATCTGCGTGGGTTTCCTCTGGCTGCTCCAGTTTCCTTCCACAATCTGAAAGACGTGCTGGTTTGGTGAATTGACTGTGCTAAATTTTCCCTCAGTGTATCTGAACAGGTGTTGGAGTGTTGCAACTAGAGATTTTCACAGTAACTTCATTGCAGTGTGAATGAAAGCCTACTTGTGACTAATAAGTAAACTTTTACTTTAAACTTCTTTGTGTTGGGGAAATATATGGTGGGGAAACATTTCTCCTAGTGTTCCAGTGAAGCTGTTTGACAAAAGGTCATCTGGACTCGAAATGTCAGCTCTTTTCTCTCCTTGCAGACGCTGACAGACCCTGCTGCAATTTTCCAGCATTTTCTCTTTTGGTTCCAATAAAGGTACTTGCCTGCGCCCTGAACCTTTCTGCCCTTCATCTATCGGGTTTGCCAAGGTTTGGGAAACTCTGATTGTCCATTGTAAAAGCTACAAAGAAGCTTAAATCAGTCGGAGAAATATTTAGGATTTTCAATTTATAGCTGTATTTACGAATGGAAATGTTCAATTAAATTCATTGACAATACTTGTTAAGGGGTAATGAACCATTAAATTAATCTGGGACATTAGACTATTTCATTAATTTAAAGCTTCGCTAATTTCAGTCAGCTATAATTGTTCCGGGTTTTTATCAGTCCTCATCAAGCTACTTGCCATCTTGCTCCACGTGACAGGTGGCATGGTAGCACAGTGGTTAGCACTGTTGCTTTACAGCTCCAGGGACCTGGGTTCGATTCCCAGCTCGGGTCACTGTCTGTGTGGAGTTTGCACATTCTCCCTGTGTCTGCGTGGGTTTCCTCCCACAGTCCAAAGATGTGTGGGTCAGGTGGATTGGCCAAGCTAAATTGTCCCTTAGTGTCCTGGGATTAGCGGGTAAAATACAGGGATGGGGCCTGGGTGGGATTGTTGTCGGTGCAGACCCGATGGGCTGAATGGCCTTTTTCTGTACTGTAGGGATTCTATAACTTTAACAGAGTTTTAAAAATGAACAAACTTGACATAAGGGAGATCAATAAATCAGTGGAGTTGTGGGAAAAGGACCTGTTGTCAATGCAGTCTTATAGGCCAAATGGCCTCTATTCTATGAAAACAAAGCCACAGCAATCTCTACCAGGAACAGAGGCCTCACACACATTGAATGTGAAGTTTTTAGCAATTACTAGGATAGGTTCACAAATTGATTTCTATTTACAGTTTTTGGAAAGCAGCCTCACAGTCTCACACATTGGCATTTCAATCACCTTTAATCTCAGCATCATTTTTTTAAAAGCTTGTCTGGATACATTTTGTCATAAAATGTAGTCCTTCAATGTAATGCTCCCCCCTCCCCCACTTTCTATGCTAAAATAGTCAAAAAAATTAAAATATGGCAAATCTATTAGTCAGTGCCTACATTTTTATAGCAGACTTTCAGTCTTGACTCTCACAGACATGAACTGTTCCAACCTCCAATCAAAGACCGATTGCACTTCCTTCCTGCCTCCTCACGACTTCCTACAGCGGGTCTTATCGACACAGAAATACCAAGATAGTCAGTCTGCTTTCAATGCCAAGTCAAGCCTTTCAACAGGAAACTGATGGCAGAAAGGTAAATTAAAACAAAATTCTCACCTCCTTCAAGGCGTCTGCAGCTTTGTTTTATTGGAAACCTGGGAGTGGCATGACAACATCCCCCCCCCCCCCCCCCCCCCCCAGATATACTTGCTTATGTGAAGCACAGAATTCTGCACCCATAAATCCTGATCACCTTACAAAGACTTTATGTTTGTT
The DNA here is from genome assembly GCA_024679065.1 of Sphyrna mokarran. Classification (NCBI taxonomy): domain Eukaryota; kingdom Metazoa; phylum Chordata; class Chondrichthyes; order Carcharhiniformes; family Carcharhinidae; genus Sphyrna; species Sphyrna mokarran. Next base: position 51,338,155 of record JAGIQG010000016.1, read on the forward strand.
TATTTTTATCCTACAGTGACTGCCAGATTTCAATCTGGTCAGTACCGATAGCGTCCGTCTTTGCTAGGCTTGTCAGAGTAATCTGATAAGCTCCCATGCGACCTCCTTTGATAAAAATTGGCAAAGGATTAAGAAGAAATCTTTGTTCTTCCATCAGTATAAAGTAAACACTACAAAAATAATTCATTATAATCAAAATAGTTACGGTACACAATTCTTTAGTGCGATTATGTTGTAAAAAACCCAATTAGCAAAATACAAATGCAAACTCAAAAAACTATTCTTGGTTTTCTTATCAGTTCTTTAAGATAAAGTTGGAGTTCTCTGCATTTCATTTAGCTGAAATAAATATTGTGAATTAATGACAAGGAAGATTGCTTAGCTCTGTTAATAAGGAACTCAGCTCTAAAAATAGCCTCAGAGAACTGATAATTTTAAAGATTTTTATTTAAATTGAGTCCTTAAATTTAAAGGATATCCATCAAACTCTGTGCTGAAAATTTAAAACTCAAATAATATTGAAATTGCTTTCTTTTCTTGTCTTAAAGAACAAATTGGATGTTTTCAAGCCATAAATGGAGGTTTGGTTCAGTTCTTGGCTGACCTAATACATTTATTACAACCGGAAACCATGGATGAACAGGGATATCCACTGCTTGCTGAATTCTAGGTCTGAAGTGTTCAAGTCAGGCGACACTGGTCTTTTCGAGAAAGCCAGATATGATCTCAGGCGATCCATCAAAGATAATATTGGACCAAGCTAGTCCCAGGCTACCACAAGGAACCCCACCGACTGCGAGACATAACAGGCCTCAAGTTGGAGGCATGTAAAATCACTGGCTCAAATGCACACCTCCCTGATGAGCTCCATGTATTCTATTTCTGTTTTGAGCAAGAGGTCAGCGAGAGCATGCCCTCCACCCTGGAAACCCTGGATGAACCTGTATTTGGAGTCACCATTGCAGATATCAGAGCAGCTTTCTTGAAGGTCAACCCACGGAAAGCAACTGACCTGGATGGAATACCTGGATGTGTACTGTGTGGATCAGCTGACGGAAGTATTCACAGATATCTTCAACTTCTCTGTACTACAATGTGAAGTCCCTATCTTCTTCAAAAAGGTACCATCATCCCGGTACCTAAGGAAAACCAAACAGTGTGCCTTAATGACTATCAGCTGCTGGTTCTGATATCCATCATTACGAAATGCTTTGAAAGGTTAGTCATGGCATGAATCAATTCCAGCCTCCCGGACTACCTGGATCCACTACAGTTTGCCTACTGTCACAATAGGTCCACAGCAGATGCCATTTCCCTGGTGTTGCACTCACCCCTGGAATACCTAGATAACAAACACACCTATGTCAAGTTCCTATTTATTGACTACAGCTCAGCCTTCAACACTATTATTCCCAAGAAACTCATCTCCAAATTCCATGGCCTGGGCCTCAGCACTTCCCTCTGCGACTGAATCCTGAACTTCCTAACTCACAAACCACAATCAGTAAGGATAGGCAACAACACCTCCTTCACTATCATCCTCACCACCGATGCCCCAAAAGGGGGTATTCTCTGCCCTCCAGTCTATTCCTTATACACATATGACTGTGTGGCCAAATTCCTCTCCAATTCAAATTTTTCAAGTTTACTGACCACAGCACTGTAGTGGGTCGGATCTTAAACAATGATGAGACAGAGTGCAGGAATGAGGTAGAGAATCTGATGAACTGGTGCGACAGCAATAATCTCTCCCTCAATGTCAACAAACGAAGGAGATTGTCATTGACTTCAGAAAGCATAAACGAGAATATGCTCCTGTCTACATCTATGGGGACAAAGTAGAAAGGATCAGAAACTTCAAGGTTTTACATGTCCGGACCACAACAACCTGTCCTGGCCCCCATGCTGACACTATAGTTAAGAAAACCCACCAATGCCTCTACTTTCTTAGAAGACTAAGGATATTTGGCAGCTCAGCTACGACTCTCACCAACATTTATAGATGCATATAGAAAGCATACCTTCCGGTTGTATCGCAGCTGGGAATGGCTCTTGCTCTGCCCAAGACCACAAGGAATTATAAAAGGTCATGAATGTAGCCCAATCATCATGCAAACCAACCTGCCCTCCACTGACTCTGTCTACATTTCCCACTGCCTTGGCAAAACAGCCAGCATAATTAAGGACCCCACTTACTCTGGACATTCTCTCACCCGCCTTCTTCCATCGAAATAAAGATACAGAGGTCTAAGGTCATGATCTAACAGACTCAAATACAGCTTCTTTCCTGCTGCTGTCAAACTTTTGAATAGACCTGTCTTGCATTAAGTTGATCTTTCTCTATACCCTTGCTCTGACTGTAACACTACATTCTGCATTCTCTCATTTCCTTCTCTATGAATGGTATGCTTTGTCTGTATAGCACACAAGAAACAATACTTTTCACTGTATGTTAGCATATGTGACAAGAATAAATCAAAATCAAATTTATAGCAAGTAAGACCCTGACCTTCCCATCATTTGCCATTTCAACATACTACCCTGCTCTCTTGTCATATGTCCTTGACCTTTTGCAATGTTTAACGTTCATATATTAATGTCACAGGTAGGCTTATATTAACACTGCAGTGAAGTTACTGTGAAAATTCCCTAATCACCACACTCCAGCCTGTTTAAGTACACTGAGGGAGAATTTAGATTGGCAATGCATCTAAGCAGCACGTCTTTTGGTCTGTGGGAAGAAACCGGAGCATCCGGAGGAAACCCACGCAGACACGGCGAGGATATGTTCTAGTGAACCCCAATACAAACTGGAAGAACAGCACCTCAACTTCTGACTGAGCATTTTACAGCCTTCTGGACTGAATATTGAGTTTAACAACTGCAGAGCACAAACTTTCTCTTCCACTTTCACCCCACTTCCATTTATTTTGTTTCATTTTATTTAATCCTATTCATCTATTTTTTTCATCCATTTCTCTCATCTTCATTTTTCCACTTTCCATTCCAACTCTCTTTCTTGCATTCCTCCACCACCCCTCCCCCCACCCTACCCCCCGTCTCTTTTTCAGGCCATTTTCTCCAGACAGTCCTTTAACAATCCGCATCTCTGTTCTGCCATTTACGTATTCTGATCACTTAATGGACACTTTTTAGCACCTCCTCAGCCTTCTGTACTTTCATTTACCTTCCTTCTGTCCTATTTCACCCAGCCCCCCACTCTCATAGTATAAATCTCCGCTGATTCCCTTCGCTCTCAGTTCTGATGAAGAAATATCCAGATTCGAAATGTTGGCTGTATTCTCTCTCCCACGGTTGCTGTCAGACTTGATGAGATTTTCCAGCATTTTCTGTTTTTGTTTCAGGTTCCAGCATCTGCAGTATTTTACTCTTACATTTATAATTACTTTAATTAGATCACCTAACTTGATAACAAATACTGATGCCACCATTCCCAAGTTTGATCATCTCTGTCTTTCAAGTATCATAATTTAATAAACATATCAATGTAATTAATTATTACTCATATCTGGATTCAGCAAGCTACTGTTAAGTAGCAGGTTATTAATTAATTTAAGGCGAGAATTCTCAACTATTTTGCCCTGAGCGTTGTTCCATGTTATAAAAATTCCACGCACTCTGGGATATAAGTATATTCTCTGTAAAGCATTATGAGCCAGATTTTACCATCCCGTTGCATTCATTTTCAGGCATAAATATTTGGTAAAATTGGGTGTGAGGCAAATATCATGATCCGCGTCAGCCTTTGCGCTGGTTCCCCCTTTACCAAAGTTCGAAAGTGGCCACGATTGGAACTGCGCCCGATGGCATGATGGCAATTTAAATGCATTTGCTTGCATTTAAATTGACTTAATAGGCTGCAGGCCCAACTTTACTGGCACTTTCTGCTTTACCACTGCATTTGCCCATCCAGAATCGACACGAAACAGACATGCTCCACGTATGTCCAATTTAGGCACTCCAGTTAGTGAGGAGGTAAGTGCCTAGCATCCGACGGCTCTCTGCTTGAGATCGGTTGTGTATGTGTGTGTGTGTGTGTAGGAGGAGGGTGGGAGGGGCAGCGGGGTAAATGGGATCCACTGCACCACTCAGACTGAGATCAGTGGGGGGAGGAAGGACAGACCACTGCCACTCTGCCTGAGATCTGAGATCAGTGGGAGTGAAAGGGGATCCACCACTGCCATTCTGTCTGAAATCAGTGGTGGTGATGAAAGGGGCTCTCTGCCACGCTGCCTGAGATCAATGAGGGGAAAGGGGAAGGATGGATCACACTGCCTGAGATCGGTGGGAGAAAGGGGCCTGTGGTCAGTCTGGAAGACGGGGGGGGCGGGGTAATAAAGGTCAGTAACGTTGTGGGCATGGGGCAATGTCTGTGGGGGCCATGTGGAGGCATTATCCAGCCCGGGAAGGATGTGATAGGGGAGCAGCATTCAATTTTTTTTCTGCACGTGCTAATCAGAGCTGCAGGGTTTCGGGTACGTTAAGCCCCACTCATAGGTTTGTGCAGGGCAATTCAGATTCACTGACATTTTTGCAAGCAGAGTGCATACGAGGAAGCCTGAGAACGGGTCTAAAAGTCGGATCTGAAACATCCAGTTTCAGGTCTGCACAGCATTTAGAATCAAATAGTAAAATAGGGCCCAATATGTTAAACACATACATTTATTGCTATTTTTGTTTTATTCATTTAATGTTTCTTAAAGATTGATTGCATAATTTCCAGTGAAGTATTGAGTGACTGGGAAGGTCGAAAACATAGAAGATAAGCTTATGTATGTTGCCAATGTGGGAAATGAAGCCTTAAAATTATGTATTACTGAACAGTCTGGTGTTTTAGAATTAAGAGATCCTCTGCTTCCCAGATACTCAGTTTGGTGTAGTTAGTGATCTGCTGTTCAGAGCCTGGGTTAACATATGAAAGCAGACAATTCGGCAAATAGTCGTAAAATAATGATTCAGAATTCCGACATTTAACAAATTCTTTCAGGAATATGAAATAATCCACAATGCTACTTCAAGTTATACTTTTGAATAAGTAAAGCTATGCCCAATATTTACATGATTGTTAAGTTCTATATACTTTTTATTCATTCATGGGACACGGGTGTCGCTAGCTAGCCAGCATTTATTGCTCATCCCTAGTCGCCCTTGAACTAATTGGCTTGCAAGGCCATTTCAGAGGGAAGTTGAGACTTAAGCACGTTGCTGTGACTCTGGAATCACACGTACGCTAAACTAAGTAAGGATGGCAGATTCTTTCCCTAACAGACACTGACGAATTAAAACCCAATCATGTGACAAATCCTGCTCCTTTAATCGATGACTATTTTATTTATGTCTATTACCATCAAATCAAAGACAAGCTTACACCAGGTATAATCTGGACCAGGTCCTAAACCCCAGCATTGCTGAGACTTACAGAAGTGAGTGAGTGTGAAGAGGAAGCAGCTCAAGAAGATGGTTCATGACCCTGTTTGTGAGAAGTTAGGGATGGGCAATAAATATTGGCCTTGCCTGTGATGTATTCATTCTACCGACAAATTTTTAAAAATCCATTATCTTTTTGACCTTGCTGGTGATTACTGCTGGTCCAACCTCATTCTGCATAGGATCACACAGCTCAATCACACGTGAAGCACAATTATACCACTCCACTTAATCCCATAAGCAGCATGGATTGTCTTTGCATCATCCAAAGCATCAAATAAACCAAACTGTCAGGTATCTAACCGAGCAGTACGAGTTAGGCATTGGACAGGCAGATTAAGATGGCAGATGAAATGAGAATTATTGGTTACTTTTACATGAACCCTATGAAGCCAACTTGAGGACTCCTAATGGGGCAATAGGCCTTTACTTGGGGAACAGGAGCCTATGGAATGGTACTTGTTTACAGTGTAGCAGTTGCATAAAGTGGTGCTTAGATCATATTTGTCCATGGTTTAAGATTAAAACTTACGCAGTAATTTTGACCTGAAGTTATTTCCTGTTTTCCTTAACATTAAAACACTGTCACTTGCCTTAATATTCTGGAACTCTTTCAGCTCTGTTCCTTTTTGATATAAGCAAGTATTCATATTTATGACTCCAAAAGAACCCTGAGTACGTGCTGAGTGATTAATACTATATGTCATTCTATTAATAGCTGGAAAATACACTGGGAGATGCTAAGCTTTTGATAATGCACTATAAAAATGCCAGTTCTCTTTCCTTCTCTGCCGACAAGATTTGGATCCAGATAAGCAGATAATACGAAGAAGGAATTCAGTACGTTCTTAGCACACTTTGAGTGAACTAATGACAAATACATAATGGACTAGATTTTGTTTCAGTGCTATGTGTTCTCTCTATCAGTTGCAAACCAGCTTCTTTACTTCTGAGGAGAAAACCCGACATACTTAAAGTTTATTTATTATTGTCACAAGTAGGCTTACTTCACTGCAATGAATTACTGTGAAAATCCCCAAGTCGCCACACTCTGGCGTCTGTTTGGGGAGAATTTAGCTTGGCCAATACACCTAGCCAGCGCATTTTTAGACTGTGGGAGGAAACCGGAACACCAGGAGAAAACCCATGCAGACACGGGAAAGAACATGCAGATACTGCACAGACAGTGCCCCAAGCTGGGAATCAAACTCAGGTCCCTGGCGCTGTGAGACAGCAGTACTAACCGCTGTGCCACCATGCTCCCCCAAATAGATAGCATCAAGCTTCCCACATGATTAACACCTGTAGAGGGCAGAAATTCTGTCCCGGGAGCTGCCAACTAATCAGAGGCTGGCAGCTCTCCAGTGCAGGCAGTTCCACTGGGAGTGCGAGTGAGACTCAGCCTCCGGAACCATGCTGGAACACAGAACACAACTGAGTGAGAGTGAGATGTGGTTATGGGGAAGGGAATTAGGGGGAAGAACAGGAGATAGCAGCTGGGCCCTTCAGTCAGGCATAAATTGCCTGTTAATGACAGTCAAGGTCACTAACAAAGCCCAAGGAGACATTGAAAATTTTTGTGTGCATTCAGAATTCCTGAGCTCTCACTAAATTCCAATGGGCTCAGGGATAATGAGCTTTATGTGGCCTTCCTGCCACATGTGGGCAGAATTCCCACATTGGGCCCTTCCTGTCCCTAATTTAATTAGGGTCAGTTTTCCCAACATTAGGAAGCTTCAGTAAATTCAGCCGATGAAAACATGAAGCCAAAACACATTCCTATAGTCAATTATTGTATTAATTTAATAAGAAATAAACATTTTAATGAGAATTATTGACCACAAAAGTAATAATTCATAAAAATATTTGCCATGTACATTCAACATATAAGCAATCAGAACTGCAACATGCATTCAATGTGGTTTGCACCAATGAATATTCTTTTCTACACCCATGAGGTACAGATGAAGATGTGTTGGATTAAAAAATTTATGAAGCATTACATTCAGATCACTGTTTGAAAATAATACAATAAGTATAGGCTCGAAAGGTCAAATGGTTTACTGTTGCTCCTATTTTCTATGTTCCTATGATAGCAATGAATTGTACAATATGCAATAATTGTTCCTTGCCTCTTACCTTGCCTCTCCTGGTGACATCATTGGAGTTTTTGTGCCACTACAGTTCTATCATATGCACAGTGTTACTAACATAACTGTAGTTACTTTCATCATGCCATGCTTTCCAACCGCATCACCACCACCCCCCTCATCTTCCCCTCCATCTTGGTCTTACTGACTCTGTGGCCATTCTTGGGGAAATATGAAAATAAAATCAGGGAAATATCTTATATCTTTCCTATAATGCAGTCTGACAGTTATAATGTTAGTCTTGCGCACATTAAAAAAATCTATTCCCGTTGGGTATATACTCAATATCTGGGGTTGTGTCTGTCCAGTGAATGCTCCTGACCAGAAACTGGAAATATGGGTTGAATAGAGGGATTTGATTAGAGCATATTTTGACAACATTCAGCCAACTTGCATGTGGACAGTAGATTGGAAATCATGAGCCTATGAACCTTTTCCTTTCCCTTGTTCACTCTTGTTTAAGCTCAGATATTTCTTTTATTTCTAAGTGTGAGAATTCATTTGAAAATAAAATTTTTCAGTGAAGTAGCTTTTTAAAAAAGTTTCTATTGCAAAACAGGCCTCAAATGGAATCTTGTTACAAGTAGAAACTTTACAATTCAGTGGTGGCTTGGGGATTAAATGAGAGCCACACTTTCTGAAGGTTGTCCTCCCAGGGTGGATCCCTTGTTGTCAGGCATTCAGCACCTGAATGAGACACTTGGCATTGGGAGAGTTGAGGGGTGGCTCTGAGAACCAATGCCCTTACCCTTGTCACCAACTGCTCTACCATTTTCACCCTTCTCCTGTGATCCCCATCCTGCTTTCATTCACTTTTAGCCTAGGGCCTTTTATTGATCCTGGACCTCTAGTGGGTTCGTTTCTGGCAGCTGCTGCTGCTCCTGCTGGCAATGAGGAGCTGCCAGCCTTGGACCAATGGGCACAATTTCTGCCCATAGTGTTTTAAGTCTTGAGGGAGGACGTGGGACAGTGGAAGTATCCACTGGACTAGCAATCCAGAGACTCAGGTTAATGCTCTGTGATGCGCAAACTGCTGGCCCAGTCAGTGAAACCCACATCCTGCAAAAATTTAAAAAATGTCCAGACGGACCAGTGCCCACCAGTTAAATGGCTCTCAATTCAGTTGGACCTCCACCAAGGAAGTGATTGCGGTTCAGCATAGGTTCTCCCATTGTGGATGTACACATTTATTCACTTTATCTCAGGAACTTATCCAGAGTCAATTACAATAGCTGCATTACAACAGCTGCTGGCAGTGTTACAGTGGAAACATTAATCCAGATTTGCATTTAATGGGAGTAAGGTACAAACTACTTTACATACCATCATTATGAGCGGCATGGTGGCATAGTGGTTAGCATTGCTGCCCTACAGTGCCAGGAACCCCAGTTCGATTGCCATCTTGGGTCATTGTCTGTGTGGAGTGTGCATGTTCTCCCCGTGTCTACGTGCGTTTCTGCCAGGTGTTCCGTTTCGTCCCACATGCCAAAGATGTGTGTGTTAGGTGCATTGGCTATGCTAAATTGTCCTTTAGTGTCCTGGGATGCAAAGGTTAGAGTAGTAGTGGGGTAAATAGGTGGGATTACAAGGATAGGCCTGGGTGTCATTGTTGTTGGTGCAGACTCAAAGGGCCAAATGGCTTCTTTCTGCACTGTAGGATTTCAATGTTTCTATGATACTGTTTATTTCCAGTAGTATACGCTTAGTTGTTATTGCATTCCAATGCTAACATTTGCGCAAAATAAATTCACATCTGGCATTGTGAGATAATTTAATACCCACAAAATTTGTAGAAATCCTGGATTATCATGATTTGCAAAGTCAACAAATAGCTTGCAGATCTATCAAAAAAAAGGAAGTTCCCAGTAGGATTTATATAAACAGAGCATATTCTTATTGTTCCAAGCTACTTGAAACTGTTTTCAGAAAATGATCACGTGCATTGCTGTTTACAAAATAGTGACCTGAGAAAGCAGATTTTCATGCCAGTTATCTGGAGACCTCAGATCAGAAAAGTAAAATCTCCCCATGATAATAAAATCAATCTCTGATTCTCAACGCAACCACATTTATTTCACGACAGATTTAGGCTTTATTTAAGTTTATTTATTAGTCATGGATGAGACTTATATCAACACTGCAATGAAATTATTGTGAAATGCAACAGGACATAGATAGGCTGGTAGACTGGGCAGATAGATGGCAAATGGAATTTAATCCGGATAAATGCGAGGTGATGCATTTTGGCCGGAATAATGTAGAGGGGAGTTATAGGATAAAAGGTAAAACTATCCGGAGTATAGAGACGCAGAGAGACCTGGGGTGCAGGTTCACAAGTCTCTGAAGGTGTCAGTACAGGTGGAGAAAGTGATAAAGAAAGTGTATGGTATGTTAGCCTTCATAGGAAGGGGTATAGAATACAAGAGTAGGAGTCTGATGTTACAAGTGTATAGAACGTTGGTTAGGCCTCACTTGGAGTACTGCAACCAGTTCTGGTCGCCATACTACCAGAAGGATGTGGAGTCCCTGGAGAGAGTGCAGAGGAGATTTACCAGGGTGCTGCCTGGTATGGAAGGGCTGTCTTACGAGGAAAGATTGAACGCACTGGGGTTGTTTTCCCTTGAAAGACGTCGGCTGAGAGGGGATCTATTAGACGTATATAAGATTATGAGGGGTATAGATAGAGTAAATGGTGGTAGCTTTTTCCACCATTAGAATCAGATAGAACGAGGGGTCACGGCCTTAGGGTGAGGGGGGCTATATATAAGACGAATATTAGAGGGCATTTTTTCACACAAAGGGTAGTGGGGGTGTGGAATGCACTACCGAGTGGGGTGGTGGGAGCAGGCACGCTTGGGTTGTTTAAGGGTCTCTTGGACAGCCACATGAGCGGTCTGCAGATAGAGGGATATAGGAGGACTGTTTAAATACTTTATTTGTTTCCACAGGCTATTCGGTCCACCTTGTTGACCAACAAGGCGCATGCATTCGGCAGGTCGTGCGAGGGCTGCTCTTGGATGTTACTTCAGGAGTGATCTAGTGCTTCATGTCGTTAGTGTATGCTTAAACTGGACCATCAGATTGTCATCATGACAGCTCAGAGACGATCGCTGTTGCTGTGCAGACACATGGATTTGGGCCTGTGTCTGCGGGAGTTTGCGCGTTCTCCCCGTGGTTGCGTGGGTTTTCTCCGGGTGCTCCGGTTTCCTCCCACATCCCAAAAATGTGCTCTTAGGCTGATTGGGTAACAAATTGTCCCTATATTGGTCTCTATATGTCATTAAGACGTTAGGACAGCGGCGTGGGCTCGTTGGGCCGAAGGGCCTGTTTCCCGTGCTGTGTTGTTCTTTGTTCTTTGTAAATGCCGCCACACTCCAGAGCCTATTCCGGTCAATGCACCTAATCAGCATGCCTTTCAGAATGTGGGACGAAACTGGAGCACCCAGAGGAAACCCATGCAGACACAGGGAGAATATGCAAACTCCACACAGACAGTGACCCAAGCCTGGAATCAAACCCGGGTCCCTGGCATTGTGAGGCAGCACAGCTAACCATTGTGCCGCCCTTCTGCTCTGTTTTAAAGGATGAAGTAAATGTAATAGGGAGAAACTGGAAAGGAGTATTTGCTTAAATCCAGTCGTTCCAAAAATTGCAGGTTGAGAAGCATTCCACATACTTCCCTTCTATGAGTTTGATATTTTATATTGATGTACCTTTTTATATTTATAATTTAATGTGAGTGGAGAAAATGACAGAAGAATGCTAGGGTGCAAAAGTTTTTTTAACTGAAACTCTCAGAGGTGGCATTCCACATTCTGAAAGGCAAACTAGGGCACTGACATTTGTGAAGATTTTGGAGCTAACATGGGTCTCATTCACCTCATGTTTCTGGAACCCCAAACGGAAGTGGAACAATGCCGAAGAAGGAGAAAACTGAATCCAAATGAACAGTGGGTAAAAGGCCATCAAATAGCTCAGTGTGGAGCTGGACAAATGGCCTGATTGAAGTCATTACACAGGCAACCATTTAGGAGTTTGCAAGACTCCCCATGTCTGCATGGGTTTCCCCCGGGTACTCCGATGTCTTCCCACATTCCAAAGATGTGCCAGTTAGGTTGATTGGCCATGCTAAATTGCCCCTTTGTGTCAGGGGATTAGTGGGTAAAATACTTTAGATTTTGGGAATTGAGCCTGAGTGGAATTGTTGTCAGTGCAATCTCCATGAGCCAAATGGCCTCCTCCTGCATTGTAGGAATTCTATGATATAAAATCATAATCCAGGCAGTTCTTAATTATACACAGGATGAACTCAGCACAGATGTATCAGAAATCAATGCCGTCCAAAGGAACAAGGAGGGGCTGGGGGGAGGAATAATGCAGGAGGCACCCACATCGGTTCTCCAACACCAGGATAAAGGAGCCAAATTATCTCAATCGCAAAGAGCTAATGGAATGGGTATGCAGGTGCCACATGGCATGAACGTAATTTCAATGGCTTTGCATGTTACCATTACTCACTATTATGTAATTTTTAGTGATTAGATTTTACTTTTGGAATTGTGCATGAGGCATTCAGGAATCACAGGCCTTCAGTTTTTCAGTCAGTTAAAATTGAGGACAAGGAGACAAGTTGGTCTAAGAGGAAAAGCAGCTGAAAGGTGTTTCTTCAAAGAGGGAAGAGGAAGAACCATTGCCAGGATGGTTGATGGTCAATACTTTGGGGTCAAGTGTGATTGCAGGAAGGACAGGATGATCACAGTGTGACCTCGAGGAGGTTAAGGGTGATTTTGGGGAGGTCACAGCTGATCTCATGGAGGACAGGGTGACCTCAGAGAGGATAGGGGCAGATCTAACTGCCTGCAAGTTCTTGGCTACTGTGGAAGAAGCATTTGATCACAGGTATTTCTTACAGGGAAGGGGCCCAGTGGATGTTACAGGGCACTGACATTTGTGAAGATTTTGGAGCCAACACGGATCTCATTCACCTCATATTTCTGTAAGTGGAAATGAAACAGTGGCAAAGAAGGAGGAAACTGAATCCAGATGAACAGTGGGTAGAAGGCCATCAAATAGCTCAATCTGGGGCTGGACAGAGGGCACAGATTTAAGGTATTTTTAAACAAAGTTGCTGAGGGATTTTTTTTTTTATATATTCAGCAGTTCATGATAATTTGAAATGCTTTGCCTGGTAGATTCAGCAGCAATTCCCAAAAGGGAGTTGGACAAATACTTGAAAAGGAAAGAATTGCAGGAACTGGGGAGTGGGCTAGTTGGCAATGAAGCTAGCACAGGCACAATGTGTTCCCAGCCAGGAGCCCTTGCAGGAGTGTTTAGTTAGATGATAACTTCCTACGTACAAAAAAAATTTGCTCTAATATTCACATTCTCTTTTTTGTTGTGCATGCAGTCTGTTTATTTCACTGTTCGGTTTGTTCCAGATGTTGCAGAACCGTGGAGGCACACGTCTTATAGAAGACATTGCTTATGCGTGTTCTGTTTTTGGCACTGCACAGTAGACTCCACACACCTGCACAGCTGAGCATGAACATTTTTAAAAATGTGTTCATAGGACATGAACATCGCTAGCCAGCCAGAATTTATTGCCCATCCCTAGTTGCCCGAGGGCAGTTGACAGTCAACCACATTGTTGTGGCTTTGGAGTCACATGAAGACAAGGTAAGAATGGCAGGTTTCATTCTCTGAAGGACATTAGGGAACCAGATTGGTTTTTCCAACAATCAACAAAGGTTTTATGGTCATCAGTAGATTCTTAATTCCATCTAACATGGTGAGATTTGAACCAGGGTCCCCAGATGATTAGCTAAGTTTCTGGATTAATAGTCTAGTGACAATAACACTCGCTTACCACTTCCCCCTGACATTGCCAGTATCACTATGATAATAAATCGGTGGTTTGAGATTCTATAAACATTCAGAATACCACATCACCGCCTAGGAAGTACTGCTATCTTATTAACAGACAAAACTTATCCCACGACAGTGCTGGTATTTTATCCATGTGGGAGGAAATGAAGCACCTTTGTCGGCTTGGGCTGGTATCAGTCAAGTGACGAGATCCTTCCTACGGCCCATCAGAGGCATTCCACCCCCAGTCATCCCTTCCCCTTTTAACCCTCACACTTAGCCTATTTGCTCTTACCTCCCCCATTTATCTCCCTCACTAAGACACCTAATCCCAAATTTACTGATGTCCTTAGCTTTTGGGATGACTTGTAGTTCCAGAAGTGGCAACTGCTTCCAGCTGTGCTTTTGGGATGACAGATTTGCCAAACAATTTAGCAGCACTCTAAATTGGGATTTCCTCAAGAGAAAGAGGTGGAAGTTTCATCTTAAAGCAATGAATGCTACTCCTAATGCACAGCAGCTGTTGGGATCACAGATGCGTTCCCCTCACCCAACATTTTGGTCAGGGAAGACCTTATATTGCCATACCCCATAAAATACAGCCCATGATAACTAAAAAAAAACTCTTTAAAATGAGTTAGTTTTGTGTCTTGATGTATTTCTCAGGAGACTAAGAAAATTTGATATATCTGCTACAATTCTCACTAACTTCTGAAAATGTACCACAAAAAGCTTTCTTTCTGCTTGTATCACAGTTTGGTATGGCTCCTGCTCTGCTCAAGATCACAATAAACTACAAAGGATTGTGAATGAAGCCCAGTCAATCACTCAAACCAGCTTCCCATCTATTCACACTGTCTACACTTCCTACTACCTCAGAAAAGCAGCCAGCTTAATCAAGGACCCCATGCACCCCCGATATATTCTCTTCCACCTTCTTCAGTCAGGAAAAAGATACAAAAATTTTGAGGTTACTTATCAACTGGCTCAAAAACAGCTTCTTCCCTGCTGCCATCAGAGTTTTGAATGGACCTATCTCACATTAAGTTGATCTTTCTCTACATTTTAGCTATGAGTGTAATACTACATTCTGCATTTTCTCTTTTCCTTCCCTATGTACAGTATGTTTTGTCTGTATACTGTGCAAGAAACAATACTTTTCACTGTAATACAATACATGTGACAATAATAAATCAATTCAAATCTTAGCATGTCTGTGTCATGCTTGTGCATATCTGCTCAAACACTGTTTTCCTTGGGCAGAACAGATCAGAGCTAAACCAGCATGTTGCCCCAGCAACATTAAATAAGCTATAATTAACTTGAGGATGTGCCTACTTAGAGCAGTTAGTCACAAAACACTAAAAGAACAAGCCAGTTTAAATAGCATTTCACTTTAACAGCAGGCAACTTTCTTCAAGATTGTCCCTTCAGACTTGAGAAAGATAAAAAGTTGAGAACAGACCATATTAGATTCAGAGATAAGTAATAAGGCTGAACTAATCAACGATTTAACCACAAGGAACACAGGGCTATCAGTAGCCAAGATTAGATTTGGGAGGGAGAAGGATGAGTCATGAACCAAGGTTTTAAATTTAGCCAAGGATGACTTTGGAAGGATGCGTGAAATAGACTGGGCAGAACTACAAACAAGTTAAACTACAGATGAACAGGGCTAATTTTGATTAAATACAAAAGCAGTACATACCTCCAAAGGCAAGAGCTCGACTACCGTCATTAAACAAGCTCGGTCAACAAGAGCAATGAAACATTATATAAAAATGTTAAAAAAGCAATGAACAATAGAAATCCTGGGAGGCACAAATAACAGCAAAGGAATCAAATAAATTGGTATGAACAACAAAAAGGGAATGCAAAAAGGAAAAGCTTGCAAGGAATATCAGGAACAACAATGAAGTATATTAAGTATATTTAGAGGCTGGGCTCCATTATGACAAATACTGTAATTGGATACTGGAAGTGGCAGACTAAATAGTTACTGTGTATTGGACTTCACAGTGGAGATAAAATACCAGAGCTAAAAAAAAAGCAAATCAGGAGGAAAAACTAAGGCTTTAAGAAAGGTGATCTAACATCAGTTGTTGACAAAGTCCTTCAGTTGTTACCAGGGACAGAACGACTCCGTATCTGGATAAAGGTGAGCTGACAGGAAAGAGGCCCCACGGTTTTATAAAGGCTAAATCAGATCTATGAACCTAGCTGAATTTTACGAAGTGCTAATTAAAGATGTAGGCAAGATTATGGACCTTGTGGGCGGGATCTTACCAGCTCACCATACAGATCGATCAGCATAGAGAGAGGGTAAGATAGACCGAAAGGCGAAAAATCAAGTTTGTGCCAGATTTTATACCTCACATTTAGCATGTTATTAATGAGCCAGAATGTAATCATCTGGACTCATTTGCCTTCATCCCCTCACTGATTAACGTCCTTAGTGATTAGGATCATAGATGGTCTCCACAACAGGGACCAGATGTTATGGACTTGCTAGTGGGACCCGAGACCATTGAAATCTCCCAAGCGGTTGGAGGTAGGGCTGAGCAGTGCACATGTGGCAGTGCCAGCTTGGCACCCTGGCACTGCCTACCAAGCAACCTAGCACAGCAGCTGTAAAAGTTGAGACCGATGAAAACAATTTTAAAAAGATTAAAAGAGGGGTCAGACAAAGATGTGTTTTCTCCCCAAATTTATTCAATTCGTATAGGGAAAATATTCTTAGAGAAGAGATTGAAGCCCTTCCTGGATTGTTAATTTGAGAACCTTAATGATATAAGAATGCCAGTGACCCTGTTCTATTGTTGATTCTGAAGAAAAACTGAAAATAAAATTGGGTAGAGTAGAGAATGAACATGTGAAGAAAAGGTTGAGCATAAATTATAAGAAAATGGAATGTCTCGTAGTGCCCCAAAAGAAAATCATACCAGGATGAAAGATCATAATAAAGAATGAAAAGATCAAACAGGTAGACAAATTTTGTTACCAAGGAAGTATATTAACATTGGATGCAAAGTGCAACCAAGAAGTAAGATAAAAGATTCAAATGGCCAATGATTAATCCCAAAAAATTTTAAAAATTACAATCAACTCAATATTAGCCATGAAAACAAAACTAGCATCTAGAGTGCTACGTGACGCTGATCTTGGCATATCTTGATCTTAGATACAATCTAAGGAAATCCATCAAAGATGTCAAAAGACAGCACCAGACTAAGATAGAGTCTGAGGCTACTCACGCGGACCCCTGCCGACTATGGCAAGGTCTGCAAGACTTATCAGGCTATAAGATGAAAGCATGTAAAATCACTGGCTGGAATGCATCCCTCCCTGATGAGCTCAATGCAATCTATGCCCGTTTTGAACTATAGATCAGTGAGATTATGCAATCTATCTTAGAAGTCTCTGATGAACCTGTATCTGAGGTCACCATTGTAGATGTCAGAGCAGCCTTCTCGAAGATCAACCCACGGAAAGCAACTGGCCTGGATGGGGTACCCAGATGAGCACTCAGATCCTGTTCAGATCAATGGGTGGGGGTATTCACAAATATCTTCAATCTCTCTTTGCATCGATTTGAGATGCTCATCTGCTTAAAGAAGATGACTAGTACAAAAGAAAAGCCTATCAGCATGCCTTAATGACTATCATGCCCTAACATCCATCATTATGAAGTGACTCAAAAGGTTAGCAATGGCATGAATCAGTTCCAGCCTCCCAGACTGCCTGGATCCGTTACAGTTCGCCCACTGCTACAACAGATCCATAGCAGATGCTATCTCTTGGCTCTACACCTAGATAACAAACATAGCTATTTCAGACTCCTATTTATTAATGACAGCTCAGCCTTCAACATCATTATTCCTATGAAATATGTTTCCAAACTCCGTGGCCTGGGCCTCAACTCCTCCCTCTGCAACTGGATTCTGATCTTCCTAACCCAGAGACCACAATCAGTAAGGATAGGCAACAGCACCTTGTCCATGATCATCCTCAGCACCAGTGCCCCGCAAGATTGTGTTCTCAGCCCTTACTATACTCCTTATACACTTATGACTGTGTGGCCAAATTCTCCTCCAACTCGATTTTTAGGTTCACTGACAACAGTACCACAGTGGGTTGGATTTCAAGCAATAACGAGACACAGTACAGGAATGAAATGGAAAATCTGGCGCGAAGACAATAATCTCTCCCCTAATGTCATCAAAACAAAGGAAATTGTCGTCGACTTCAGGAAGTTTGGTGAAGAACATGCGCTCATCTACATCAACAAGGACGAAGCAGAAATAGTCAAAAGCTTCAAGTTTTTAGGTGTCCAGATCACCAACAATCTGTCCTGGTCCCTTTATGTCTGGTCCTCATTAAGAAAGGCTATCAGTGCCTCTACTTTCTCAGAAGATTAAGAAAATTTGGCATGTCAGCTAAGACTCTCACCAACTTTTATAAGTGCACCGTGGAAAATATTCTTTCTTGTCGTATCATAGCTTGGTATGGCTCCTGCTCTGCCCAAGACTGCAAGAAATTGTAAAAGGTTATGAATGTAGCCCAATCCATCATGCAAACCAGTCTCCTATCCATCAACTCTGTTTACATTTTCTGCTGCTTTGGCAAAGCAACCAGCATAATTAAGAACCCCAAGCACTCCAGACATTATCTCTTCCAACTTCTTCCATCTGGAAAAAGATACAAAAGTCTGAGGTCATGTATAACCAGCTCAAGAACAGTTGCTTCCCTAATCCATCAGACTTTTGAATGGACCTATCTTGTTTGCATTAACTTGTTCTTTCTCTACACCCTATCTATAACTGTAGCACTACCTTCTGCACTTTCTTCTTTCCTTCTTCATGAATGATATGCTTTGTCTGTATAGCGTGCAAGAAACAATACTTTTCATAGTATGTTAATACATGTGACAATAATAAATCAAATCAAATCAAAAAGTAAGTGTTGGACAAGCAGTGAAACAATGCAGAAAAGAGTTGAAGCTGCAGAGTGTGAGGTGAATAATGAAGATATCTTGAACAAGTCACACTGCCTATAAAGAAGTATGAGTAAAATCCAAGACCAAAAGAACTCTGCTGACCAGGTTAGGGAAAAGTCAGCTGCAATTTCTTGATCAGCTAATAAGTACTTAGGAGTTTAAAAGTTTGATGTGTTAATTTGTTAAAAGAGATTGATGTAGACAAAGAATTACTTTTTTAAGGAGCCATTTATATAAATGTAACATCAGTGGAGATGATTCACACATTTAGAGCAAGATTCACGTGAAGTCAATGTTACCAACTCTTCTTAGAGTATGTTACCAGAAGGGAATTAGGTAGGCTTGATCTAATCATTAAAATAAGCAAGTTTGGCACAAACTTCCAATTATGACTTTCTAGTTTTTAAGTCGTAGAAAAAAATCTAAAACTGAGAGAAAAACAAAAAACCAAAGAAGCAGCAACAACAGATGTAGGAGGATGTCTGATTCCACTCTCCAATCAAACAGACAATTGGGGGGGACGATTCTCCCAAAAAAATTCAGTGTCGAATTTGTGCAAAAACTAGAGTAAATCACCCTGTATTTTTCAGCGGCAGTTTCAAAATGAACCTCCCACATTCTGTGCACTGCATGAATCAGCCTAAGAATCTGTGGGCAGGGTCTATTCCTGCTGGAGAGGCCGGCACCATAGCACTGAATGGGCCACTGCACATGTGCTGATCTGTCATCATCGAAGCCCTGCACTGCCAGCCTCCCGATTGCTAGCACCCCCACACCCAACCCTCTGGTAAGCCTTAATGGCCCTCCACACACCAGTGGGGTTGGGTTGCCAGCTCCCAGCAAATGGGGAGCCATAGTGAATCCTACTGGAGTAAACCACTCCTGGTAGGGAAGGGGGAGATGTCAGCAGGTAAAGAGATTTCAGTTATGAGCCTACTAATGATATCTAAAACATATATAAATGATAATTTAAATAATTTATGCAATTCTGTACCAATTTCTGGCACAGAGTTGACAATGTCTGAAATCTGGCTGCCAGAGACTCACAAAATGGCCTGTGATTGAGTCTCTCGGCCTGCTGTGCTACAAAAACAATGCAGTGGGGCTGGGAGAATTGCCCCCTTGTTCTGAGAAGCAATTCATCTTGATGTGAAGAAATTTTTCAAAAATTCTGCCAAATATTATCATAAATTCTACTGTCAAGAAAAATATACCAGTGCTTTTGGTGATAACTCAAGAAAGAATAATAATGGACTATTTTGTTAACTATGCATTTAAGATGACGAAGAACAGGTTCGACAATCAGCTCCACCCAGAATTTGCTGACTAATGGATTTAATTGAGTGCTAATTTTTAATGTTTAACTATTCAGTGACTTGTAAAAGGTAAGGAATTTGATGTGCTTTTGGATACGTTTTGGGCTACTCATCGGGAATATTAATGGTCAGTTTCTGTAATCATTCTCAGCATTGTTCCCCAAGGCCTTGGTGTGACGTTGTTCAAGGTTGATCTCATGGTTGCTTTCCAGACAACACCTGACAGAAGTGTATAATTCCTTATAAAGAGTGTATAGTGGTTAAGTTTTCAATCCATAGTCCTGAAGGGATAGCAATGGCTAAAGACTGCTCATCAGTAATGGGATTCTGTGTATCTGAGCTTTCTGACTGATATATCTCAAACCAAACATTTTAGGATGAGGGCCCACAGTGTTTTGCCTTTCCGTTGCAGCAGATCCTCCTTACCTCCTTACATGTAGGAAGCACCTAGCCTCGACTCACATCACTATACTTTGGGGGAGTCCAGAACTAGATGTCACAGTCTGAGGATTCAGGGTAGACCATTTAGGACAGAAGTGAGGAGACATTTCTTCACCCAAAGAGCAGTGAACCTGTGGAATTCATTACCACAGGAAGTAGTTAATGCTAAAATATTGAATGAATTCAAGAGGATGTTAGATGTAGCATTGGGGCAAATAGGATCAAAGGTTATGGGGAAAAAGCAGGATTAGGCTATTGAGTTGGATCATCAGCTATGATCGTAATGAATGGTGGAGCAGGCTCGAAGAGTCAAATGTCCCCCTCCTGCTCCAATCTTCTATGTTTCTATGTAACTAGACTTTAAATTGACAGATTGAGTGTATTAATACAACACCAAAGACAACAGCTAAGTCCTCGTCCCTACTGAGTCATGATCTCTTAGTGCTGGACTGTCCCCTCAATAGTTTGGCTATTCCCTCAGAAGTCAGGAAATACTTGAGGATTAGAGGATATGTCTTCTGATAATTGGACATAGCTTTGCACCTCATAAAATCTTTCAGCCTTTCATGTCTCTCCCTCTCCATGGTACCAGCACATTCATATTGTACCTCAGCACCCCACTAGGCTTCTTGAGTCTCCTCATCTTCATTTTCTGAGGAGGGCTCCTTCTCCTTAATCAATCATTGGCAGGAGCTCACCCCTCTTCATAGCCAGTTTGCAAAGACTGCAGAAAACTGTGATCATTCGACAAACCCTCTCCAGTGTGTATTGCAGAGAGCCACTTGAGTAGTTCAAGCATCTGAATAGCATCTTTATAAATCCAATGGTTTGCTCTATGAGGAAGTGTGTGGTAGCGGGAGCAGTATTGCACCGTTCCTCAGCTGGAGTCCAAGGGCAAGGCACAGGAGACAGTGTTTAAGGAGGTGGCCTCCCTCTGCCAGCAAACGTCCCTATAGACATTTGGCCCTCAAAGATCCCAGTGCCCGGGAGTGACTGAGAATGTAGGAATTATGGTAAAGCTCAGGGAACTGAGCATACACACAGAGGAATTGCTTTTGATGGTCACACTCCCACTGTACATTGATAGAATGGAAGCCTTTGCAATTGATGAGCCTTAAGGGCTGGTGTCAGGAAGCCCACACAGTCACATGGGTGCAATTTATTGCACACACTATACTGTTGGAAACCCAGAAATAGCTGTGAAGCCTGTGAATTTCTAAGCCTGGCTATCCTCATCTAGAACAAAGCTTACATAATGATGGGCCCTCTGAATTGGGCTTTGATTTCTCCTGAATGCATCGAGGGGTTGTCAACAGATCTCCAGTTACCCCCTGGAAAGACCCAGAGACAACGCACCCAGAGTTGATGCAGCTGTAACTTGCTTCCTACACCGCCCCCCCCCCCCCCCCCCCGCCCCGAACCCCCTGTTCACTGCAGCCTTCACTCTCTAAGGTTGCAGTCCTGCCTTCCCCTACTACACAGCTTTTCAAAATTTGATGTGAGTCTGCTGAGTTGTGCCTATCCTTTTAAAAGCACAAAAATTAGAAATCTGCCTTACTCTTGTTTCCAGGCAATGAGTTCTGAGTTGTATGTAATTGATGTGGAATCTATTGACTATAGCAGCACCAACAAGTAAGTCTGTGTCCCAAGATGGAACTCCAGTGCCAGCTTGGTGGTCCTCCCACACTTCACCATATTCCTCCCAAATAGATCCGATCTTAGTTTCGGTTTTGTGAGGTGCTATTTTACCAGTGTGCTGAGATGATGATTCTACACCTTGATTACAGGATGGAGTTTAACATCCCTCCCTCATTGTCTGTGTGCCTGCAATTTACCTGGTACCTGCAGGTAGAGGTGCCAGCTGGTATTCTCCACTTTACCTTCCCCTGCCCCACACTAATACTGGATCCTGTCATTGTGGTGGGAGAAATTCTCACCTGTGTTTAATTCCTGTGGACAGCCTTTGCCCCTCCCTGCGGCTAGGTTACACCATGCTGCCAATGATTGCTCCTACTGCATGCCCATTGCTCTTCTATACTGTGTCCTATCTCTGACTTCAGATTGTGAGGTCCACATAACCACCGGACTGCCTGTCATCTATGATTGCTTTCCATTTCACAGCAGGAATATCTGCATTCTCTAATTCCACCCCCACCCCCCCACCCCCCCAGCCCCTGAACTTAAACTGGAGCCTTGAGATAGCTCCTGCTTCCAAAGAGAATTATGGACAACAATAATGTTCACAAAGCACTGCACCCCAGTTAGTATTTGTGTGAACCATCTTTAATGAGCTACACTACAGGCCTCTCCCCATATTCTGGAATCCTTGTGCATTCCTTTCCAGTAATATATGTGCATCATTTAGACCCTCTTCTTTGCATTTCATGCAGCTTTGTTGGGGTCCACTTTCCCTCCTCTCAGTCTTCCCTCTATCTTCCATTCTTCCTCTTCATTCACCTTCTTGTCCCTCTGCCTGCCATTATGAATCCTTTCACTTCCCTTAACTCCCTAAACAACCCTACTTCCATATTGCCCCTCATCATTCCAACCACCACTGCTTCCCCCTGGCCTCAACTTACACCTCACCCCTGGTCAAACTTTGAACTTTTGCTGCTGTGGGTGTACAAGTCCCAGAGCACCGTGCTGTCCAAATAAACCCTGGTTTGTAGAACCAGGGGCAGGAAAGAAAACCCCTGTCCTCCCCAACCCCAGGCACAGCACTGACCTGAGACAATGATAAAAGTTGAATCTTCTCACTGAGGCTTTGATTATAAGTTTTACACATTAAAATGAGGAAAACGAGTTGATATATATAACATGGGGTAGTTGAGATGAGTTTTCATTCTGCACACGTCTCTTTTAATCAGTTTCTGTATTTTTTTTGTGTGTAACACTGCCAAATGGCAAAGTTTATTGTAACCGTGGATTCCAACCTAAGGTTTTATGTATCAGAGAGAAATTGCTGCCAAATAGAAAAAAATGCAGCAACGTGTTAAAAATAAATTGGTTATTAGTGATTGAATTTAGGCTGAAAACTCCACGGGCTAGAAATTCATTTCAGCTGTTTTCAGGCCTTAGCAATCTGTTGCCAGAAAACCTCAGATACCATGTGGATGGAAAGATAAATCAATATAATTACAATTAAATGCATTCACCTGTAAAGAATATTAATTTTAAAAGAACTGGCAGTTGTAGTGAATAAATGTTTATAATATTCATATGCAGCTATTCAAGAAGGCGGTCACCAGGAATCGGCAATAAATGCTGGCCTGTCAGCGATGCCCATGTTCCACAAATGAATAGAGGAAGGCGATGGCCTAGTGGTATTATCGCTAGACTATTAATTCAGAAACCCAGCTAATGTTCTGGGAACCTAGGTTCAAATCCCGCCATGGCAGATGGTTGAATTTGAATTCAGTTTGAAAAATCTGGAATTAAGAATCTACTGATGACCATGAAAGCATTGTTGATTGTCAGAAAAACCCATCTGGTTTGTTGATATCCTTACCCGGTCTGGCCTACATGTGACTCCAGAGCCAGAGCAATGTGATTGACTCTCAACAGGCCTCAGACAACTAGGGATGGGCAATAAATGCTGGCCAGCCAGCGATGCCCATGTCCCACAAATGAATAAAAAATATTCGGATCCTCTTGTCACGTACTTGTAACTCTGTTAAAATGGTGGACAATCGAAAGTCACATAAACAAGTCAGGAGCGCAGTTTGGTTGTGGCCTAACTAAGGGAGGTTTGAGGGTAGCTTGAAATTGGGTTTCGGGCCTGATTTCAATTATTTAGATAAGGAGCCTGCCTCACCTCAGAAACAGGTGCAGCTACCACCAATGAGGAGAGGGCAATCTTGGCAGGCAGCAGTTCTCATGATGTAGACCTAGAAGGCATATTTCTATTCCTTTTGGCCTCCATATCAGCAATAACGATGGTGGCATCCATTTGCTAGACTGCATTCAAACCTGAAAACCTTGAGAAAGCTCACTTTCTCAAAGAGGACTTTAAACAAGCATTAGCTGCCTCGTTAATATATGTAAAAAACCTAACTCTGATGAGAACAATGGGTCAAGATACAAAAATCTGAGGTCATGTACCAACTGACCCAAGAACAGTTTCTTCCCTGCTGCCATCAGGCCTCTGAATGGACCTACCTTGCATTAAGTTGATCTTTCTCTACATCCTAGCTTTGGCTGTAACACTACATTCCGCACCCTCTCCTTTCCTTCCTTATGAACAGTATGCTTTGTCTGTATAACTCGCAAGAAACAATACTTTGCACTGTATTCAAATACATGTGACAATAATAAATCAAATCAAATATTCAGCCATGAAAATTGTCAGGAATCATTTCTAGATATTTAAATATTGATTTCACTGTCCTGTGCTAACAATCTAACAAAGGCTCTTGTTCAGCAACTTCCAGATCCCATATCTTGACATCATTCAAGCCCTATTGATTCTCAAGGCAAAGGTCAAATGACCAAACAATAATTTTAGACATAACAAATCACAGTGAGTAAATACACGTGTATTGCAAACACAGAGGGCAGAGTGCAAGACAAGCACATTCATTTTTTAAAGTCAAAAGTTTCCTCTATTTCTTCTGCACCTAGTTGTTTACGCTTTCCTGTGCATTTGTGTGGTGCAAAACTAGCTATTTTAAGTTTGTAGTAGTGAACCAAGTTTGATGTTTTTCATGATAATTCAAATGATGTGACAGGAGCATGCCAACAATGCAAATTTCTCTAACTATGCTGTTTAATATACCCTGGTCCTTTAAGGCCACATAGTCTAACTGCCATAATAAATGAAAATAGTCTGGGATAGAACACTCGACTTGATCAGCACCACTGCTGCTGGTCAATATCTACCAATTTCATTGCGGGTTCACTGTGACTGTGATATGTATTATCTACAGGATACACTGCATCTACTCATCAAACCTATTTTGACAGCAGCTCCCAGCCCCATAACATCTATTACCATGAAGGACGAAATCAGCAAGGTCATGGGAACACCATTCCAAGTCACGCACCATCCTGACTTAGACACATATCACTGTTCTTTTAATGTTGGTTGAAAATCCTGAACTCTATCTTACATCATTGTGAAACATCAGCAGCAATGGTTCAGGAAGAAAGCACACCAGAATCAAAATAAAAACCTGTGAGTAAAAACCACGTTCCAAGACCAAATATAAAAAAGGACCATTCTAAGGTTAATTTCTGTGGTGATGAGAAATTAAGAGGGAGATTCTGCATTTCCAGCTCTAACCCAGAAAAGAAATAGAGATTGTCTTTCCATTTTACACACTTTGAAGTGTGACAAACTTAAAACAGCTAACACTTTTGCGGGTTAATCAAAGGACGTGATTGTTCCTTTATCTCTGAATTAAAATTTTTATGTCTGAAATTTTAAAGTACTAGGTACTCAGTGAAATGATAAATAAAGGGTATGGGATTGGAGATATGTATCAAATATGCAGATAAGTATATCAGAAAGTCGGTGGGATTAGAGTAGGGGATATCATTGAGTTTACAGAACTTGGGCGATCTGGGCTTTAATACTGCATGTACCAGTTTGGCAAAAAATGAAGGTTCCCTGGGGTTTAGAAGTGAAAGAAAAGGGCTGAGGGAATGATTGATAACTATAGAAATGTATGAGGAATGTATGTTTTGCGCTTGAAGGGAGTGGTCTCAGGGCTTTGCAGTACTGATGTGGCCACTCTGTAGTTGTTAGATCTGGGGAAAGTACCTCGACTTTGACTTAAGGCAATATGCCTACTGTCCCTTTCCTTCTAAATAATGGATGTTATGCGGTTTGGGAAGTGCTGTTGCAGAAATATTGGTGAGTTGTTGCTACACATCTTGTAGGAGGTAGATGCCGCAGGAACGGCCAGTGTTGAAGATAATGGATGTTTAAGGTGATGGATGGGATGTACTCAAATAGGCTACTTTGTCTTACATTATGTTAAGCTTCCTGAGCATTTTTGCTGCTGAACTCATCCAGGCAAGTGGAGTGTGCTCCGTTACCACCTTGACAGGTGTTTGAGAGGCTTTAGCAGATCAAGAATTAAGCCACTCTCATAAATTAGCCAGATTCTTGCTTACTGCATTTCTTGTCCAATTGAGTTTCTGGTCACTGGTGAGAAATAATTACTAAATATTTGCAAATCTCCAATATGTGCTATTAATATTAAGTTTGTTAATGTCCTTAATAGGTTTGAAGTTGAACAGTCCTCCACAGTTCTTCTTGAGAGCTTCATGTACTAAATGTTCAATGTTCAAGTAGCTTCTGTCATATTTTTGTCTGATCATTTCTCTCACAGATGATTTAAAATGGTGTCACAGAGCAAACACACTTGGCATTTGAATTATGTATCATTTTTGTCTATAGTTGAATAATTTCCTTCTTCCAATGTATTCCAGAATCTATGGCGGGATTTTACTGCCTTGTTCATGCGAGACCGGAAATTCCCACCCGAGGTCAACAGACATCTTTGTTGTTTACCTCTTGCCCGCTCCGATTCTGTGCCAGGGCGGGTGGTAGAATTCCAGCGTACATTCTGCCATTCTATAACCATTACCCACTTGGAAAGCCAAGGGATTAATTAGAGAGAGACAGCATGACTTCATCAGAAGGAGTCACGCCTAACAAAATTAATAGAATTTTTCAAAATGTAATCGAGTGTGTGGAAAAGGAAGTACAGTTAATGTAGTTTATATGGATTTTAGCAAAGACTTTGACAAGATCCCTCATGGGAGACTGATTGAAACACATGGAATTCAAGGAAACCTAGCGAGATGGGTCCAAAACTGACTTAGTAATAGGACACAAAGGGTGATGGTAGAAGGCAGTTTGAGCTACTGGAGGCTAGTGTACAATTGCATATCACAAGGTTCAGTACTGGGATCCTTATTGCTTTTTATATACAAATGGTGTTGATGATAATGTGGGGGGAATGTTATACAAGCTTTCAGATGATGCCAAGTTTGGAAGAGTGGTTAGCAGTGAAGAAGGAAGATGTTGATAGGTTGATCAGATGGGCAGAGCAGTGGCACATGGGTACTTAACCTGATAAGCGCAAGACGATGCATTTTGGAAGAAATAACAAGACAAGGGAATATTTAATGAATGGCAGATTGCTAGGAAGCTCAGAGGAATAGATGAATCTTGGAGTACTTATTCACAGATCCATGAAGGTAGCAGAGAGGTGAATAGTTAAGGCATTTGAATACTTACTTTTGTCAGTCGTGACATACAGTATAAGAACAAAGAGGTAAAGTTGAAGCCGCACAAAATGTTGGTTGGGCCACAGCTGGAGTATTATGTGCAGTTCTGGTCACCTCCTACAGGGAGGATGTGATTGCACTTAAGGAGTACAGAGGAGGTTCTCCAGGATGTCGCCTAGGTTGGAACATTTTAGCTATAAGGTGAGACTGGCTTGGATTGTTTTCTTGGAGCAGAGAAGGGATTGAAGTGTATAAGATTGTGAGGGGTATGATAGGGTGAATATGAAACAGCTATTCCCCTTCGTTAAGGATTAATTCATAATTTTAGGGTAAAGGGCAGAAGATTCAGAGGAGATTTGGGGAAAAATAGATTCCGAGGGTGATGGGAGTCTGGAATGCAATGCCTGGGAAGGTAATGGAGGCCAGAAAACTTACAAACACTAAAAAATATTTGGATGAGCACATGAAACATCGTAACATTCAAGAATATGGGACAAATGCTGGAAAATGGGATTAGCATGACTTTAGTAGTGGTCATTGTTGGTGCAGACTCGATAGGCTAAAGGGCCTTTCTGTGTTGTATGACTCTATGGACGGGATTTTACAGCCTTGCTTTCCCAAAACTGTAAAATCCTGCCCAAGGTCAATGGATCTTCCTATGTCTATCCCTCACCAGCTCTGACTCCCATGCTACATGGGCTGCTAAAATTCTAGCCCATCATTCTATATGAAAACAGCTGCTCAATAATACTTCAAGTTTATCTCAATAAAATTTATTAAGGCTTCAAATTTGTTTCTGAGTTGCCTTTGCTTATGTTTTAAGAGTGGAAAGATAAAATAAAACATTTTCAGTCCAAGACTGAAAGCAAAACACTTTCTCACAACTTGCTTGACTAATATTTCATCTCTTATACAGAATTTGAAGCTTGTTATTTATAAGTATGTTTAGATGTGCAAATTATATTTTAAAATGCTAAGTATGTAATGCAAAACATGAAGCAATGGAAAAGAAAGTGATATTTCCAATTGTCTCATTTACCTTACACAGTGAATCTACAATGCAGGTTGCACTACAACTAATAAAAATTAAACAACACTATCTCTCAACATCCAAACATGGGGGCAACAGGGTGGCACAGTGGTTAGCACTGCTACTTCACAGCACTAGGAACCCAATTTCAATTCCAACCTTAGGTGACTGTCTTTATGGGATCTATGTGTTCTCCTCAGAGTGTGTGGATGCGCACACACTCCAAAAGTTTCCTCCACAGTTCATAGGTTAGGTGGATTAGCCATGCTAAATTGTTCCTTAGTGTCAGGGGGATTAGTAGGATGAGTACATGGGGCTATAGAGACTGGGTCTGGGTGGGATTGGGAGGCCCAATGGCTTCCCTCTGCACTGTAGGGATTCCAAGATTTTTGTTAACATGATTCATGTCTAAGGTGGAGCCAAACTAATTACTTATTGCCAGCTTTTTATGATATATTTTTAATATTGTATATAAAGGTTCCATGCTAAGCTATAGCTGTTATTTTACTGCTGTGACTGTCATTTCATGTAGCTGAATTAGAAAATTGGTATATGCAATACAAAATTGGTAGTGCTTTGGTAAGTTTTCAGTAAGTTTTAAATCAAATAAAGAGCAAGATTTCTACTTGCGTACAACATCCCTGAAGCATTGGCAGTTGATATTACATCACTATAGTGTGCGTGCTAGTGAGTTGACCAGAAACCTGTACATTGTAATGATAGAGTTGAGAGGTCAGGGGAATGGAGACAGTACATAGAGGAACTAGACTTGGGAGATAAAAATGGACAGGGCCAGAGATGAAAAAAATGTCACGAAATAACAGAACAGAAGATAATGAGGTCAAGCCTGAAATAGTAAAGATTTATTTAGAAATGAAGAGAACTAAATGAGTCAGAAGAATAACCAAGCAATACTCAGCCAAACACAATGGAATTGGACATTACAGGCACATAAATTATAGAGTGGAAATGGGACTTGTATTGTCAGGGCAATTTGTTTGAACCAGTGTGTGTGTGATACTGCTGTTTCGACACTAAGTCCTGAAGATATCATCTGCTGCTAATCCATGATTTTAAATATGACCAGCAGAGTCAGTGGGCTGGATTTTACAAGCTTGCTCATCCTGAAACTGTAAAATTCAATTTGAGATCAACGGCACTTCACATGCTCCAATCCTCACCCGCTCCGATTCCCATGGCGGGCAGCATAGTAAAATTCAGACCAGTATGTCACATATTCAAACCATGCTTTATATGTGAATCCACACAGCAGATTTGGGCAACTGTTTTAACCATCACCGTTGAGCCTGATATCTTTCATACTTAACACTCACTTGTAAGCACCTGTCAATAGTATACTGTATGCAGATAGTGACCAGTATTGGATATTCTGGCTGATTTCCTCTCTTCACAATATGCATTAGTTAAGGAAATCTGTCGCCCAACATTTTCCTGTGGGAGATTGCGAAGTTGTGTGGGCATAACATTGGGGCATTGCTGGTGAATGAACTTCTACATTGACACTCTGGCAACCTTACTTACAAGCTTCCACTCCCGTCTCTGTCCTTTAAATCTCAGAGTGGATAATGTTGATCCATTTGTAGCTTCTTCCCTCCTTTCCCTTCTACCCTTGAACTTTAGGAGAGTGGACAGTGGAGCTGCCTGCACTGCTCCATGCTGCTCTTAAGGCTGGTGGTATGAAAGTGCAGCTGAAGAGGATCATTCGAAGCATTTGGCAATCACCTATCAAACAGTGAAAGCATTCTCTGACAGAATGAATGCTTTGAACAGTAGCCTCTCAACTGACCACGGCCAGAGCTCTTCTAACAAAGCCGTTATATCTTATCACTTCCACTCGAGTTTTCCCTGGGCTCCACTTGCCTTCTCCTACCTGCTGATTGCAGACTCTGTGTGGAACTTTTGCACTGTTGAGAAAGAGGAAATCCAAGGACAGATTCCCTACCAATTCCCTTCTTATGTACTTCAGTTGGTTTCCTGGTTCAATCACAAGGGTTGTCCTCCTATCACTCCCCTTGGAAAGCCAGAAGGCTAGGTCCAGATCCTGACCTGACCGTATTTTCTACAATTTTCTGCACACCCTCAAAAGCCACTTCCACCAGCCTGGGAAAATTCTACCCATTGCACCGAGATCAGTCTCCAAGGACGTGCAGTATACTGAGCCTCCAGCTGTAAATTGCACCAATGGTAAATGTGGAAACGCAACTGAATGTCTTTACATAAGAAGCAGCCAGAAACCTATTGGCACTCCCATTTTCACAGAACAGAGTGCGATTCGAGTGGCAGTAGTGGAGAGAAAAGGCAGAATCCTGCATCACAGACTGTGATATTTGAAGTGTAGTCTGCTGAATCCCTGAGCTTTCAGAATCATTTGCTACCATTAGGTCTTGTTGATCAGTGGAGACCTACAGATGAAATGTCCAATGGATTAGCAATAACTGCGGTTGGTCTGCCTGAAATCACTGCTTCACAGGACAGAGGCACTCACTCGGCCTTCGAAAGCAGCAGACCATTGGAATCAGACTGCCCAGAAACAAATTCTAGACTCCTCTATCTTTTGGCAGTGTCTAAGCAGCCAACCATCCCTCATCACATTGGCCCTCTAATTCAACTTAGGAGAAGCAGCATAAAGAAAATCACAAGCAGTCACTCAGCGAAAGCATAGTGAAGGGAAAAGAGCACTTTGGCTCCCGTTCGTTTTGAATTTGTTAAAATAAAATTCAATTTAAAATGATGTGAATTTATCCAATAGATTAGTTGAAAGTTTTATCTATTTGTTGGATTTTGCTGTATGCAAATTAGCTGCCATATTTGTATATGTAATAGTTGTCATACTTGTAAATGTAGGAAGGCATTTTAGAAGTCCACGTTGTTTCAACTTTTTGACGTTACAGATTCTTGATTTCAGAAATGTTTTATTCCTCTATGTTAATTTATTAATTCAATTTGCATAGTGTACTTGCTCACAAACTGCAGGTTTAATTTTGCGGTGATCACGGGGAATGTTTATTAATTTTAAAGCAGTATAATTAATAGAAATATTCCAACCACATATTGTGAAAGTAAAATTAAGAAGAAAAGGTAAACAAAATCAATGTTGGAAAAGTGTGATATTTAATTTACATTAATACAATTATGGAGAGGAGTCCAGAAATATTCCCCTTATAATCTATTTCCATCCTGGAGTTCTAAAATAGACTATGGGAACCCCTTTGTGAGTGTGACCTTGCTGAGAAAAATTGTATGTTTAAATGAAATAAGTCATGGAGTCTGGAGCCTGAGCCAGATTTCCTTTGTTAGGTGTGGTGCAGCTGTGGTTACTGTGCAGGATTGTATGAGACAGAGGCACACTCTAAGCAAAAGTGTCAGCAGCTGGGTGAGGGCCAACTAGTCGGACGCCAGGCCTGGTGAGCTGGGTGGTGGGAGAGGTCACCGTGCTGACTTTTACAATGATCTTATCTACGTCCAGCCATTGCAGCAGAAACATCAAACATTTCCTGTCCACAAGGCAGAAATACAAACTGTACAGCGTCCAATTTTAGGCAGTCACTTTAACCTCATGCAGGATGCCAGACATTTACTTTTTATAGAGGGAGGGAATGTACAATATTTGTCATTCCCAGTGATGGTTTCATGCACAGGCTGTTATTTAGACTTGTGCTTCATTTGATTACAGAGTATGCTAAATACATTTAGAAATGATGTAATGATAGATTTAGATTTTTATATTATTTTGTAAGCAGTGAAACCTGTTGATGAAAGCATGGACGTAAAATCTCCTATGTTTTTGGGCCAACTGTAACTATGCATGTCTTTTGGAGTAAGCAGAGTGTGGCACTCTTTGGGGAGAGGCATAGAGGGTGTTTGTGATGTGCGCAGACACGGTGTTAAAATTGGCTGGGTGATTTACCTACTAATCTCAATGGGCAGAGTTTTATAATCTCACTTGTCCTGAAACCATAAGATTCCCCCCCAAGGTCACTGGATTTTTTCATGGTCTACTCCTGGCCCACTACAATTCCCATGGCGGGTGGGACAGCAAAATTCTGGCTATTGTTTTCCATTTAAACATGCTCTTGTGAGCAGGAATCAGGAACCCTTCTGGTTCCTGAAGACAGTGGGACAATTTCATTAAATGCTCCAATCCATGCTGTTATCAGGTCATATTATGAATATTAACTCTGCCCAAAGCTGGGAGAATGTGAAGACAGCAGAAGGGGAGCTGAAATGACCATTAAAGGTAAACATCTTACTTTCTTTATGGGACCTTATCCTCCAAATCCTGCAGAGAAAGTTCAATCCTTCCCGACTGACGACAACTTCACTTCTCTCATGCAAAACCCTCCCGAAACTTCTGATTTATCTTCTGGTTCCTGAACCATTTAAGAAAATATTGTTCACGTTGTTGATAAACACAAGACCGTTTCCCAATGTAGCCTTGTAATCTAAAGTTTAAACTTGCTAATGATTCATCATCCATCATTGCTGTTTAAATAGGAATGATGTTACAGACATCAAATTATATTCATAATCATTGAATTATTCTATGTAACTATAACTTTGTGGCTCAGTTATTTGTTATAGTAACCATATATATAAAGTTTCCAAGTTCATTGTAGCAATATTTATGTTATACTTTTTAAACAGGGAATACACAGAGTTAATTTGATTCCAATGTAAATAAAGTGCTATTAAAGTATAATGTACAATGATTACATTTATCATGTCATGCCAATTAGAGAAGGTGGTGTGAAGTGGTAATATCATTAGTAACGCGGACGCAAAGCCATGGGATTTAAATTTAATTAACTAGCTTTTAATTCCAAGTTTGTTATGGTAACCATGAAACTGTTGTCATTTATTGTAAAAGCCCATCTCGTTTACCAACACCCTTTAGAGAAGGCAATCTATCATATTTACCTGCTCCAGCCTATATGTGAATCCAGAGCCATAGCAATGTCCCCCGACTATCTTTTGAAATGGCCTAGTAAGCCAATACAAAATCCCACCTTCACAATGGGAATATCCTCAATCATGCTGTGGCACTACCATGGATAGATTTTGAACAGATCTAGCAACTCAAACTGGGCATCCATCTGGTTCTATGAGCCATCAGCAACAGCAGAATTATTCTCAACCACAATCTGTAACCTTATGTCCCAGCATTTCCGCCACTCTATCATTACCATCAATGAGGTGTGCAGGAGGGCATGCCAGGAGAAGCACCAGCCACATCTAAAAATGAAGTGTCAGTCTAGTAAAGCTACAATGTGGGAGTACTTGCATGCCAAACAGCAAAAGTAGCATTCAATAGACAGAGTTAACTAATCCCACAACCAACCGATCAAATCTAAGCTCTGCAGTCCTGCCATATTTAAATTGTGAATGGTGATGGAGAAATTAACTGGAGGAGGAGGCTCCATCATTATCCTTAGTGATGGGGGAGTTGAGCATATCAATGCAAAAGACAAATATTTCAATCATCTTCAGCCAGAAGTGCCAAGCAGATGAACATTTTAGTCTCTTCCTGAGGTCACTAGCATCACAGATGCCAGACTTCAGCCAATTTGATTCACTCCACATGATATCAAGAAATAGAGGTCATTGGTGACGGCAAAGGCTTTGGACCCTGACAACATTCCAGCAATAGAAAGTGAGGACTTGTGCCTACCCCAGTCCAACGCCAGCATCTCTACATCACACAAGTAGGCTTACATTAATGCTGCAATGAAGTTACTGTAAAAATCTCCTAGTCACCACTCTAGCACCTGTTCTGGTACACTGAGGGACAATTTAGCATGGCCAATGGATATAACCAGTACGTTTTTCGGACTGTGGGAGGAAACTAGAACACCCAGAGGAAACTCACACTGACACTGGGAAAACATGCAGACTCCACACAGACAATGACTCAAGCTGGGAATCGAACTGGGGTCCCTGGCATTATGAGAAAGCAGTGCTAACCACCATGCCACTGTGCCATCCACAGGTCTTCAGAATAGTGGCTAATGAGAAAGTTGGTGCATTGGTTTTAGTTTTTCAAAACCCCCTAGATTTGGGAAGACTTCACTAGATTGGAAGATAAGAAATGTAATTACTTTATTCAAAAAGGAAGGAAGACAGAAAGCAGGAATCCACCGACCAGTTAGCCTAATATCTGTCGTGGGAACACTTTGAAAGCCATTGCTAAAGATGTTATCGTAGGAACTTGGAAAAATGCAAGGCAATCAGGCAGAGTCAAAATGATTTTGCGAAAAGGAAATCATCTTTAAACCATTTATTGTAGTTTTCCAAAAGGGTCACATGTGCTATGAATAAAGAGGAACCTATACTGTACTTCGATTTCAAAAGGTATTTGATAAGATGCCACATCAAAGGTCATTGTGGAAAATAAAAGCTAATGGTGTTGGGGTAATATATAAGCATGAGTTGATAGTTAGCTGACAGGAAACAGAGTTGGCATAAATGTATCATTTATTATTTGGCAGGATGTGACATATGTGGTGCCACAGGGATCAGTGCTGGGGCACAGCTTCTTATTTATATAAGTGATTTGAATGAAAGGTCTGAAGGTATAGTTGCTAAATTTGCAGAGAGAACAAAGATAAAAGGAAAGTAAGTTGTGAAGTTGTAAACATGGGGACAGAATATTAAGTCAAATCAAATCAATAGTATCTAAAATATAGAATTACATTATTATTAAAATCAGTAAACAAACTACTGGCCTATAATTAACAGTTCAAACATCCATACTGTTGAAAGAGATGTAGAGAATAATAGTTCTCCCAAATAAATATACTTGTCAATAAGATCACCTCTTGGTCTTTGAAACTCAGAGGAGATAGACCCATTTTACTCACTCTCTCCTCTCCTAGAGGAGAATCCTCTAGGATCAGGAATCAATCTAATAAACATTTGCTGCAGCCTCTCTAAGGCAAGAACATCCTTCCATAGGCAAAGAGACAAAAATTGTCTATTGTATTCCAGGCCAGGATTTTACATTTTCCTCCCCAACCATCTTAGCAGGTTCTGAGGCAGAGGAGTGTGAAATTGCACCGATATCATTCCCTTCAGGTTCCTGCCTGTCCTGACACAGCGGTTTTATGCTGAGGAGGGTACGTCCTTGGGAAGTCCACCTTTGCTCAATTAATTACCTCAGTTTTTAGGCTGTGAGCAAATGATAGCTCAAGGGGACTGAGATTTTATTTTTATTAATCTCCTTCTGAAATCGATCAGCTTTTTACAATTCGAGAAATGAAGAAAGGCCAATCTAGGGCAAGAAGGGGCAGGGGATATACCTCCATCAGAAGCCCCTCACTGAATGGGCTGTGATTCCCCACCAAAGGCCCAATGACCTTAGAACCTTCTGCCCTGCCCAAGACCTCTCTTGACACCCCAGGCCTTTCCTACCCTCTTTGCCCTGTGACTGCTGACATTCACTTGGGCTTTAGGTTTCCAGGACTAAGGTTCTGATAGCCTATGCTGTTCCTTTTCCAGATACTGCAACACTGTTGCTGGAGTAGCTGGAGAGCAACCAGTCAATTAGCTTGTCCATTAGCTTTCCAAGTGGCCTTTTCCTGAAGGGCGTAAGTCCCACCTTATGCCAAGTAATGCTCTTTGAAGCATAAATTGGCAACAGGGCT
This sequence comes from Sphyrna mokarran, assembly GCA_024679065.1. NCBI lineage: Eukaryota > Metazoa > Chordata > Chondrichthyes > Carcharhiniformes > Carcharhinidae > Sphyrna > Sphyrna mokarran. Next base: position 51,374,301 of record JAGIQG010000016.1, read on the forward strand.
CTCAGAGTCAGCAAGTTGTATTCCCCATCAACTCTTTGAATACCATCCTAAATTCTGGCCCAAGTTTCTATCTATATAACCACTGAAGAGCTCCCCTATTCTTGCACTACTCCAATTCCATTCTAATAAAGGATGAACATACTATTTGCCTTCCTAATTGTTTTCTGTACCTTTATGTTAACATGTTGTGATTTGTGTTCACTTTACAGGTTCCCACATTACACTCGATCTGCCATGTTCTTGCCCAATTGCTTAATTGGGGGTCTATACCCTTTTGCAGTTTCTATATGTCCTTTTCACAAATGACTTTCCCAGTTTATATTATCTCCTAACTTGAAAAAATATTGGCTCCCACATCCAGGTCATTGAAACTGGTCTTGAATAGTCGAAGCCAAAGCACTAATCCTTGTGATACTCTACTAGATACAACCCATTATTCTGAAAATGACCCATTTATTCTCTGTATTCTGTATGGAATGATGTAGAGATGTTGGCGTTGGACTGAGGTAAACACAGTAAGAAGTCTGACAACACCAGGTTTAAATCCAACCAATTTATTTGATAGTAAACTCACAAGCTTTCGACCCTCTGGTTTTCGTCAGGTGAATGAGGTGTTCTGGTCTCAAACAGCACACATAACAGCACAGACTGTTTGCAGATTACTGATTAGAATGCGAATCTTTACACCTGACCTGCTATTCAAGTCTTAAAGTAGCTAACAATGTGAGTGAAAGGAGCAATGAGCACAGGTTAAAGAAATGTGTATTGTCTCCAGACAGCACAGGAAGCCAATTACCAATTCCTTGGGATCTAATCCTGTGTAGAATATTAGTGAATGTCTTCCGAATGTTCTATATAAACAGGCTCTTTCTTATCTACCTTATCATTTATGCTCTCAAAACACTGTAATTTCCCTTCCATGAATCTGCTTAATTACATAATGATTTTTTAAATGCCCAGCTACCATGTTAGCAATAATTAGATATAGTATCTCAAGTGAGGCTGGATGTATTTTTCACCTCCACTGCTTGGGTGGCACATTGACAGAACAGTTTTTTTTTGCCAATTTCATGGAATTGAAAATCAAGTGAGTTCTACAATTGGTGGGGAAATGCTGTCCCTACCCAAATTGTGAAGCTAAACCTCTTACTGAAAAGTAGGAGGTAAGTGCCCTTTACTGAAAAGTGTCAATGTCTGAAATAGGAAAGTAAAGTTGTATTTCCCAAGAAAGCAGTTTCTATCACATGAAGTTTGTTTATTTGCAACTGGTGCTCTGGAACTCTGCCATTTTACATTGTGAGATGGATTTCAGAGTATGAGCACAAAATGAACTAGTAATGTGCAACCTCTAGTTGTCTAGAAGATGTGATTATAATTTAGATTTTTGGCCGAAAGTGTTCCATAATGTGTTTGTGATGTGAAAACTCCATTGTGGACTTATGTGGTCAGCCAGAGCACTGAGTCCCATTTAAATGAGCAGACTAAGTAGTAGCTCTGAGCATTCGCTATGTTTGCTGTCAGTGATGCTATACACCTACTACTAATGGAGGACGTTGACACCATTTGAGATATTAAAGTATTAATAGTTCAACATCATGATTAAAAAGAAGACTTTCATATATAAAATGCTTTTCACTGTCACCTAATGTCTCAGGAGAATTTTCTTTTGGTGTTATCTGGCAAGTGGTCTGGTTGGCCCTGATGTAATGGGAAGTGGAAGTGGGCCTCATTGATCTAAATCATCAATGTAGGCCATAATGAGCTTGTGTCTCCCCTTCGGCATGCACTCCAAGACCAGCTACCGTTTGTTATTCTGAAGGATCAGTTCAATGTCTTTCAGATGCTGATCTGACTCATGTAGTAGTTTTTTCGATCTGAAAGTAATGCAGCCAATGAGCTACCTCTTTTGAAGTGTAGTGACTATTGGAATGCAGGAAACATGGCAGTCATGGCACTGCAAATTCCTGTAAATGGCAATGTGACAATGACCGGATCATTGTTGATTAAAGGATAAATATTTCCTAGAATAACAAAAATAATTCTCTTGATCCTCTTCAAAGGAGCAGTAATGGGATGTTTCACACCAGAGTAGCCATATGGGATCTCTGGAGTGTCAGCCTTGACTTTTGTTCCAGATCCTGGAGTGGGAGCCATAATGTCTTAAATCAAAGCTCACCTGCTGAGCCACTGCATAAGACACAAAGGCCTTTATGATGTGTGTGTGCAGAATCATGTATGCACATGTATAATATTCTGGCATGTGATGTGAAGTGAATGAGAAATGACTCAGACAATTAGTGCAAAAGCAAAATACCACAAATGTTGGAAGTCTGAAATAAAAACAAAAATGCTGGAAATACCCAGCAGGCCAAGCAGCATCTGTGGAGAGAGAAACAGAAGATGGCCTTTTATTGTGTGTGTGAAACCAGTGTTGCACTAAGAAAGGAGATCAATCATATTAATTGATGCAATTAACAGGTATTATACGTCCACACTATTAAATGTAGATTGATATTTATATTTAAAATTAATTTTTTTTAATTCATTTCCAGGATGTGGGCATCGCTGGCTGGGCCAGTATTAACTGCATATCCTTGAGGGCATTTAAGAGTTAACCACATTGCTGCGGGTCCCTAAAGGACATTAATGAACCAGATGGGTCTTTACAACAATTGCCAATGCTTTCATGGTCATTATCGGACTTTTAATTCCAGATTTTTTTTATTTAATTCACATTTCACCATCTGCCATAGTGGGATTTGAACATGGATCCCCAGAACATTACGCTGGATCCCTGGATTACTACATCACTACGCCACTGCCTTTCCCATTGATATATGCAACAGATTATGGGGAAAATAAGGAGAAGAAGATCTCTTTGTGCACATTCATGAGTTACATGCTGGAGTGCTGAGCTGAAGATTTTCACAGTGTGGTCATTGGAGTTTGTTGCATATCAACAACATAAGAGACATGTAATTAGGATTTTGAAGCTTGCTGGGATAAAGCCCAGAAGTCAGATTTTCAAAAAGTAATTAAATTATGTAAAAGCGATATTTCTAAAAAATTATTTACTCACTCATAGGAAACAATTTCATTAATAAGAATGGTTCTTGGCACAAGTAGCATGTTGGGGGCAGGGGGCTGTGCTTGCGTATCTCCAAATAAGGAGTTAGCAATAAATATTTTTGGAAATAGAAACTTCAGCCAAAATCTGGTATCCAAAGTTTACAGCTCAAGCTACATCTTGCCAGCAAAAGTCAACATTCTAGGAGTAAGTAATGATTTGAAAAATTAAGTTTGACATGGTTTTTGGTCTGATTATTTGGATGATAAGATTGGTGCCAAGTACAACATTTGTTTCTCATCAACTCTGATCTTGTATGTCAAGGTGAACCTCTGTTCCAATAGTAACATTGTCCCATCCTGCAGGAGGACCACTGCTTTTCTGTTAAAAGTTGCAAAAGGACTGTACCAAATGATATCCAGATAGGGAACATTAGTGTTGGGGGAGTTGAAAGGCCACACTAGTCTTACAAAAATGACAACCTGGTCATTAAAATATACTTCTTTCTGTCTGAACATAGGAATTTTGACACAAAAAGGTAGTTTTATTTTAAATTAAAACCTACAAACTGGCAAATATCCATTCAACAGGTGGAAGTAATCATTAAAAGTCAATAAACCACACAAGAGAAAAGAGTTGAAGTGGGCCATATGGCCATTTGAGTCTGCTCCACCATTCAGCAAAATCATAGCTTATCTTTCACCTTAACTCCACCTTCCCTTACTATCCCCATTTCTTAATAACCGATATCATCAGTAGACTTGCCACTTGGTTGATTAGAAGTGTGATAATGACAATATGTTTGAACTGGATTGTGTAGAATTAAGTTATTAACATAGACCAACATTGTTTAAATAAAATTCATTTTAAAAAAGTGTTTGGCTATCCCAATCGTTCCTAATCTTTCCACAAGAAAAGCTAAATGTCTGAAGGAAACCAATTCTTGGCTTTGGTTACTGTCTGTGTGGAGTCTGCATATTCTCCCCATGTCTGTGTAGATTTCCTCCCACAGTTCAAAAATGTGTAGGTTAGGTTGCTCTGTGGTGGGGTCAGCTGATAAATTGCTCCATGGTTGGGGGGGGGATGCTCATGTAATAGGATTTGGGTGGGATTATTGTCAGTGCAGGCCAAATAGCCTCCTCCTGCACAATAAGATTCTATGAAAATGTCCTGTAATTTATTTCAAGTTCATTTTGGAATTACTTGTTGCAATGAGCATGTTTAATTCTTCGTAAAAGGAGAACTCAATTTTGAATTTTGTGTAGGGGCAGTCAGTTCTGGTATAATCTATACTAGAAAGAGGAACACTATGTATCTATCGTGCATGAAAATGATCAATGCACAAATTATCAAAAATCCTACGTACAATAAATTGCTTAAATAAAAGTAACTATTCTTATTTCAAGTTTAAGTTTGCAACTCCAAGTGCATTTCATTTAGGTAATCAATTCAAACCAAGATCAATTCTTAATGTAAACTCTTACATCATGCAAGCCAATAAATTACATTTTTACTTAAGTGCTTCAATTTTTATAACTCTGTTTATGTGTTACCAAAAACACAAGTAGTTTAAAGGTTAATTAAAAGTTGATTTGAATATATTTTGATTGCCCTTTTTTTAATGTCACAAACCATTCAGTATTATTATAGTTTCCCCTTATAGTATATGACAAATAGAAAACAAATGCAGAAACTTGCATCTGGATAGCTCATTAATTACTTCTCCAATTACTTGATCAATAGAATTCTATGAAAGGAAAATTTCTTCTTGATGTGATCAGTGACTAAAAGAATGCTCCATCTTCTAGCACAGAAAAATGCATAAAGAGAAAATATCTATAATGATAATAACACTGTCGTTATCTTGCATTAAGTAGCAGTAAATTTGGGCCCAACAACATAGAATATCTGCAGCAGAGAAGGTGTCTATTCCACCCTTCATATCTGTTCTAGCCAAGAAAAAAAACAATCTAATCCCACTTTCCAGCTCTTGTTCTTTTACCCAGCAAGTTACAACACTGCAGGTGCAGAATCAGCAATTTTAAAAAGGGTGAGTTTCTGTCACTTTCGGGCAATAAGTTCCAAACTCCACAATCCTCTGGAGTCAAAAAATTACTCCTCTACTCCCCTCTAATCTTTCTTCAATTATATTAAATCTACCTCTCCTGGTTATTGACCATCCTGTTGGAAGAAAGAGGTCCTTCTTACCCATGCTATCTAGGCCCCAACAATTTTATATACCTTAATTCCATCTCCCTTCAACCTCCTCTGTTCCGAAGAAAATAAATCCAGCCTTCATTGCAAAGATTCTTTACTGCTTGACTTGATTTATTATTGCCACATGTATTAGTATACAGTGAAAAATATTATTTCTTGCGCATTATACAGACAATACGTATTGCTCATAGAGAAGAAAACGGGTGAGTGCAGAATGTAATGTTACAGTCATAGCTAGGTAGCAGAGAAAGATCAACTTAATGCAAGGTAAGTCCATTAAAAAGCCTGACAGAAAAAGCTGTTCTTGAGTCGATCGATAGATGATTTCAGTCTTTTGTATCTTTTTCCTGATGGAAGAAAGTGGAAGAGAGAATGTCTGAGATGTGAGGGGCCCTTAATTATGCTGGCTGCTTTTCTGAGGCAGCATGAAGTATAGACAGAGTCAATGGATGAAAGGCTGGTTTGTGTGATGCCTTGGGCTACATTTACGACCTTTTATAATTCCTTGCGATCTTGGGCAGAGCAGGAGCCATACCAAGCTGTGATCCAACCAGAAAGAATGCTTTCTATGCTGGCAATATTTTTGTAAATGTCTTCTGTACCTTTTCTAATGTGGTCACATCTTGCAATGCGATAGGAAAGATGGTACATAGTACTGTAATTGCAGACTAACGAGTGTTTTCTACAGTTCTATCATACAGCTCTGCTCTTTACTCTGCGTCTTGGCCAGTAAAGCAAAGTGTCCCATTTACTTTCTTAACCACCTTATCTACTTATTGTGCTTTTGATCCCACACAGACATAGCGAGAACACGCAAACTCCACGCAAATAATGACCCAAGCTGGGAATTGAACCCGGGTCCTTGGCACTGTGAGGCAGCAGTGCTAACCATTGTGTCACTGTGCTGCCCCAGGTTAAGGCTGGAGGAGATTGTGGAGATAGGGAGGGACCAAGCCAAGGAGAAATTTGAAAATAAGGGCAAGAATTTTAAAATTGAGGCCTTGTTTAACTGGGAGCCAGTATAAGTTATAATGGCTCCTTCAACAGAAAAAATATAAAGTACTCTTCTTATAACTTAGCCTTAATTTCAGAAGGCCCCACAAAGAATTGTCAGCGTAGACAGCAAAAACATAAATAGCTCAATAATATATTTTATTTTGCTTTTGATTATTTGCATTTTATTTTTACACAAGCAGTGATCCAGTAGCATAACAATTAGTATGCTTGATGCATGTTCTTGTGTTTGCAGATTCAAAGCCTAATGGACACTCTAATTCTTTAGTTGCACAAATTAATCTGTCATTCGGTGGAATATGTGTGTAAATCTATGTATAATGTAACATTGTACAAAAGTAATATCTCCAGTTAATAAGGTATTTAAGAAGCATTTTGGCAATAGAGCAGAAGGGAAATGTCAGCATTTCCACCATCCAGGCATTGTGCAAAAATGGTAAAGAAAGTCAGATGCAAGAAATATTCAGTACCAGCCAAGTCCACATTCAATATTGGCCAAGTGCATCCAGCTGGTACTGAACTTTAATAGTGCAGATGTCTCCTCAGTTGATATCCAGGAAGGGAAAGGATCACAATGAGTGCTATTTTCAAATAAGCTACTTAATGAAATTGCTGCAGCTGATATTAACTCACCAGCTCCCTGCTAAAAGGTTGGGCCTGCTTGATTTTTAAAAAAAAAATGGCTATAGTTGTTCAAATCTGTTTTGGGTTAGAAGATCAAACCAGATGGGATGGAGAGATCTTGTTATTAGTGGAATTGCTCCCTTTACACTTCCCTTCCGCTTTGACTGCATTCATACATATATATTGAATGTACTCAAGTGTCTTGTTATTCATCAGTCAACATTTCCTGCATCATTACTTTGAGAGCTTTTCCCTTGAACAATGGAAAGATTGGCTGTCTTGTGTGTAATGTTTCGCCACAGATTTTGCTTCAAACCATAGATTTTGCCAAACAAATAATAATTTGTTAACCGCCCATTTAATAGAGTATATCCTACATGAAAATTATTCAATTCTAATTTCTTTGAAGTCTGCCAATTCCAGTGAATGACAACATAAGAGTAAGCAATGGCCTAGTGGTCCTATCGCTAGACTATTATTCCAGAAACTCAGCTAATGTTCTGGGGACCTGAGTTCGAATCCTGCCATGGCAATTTGAATTCAATGAAAAATGTCTGGAATTAAGAGTCTGCTGATGACCATGAAATCATTGTCTGAAAAACCCATCTGGTTCACCAGTGCTCTTAGCAAAGTAAATTTTCCACCCTTATCTGGTCTGGCCTATGTGTGATTCCAGAGCATACCAATGTGCTTCATTCTAAAATGGCTTAGCAATCACTCAATTTAAGTGTGATTAAGGATGGGCATTAAATGCTGGCCAGCCAGAGATACACACATCCCATAAGTGAATAAAACAAAATCATATCATAACGTTATTCATGTATAGTCAGGACTCTAGAGCACAGTTCTGATGCTAAATAGAGTTATGTTTAATTGAACCTCTTCCTCCAGGGCACCTGCTCAAGTGCTTCTGGCAGAGAAATGTTCCTGGAAAAATCGAAACAATTGGAGCAGTTTCAGCTTCTAGAATCTTCTCCCTCTGCCTCTTCCCCAACACCGCTATTGAGCTTTCCCTTACCATGGCCCTCTCTTTCTGAGGAGGGCCTTACATTTTTGCTTGAACAGCTCACCATTCAGTGAAAACCTGGATTTGAATCCACATCCCATCACTTCATAACATAGCAGATTATTAGCCATTGCTCACCATTGCAATTAAAAATGACTGGGTGGATTACCACCTGCTTTTTCTGCTTCATCACATATTTATGGTTTGCATTACAAATCCATATAGAAAGCAGTCACTTTTTGTTGCACAAGCAAATCCTCATTCAACGTATGAATCATGGCAACTGCCATATCCAGTCAGCCAGGTCTAGCATGTGGTAAAACTTGTTGCAAGTTAGAAAACAAGCATTGACTGCTCCACCCTACCAAAGCATCTTAAATTACTCAGTACATCAAAGTTCATTATGTTAATCTCCAAAGACTGATTTTCCTTTGGGTTTGAAGTTTTTAAAGGGTTTGTAAGATTGTTAAATATTTTATACAGTATTTCAGGCAGTTTAGTTAGATGAATGGCTTCTTTTTAACAGTCAATAAAGCAGTAATTCCCTTCTTTCCATCCACCATTCCACTGCTTTCTTCTATAATAGAATACTCACTTATAGCTTTACATATCAACTGAGATTCACTTTTTCATCTGAGTCTGAATAATTTGGATACATACATCCCATTCAAGGACATTATTGTATAATTTAAACTGTTCTGTGCGCACAACTGTAAGAGTGGCACATTATAGGAGGAACCATCTTTGGGTGAGTCTTTAAACTGAGGCACTGACAGGAATTCTACCAGCCCATCCCCCCATGGGAATCAGAGTGGGTGAGGGGTGGAGGATGGGAAGGTTCATTGACCTCAGGCGGGTTTTTATGGTTTCAGGACGAACGAGACCATAAAATCTCACACTGTCTGTCTCTCAAGTGAATATAAAAGCTCCCATAGCACTAATCAAAGAAAAGCAAAATATTCGCAGAGAATCTAGGTCAAATTTCCTTCATCACCCAAAAACTGCCAGAAACATTGGAGGGAATTTTAACCTAGAGCAGTGCATAAGTTTGGGTGGGGGGTTTGGGGTGTAGTCAAAGCCGACAAAAATGTTAGCATGTAGGGAGACCAGATGTACCCTGTCAACTTCTGTGTTTACATAGAGAACACTTTCTGTTCCCAGCTTTACATTCAGGTGAGCATTTAAGCACTGGAAAGTTAAAACTACTCAAAAATATGCGAAATGAGAACTATATATAGTTAAAGTTTATTTATTAATATCACAAGTAGGCTTGCATTAACACCGCAATGGAGTTACTGTAAAAATTCCCAAGTCGCCACACTCCTGTTTGGGTACACTGAGGGACAATTTACCAAGGCCAATGCATCTAATCAGCATGTCTTTCAGGTTGTGGGAGGAAACTAGAGCACCTGGAGGAAAGCCATGCAGACACGGGGAGAATGTGCAGACTCTGCATAGACAGTCACCCAAGCTAGGAAGCAAACCCAGCTCCCCGGTGCTGTGAGACAGCAGTGTCAACCACTATGCCACTATGCTGCCTCATATTTATATATAGAGAGAGCAAGATCTCTCTGCTGTCCAATTTGTTGGGGAGGTGTAAATAATATTGGTTCTTTAATGCAATTGAACATTTGCTAGTCTCACAGGAGTGTAACATGTAGCAGTGAGAAAACTTTTAGAAATGATAGCCGAGAACAAAATTAACATTCGTTCGGAGAAGTGTGAATTAAATAAAAATAACCAGCATGGATTTGTAAAAAACAAATAGTGCTGAACTAAAAACAGAAAATACTGGAAAAAGCAAATTAGCTATCTTCCCACATGGAGAGAGAAACAAGGACTGGATTTTCATTCTCAAGTGGGTAACTTAGGAAATTTCCTAGCCCCATGACTCCCCTCGGGAAAAAGTGAGGTGATGAGGGTATGAAATGGTGAGTGACCTGCCACCCTCAGACACTGGAGGCAGCCACGAGAGCTGCCAAGTTTAAGATGGGCTGGTTAAAAGACCCAAATTCACTTCTCTGGGACATCATCCCAGTTGTTTTGTTAAACATTAGACTCTTTCAGGCTTCAACTCATACACTTCCTCACACTCTATGCTCCATCCTTACCAACCTGTGCCCCCCACCCAACCTCAATTGGCTCTGATATCCTTCATGTCAATCCATCCTCCTTATGCATCGCCATGGCACCCCCATAGCCCCTCTGCTAACTTTAGTGTCAACTCATGACAATCATTGCTTCTTCTACTCATCACTCATTGTCCTTACATTCTCCATGCAATATCCACCATAGGCACATCTCAGCAGGAACCATGCTGAGATTAAATAAAATAAATGCTAAATATTTATTGTTATCTGAAAAAGAAGAATGTGAGGGCTAAGGGAAGAAGGTGGGAGTGTGACACTAAGTGAATGGCTCCCTCAGAGAACCAACACACATGACAGGCTGAATGCCTTTCTTCTATGGTGTAACCATTCTGTTATTCAAAGGGTAGATAATGACAGACTTCAAGAGGACAGAGATAGGCTGGTAGAATAGATATGTGGGTAAAATTCAATCCTGAGAAATGTGAAATGATGCCATTTGCTTGGAAAAATGAGGATAGGTAACATAAGCCAAAAGGTATAATTCTAAATGGGTTCATGAATGGAGGGATCTGGGGCGCAAATCATTGAAGATGGAAAGACATGTTTAGAAAGTGGTGAAAAAGACAAATTATTTGAAAAATGATGATAATAATGATTTAAGTGACTTGCTGGCTTGTGAATGGCATATTTCAAAACTAATTAGGGAACTTGGTAACTGCTGCAGAGAGAGAAATAAAGTACACGTTTCAGGTCCTTGGCCTTTTATCTGTTCTGATGATAAGTCACCTTATTCCCAGAAGCATATTGTTCATTTTAATTATCTTTGTAGCCTCAGATTTATTCTCTTTGACAGCTTTAACACTGACCAGTTGGATGTGACTAATCTCAGGAAACTTGGAAGCTAAAGAGAGGTGGGGGGCAGGTATGTGATTTTCTGGCACTACTTTGGGCCTAAGAGCTGTGTTTTCCTTTCCCAACCCCCCCATCTCCCCACCCCTTAGAAAATATGTTCACTTTCCGAGGATCCCTTTCTCCCTGTGACCCATTGTCCTCCAAATATTATCCTGTGATTTCCTTACTCCATCTATGTCTTCCATTGGGGGAATCTAATGATCATCTTATCACCTCCTCCAAACTCTCTGGCCCCTTCCTCAAATTTCTTCCCACATGTCCGATTGTAGGCTTTCCCACAATCCTCTCTCTTTCTCCCCAGAAATGGTTGTCAGATCCTGCCATTGAATTAATCTGAAGATGACGGAGACCCATTTTTATGATTCCAAAGTGCAAGATGAGTCCCACCAATGCCTCTCCTCAGCTGCCTGTTAAAATGAAGTCTACTTAGATAAGCACAATGTAAAAGACTTTCACAGATAAATTCACTGCATCTCATTCTCAGTTGTAATCTACACCAGAGGAAGTGCCTGTGAGAGCTAAGACTACAACAACACAACACTGATTCACTGTGATGTATGCTTCCTGGGTTTACATGATTATGAACTTATCATCTCATTTTATCGAAAAAAAATGTGTGGAAGCTGTTTTGGGCTGGGTGGGAGGTAAAAATTTAATTTCTAAAACATGTATCCAACTTCTCTCAAACACACACACTTCCAGTTTAATAAAGATGGAATAGATATAGGTGCCCACTTTATTCCCAGCAAGCAGATTGTGTTTACTTTTATATTTTAATCATCTTTGTAACCTCAGATTTATTCTCTTTTACAGCTTTAACACTGACAAGTTGGATCTCGGGCACCTTGAAAGCTAAAGAGACGTGGAAGTCAGTTATGTAATTTCCAGCACTGCTTGTGGGTCCAGAAGAGCAGTGTTTTCCTTTCCCCACCCTCTTTAGCAAATATGTTCACTTTCCGAAGATAAGATTCCCTTTTCCCTGTGATCCAGATAAATTCACTGCATCTCACTCTCTGTAATCCACATCAAAGGAGGTGCACCTGAGAATTAGGATTACCACAACTTAACACTGATTCAGTGATGTAAACTTCCTGGGTGTTCATGATTATGAATTTACCATCTCATTTTATCGATAAAATGTGTGAAGATGGTTTTGGGCTGGATGAGAGGGAATGAGCATGATACCATAACACCAACTTTGTGCATTTGAAAATACAAAGAGGCCAAAGTAAATTTAAAGGTTGCATTTTTTTTTGTCTACTACATGCTAGGTAGATAAAGTGTGATTTTACTAAAACTGGGAACGAAGCTAATTTTAACTCTATTCATTCTGCATTTCTCCTCTAATAATGCATGACAACAGTGAAGGCAAATTGTCTATGCCTGTAGCACAATATTTGTTGTCCAGACAAGCTGTCTCATGTCTTTTCAAAGCCAGGTTACTAAGTAAGATGTTACCTTCTGTAGGCTTTAGATTGTAACGTGATTATTGGAAACAGGATTGATATTCACAAAATAAATGTCTCCTGTGGTCTTTAACTGGAGTGAGAAGAAAGTGAGGCGAAGTAAAATGAGCTGTGATGATCAGGATGCTTAAGATTTCTCTGCATGAATGAGCAAAGATACACAGTGACCTCCATATTCATCCTGTAAAGAACTTCCCACTGTGTTGCTTACTACTAGATGGCAAATCTTATCATATTTCCATGGTTTTGTAATAAATTCAAGTACCATATGTCAAACTGAAAATTTCTCAACACAAATTTTGCATACAGTGCTGTTGTGGTGCAACCTGTCCTCCTCTAACACTGAGTCACCTATTTGGATGACTTTCAATTTCTGCAGTGTTTAGACTTGAGAAAGAAAATCTCTTTGGAATGTGGTTTAGTGTCTTTACAATGACAATCTCAGAAAGCATTTACCCTGCTATCGGTCTAGGCTAACCATAAGACTGAGGATTTACTGCAATTTTTGACAGCACTAGAAAGCAATTGCAGCGAAATTAAATGACTGCATAATGCTGTATCTGGAGCCTAAAAAGGAAAGTCATGTGGAAACCTTTAAATCAAACAGTTTTACCAATCTGCAGTGTGTTGCTGTTTCATGTATCATAGAATCATAGAACCCATACAGTGCAGAAAGAGGCCATTCAGCCCATCAAGTCTGCACCAACTGTCTGACAGAGCATCGTACCTAGGCCCACCCCCTGCACTATCCCCACACATTTACCCCACTAGTCACCTAACCTGCACATCTTTGGACTATGGGAGAAAAACAGAGCACCTGAAGGAAATCCATGCAGTCACAGAGAGAATGCACAAACTCTGCACAGCCATGGGGAGATCTTGAGTCCCTAGCACTGTGAGGAAAAGGTGCTAGCTGCTGTGCCACTGTGCTTCCTGTAGGGAATAACCCCACTGCTGTGTGCAAACAGATCAGGACATTTGAAATCCATTTGGACCTTGATATTCCTGATGATACTCTTAAAAACATTTACATTTCTGCCACAGAACAGGAAACCGCAAGGATCTTTTGTTTTTAACTAGCGATGCTCTTGATCAAACTGAATACTACAATCATTTATGTAAGGGGAGAAATAGAATCTCTGCTCTAATTTGCAAGAAATTAGAAGCCATGAATAGAAAATGGTTACTAATAAATCTAATAGGGCAAAAATGAGCAATTCCTTTATGCTGAGAGTGATTGGGATATGGATCTCACTAGCACAGGCAGATAGCTGAGAATGCTTCCAAGTGAAAAGCAGATGAGCTAATGAGACAAAGGGAAATAGTTGAATGGATGAGGTAAAGTGGCTAGGATGGGGAGAAAACTCAGCACACACAGCAATGCTGACTTATTGGACCAAATGGCTTGTTTCTCTGCTACACAATCCCTATAATAAAATAATTCTTTGCAGTTGGAATCAGTATTTGACTACTTTAAATACTTAAGGCGATGAATGAAGAGGTTTAAATTCAGCCAGCGTATGTCAAAGGGGAATGTGGATGCATGTAAAAAGATGAGGAAAGATAGGGGAAATGTTCTTATAAAATATAATAACCAAAAAGTTCAGAAAAAGAGTTGATAAATTCTGGGAAAAAGAAGTTTCTAATCTAAAAGATTGTAGGAAATAACAGACGTTAAGATCAAAAGATAAAAAACAGATTTTATTTATTAGTCATGACAGCCTTACATTAACACTGCAATGAAGTTACTGTTAAAAACCCCTAGTTGCCACACTATTCAGGTACACTGAGAGAAAATTTAGCATGGCCAATCCATCTAACCTGCATGTTTTTTGGACTGTGGGAGGAAACCAGAGCAAACCCATGGAGACACAAGGAGAACATGCAGACTCCACACAGACATATAGTTAGGTTGAAGGAAAATGCATTGCATAATTGTGTATGTGTGCTGCTCTCAATACTGTGTAATCATGCTAAGGCAGGAACTTGTGTCCCTTAATGTGAAATGAAATGTGTGAGAATAAAATGACTTCCACTTGAACAGGATGGAAGAAATTTTTTTTATTTTATTCATCACAAGTAGACTTACATTAACACTGTAATGAAGTTACAATGAAAATCCCCCAGTCACCTCATTCCGGTGCCTGTTCGAGTACACGGAGGGAGAATTTAGCATGGCCAATCCATCTAACCAGCACATCTTTCGGACTGTGGGAGAAAACCAAAGCACCTGGTGGAAACCCACGCAGACAAGGGGAGAGTGAGCCGGCTCTGCACAGACAGTGACCTAAGGCGCTCAGAGTAAAAGGCAAAACTTATCCCAGGTATAATACGTCCGGACAAAGTAACTAGTGAAATTATTGGCTTTGGTAACATTTATTACATGTATTTAGTGCCCTGAAAATATGAAATGGTTTTATTTTGCACAAATCATAATATGGATACTGTGCCAATGGCATGGTCTTTCATTGAAAGCCATCGTCAGCCAAAGTGGTTTATTCTCATTTGAAAGATAGTTTCTTGTTGTTACTGATGCAGTGCAGGATGGATGCGTCAGGGCAGCAAAGTTCTTAGTTTAAGCTTATTTATTAGTGTCACAAGTGGACTTGTGTTAACACTGCACGAAGTCGCTGTGAAAAATATTAAGGAAATGATTTACGAGTTCATCTTAAATGTAATCAAGAAGTTCTACAGTGCTGACGTGAACGGCTCCTCCCTGGGTGTTGAACACTGTTCCTGGAACTCTGGGCCGCCTGTTGCATTTAGTTGCCAGGAGCGTTAAAGCGTCTTCCTTTTTGGTGCCCAGAGTACGAAGCCAGAAGCAGTTGCGCTAAACACTGACTGATGTAAAATTACATTGTCAAGCAATGCTGCAAACGCTCCGTTGCCATTCAAAGTCAATACGCGTAATTGTATTCACAATTTCAAAAATTATTTCTGAAGAAATACTGACCATTTCATCCAAAGATAAGCATGAACATCAGGTTCGAGTATAGCATCTTAAAGCACTTTCACCGTGCTTGGGATATTGGTAGCTGCAGCAAGTAGTTAATCATCCAGTTCTGGAGTTATTTTACTGTGTACATTTAATTAGAATTGAAATAATTCGTTTTGCTTTTTCAGCCGTTGATTGAAATCAATATGTAGATAAAAAATGACGAAAACCATTTATTATTTGACTTATTTTGTTTGGAATTATTCATTCTTATTACTAATCTCATGGTAGTAAATATATTGAAAACTGTTCTGTGCAAAAACATTAATTTTAATAAAAAAGCACCCGAGAACAGGACAAGGACATAATGATAGTCATTTAAAGTCAAATATTTGATCATTTCTGGGGTTTCTATTGTCTCAATGCTTAAGCCTAAAATACAAGAGTCAATAGAAGAAATAGATGAATTATTTCAGAGCAATATAAACATAGACTATTTCCTTTTAGCATTCGGTATAAAATGGAATAAAACAGGTTAATTTTTAACTGATAGAAGAAGTAGGGTGCAACTTTTATCGCTAACATAATAACGTCAACTCTTAATACTATTTCTAAGTTTTTACACACTCCGGGTGTAAGTTTTGGCATGAGTTATAAACGCGGCTCCTGGAAATCTTTAAGATTGTGGATTCCTTCGAAGTAATTTTGCAAGGCTATTCGTTGGCTAACGTTAAAGAAATTGAGTGTGCACAGAGTTGATGATCTGATAAACTGGAAAGCAGCCGTGGGGAATCGAAAATAGTTTTTATGTGATTTGGCCGATACCAAATTTTCAATGAACAACATCGTGGTGCTCGCCGTCATGCGATGGACTAGTTTAAATATTAATCACCGCGATGATGAATCACTCCTTCACTTGTCTTGTTAACAGTGCTGTCGAAATTGTTATGAACATTTCGGAACAGCCAAGATTAAGGAAATGAAAAATTGCACCACACTATTTCACCAGCTTTTTCCATCTTAACCCCAGCCGGAATCTGTTTTGGAGAACTCCAAACGTGCAGCCATACCTGAGCATGAAGGAGTTCCTTATTTTTAAAAAGTCTATCTGAATTATAATGTTCAACCGGAAGGTTAGAATTACAGCCTTTAGCCTGCTTCGTGGCTTCTTGGAATCGGTTCATTGCACTCCTACTTCTGAGTGAGAAATTGTGATTTAAACTCCCTACAAAATTTCAATGCAAAATCCCGGTTAAGGGTAGTGAAAAAATACAGTGCTCTCTACAATAAAATATCAAATCAAGGCCGGGTGAGGTGTGTGATAGATCAGTTAAAATAGCAGTATCCCCGCCCCCTGTTTTTCAGCTATTATTAACCCTTCAGCCAACACACTAACTAGATATTGTCTAATGCTGTTTATGCGACCTTCCCGTGTGCAAATTCGCTATGCTTATAGACGACAATGTAATATTTCCAAAGTGTTTTTTGGGAAGAATGAGGGTCGGGAGGGGGCGGGGGGTGGCTATAATGCGAAATAATATTCAGACTTTTTTCAACCTGATTCGAATTTGTGAAGCTAACCACTAAGCAGTAAAGTGTTTAATCAGTGAACGCACAAATGTTTGCAATGATTGGAAATGAGGAGAAACAAGCCACAAACAAAATACGAATAACTCTGCAGAATGATCCAGTAAAACCATTTCTCATCAGAACCAAACAAATGTGTGACAAAATGAAAGTAAAGTTTTACAACACCAATTTTAAATCCAACCAATTTATTTGATAGTAAATTCGCGAGCTTTCGACTCTATGGCCTTCATCAAGCAAATCTGCATTTGCCTGACAAAGGCCATAGAGTCGAAAGCTCGCGAATTTACTATCAAATAAATTGGTTGGATTTAAAATTGGTGTTGTAAAACTTTACTGAGTTTACCCCGGTCCAACGCCGGCATCTCTACATCATGACAAAATGAAAGACAGCCTTGTTAATTATCCATCTAACTGCTATTGTTCAAGGACACCTCTGTGTGGAATTACATTGTCACCCCATTCTATATTATAATTTTATGTCATACCTATCGATAAAGCATATGGCTAAAATGAATGGTCGCACCTGAAATGGTGGATCATCTTATTTTGACTGTAACCTGGAGCTAACGAAGTTCCCCCATGGTGTGTGGGTTGAAGCACCTCATCACTCAGGACCATAGGCAGAAAACAATTACAATTATACAAGTCTGCTTTTTAATTCATTTTATTGTAAATGCAAGATGATTATTCTAAGATGTTGCCAAGAATAGTTACAATACAAAAAGTCATACAGTTGTGTCTCTGATGGAAGAATTTGTCTTCTGCTTTCCCCTGCCTTTCCACATAGTTCTGCGCATTCTTGCTTTTCAGGTAATAATCTAACTCCCTCTTGAATGCATGGATTGAAGCTGTCTCTACACTGTCAGGGGTGCATTCCGGATCCCTAACCACTCACTATATGAAACTTCTCTCCTCATGTTGCCATTGCTTCTTTTGCCAATTATCTTAAATCTATACTCTTGGCTTCTCAATCCTTTCCCCAATGGGAACAGTTTCCCTCTCTACTCTGTTCAGATCCTTTATGATTTGAAATACCTCTGTCAAATCGTCTCTTGGCCTTCTCTTCTTCAAGGAAAGCAGTCCCAACTCTTTAAATCTCTATAACTGAAGTTCCTGGAACGCATTCTCTTGATTCTTTTCTGTATTTTCTGTAAAGTTTTCATATCCTTTCTGAAGTGTATCACCCAGAACAGAATGCAGTGCTTCAGTTAGGGCCAAACCCGGTGATTCATACAAGTTTAACATAACTTCCTTGCTTTTGTACTCTGTACTCCTAGTAATGAAGTGTAGGATGCTGAATACTTTATTAACTGCTCCCTCAAGCTTCAATGACTTACACATATATATCCAGACTCCTCTTTAACTCGTTTTAAAATTGTAGCCTTTATTTTATATTCACTGTCACATTCTTTCTACTTAAATGAATCACCTCACACTTATCTGAATTAAATTTAATCTGCTACTTATCTGCCAATTCCACCAACGTGTTTATATCCTCTTGAAGTTCTACACTGACCTCTCATTGTACACAATGCATTCGTATCATCCACAAATTTTGAAATGCTATTCTGTAGGTCATTTATATGTATATAGCAGGAAGATCTATATATTTTCCTCTAGTCTGAAAAACATCCACTAGCCATTAACCAAGCTTTTTACACAGAGGGTAGTGGGTGCCTGGAACTCGCTGCCGGGGAGGTAGTGGAAGCAGATACAAAAGTGACTTTTAAGGGACCTTTCTGACAAATATAGGAATAGAATGGAAATAGATGGGTATGGTCCCTGGTAGAGTAGGGAGTTATAGTTCAGTCGGGCAGCATGGTCCGTGCAGGCTTGCAGGGCCAAAGGGCCTGTTCCTGTGCTATAATTTTCTTTGTTCTTTGTACCGAGTTTTCCCTCACTCAGGTAATTTTGTATCCATGTTGCTGCTGTCCTTTTCGTTCCATGGGCTATCGCTTTGCTCATAAGTTTGTTGTGAGGCACTTTATCAAGTGCCTTTTGAAAGTTCATGTAGACCACATCAACAGCATTACTTTCATCAAAAAGCTCAAGTAAATTAGTTAAACATGGTTTGACTTAATAACCCCTTGTTGGCTTTGTTTAATAAATACATATTTGCTCATTGGACTATTAATTTGGTCCAGAATTGATGTTAATATTAATACTAACAACTAATGAATTAATAACACTCAAAATAGAAATGGAATGTGTTATCACATGCAGCTTCCTTCAGGCTCAGGTGTTGTCAGGACCCTGTATCCTGGAGCCTGGGCTGGGTTGAACTGTTGCTAAACATGTTTGTCCACAACTAATTTCTCAGTAAGATAAAATGTTGTATTTCACCTTGCTTACTTAAAGACATAAACTGTTTGACGATGACAAAATTAGAAGCAATAGCAGGTCTAATCCACTTGGACATTTAAAGATCAATAGAGATCTATTCTAGCATGTGTCTGCTTCACATTTAATCTGTGTATTTGTGTCTGAGAGCTCAGTTATACCCTTCAAGTTAGAAAATATTTGACTTCTTAATTTAGGCTAACACTTCAGTGCAGCACTAAGGGTTACTGCATGACTGGTAATTTTATGAAACTGGGGCCAGAAGAGGAAATGCTGGAAAATCTCAGCAAGTCTGGCAGCATCTGTAAGGAGAGAGAGCTGACGTTTGGAGTCCAGATGACCCTTTGTCAAAGCTTTTTCAAAGGGTCATCTGAACTCGAAACATCAACTAGTTTCTCTCCTTACAGATGCTGCCAGACCTGCTGTGATTTTCCAGCATTTTCTCTTTTGGTTTCAGATTCCAGCATCCGCAATAAATTTGCTTTTATGAAACTGAGGCCCTGTCCCCTTCTTTAACAGAGGCACCCATACACTCTGGTGATCATCATTCTCTTTTCCAACGCCACCAAAAACATTTTTTTTTGCTTATTCAATTAAGTGTTTGGAGACTTGATTGTGCACAGATTGACTGACATGGTTACAACACAGAGGGAGACCATGTAGCCCGTCGGGTCTAGGTCAGCTCTCTATACAGAGCAACTAGTCCCACTTCCCCCAGCCTTTCACCCAAAGCCCAGCAATAATTAGTTTTCTCTTCGGATAATTATTCAATTCACCCTGAGATCCTTGATTGAATCTTTCTCCGCCACTCTCGCATTCTACATCCTAATCACTCGCTGTGTAAAAAAAAAACCTTTATTCTCATGCTTATTTATATGATAGTTCAGAAGTGATTCATTAATCGGGAAGTGTTCGGAAGTACATTGTGAACGGGAATTCTGTAAAATATTTGCAAGTGTTAGAAGACATTCGGGTCCTACTTTCTTCCACCAAAGATCTACAATTTGTCCAATGAAGTTCTTCATTAAAAAAAATTTAATTAGCTGAGAAAAGTTCCTTCACGCTCTCTTCCAGAAAGCAAACCCCGTCAAACTCCACTATACAGCTTAAACGTGAACAGTTACTTTCCTTATAATTGCATCCCCCAATGGTCAATGTCCCAAGGCTCGTGTATCAAAACTTTTGATTGTCTTTGTTTATGAACTGTGTAATCCAAAAGATTCCTTCCTAATTAATATTCATCAGCCCTTCAATAACATGCACATTGGTTGCATTAGTTGAACGCTACAGTCATATCCACTCATTTTAGGGGAGATATCTGACTTCAGGAAACTTTTCAGTGTAAAGTCTCGATTTCTTATCTGCGCCTTCAGATACTTGTGCCTCCTTTAGTCCGTCTCGCATTTTAAACGCTTGCATCTGTCTCCTGCGAGCTGGGGACGCGGGGAGTACTTCTGCCACTTGCAATTTCACGATTTAGTTTACAACTACTTGCAGTTAATATTTAGATAATAGTCATCTGTGTGTGCATTTTAGATTATTTTATGGACGTTGTATGTGGACGTGTCTGTATTAAGATTGTGTAATTGCGAATCTCTGATAATCTCACTGCCCAAGGAGCCACCTTCAGAAATATCAACTCGCAAATCATTGGTTTCACGGTAAAATCTCCGCCCCTCCACAACTTATTCGTTCTTTGATTGGTGAAATCGCGCCCCCCTGATCCCTGGTTGGTGCCGTCTCTCTATATTTGCACTGGGGGCTGATGAGCCAAGTACAGAAGTATTTTTTTGAGCCTTAAGATTGTGATTGACAGAGAGAGACAGACAGACAGACAGAGAGCAACCCCCTTGAAAGTAGCAGGCTGTAAGCGGTCAGATCATAGTGTTTTGGCTGGAATGAGTATTTCTGAGGCCGATTACTGCGGTGTAGAGGATTCGCAGCCCGGGGGCTCTGGCTTGGACACGGCCGCTTCTCCATGGGCTCAGGGGGAGAGTCCTGCCTCTCAAACCCGACTCACATCAGCTCAAGCCGCGGCTAAATCGGAGGGCAAAGCGGACGTCGAATCCCGGATCAGGCGCCCCATGAACGCGTTCATGGTCTGGGCGAAGGACGAACGAAAAAGGCTGGCTCAACAAAATCCCGACCTGCACAATGCAGTACTGAGTAAAATGCTGGGTAAGCCGAGAGATTGCTCAATTGCTGTTCAGGATATACACACCATAGAGGGATATTAGAAAGTGGGAGAGTGCAGTAAAGAATTGATGGACTGATTAGGCTGAAAATTCAGAAGTGGCCGTTTTCAAGATTTTAAGAGGAAATTGAATCAGAAATCGAATCGCTTAAAATACCCGAAATAAAGCCAACCCTAGAAAGAGTGGATGTTAAAATTGGTGTGGGAAATGTAACTCTTAAACCTTATCAAAAGTTGGCGACCCCTCCCAGGAGTTTTAACAAGTATTTATATACATTCATTATAATTCCCTATGAGTCGATTTAGAAGCAAATAATAAAAGCAAATGACTGCTGGAATCTGAAAGTAAAAAAGAGAAAATGCTGGAAAATCTCAAAAGGTCTGGCAGCATCTGTAAGGAGAGAAAAGAGCTGAGGTTTCGAAACCCTTTGTCAAAGCTTTGTCAGCATCTGGAAGGAGAGAAAGCTCCTGACAGATGTTGTCAGACCTGCTGAGATTTTCCATAGATTTTCTGCTTTAGATTCGAAGAAATGCATTGTGTCGGGGGGTCATGGAGGAGAGGCTGGAGGTGATTGTTTAAATTAGGCATGGGTCTCAGAACTGTTTGGAAAAATACAGAGTTTTAATTGTAATGGAAACAAGCCTTGCGATGATTCATTGGGGATGGTATAATATGAAGTCGCGTGAAACCTTCAAAAGCAGAAACCAAGATTACATTCCAGAACCTGAAATTGTGACACATCATCCAAGCAGAAAGCCAACCAGTGATCGGATTTATTACTAAACATTAAATTGGAGTGCAGAGATGTTATTGTTGTATCCTGACAGAAGAAGTTAGATTCGAAGCTGTCAGTGAATGGAGGGAATTGTGTGAATTGAAATGTCATGTTGCTTTCACAGGGCAATCTTGGAAATCTCTTCCTTTCGAGGATAAGCGCCCGTTTGTGGAAGAGGCGGAGAGACTCCGAGTCCAGCATCTGCAAGACCACCCCAACTACAAATACCGACCCCGGCGGAAGAAGCAGAGTAAGAAAGTCAAACGGATGGAGACCAATCTCCTGGCCCACAACTTGAGCCAGGGCCACGGCTCTGCCCTGCGGGGTAGCCAGGGGGTTTGCAGCGATGCTTTCAGCAGGAGCCAACACGAGAGGAGACACTCGGGCCAGCAGCAACTCCCTTCCCTCTGTCACTACAGCGATTTGCACGGCATCGGCTCGGAGTTCGACAACTATGGCTTGCCCACTCCAGAGATGTCTCCCTTGGACGTGTTGGACCCGGTGTTCTTTCCCAGCCACATGCAGGAAGACTGCAATCTCAGCTACCGAAGCTACCACATGGACTACAACCGGGATAAAGCAGGCGCCTTGTCCTACTCGGATCAAATCTCCGCCAATGTGGCCGAATTGGTCCGGAATCCGCAACATCTGTACTACAGCCAGCTGTGCCCCGGGGGCCAGGGCGGCATGCCTGTTCACCTGGGACAGCTCTCCCCTCCCCCCGAGGCTCAACACGTCGACAACGTGGAACACTTGGGTCCAACTGAGGTTTGGACAGATGTGGACCGCAGCGAGTTCGACCAGTATTTAAATCTAGCAAGGACTCGTCCGGACGCCTCTGGGCAAACCTTTCAAGTGTCTCTGTCGAAACTGAACCCGAGAGGTGTGTCCTGCGAGGAGAGCAGTTTTATTTCGGCACTGTCCGATGCCAGCAACGCTGTTTATTACAGCGCCTGTCTCACCGGCTAACTCGCAGCGTTCAGAGCTGCCTCTCTCTGTTTTATTTTCAATACATGTTTTAAAAGTTTATTAAACCATTTTTTTTTTGCGATCGTGTATGCTTCTAATTCAGCGGAAATCACCGGTTGGCTTCCAATTTTAGCAGCAGGGAAAATTCAAGTGAAGCAGAAATTGATAAGTCACTGGTTGGAATTTTAAAAAATAACAAATGAAATGGAATTTTTTTTTGATGTCGGAAGCACATTGCTATTAAAAGCGGAAATGTATTAATCAGGGATCATTCCAAGTTGAATATCCTGTTTTGTAAGCCTTCATGTAGCAGCACGTACCAAGTGTGAACAGACTACTGTTTAAAATCCGAAAGAAAGTGTCAATGTTAAATATGTTTTTGTTTACCCTGGATTACCCTCTATTCAGCATTTTGTAGGTATACCAAGCTATTTTAACGCTTTGATAACGTGTTACTCATTTGCGAATGTATAACCTTAATGAAGACTCACTCTGTAAATAGTGAACTCTGTTGTAATTGCGTTTTGTAAATAAAAACCTCTATTTAATAACTATTTCAAATTGTAACACTTGCTTTGATAATAAAACGTCTATTGTGAAATGGATTTGAACACTTCTGATTCATATATTTGTTCACTTTCCAGGTAGTAACATCAGTGTATACAGGGCATTCTCGGTTCCTTTTCAAGCAGCACACACGTTTTTCACAAATAATCTTTTTACTTGCATTATACATACTCCTTAAAGCATCTGTTAGTCAGGAAATTAAGTTTACTTAGGATCAGAAACAATCACAAATCTCTGATATTATCCAGTTCATGTTCAATCATTTTACACTTGCTCTGTGCTGTATATAATACCTCAAATCACATACGATTGGAGCCCAATAATTTAAGCTTGTTTGTTTATTAGTGTTCAAGTAGACTTACATTAACATTGCAATGAAGTTACCATGAAAATCCCCTAGTCACTACACTCCTGCGCCTGTTCAGGTACATTAAGAGAGAATTTAGCATGGCCAATGCATCTAACCAGAACTGGGAGAAAACTGGAATGCCCAGAGAAAAACCACACTGACAGTGACTTAAGTCAGAATCAAACCTGGATCTCTGACGCTGTGAGGCAATAGTGCCAACTTATATGCCAATGTGCTGCTTTTACCACTGTACCACCTTCCTTACACTGCTTCTGTAGAGCTGCACTGTAAGGCTGTTTCTTACTCTAATGCAATTGTCCGACTGAAATAAAAACAGAAAATGCCAGGAAATCGCAGCCCAGGGTGGCATGGTGGCACAGTGGTTAGCACTGCTGCCTCACACTACCAGGGATTCGGGTTTGATTCCCTGCTTGGATCACCATTTGTGTGGAGTCTGCACATTCTTCCTGTCTTTGCGTGGATTTCCTCCCATGTTCCGGTTTCCTCCCACAGTTCGAAAGATTTGCTAGTTGGATGCACTGGCCATATGCCCTCAGTGTAACTGAACAGGCAACTAGTGATTTTCACAGTAACTTTATTGCAGTGCTAATGTAAACCTACTTGTGACACTAATAAATAAACCTTAAACTGTCTGGCAGCATCTGTGAAGAACTCAGTAAGAATTTAGCAACACCAATTATTAATCCAACCGATTTATTTGATAGTAAAAAAGCGAGCTTTCAACACTCCCGTGTCTTCATCAGGCAAGTGCAGTGTTCTGGTCTGCAATAGCACACATCAGCACAGACAGTCAGAGATTGCTGATTAGAATGCGAATCCTTACATCTAACCTGCTATTCAAGTGTTAAAGTGGCTAACAATGTGTGTGAAGGGGATCCTGAGCATTGTTAGAGAGTTGTGTATTTTCTCCAGACAGCACAGTAAGTGAGGTTTTTTGCTAACCCAGGCAAGTTACGGGGGTTACAGATAGTGTGTCATGAAGCCAAGATCCCTGTTAAGACCGTCCTCATGTGCGGAGCTTGGCTATCAGTCTCTGTTCAGCGACTCTGCGCTGTCGTGTATCACGAAAGCCCCCTTGAAGAACATTTACCCGCAGGTCGGAGGCCGAATGCCCATGACTGCTGAAGTGTTCGCCCACAGGAAGGGAACTGTTTTGCCTGGTGATTGTTGAGCGATGCTCATTCATCCGCTGTCGTAGTGTTTGCATGGTCTCCCCAATATACCATGCTTCGGGACATCCTTTCTTGCAACGTATTAGGTAGACAACGTTGGCCGAGTTGCAAGAGTATGTACCGTGCACCTGGTGAATGGTATCCTCACATTTGATGATGTCGTCCATGTCTATGATCTGACAAGCCCTCAGTATACACAGAATTTGCTCAGATGAGGAGGATCGTGACAGACACCTCCAGACACTGAAGGATGCACTCGTGAGAACAGGATATGGCGCTCGACTCATCGATCGACAGTTCCAACGTGCCACAACGATAAACCGCACTGATCTCCTCAGAAGACGAACACGGGACACGGTGGACAGAGTACCCTTTGTTGTCCAGTACTTCCCCGGAGCGGAGAAGCTACGACATCTTCTCCGGAGTCTTCAACATATCATTGATGACGATGAACATCTCGCTAGGGCCATCCCCACCCCCCCACTTCTTGCTTTCAGACAACCGCACAACCTCAAACAGATCATTGTTCGCAGCAAACTACCCAACCTTCAGGAGAACAGTGACCACAATACCACACAACCCTGCCACAGCAACCTCTGCAAGACATGCCAGATCATAGACATGGACGACATCATCAAACGTGAGGATACCATTCACCAGGTGCACGGTACATACTCTTGCAACTCGGCCAACGTTGTCTACCTAATACGTTGCAAGAAAGGATGTCCCGAAGCATGGTATATTGGGGAGACCATGAAACACTACGACAGCGGATGAATGAGCATCGCTCAACAATCACCAGGCAAAACAGTTCCCTTCCTGTGGGCGAACACTTCAGCAGTCATGGGCATTCGGCCTCCGACCTGCGGGTAAATGTTCTTCAAGGGGGCTTTCGTGATACACGACAGCGCAGAGTCGCTGAACAGAGACTGATAGCCAAGCTCCGCACACATGAGGACGGTCTTAACAGGGATCTTGGCTTCATGACACACTATCTGTAACCCCCGTAACTTGCCTGGGTTAGCAAAAAACCTCACTTACTGTGCTGTCTGGAGAAAATACACAATTCTCTAACAATGCTCAGGATCCCCTTCACACACATTGTTAGCCACTTTAACACTTGAATAGCAGGTTAGATGTAAGGATTCGCATTCTAATCAGCAATCTCTGACTGTCTGTGCTGATGTGTGCTATTGCAGACCAGAACACTGCACTTGCCTGATGAAGACACGGGAGTGTTGAAAGCTCGCTTTTTTACTATCAAATAAATCGGTTGGATTAATAATTGGTGTTGCTAAATTCTTACTGAGTTCTTACCACTCCAATCCAACGCCGGCATCTTTACAGCATCTGTGAAGACAGAAACCGAGTTAGTGTCTCGAGTCCAATGTGACTCTCCTTCAGAACTGGATCAATTGTCAGACAAGTTAGCCAAAGTCATTTCACAATAAGTCACAGAGCTGTTAATTGATGCAGTAACAACTTGTCTGTCTAGATCAAAAACTTGTGGCTTCAAGCATCATGCTCAAACTTAAGCACACAATCTAAACTGGCACTTTACTGTTGTACTGAGGCGATTCTGCATTGTCAGACTTTTACATTAGATATTAGGATGATGTGCTTGTATAGCTGGATTTAAAACTTCCTATGATACTAGTTGAAAAAAAGGCATGCATCTATTGTCATAGCCAACATGTAAACCTCAGCCACCCACATGGTCAAATCTGATCTTACTAATTTAGTTCATTGATATTTAAGGATCGTGATGTATGAAATTCATTTTTGCTCACAAAATACCAGTGACTGCACTTTATATAATTCAATGATTGTGAAACTCTTTAAGACACCCTAAGACATGAAATATGCCCTGTTAATGAAAGTTCTCTCACAAAGCTTAACTTCATCATTTTTCAGTCAAGTTGTTAAGTGTGCTAACAAAATCTAGATGACAAACAACATCTAAATAGTTACAGCAAATGTAATGGACTAAAATTCATTAAGACAACCATGGATGGTGTAATTTTGTTTCAAATTTCTGAAGTTCACTTTGTGGGGCAGGATTGTCCAAAAACAGTAGCAAATAACAATTCTTCTTTCTCACTTTTCTTCATTGTACATAATAACACTACTGAAAATGAAGGTATATTCTTGACCTGATAATCTTCCTTTCCCACTGCCAATTCGGCAGTTCAAGACCTTTTCCAATTATGGGGGTGGTTTTAAGCTCAAATGAGGATTATTCATTTCACTGTAGAACAAGCATGAAAGTTCAAGGAACCTAATTTAGTTTTTTTGTTCTCAAATCTCTTCATTGGAGAAGTTTTTGAGTTAGTAAGCACTAACAAAAATCACTTTCTTGGCGGTTCAGAAAGGGAGGTTTCAATTAATCGGACAACAGCCAAGTATCTTGTTTGCTTGACACTTTCTCCTGCTGTTCAACACTACAAATATTTTTTATTTAGTTATTTATTTATTAGTCATAAGTAGGTTTATATTAACACTGCAATGAAGTTACTTGAAAAATCCCCTAGTTCGGTCCTGTTCGGATACACTGAGCTAGAATTTAGAATGGCTAATGTACCCAACCAGCACATCTTTCAGACTGTGGGAGGAAACCAGAGCACCTGGAGGAAATCCATACAGACACAGGGAGAATGTGTAGACTCGACACAGACAGTGACCCAAGTCGGGAATGGAACCCAGGTCCCTAGCATTGTGAGGCAGAAGTACTAACCATTGTGTCACCGGGCCTCCCTTCTTTTCATTCACATGTCTAAATTTCAGTAGATTTATGCTGTGTTAAAAATATATATACAAAAATGGCCCAACTTCATACAGCTTAAAGTAAAAAGAGAAATTGCTAGAAATACTCACAGTTCTGGCAATGTGTGCAAAGGAAGAACTAGAGTTAACATTTTGGATCGGTGACTTTTTTAGGGATTTCAGCATTCCTCAAACCTCTGTACTCATCAAATCCTGAGATGTACACTCAATGCCACGCATTATTGCTTGACATTTTAATCCTCCACTTTGTTCACCCTCTGTCTTCCAACTCCCGCAGCATTCAGATGAAACTGAATGCAAGTTTGAGGAAGAGTGTCCTATCTTTCGATTAAGCATCTTACAGGTTTAGTTAGCACTGCTGCGTCACAGTGCCAGAGATCCAGGTTTGATTTCAGCTTGCGTCATTATGTGGAGTCTGCACTTCCACCATATGTCTGGTTGGGTTTCCTCTGGGTGCTCTGGTTTCCTTCCATAGTCTGAAAGGTGTGCTGTTTAGGTGCATTGGCGATGCTAAATTCTCCCTCAGTGTACCTGAACAGGCACCAAAGTATGGTGACTAGGGGATTTCACAATAACTTCATTCAGTGTTAATAAAAGCCTACTTGTGACACTAATAAATAAACAATAAACTTTTCTGGATTCAGCACTGAGTTCAACAATTTCTGACTGTAACCCCTGATCCCATTCTGTTCCCTTTTTCTTTGAAGGTCCTGTTTGCACTCTCTTGTTTTTTACAATTGCAACAATTCAAGATTCTGCCATTCATACCTCCTTTGACAAATGTTTTGTTGTTTTAAGATACTGCAGATGCTGGAATCTGAAACAAAACAGAAAAATGCTGGAAAATCTCAGCAGGTCTGACAGCAGGAGAGAGAATAGAGCCAACGTTTCGAGTCTTGATGACCTTTCGGCAAAGCCAAGTATGTCAGATTCTGATGAAGGGTCATTTAGACTCGAAATGTTGGTTAAATTCCCTCTCCACAAATGCTATCAGACCCACTGAGATTTTTCAGCATTTTTCTGTTTTTGTTGTTGCTTTACTTGCCTCATTGTCACTCACTGTAGCCTTCCACCACCTACCCTTTTGCCATTTAATCTCTTCTGTCTTTCATCCACTCACACTCTTCTCTTTGGATACCAACTCCCCACCCCATTCTGCTGCCCATTTTCAATTGCTCAGAACATATTACACTTCCCAATTCCATTGAAAAATCATTGACCTGGAACATTAACTCTGTTTCCTTCTTCATAGATGCTGCCCGACTAGCTGCGCATTTCTAGCATTTTCTGTTTTTTATTTCAGATTTCCTGTGTATCAGTATTTTGCTTTTGTCATTTTGCTTGAAGTACATTTCGTATTTACTAACCATCAAGCTGTGATAGCAATGGCCATGGGAAAATAGAATCAATTCCCATTTTATAAATTAGTAATGTGAGGATAAATGCTGTAACTTGAAAATTAGCTTAATTTTTAATTAGTCACAAATAGGCTTACATTAAAGCCACAATGAAATTACTGTGAAAGTCCCCTAGTGACCCCAAACCAGGAATTGAACTTCAGTCCTTAGTACTGTGAGGCAGCAGTGTTATCCACTGTGCCACCACAGTACTAACTATACTGCTCAATATTAGCTATCAACTAACCCAATGTGGTGTAGCACAGCTATAAACTATTCTAAT
Source organism: Sphyrna mokarran (assembly GCA_024679065.1). Lineage (NCBI taxonomy): Eukaryota > Metazoa > Chordata > Chondrichthyes > Carcharhiniformes > Carcharhinidae > Sphyrna > Sphyrna mokarran. Next base: position 51,404,074 of record JAGIQG010000016.1, read on the forward strand.
AGAGTATCATGTGTGGAGTTTGCACATTCTCCCTGTGTCTTGTGAGTTTCCTTTGATTTGATTTAATTTATTAATACCACATGTATTAACATACAGTGAAAAGCATTGTTTCTTGCACGCTATATAGACAAAGCATATCATTCATAGAGATAGACAAAGCATATCGTTCATAGAGAAGGAAACAAGAGAGCGTAGAACATAGTGTAACAGTCATATCTAGAGCATGGACAAAAATCAATTTAATGCAAAGTAAGTCCATTCAAAATCCTGACAGCAGCAGGGAAGAAGCTGTTCTTGAATCAGTTGGTACATGACATCAGACTTTTGTATCTTTTTCCTAATGGAAAAAGATGGCAGAGAGAATGTCCGGGGTGCATGGGATCCTTAATTATGTTAATTGCTTTGTCAAGGCAGAAGGAAATATAGATAGAGTCAATGGATGGGAGCTTAGTTTGTGTGATGCATTGGCCTACATTCACGACCTTTTGTAGTTCCTTGCAGTCTTGGACAGAACAGAAGCCATAGCAAGCTATGATACAACCACGCTACAACCATGCTTTCTATGGTGCAAATGTAAAAGTTGGTGAAAGTCATAGTTATATGCCAAATTTCCTTAGTCTTCTGAGAAAGTAGTGGCAGTTTCCTCCCACACTCCAAAGATGTGCAGGTTGGTTTGATTGGCCATGCTAAATTCCTCCTTAGTGTCAGGGGGACTAACAGGGTAAATGTATGGGGATGGGGATAAGGCTTGGTTGGGATCGTTGTCAGTGCAGACTCGATGGGCAGAATGGTCTCCTTCTGCACTGTGGATTTTACAATCTAGAACTAAGAGATGTAAAATTGTTTTAATCAGAAATAACATTTTCAACCATCAGTTTTATTTTATTAAATAGCTTTATTTGTTTAGCTTCTTTCAGTTGATGGCCCATATGCCAGAAATTGTGAGTTCAGTCATCATAATCAAGGCTGATACTCCAGTGCTGTAGTGAGAAGATAGTGCAACGCTGGAGCCGCCATACTTTAAATTCTGAATAGATTCCCTGGCAGCAAGTTAGAAATATTTCCATTTTAAATATATTTAACTTTAATTGCTATGTGATAATTGTTCAGTCACCAGCACTAAATGCTGCGGATCTGATTTTCTATGCTTCACTTGCCCACTAGAAAGTTTCAATTAAATTCAAAATAAAATTAAGGTTGAACCATCATGTTGTTGTGGAGAAGCTGCCCATTTTAAACCTTGAATCAGTGCATTCAAATTATGGGTGGATATTACACATTTGTTGTGTCATGCAGCCTTGCTGGCTCTGAATTAGCACGTGGTTTTCTTTTCAGTCATGTGTGGAAATGTTTCAGCATTCTGTATCTGTAATTACAATATCTGATGTTAAATTCAAAACAAAGCAAGATGCAAAAAAGATTTGTGGACCCGAATCTGAAAAAATAGTCTTCCTGCTGAGTAGCTAAATATTGACAAGGAATGTAAAAGTGGAGAAATCAGCAGGATGCACCACTGAAGGCATGGGGGAAATAAAAGGTAGGATGCTGTGATGAGTCATCTGATAGGGAAATTGGATCTGTAGAGATGTGATTTAGGGAGGCAATGTGAATAGCACATGCCAGTGTGACATTTAAATGTTAACCATTGACGCTAAACCTTTTAGATGTCAATCTTTTCGTCATTACTTCATCTTGGGTCATCATCTCGCCTTTCCCCAATTATCTTTATCAGAGTTTGATTATCTTCCCTGTGACATTTTAGTAATTATATAGCAGTTCCTCTGCTCACATAGGATAATATTCGGCATCACTATTTTGCTGGAAATGCAGTATTCTTCCTCGAAAATGCATGGCAGAGAATGAAGATCATAGCTCTTTCGAACCAGTTCCACACAATAGTCCAACAGTTCTGTTCTCTACTTTACCTTCCTGAAAAATTGTATTTACAAAAGATGTTAAGATTGGCAAATAATTTAAGACTTCAGATTGAAACAGACCAAATTATGTTGACAAGTGTGTGGTTATATTCAACAATTTATTTTGCAGCATTGGTCGACACCAAGAATAGCAAAATTGTCCTAATAATTTAGGACAAAGGTGTGCATGAAATAATGAATATCACTCAGCCCATTTATCATAACCATTTCTAAAAAGCTATGGTACTGCTCAAATCATTTATTTGCTTTCATAGGTAAAGTTACAAAGACTAGGGAGATGGTAAGTAACAATGTGAATCCATATAAATCTCAAAATTCTGGTTAACATGGAATTATAACATTTTCGTTCATTTAGCAATATATTTGACTTGTATGGGTAGGATGAATAATTATTGTTAGGTGTTTGCATAGCTTTCCTTCTGGTGGTCTGGTTTCCTCCCACAGTCCATAGATGTGCAGGTTAGGTGCATTTGCCAAGTTAAATTGCACCTTACCATTCCAAGATGTGTAAAGTAGGGGGATTAACCATGGGAAAAGTGTAGGGTTATGGAGATAGGGTGTGGGAGAGGATCTGGTTAAGATACTCTGTCAGGGAGTCAGTATAGATTCAATGAGCTGAATGGCCTCTTTCTCACTGTACAATTCTATGATTTTATAAGGCAGATACAGAGGGGTGGGCACCCTATTTGAACTTTAAACTGAAGTGATAACCCCCTCTGCCATCCTCTGCTTTTCTTCCACCTAGTCCCCACAGCAATGCCGCTGTGATAGTAGGCTACTCAAACATACATCCAACCTTACATTTACTAGTAGGTATCACAGGATAATGGTTATACATTGCAGTGTACTTGCTAATTTTCCTCATTCCTACACTCCAAGGTAGCTGAAACCAACACTGTATTGTCACCGTTGTCATTGCTGAGATCAGGTTAATCCATTTAGATGCTAAGCTGTTCAGCATTCCATGTTCAATTTGTTCTTGCTTTATTTCTTCATACTTCCTATATCATCAATTTTCTGCCATCATCTATTCTGTTCTCAAAGACATTGTTGATTCCCTACTGAAATATGATTCCACAAGTAATGGGCACCAACTGGCAACTAACCTAAACTATCTCATGTCTATCTGAACATTGACCTCCACTATGCTTTCCTGAAGAGTAATGGAGAACATGCCTCTGTTTACTGAACAGGAACAAAGCAGAAATCTTCAACAGCTTCATGTTTTTAGGTGACCAGATCACCAACAATCTGTCCTGGTCCCCCCATGCTGACACTACAGTTAAGAAAGCCCACCAACATCTCAGAAGACTAAGAAAATTTGGCGTATCAACTACGACTCTCATTGGCCTATACAGATGCACCATAGAAAGCATTCTTTCTGGTTGTATTACAGCTTGGTATGGCTCTTGCTCTGCCCAAGACCACAAGAAACTACAAAAGGTCACGAATGTAGACCAATCTATCACACAAACCAGCCTCCCATCCATTGATGCTGTTTATACTCCTCACTGCTTCAGAAAAGCAGCCAGCATAATTAAGGACCCCACACACCCCAGACATTCTCTCTTCCACATTCTTTCATCGGGAAAAAGATACAGAAGTCTGAGGTTATGTACCAATCAACTCAAGAACTGCTTCTTCCCTGCTGCTATCAGACTTTTGAATGGACTTACCTTGCATTAAGTTGATCTTTCTCTTCACCCTAGCTACGACTGTAACACTACACTCTGCAATCTTTTGTTTCCTTCTCTAGGAACGGTATGCTTTGTCTGTATAGCGCGCAAGAAACAATACTTTTACTGAATACTGATACATGTGACAATAAAAATCAAATCAAATCAATCAATGAACAGATTATTGATAGAATGTTTGATCATAAGGCTGATAGAAGCTTAAGGAGGCTGGAATGAAAAGAATAGGAGTAATGCCACTGTTGCATAAAGCTATGGTTAGACTATACCTGGAGTATAGTTCTGTATTCAGTCTTGGCATTAAGTATGACAAATGATAGATTGGTCTTGGAGATGATACAGAACGGATTCACCAGAATTATATCTGAACTAAATTGACCACGTAGACTATGTTGGTAGTCCTTTACCAACTAGAAGCTAAAGGGTGATCTAATTGATGTGTTTAAGAACATTAAAGACTGTTATAATAGAGAAAAATTATATTCCCTGGCAGAAGAGTCCCAATGGAAGGGGGCACAACTGTAAAATTCAAATTAGACCATTCAAGAATTTTGTCAGGATCTCGTGATATGAGATTTAGGGAACCAATGGGAATAGCATAACATTTAAGCGTTGTCAGGGCACTTTTCCTCATGTAACAAGTAGTGAACATCTAGAATCCTGATGCTGAGGCTGGGTCAATTGATAATTTCACAACTGAGATTTATACAGTTTTGTGATGTAAATATAATAAGGAATAATGAACTAAGGCAGATAAAAGGAATTAATTTTAAAATCAGCCACATTCTAATTGATCAGGCTTAAGGGGCTCACTCTCAATCTTATGATTTGGGTGAAAATGTAAAAGATCTCCTCTTCCCCATCCTTCATGAAACTTTCTAACAGGAATTCACTAGACAATAGTCAGGGCAGGGCACTGGAGCTAACATTTAGTTTTTTTTAGTTCAGTAGGCTATTGAGGTTAATTGTACCACAATTGCTGCATCGTCCGTGATCAGCTAACCTAAAGCAGGAATCAAACCTATAAGGTTGGTGGCTCTGCATGCCTCAGTATATTGTCATCAACTTAGGCGTGAAACCCTAAAATGCTTCTTTTTAAAAAGAATGTTTCAAGCTTTACTGTGTGAATGGTAAAGCCTACTGTAACAGTGATGTCATTGCTAACATGTCACTTTTAAGGCAATGTGCCATAGTTGTCATACCCTTCCTTGTAGTGCCAGTAATACTGACTTAAGTCATTTTCACTAGCATCCTGTCTGAGTATTTTACTTGAAGGAAGTTCTTTGTGACAAATATTGAATCACACCATTAGTTTTACGGATAGGCTGTCAGGAAGGAGACAGAGTTAATAGCCATTTATTACTCATTTTCTCATCCTATATTTCCTCATGTATTATACAGAGTTCAGTACTATTTCCCTGACTGAACTACATTTTTTTGATTTTATAAATTATGGAACTTAAAAATATGATATTTAGTAAACATCACAGTCTGGGATGTGTAAAGTCACTTTTGTGTAAAGTTCTTACACAAGCCAGATAAATTAAAGAAAACATCTTGCACTACTGGCCATCCTATAATTCAGTGCTTACAGGCACGTCTTGATTTAAGCACCCACTTTTCCGAAATAGAACTGGTCCTTTATACGTTTAACAACAATATTAGTAGCAGAGGTTCCCTACTAATGAACTGTTAAATTACAGGTGGATTCAGAGTTCATATTTGATTTGAAATCATTCTTATATTTTTTACATTAATCGAGATCTCATTTCCCCCCTTTTGTTCTCAGCATCAAGTTATCATTGGCACGGCTGCATTTATTACATAGCATACGTGGCAGAGAAACAGGCCATTCAACCCAAGCAGTCTGTGCCAATGTTTATGCTTCACTTGAACTTCACTTGAACTTCCACCCAACTTCTCTCGTTAAAGTCCGCGAATATGACCATCTAGTCCCTTCTCCCTTATATGCTTCTCTAGTTCCCCCTTAATTGCTTCTATTAATCATCCCTAGTTTCCCAAAGTGATGCTGGGCCACTTCCTAAAAGCTTCAGTCTTTGTGCGATGGTACTTCCACATGGATATTAAGCAGGGAATTACAGGGTTTTATTTAGCAGCAATGAAGAACTAATGCTCACACTGGGATGCTATGTGATTTGGAGGTGGTGATTTTCTCGCAACCCTGCTGCTCTGTCCTTTTTGGGAGAGAAATTGCAAGATGAGGGAAATGGTGTCAAAGAATTCACTTGGTGAGTGACTGCAGTGCACTCTGTAGACAGAGTATGCCACAGCTACAGGACCCAGTGATGGAAGGTGTTGGACATTGAGCCTAGTGTCTGGTGAAGATCAGTTAACAGCTCTGAGCTGAACAGTATTGAGGCTTTTGGGTGTTGTTGTGGCCTCACCCATCCATGCAAGTGCTGAGTGTTCCATTACTCTCCTGAATCGAACTGTGAAGATGGGAGGAAGTTTTGAGGGGTTTTGAGGTAAGCTAAACATTAGAATACTTAATCTCTTCCCTGCTCTCTCTAGTCCTGTTCGGCTTCTAGGCAAACTCCTCTCCTGCGACACTTCACTGCTTCCACCCACATATCCAGAGAACTTACAACAAATGTACTTGCACAGGAATGTATTATTGATGTAAGGAGACTCAATTCCTAGGAAACACCATGCAGCTGTGGTTCCTGCACATGTGCAAAGGAATGTATTTCCTTCCCACACTGGAACATTACAGACACAGCAGGTACTTAATGAGTATTTGCTGTCAACAAAAGTTATTTCTCTGAAAATGTATTTATCTTTTTCCTTATTTTATAAAGTTTACAAGAAGTCATCAAGAAGATGCAATTTTTTTGCTAACTAAACTGAGATCATTTCATTAACAAATCTGTTTAAAAAAGGATTTCTTACATATACAATTTTAGGTAAAAGATTGACTCATAAAAAGTGATTGAGCTAATTTTCCCATCTTTCACAAAGACTTAAGCACTCAGTTTTCACATTTCACTTCACTACAACGACAACTATATTTTCACTGAGGGGGAAAATCATAAGTCTGTTCAGCGTCTAACAAAGCCAAGTGATGTTCCTGTACTGAGGAGCTTCCTAAATTTTATTTTACTTGTGCGGGACGTTTGATTGTAGTTCTTCAAAACGTGCCTGCAGTGTACAGGGCAATTGGAGTGTTTCTTCTATTGTAATGCATTGCACGTTATGTGAAACAGTTCTCCACTTGTTGCCAAACAGTACGTCTTCCAATTTACTCAAAACAGCACTGAGAGGAATCTGTTAGCATTGTAAAAATTATCATTACCATCAAGTCATTTCAAGCATCTAAAAGGGCAGTTTTGTTATCCAGAACTTTGACCAGGAAAACTGTGCTTGCAGGAACTGTATCTCAGAAACATCAAAGCTGTGATTTCCCCGAGATGTGCTTCCTGCCGCCATTAATTCCTGCTGGGAACACTGGATCACCCCATCATCTCCTGTCAAAGTTCACATATTCAAGCTTCTTGGCTACCATTGCTGTGCTCTGTTTGTTTATGGAATCATTCCAATGCTTCACTTAAATCACTGTCTTAACCTGCACTAAGCGGAAATGGTGTAACTTGGCTTCGCATGTGGTGTGGGATCACAGTTGGCTGGACTTGTTTTTCTCAGTTACACTATTGAACATTCAGAATTTCCAATTCAAAGATAAATTATGTGAGAGATATGCCATTTTGAAATGTCCATTAGGTTGAATCATTATTGTCTCTGTTATCTTCCTTATTTAACATTTTCTGTTCTATATTGTTTTTTGGGGTGGCACAGTGGTTAGTACCACTGTCTCACAGCTCCAGGATTCAATTTCTGACTTTGATTCCTGCTTGGGTCACTGTCTGTATGGAGTTTGCACATTCTCCTCATGTCTGCATGGGTGTCCTTCAGCTGCCCCTGTTCCCTCCCACAGTCCAAAGATGTGTGAGTTAGCTTATTAAGCATCTAAATTTCCTCTTAGCATCCCAGGATGCGTAGGGTTAGAATGATTAGCAGGGTAAATATGTGGGGTTACAGGATAGAGCTAGGGTGACATTATGGTCGGTGCAGACTCGATGGACCATGCAGGTTCAGACAACAGTTGGGAAAGCAAATGCAATGTTAGCATTTATGTCAAGAGAGCTAGAGGGCTAGAGAAGAGATCTACTTCTGAGGTTGCATAAGGATCTGGTCAGACCCCACGTGGAGTATTGTGCACAGATTTTGGCCCCATATCTTAGAAAGGATGTGCTGGCCTTGGAAAGAGTTCAGACAAGGTTCACAAGAATGATCCCTGAAATGAAGAGCTTGTCGCATGAGGAATGGTTGAGAATTCAAGGTCTGTATTGTTGGAGTTTAGAAGGACACAGGGGAATCTTATTGAAACTTCCAGGATACTGCGAGGCCTGGATAGAATGGATATGCAGAGGATGTTTCTACTAGTAGGAAAAACTACAACCAGAAGACATAATTGCAGGCTAAAGGTATGATCCTTTAAAACAGAGTTGAAAAGAAATTTCTTCAGCCAGAGTGGTAAATCTGTGGAACTCTTTGCTGTAGAAGGGTGTGGAGGCCACATCGAAGAGTTTCTCTAAGATAGAAATAAATAGGTTCTTCATTAATAAGGAGATCAGGAGTTATCAGGAAAAGGCAGGAGAATGGGGATGAGAAAAATATCAGCCATGATTGAATGGTAGAGCAGACTCGATGGGCCAAGTGGCCTAATTCTACTCCTATGTCTTAGGGTCTTATGGAATGGCCTTCTTCTGCTCTGTAGGATTTCTGTGTTCCTGTTTCTATTTTTCATAGTCAGTTCCACAGCATTGAGGAGCAAACAATTATGCAAAAAAATTTAAGTCAGTTTTGAAAGGTTGACAAAGATCATGCAGGACCAAGACAAGTCAATGATCATTTGTCTGAAGTTACTGCCATCTATAAAGTGGGTGATGTTTGCTTATTCTGATCATTTGTTGCCAGTCTGACTAATCCTGCTTTCGTCTGATGGGAATGAGAAGTTTGTCTTGGATCCTTTGATCTAAATGGAAATGTGTGTGTACTCAATCAATGCATGCACCATTCTGTCTTCAGTACCACTTGACTTCTTGATACATTATCAGAAGTGACTTCCTGCCACTGAAAATAATACAAGTCCTCAGTCCTGAGTAACTGTTGAGGTACAGCCTGCTATTTAATCATTTCTCAGTCTGTGACTGACTGGAACAGTATCTGCAGTGGTATCAGGTGGTAAGAGATCGAACCATTTGTAGAAGATAAATTTGGTTCTAAGGGAAAAGCAGTTTGGTTTCTAAGTATCAGAACAGTGCTGAATCTTTGAAATTCTATGCGATGCAGGTCTTGCTTTTAGTGACTATATCATGCTTTAGTAAAGGATTGAATCCAGTGCAAAACTGTTTTTTTGTAATATCTGTTTCCAGAGAAACAAATATGAACTGATTTCATATTAGCAAATTATTTCATGTGCTACATTTTGCATTCAATGACAAAGCATTAGCTTTCGAGTAAATGCTACCATCTTGTGCTTTCAGTAGGGGACTATGCTCATAGGAAGTACAGGTCAGAGAGTTGTTACTACATTTTGTAGCCCCTTCTCTAATCTGAAATCTCTTCAAGCTAGGAGAAGTAATCTCTCATGGCACTTGCATATATTACAATGGTCAGACAATGACTTCCTGTGATTCTGATGTGATTCTGACATTATTATAGTGTAATGTCAGCATAGTCACACTGATGACAATATAATAAGAATATAAAGTGTTGCAAAGTTTCAATACCATTTTCAAAGTCAGTCTGACTTCATTTCACAGTGACATTAAATCACTTTCCTTTAATTCTAAAGGTAACAGCGTGGCAAAACAGAACTTAACATTAGTTTTGGTTCTCTCATTTGTACGCATATGCGGCAGCCGCGATTAGCATTGCTGCATCACAGCATCAGGAACCCCGGTTTGATTCCCAAGTTGGGTCATTGTCTGTGCTGGGTCTGCACGTTCTCCCTGTGTCTATGTGAGTTTGCTCCATATTGTCCCACAGTCTGAAAGATGTGCTGGTTAGGTACATTGGCCATGCTAAATCCTCCCTCACAAACAGGCGCTTGCGTTTGGCAACTAGGGGATTTTCATAGTAACTTCATTGCAGTGTTGATGTAAGCCTATTTGTGACAATAATAAGTAAATAAATGTTGAATGGAATCTATTCACTAAGCTGTTTTGATATTTAGATTTATGATATTGAATATGTTGTTTACGACAATCTAACATAGATCATGATCGCCATTACTGAGACTAGCTTTATAAACTAAAATTATTTTTAAGAAAATACATTTAACTTCAACCAGGTGCTCTGGTGGAATTTGAATCATGGCCCCTTTGAATTAGACTTTAGTGACAATACCACTATGCCAACCTCTCCCAGTCAAAAAGTCTATCAGCAATGAATTATATTATAAACATAAAGAGTAGGGAAGCAATACAATTTATAACGAATTATCCAAAGATCTTTTGAACTGAGAAACAGCATAAATTAAGTATGAGCTATTACAGTTAAAGAGGGGCTAAAACACGAGAAAGAGAGACCAGTTGTATTTTGCATTAAACAATAGACCATCCAAGAGTTGGGTGAATCAATACTGAGCAAGAGTGTAATTAAAACATTGAAATAGTGCAATGAACAATAAGAATGCATAAAATAAATTTGAAAGAATAAATACATAGGCTAAATAGCTAGTTTGATTTGATTAAATAGAATTAATGGAATCCATGCAAGTAAATTATATGGTAAATTAAACAACTGATAGCTTTACAGCTTCATGGGCAGCTTGGTGGTGCAGTGGTTAGTACTGCTGTTCAATTCCAGCCTCAGGTCACTGTTTATGTGGATTTTGCACATTCTCATTGGGTGGACCATGGAAAGGTCCATTGGTCTTGGGTGAGATTTTATGCTTTGTTCATCCTGAAAACTGTTTACTTCAATTCCCATGGCGGTCAGGGCGCTAAAATTCCGGTTCTTGTGTATGTGTGGGGATGCTCCAAATTCCTCCTGCACTCCAAAGAGATTGATTGGCCATGTTAAATTGTTCCCTAGTGTCAGTGGGACTTGCAATGTAAAACATGGGGTTACATAGATGGGGCCTGGATGAGATTGTTGTTAGTGCAGACTTGATGGGCCAAATGGTCTCCTTCTGCTCTGCAGGGATTCTATGATTCGGTTGCCTTATTTAAATGATTACAAGATAATCCATTCTCCATTGGATGGCTTATTACTAGGCTTCAAAATAGATTTTTTATTGTTATCAGAAGTTTATTCTCTGAACCTGTACCTCCAAATCCCAAGCAGCCTATATCATCCAACCTTACACCTTCTCAAAGTATAATAATTATTTTTAATGTTTTTAATCAGAATGTACTTCACATTTGTAGAGGTTGAATTCCACTTACGATTTTTTTTTCCCTTTTTATCATTAGCTGCTTGAAGCTTCCTTTAGTTTCAAGAATCATTTACTGCTACTTTGGCATAGTGGATAATGTCCCTGTCTCCAATCTACAAACTCCAGGTTCGAGTCCCACCCTAGGACTTGATGGCCAAAGAAGGTGTTCATAATGTGGCCAAATGGCTAAACATCTACCTACAAAACTTTTCTTTCCTGCCAATGGTAGGAGTGGGAGATACTCTTGATCAGCCCTACTTGAGGGGGAGTAATGCCCATCAAGCTCTAAGCCTTTCATGACAGGTTCGAGACTTATTCCAAAAAATAACTTGCTTTGGAGGAAATGAAAATCTGCCTTGTGCATGACTAGACATTGGAAGACCAACAATTTTGATATAGTCTGAAAATTTGAAGATAACATTCTTGCCCAATATTTAAATCATTTAAGTGTACATAATGAACTAAAGTGATCTGAGCACCAAATCCTGTGAGATGCTGCTACCTGTGTCTCACCACTCTGAGAAACTGTGAAACTGCTTTCAACTCTTAGGGTGGGGTTTTCTAACTGCACTCACTCAAGACCAGAAAATTTCACCCGAGGTCAACAGACCTTTGCACAGTCCATGTCCCATCTGCTACGATTTCTGTGGCAGGCAGGACAGGAACATTCTGTCCTTATTCTCTGCTTTCTCTCTGATAACCAGATTTCCAGTCTATTCCTACCTTTCCCTTCATTTCAGTCTTTAATCTTCTCCAACACAAGTCAAGGTTTTTAACATGTACTGTACATTTCACTGCATTACCCACAATCTGTCACTTACAATATCTCTTATTTCACTTTTAATCCATGCAGTATTACCTCTTCGTCAGTATGTTTCTTTTTTGTAAATATTGAAGTAAAGTAATTACGTTTCCCCAACAATTTTATTCTCCACTAATTCATTACGTTCTCTCCCCAGGAGTTACACTTCATATTTAACAGTTCACTGATTTTACCGATATTAAAAAATAGTGAAGTAGTCAAATAGATTTTTTGAGACATTGATCTTCTTACATCACTGTAGATTATAATTATCCTTCAGAGTTTGCAAGCTATAAATTATAATTTAGAAATAATCTATGTATTTTAGAATTGGTGAGTAAATATTGTTCAGTATGAGCATCTAATGAAGCAGTTCGTATAAAATAGAATCTTGACAGTACAGAAGGAGGCTGTTCTGCCCATTGAATCTGTACGGACCACAATCCCACCAAAGCCTTCTTCTCATAAACCCACATGTTTACCCTGCTAATCCTCCTGACACTGGGGTTAATTTAGCATGGCCAATCAACCATGCTGATTTCGACATTTGTATTCATACTTTTACTTAATCAATGATTGCACCAATCAAAATAAAGTAAAAGGAAGATTTGGACTTCCCTGATAACTTAATTGTTAAATGTATATAGTGCACTGTGACATTGAGTTATACACAGAGCATTCAGATTCTGAGTTCAGCCCTGTCCAGGCATTGATTTATTATCGTCACCTGTATTGGTGTACTGTGAAAAGCTTCGTTTCTTGCTCACTATACAAAGCATACTGTTCATAGAATACATGGAGGAGAAGGAAAAGAGAGAGTGCAGAATGTAGTGTTACAGTCAATTTAATATAAAATAGATCCATTCAAAAGTCTGCTGGCAGCAGGGAAGAAATTGTTCTAGAGTCGGTAGGTATTGATCTCAGATTTTTGTATTTTTCACCTGATGGAAGAAGGTAGAGAAGAGAATGTGTGGATGCATGGTTGATGTCAGCTGGGCTAATGTGTAGAATAACCTCAAGCAGAATTCCAGGTTCTGATTCCTCTCTTAAGTGAGTATTGAACTCAGTTGTGTTGTCTTATAGCTAATTTTTGCCCATGCATAGTAAATAACAGTTGGATGAAGCACTGGAGGGCATCCTGCCCCCATAAGACCATTTCCCACAGCAGTCAGTACTGAAGCAACCATTCTCCATGGAGCTGCAGCTCCATGCATGGCAGAACTTCAGGAGAATCTTGTTTCATGGAGTCATCACCCTGCATGAGGCAGCATGATGGCAAAGTGGTTAGTACTGCTGCCTCATAGCCCCAGGCTTCTGGGTTCAATTCTTTGCTTGGATCACTGTCTGTGTGAAGTCTGCATATTGTCCCTGTCTCTGTGTGGGTTTCCTCTGGATGCTCCAGTTTCCTCCCACAGTCTGAAAGATGTGGTGGTTAGGTGAATTGACCCGAACAGGTGCTGGAATGTAGTGACCAGGAGAATTTCACAATAACTTCACGGCAATGTTGATGTAAGCTTTACTTGCGACTAATAAATTAACTTTAACTTTAACAGGAAAGGAAGTTAGAAAGATGAAGGATGGGGAAGAAAGCCCCAGACAAGTTTTTAAAAAGAGAGAGGATACACAGAGCTCCTTAAGAAGAATAGTGATTGGATTAGAACATGGATAAGCATATTATCTCCACCAGCTTTTGAATATATGTGTCTATTTAATCTGAACTGTGGTTGCTCTATTGACAATGTGGGCAAGAACAATTGAAAATCTTATCTTTGACACCGGATAGAAAAGCATGGTCTCAGACGTCTGCTTATAGGTAACTAAATGCTACCGTGCTTGGTTTTACTGCTATTTGACAAGAGACCGAGTAATTAAGTTGTCTTAGTAATTATCATTTAGCATGTATTGTTCTTAATTACCTTTTAAATGAATTTGGATAAGTAGGAACAGAAAACTCAGCATAATTGACTTCAACCTTGCAGAGCTGAGTTCATCACAGTAATAACTCCAGCATGATACAATGATTTTAAATTAGCACAGCCTCATGGTTAATTGGTAATTTAGATTTTGTAATGTTTCAATTGCAGTGCTACCTAGTAGCTTCAAGCTAATAAAAACATGATGAATTAAAATTTTCACTGACTAAGAACAATGTGGGCTTTGATTTAGCTGTACGTTGGCCTGTTATGGCCCTACCTTTTCTCAGCGACGGTAATGGGACGCCAGAAAATATTCCTAGGAAACAATTCCTGGAAATGGGTTCACCTCGGAATTGTTGCAGCTCATGTTTATAATCTGAAAGCTGGCCAAATGTTCTATTGGTTCCGACAGGTTGTGGTGGGTTGGGTCAGGATGTTGTCTGGGTGCGGGGAGATACTGTTTCCCCCACCCCAAACAACCAATCCTCCAAAGCTGGGATTGGTGCAAATATCAATACACGCCATAAAATTCTCTTAACTGAACAAAAATGTAGCCAAACTGTAAATATCTGAATCAGTTAAGGGCATTTCGGATGGAATTCTCCCATTTTCACTCTTTCACACGGGTTTCAGCCTAATGCTGAGAGCGTCTGTCATGTGGGATTCTCTGTTTGGAGACTGAAGAACCATTTATAAAGGGCATTCTGATCTCCATGTTTGCGGACAGGTTCCCCTTCCCCACAAAACAGAAACAGTGCCCCCCTTCTCCCATGGCAAGGAGGGGCACCACCAACCATCAGCAAAGATGGGCGTTCTCACCTAACCCACCACTCAAATAATTGGTTACCCCCACAATTCAACACAGGCATGACGGTGACCCCACCCCCGTCAAGCTTCTCTCTCAGACACCCACACAACCCTCCTTCCAACTCAGACCACATGCTTCGGCAGTGCCAAAATGCAATGGACAAAGAAAAGTACAACACAGAAACAGGCCCTTCAAGTCTGCACCAATCAGGATGCCCTAACTAAACTAAACAAAATCCTCCTGCCTTTACTCAGTCTATATCCCTCTGGTCCCTCTCTAGTTACATACCCATGCCTCTTAAATGTCTCTAATGTGTCTGTTTCTATTACCTCCTCCTCTGGCAACATGTTCCAGGCACACTCCAACTCTCTGTGTGAAAAATTTCTCCCTTAAACTTTCACCCTTCTACCTTGAATCTGTGCTCCTTGTAATTGACATTTCCACTCTGGGAAAGAGCCTCTGATTATCTACCCTATCTATGCCAGTGATAATTTTGTAGATCTCTAAAGTTTAAAGTTTATTTATTAAAGTCACAAATAGGCTTACATTAACACTACAATGAAGTTATTTGAAAATCCCCTAGTCGCCACATTCCAGCAGCTGTTTGGGTACACTGAAGGAGAATTTAGAATGGCCAGTGCACATCACCTGCACACTTTTCAGACTGTGGGAGGAAACTGGAGCACCCAGAGGAAACCCACGCAGGCATGAGGAGAACATGCAGACACTGCACAGACAGTGAACTAAGCTGGGAATCGAACTCAGATGCTGTGATGCAGCAATGCTAACTACTGTGCCACTGTATTTCTATCAGTTCTCTCCCAGCCTCCGCCTTTCCAATGAAAACAATCCTAGTTTATTCAACCTGTCTTCATAGCCAGCCCCCTTACAACCAGACAGCATCCTGATGAACCTTCTTTGCACTTTGTGGTAGTGTGGCAATCAGAACTGCACACAATACTTTAAATGTGATCTGTCCAAGGTTTTATTTAGCTACAACATGATTTCCCAACTCTTGTACTCATTGCTCTGGCTGATGAAGGCAAGTATGCCATATGCTTTCTTAATGACCTTGGCCAATGTTACCAATGTTAGGGAACAGTGGACCTGCACGCCCAGATCCATTGTGTGTTAATGTTCCTAAGGGGATTCTTCCATTTACAGTATAATTCATGCTTAAATATGATCGTCCAAAATGCATCACTCACATTTGTCCAGATTAACCTCCATCTGCCATGTTTCTTCCCAAATCTCTGATCTATCGATATCTTGTATCCTGTAACAATCCCTGGCACAAACAGCAACTCCACCAGTCTTTGTGTCATCCGTAAACTTACTAATCAGACCCCTTACATTTTCCTCCAGATCATTTATATATACTATAAATAACAGATGTCCCAGCACTGATCCCTGTGGAATACCTAGCTACAGATCTCCATTCTGAAAAACATCCTTTCATCATCATTCTCTGTCTTCAATAACCAAGCCAGCTCTGTATCTATCTAGCTAGTCCACTCCAAATCCCTTGTAATTTTTTGTACCTGTCTGCCATGTGGGACCTTGTCAAATGCCTTACTAAAATCCATATAAACTATATTAACAGCCCTTCCCCCATCAATTATCTTTGTCACCACTTCAAAAAACTCAATCAAGTTAGTGAAACATGGTGTTCCCTGTACAAAACCATGACGTCTGTTACTAACTAGTCCATTTTCTTCCAAATGTGCATATATCCTGTCCTTCAGTATCTTCTTCAAAAGCTTTCCCATCCCTTATCTCAGGCTCATCAGCCTATAATTTCCTGGATTATCCCTGCTTCATTTCTTAAAAAAGGGAACAACACAGGCTATTCTCCTGTGCTCTGGAACTTTGTCTGTGGTCTAAAAGGATGTGAAGATATCTGTTAAAGTCGCTGATACTTCTCCCCTTGCCTTCCTCAGTAGTCAGGGATAGATCCCACTAGCCCCAAGGCTATGTCTCCCTGATTTGCCCCTTGGTACTGACATTCTGGCATGGTGCTTTGAGCCACAAGAGAGGTAAAGGAGGTAGGTCCTTTATCCATTTGTTCCACTGCCACTGCCAGATATGGTAAGTGATATGCAAAGGAGAAAGTGAAACCACTTAACCCCTTTGAAGAAGGCTTAGAATCTTTGTAAACACTGTGGTTAGGGACCATTGGAGGGAGAAGGAGTAATTCCAATGCATTCAACTATGATGGGAAAGCTGACAATCAAAGCCTGTTTCAAGTACTGCACTATGTAATTGAAAGAGCTTAAAGATTTTCTATGGAATAGAGAGGGCTTCAAAGCATGTGGGCTTTCCAAGAAGGCTCAGAGACTTTATATAAAAGCTGGGTGAATAGATAGCTAGTGAACAGCTGTGCAGAAGGGAACAACCCAGTGAAATTGACATCTCTCTGTCAGAGGACTTCAAAGGGGAATGTTCACACCTGTTGGTTCTGCAGAATGGAGTGCTTTCGTCATTTAAAAGCCTGCCAGTTGTCCAGGAGGCATAAAGTGAACAGGCCACTTCAAAGTTCTCACAGCTGACAAGCAGGAATGAAATGCTAAGTTGCCTGAAATCACCATGCCAGGGTTGATCATCAGGTCTGCCAGGGCTGGACGAGACTGTCCGGTCACAGGAATCGCATCTCAGGGAACACTGTGAATATCAATCCCTTGCCCCATGCCTGAGGCCACCCAAACCCCCAGGATCCTTGGAGGACCTCCCTCTGCAGCCTGACAGTGGCAGAGGGGAAATGTTCACTAGACTTATTTCATTGATACCCTCTCAGGGTCCAGCATGCCAGATGTCTGCTAGTCATTACCATAGCCAGTGCCTGCCCCATCCAGTCCCCGATAGGGACGCAGAAGGATGGTGTTGGAGGGCATTGAATTGGATTTCAAGCCTGTTAATGAGATTTAAAACATTGGTTTTGAATAATAATCCCAACTGCTCTGGATGGGAATTTGATGGGGGCTGGCAGGGTGGGTTGAGTGAATCACGATTGCCTTCACACCTGGTGGGAAACAAGACTTTTTTTGGTTGATGCCATTTCCGTAGGGCTGTAGAATTCCCCTCTTAATTGCAAACTTTCCACAGCTTTCATTTTCATAACCAACAACTGTCCATACATAGCTTTAAATTAAGAGGTGGTAGTTATAGGACGGATGTCAGAGGTAGGTTCTTTAATCAGAGGGTGGTAAGGGTATGGAATGCCCTGCCTGCTGCAGTTGTAGATGCGCCAAGTTTGGTGGCGTTTAAGAGGTTAGTAGATAAGTTTATGGACGAAAAGAGAATGGTTTAGGTTAGAGGGTCATTGCTGTTTCCTAATTGGTCGGCGCAACATCGAAGGCCGAAGGGCCTGTTCTGCGCTGTAATGTTCTATGTTCTATGTTCTATACTCATACATATTTTAGGGAAGCTGAGTCCAATACATCAAGATGAGCAAATGCCGTATGGAGCAGATTCACGGAGTGAGGATTGAAACCCTATTAAAAAAAATAGAAGTGTTATCAGTATGCCTTGTAATATGCATTTAAAAAATGTTGCTTTTATGGTTAGTCAGCCTCCAAATAACTGTACATAAATACATTCCAAAATGTAAAAGGAAAGATAAGTCAAAGCAACCAGCAAGAGAGGATGTGAAATATAAATTGGATATGAGCATAATATGAGTGATAGCAAACTGGCAACTCCCTCACTTTCAAAATGGGACAGAGTTAAAATGAGATGTCAGTTCACTGTTGCTCATTTTACGCTATTGTCAAAGATACATTTAACCATTAAGTGTTTGTTGAATGCCAGCTCCTGCCTGGGTTCAAATTCCTCGAAGCAAATTCAGTGGGTGGAATTTTTCCATCCATAGGAACCATAGCAGGCAAGGGAAGGGGGGCGGGGGAGCCGGGAGTGGATCATGTAAACATCTGTTGACCTTGGGTGGGATTTTCCAATATTGGGGTGAGACCGGTCAGAAAACCCCCCCTGAGCCTTTGCCTCAAGCAAACGTGCCCCCTGCAAAAGACGACAGAATCCTAAAAATGCTGGGGGGGAGGGGGCGCGATATAATGGAAGCAGAGGTTGACTGGCTTTGATTTTCCACACATGATGGGGAAATGGGGGACAAAATAGGAGAAGCATTTTAAAAGTTAAAATCAGTGAAGGTGCCTGAACCTGCTATGTTTATGCCTACTGCCATATTGTGCAGTCATAGTAAGACACTAGTCAAGCTTTATGTAAAATACTGCATCCAGTTCTGGGCACCATACTTGAGGGAGGATGTGAAGGCATTGGAAAGAATACAGAGGAAATTCACAAGAATAATTCCTCAGATAAAGAACTGTATCTATGAGGATAGATTGAAATGTTTGGGATTGTTTTCTTGGCGAAAGGAAAGCTGAGGAGAGGTATGGAGACATTCAATGATCCTGAGGGTTATGGACAGAGTAAATGGTGAGAAATTGTTCTCACTCAAGAGATCATCAAGAACTAGAAGGCACAGATTCAAACTAATGGGAAAAGTAGTAGAAGTGATGTGAGGAAAAATTTTTACACCCAGAGGCTGGTTGGAGTCTGGAATGAGCTTCTTGAGAGAGTAGTAGGGCAGATTGATTGCGATACTAAAATGTAATTGGATTGTTATCTATAAAGAAAGAATGCAAGGTTATAGGGGATAAGGCAGAGGAATGGGACTAGGTAAAATGTTCTTTCAGAGATCCAGTGCAGAATTGATGGGCTAAATGGCCTCCTGCACTATAAAGATTCTTTGATAGATGTCTCTTCGTGTGCCTATCTTGGGGACGAGGGACAATTCATCATCACGACTAAATGAAGCTTTTAGTGTGCACAGGCCCCAAGAAACCCAACAGTGAAATGGAGTAGAGAATTGTTGGCTCCAGCAGCTTAGTGCTTTATACAGCATCTTTGGAGATTAGTAGGAATAGATGTGCTGACTGCAAAAGAATGATGTGCTCCCTTGGCTTTATTCTATAATCGATATTAATCAACCCCTAAGCTCTGATGCTGAACCTCCTGCTAAAGATTGACACCATCCCTTTGCCGCTACTGCCCTTCCCCTGGGATTCTTCAGATGAATTACTTGCCTTTGCTGTGGTGTCAGTTTAAGACCTTAGCAAGAACTGAGGCTTATTTTAAGAAATTCTTTACTTACCCATGTTTTGATTGTTGTAATCACAAAGATCATTACAAATATTTAAAATTTAAGAACCATTTAATAACAGTCTTTGGAACGGAAAAAAATGGCCAATTGGTATAACATAAAATCGTGGTCACATATGCTCAATGTTCTGGATAAACCAGCAAAATGGTTGAATCAAGAATTTAGATTTACAGTCGAGTTTAAAGGGCACCATAATCCCACAACCCTTCTATAATATCATTTTAAAAAGTGAACAATTATTCTCTTACATTTAAATCAAACGTCCTTTCTGCATTTGACCATTGACTAAACTCCAAGGACATTGGTTTGATTCCCGATTTGGGTCACTGTCTGTGTGGAGTTTGCATGTTCTTCCCGTGTCAGCGTGGGTTTCCTCTGGATGTTCCATTTTCCTCTCACAGTCCAAAGATGTTCAGGTTGGGTGGATTGGCCATGCTACATTGCCCTTTAGTGTCAAAGGATGGCTAGATGAAAGGGATGAGTGAGGTAAATATCTGAGATTACAGGGACAAAGCCTAGGTGGAACTGTTGTCAGTGCAGATTCGATGGGCCGAATGACCTCCTTCCACACTGCAGGGATTCTATAATTAATGCTTGAGTTACAGATATTTTATTGACTAAAATTCAATACTTCTTCTTGACAAAGACTGGGATTTTACAGGCCCTGGGGTGATGGACTGCAAAGTTGGGGGATGATATCATTAAAATAGCATCTTGAGACAGTTTCCCAACCATGGGAAGAAACAGCAATGGCTGGCTTTTTGCTGACTAAAGGCGGGCAGCCAATCTGAATAAATAAAGACCCAACTAAGGATATGGGCTGCTGACTTTTTGTCACAGTCATGCTCCTAATTCTACCCCCATCCTCACCCCCAAACCATCCACCACCACCACCATTCTTCATTGTATAGGGAGCTACATGAAGACACTCTCCCCGCAGACATCTAGGATGGGGACGGATAAAACATTGGGACCAGAATACTCCTAGCCGAAGGAGGGGCCCACCAGTGGTGATGGCAGGCTCTGCCCCCAGAAACTCTAATGCCACCACTGTGGTCCTAACAACTGCTTGAATCAGACAAAATATATTTAAGGGGCATCACAATCCCACATCCTAAAATGTGCAGGTTAGGTTGATTGGCCATGCCAAATTGATCCTGGTGTTGGGGGCATTCACGGATAAATGTGTGGGGTTATGGGAGTAGAGCCTGGGTGGGATTGTGGTCAGTACAAACTTGATGGGCCAAATGGCCTCCATCTGCACTGTAGAGATCCTATGATTCTGTATCTTTCTGCCACTCTGCCCCAAAATACTCTCACAGTCCCCTAGCAGGCTTAGGTTGGCACCCCTTTCAGGAACTTTGCCCGGACTGCACAGCTCCCAGCCCCCTGATTGGGACAGCATCATGAAGGCCCTTTCCTGCTATCCTTCATTGGCTGCAGCCCCCACTCATTAATCAAACGGTCCGAACGATATTGCTTTCTCACTTCCAGCTCCAGTTTGTGCGTGCACTCCAGCTGCTTTACATTTTGTCATTATCGACAAAAATCTCACCCACAGTTTCTTTATTTTCCAGCTTTGCAGCTTTAACATTCTTTAAGAGAATGATGTTAGCCCAGTTGTGTAATTAATTAATAATGTAGTAATCTACAGCAGCACAGAATAGTCTATAAACTGAAATGTGTTGCAGACATTTTTCAGTGTCAACGTCTCCAATATGATGGGCAGGAAGCATCAATTCTGAGTTGCAAGTATTCTGAAGTATTGGAACAGACAAAAAAAATGTTACCAAGTGCATTGTCTGAAACAACCATTGAAGACA
Source organism: Sphyrna mokarran (assembly GCA_024679065.1). Lineage (NCBI taxonomy): Eukaryota > Metazoa > Chordata > Chondrichthyes > Carcharhiniformes > Carcharhinidae > Sphyrna > Sphyrna mokarran. Next base: position 51,425,695 of record JAGIQG010000016.1, read on the forward strand.
CAAAAAATAATATAACACTTGTTTCATGCCCAATCTAAAATAATAATTTGCCCTGAGGTAATCTGTGCTGGCAATGTTTGATAGCATCGCAGGGTCCATACAGTGCAGAAATAGGTCATTTGGCCCATCAAGTCTGCACCAATTACAATCCCATCCAGAGACAATTTCCATAACCCCACATATTTACCCTGCTAATCCCCTGATACTAAGGGGCATTTTAGCATGGCCAATCTAGCTAACCCATACATCTTTGGACTATGGAAGGAAACTGAAGCACCTGGAGAAAACATATGCAGACACATGGACAACGTGCAAACTCCACACAGACAATGACCTGAGGCTAGAATTGAACCTAGGTTTCTGGCACTGTGAGGTAGCCGTGCTAACTACTGTGCCACTGTGCTGCCCAAATTTGAATTTAGGGATGACTGGACAGACAAAACATACCATTCATAGAGAAGGAAATGAGAAAATGCAGAATATAGTGTTCCAGTCATAGTTAGGGTGGAGAGAAAGATCAACTTAATGCAAGGTAAATCCATTCAAAAGTCTGACAGCAGCGGGGAAGAAGCTGTTCTTGAGTCAGTCGCTACGTGACTTCAGACTTTTGTATCTTTTTCCTTATGAAAGAAGGTGAAAGAGAGAATGTCTGGGTTGTGAGTGGCCCTTAATTAAGCTGGCTGCTTTTCTGAGGCAGGGAAGTATAGACAGAGTCAATGGATGGGAGGCTGGTTTGCGTGATGGATTGGACTACATTCACAACGTTTTATAGGTTCTTGCGATATTGGGCAGAGCGAGAGCTGTACCAGGCTGTGATACTTTCTATGGCGCATTTGTAAAAGTTGGTGAGAGTCGGAGCTAACATACCAAATTTCCTTCATTTTCTGAGAAAGTAGAGGTGTTGGTGGATATTACTTTTAAAAGATTTTGTAGATTAACTAAATGTCTTTAAAAAATTGAAATGAAATGTGGAAAGATAGATCTTTTTCAAAGCTGCAGTTGAATTACTTTCTTTGTAAAATCATGAACAGACAGGAATCAAGTATGTGCAGGGGTGGGGGGAAGCAGCTAATTCACAGGATCACTGAAGTAAACACGAACATCCCACTTAGACTTAGTTGTAGCCACAATCATCCCTGTGGTTTTACAGTCACTTTTTAAATGACAGAAATGTTGTGTTAAACAGGAACCATGTATTTGTTTAAAACGAAGATAAATATTTTGTTAACTAATGAGCTGACAATTACAAGGTAAATAATTAATTATATTTTCACACATACCTCAAATTCATTAACAGTTAGAGGTCCCTCAAACAAACATTCGTTCAATTACAAGACCAACCAGTGATTTATCCGCTCTTTTGGATTTGTGGTTTTTCTTTGGAGTTTCAGGGATATTCTGTCAAAATGAAGTATGAACTTTTGTCTAATTGGCAGTTTTGTGAATGTTGCCAACACCGATACATACACTGAGGTAGGTAACTAGACAGATGAAAATCAGATGGGCTCTTCAATAATTAGGAAGATCTATTTTGTTGAATTATTTTCCATTGCAAAGCAGTTTTGACTTTTCTGTGATGGTAAATTTGTGTAGTGTAAATTGGGTGTGAAAATTTAATTGATTGTTGAAATGAAGCACAGTGAGACTTTCTCCTCCATGAGCGTCTCCTTGTTTTATCCTGGTGTCAGCACAGAGCTCAGCTCCGGATTCAGGCTGCATTCACATTATAACTACAAGATGTTAAGCTGTGGTGGTATTAATGCATTGTTAATTACATTCTGCTATCAATTTAAGATGGCAGATCCTTCTTGGAACATGTCAGCTACTAAAGTATCATGAGCATATCACCCATGTCTTCCTCCTCCATGGCATTAGCATGCTCAGTCCCTCAGTAGCTCCCTGGGCTTCCCAAAGCTCCACATCTTCATCATTCAATGAACTCTCATCCTGCTCCATTTCACTATCTGGCAAGTACTCACCTCTTCTCATAGACAGGTAGTGAAGGATACAGCACACTGCGGGAAACTCTCTCTGGTGGGTATTGCAGAGAGCCACCTGAGTAATCTAGGCATCTGATACCTATCTTCAGAAGCTCTATGATCTGCTCTATAAGGAAAAGTATGGAGCTCTGAGTAGCATTCTCCAGAGCATGAATTTGAGGGTGGCATGCCAGAGTTATCAGCCAGTGTTTAAGTAGGCAGCCCTTCTCTTCCAGCAACCATCTCTGCAGATGTTGTAGCCCCTCAAAATTCCCAGGCACTTGGGAGTTACTGAGGATTTAGGAGTCATGGCAACTCCCAGAGATGCATGCATATGTGTAGAATGTGCTTCTTATGATCACACACCAGTTATACATTGATGGAAAGATAGCCTGTGGTTTATAAACATCAAGGGCTTCTGCTATGCAACCCGCATAGCCACATGGGTGTGGTCGACTGCACACTGCATTCTTGAAAAGCCCAAGATGGCTGCAAAACCTGTTCATCTTTGAGATTGGCTATCTTCATTCAGAGCAAACCTGACATGATGGGCTGTTTAGGATGGTGACCTCTTTTATGCAGCAATGTATTGTGGCCTGAGAGATGCCACAAAGATCCATGTTGATCCCTGGAAAGATCCAGAGTCAAAGAAATTGATATGGGACAAAGAAATTGATGGTGCCTTGATTACATTGTACCTGATTTAACCTGAGACACTCACCCACACATTCAACTGAGCAACATACTTCCAGAGGTATGATATTGGGTGCCTTTTGGGAGATGGTGGGATGGGGGTGTGGGTAGATAGAGCAGCCTCTGCACTCCATTTTCTGAAGTGACATACTAATGTGATATTTCACAATCAAGTGAAATCTGTTTGGCAACTGTGTTCATTGTTAATCTGTGACTGCCTTTCACTCATAGGGTGGCAGTTAAGATTCTGCTGTGCCCCCTTCACTATTGCCTTCACTCTCCAAGGCTACATTTTGACCTCTTCTCGGCAAATGTTGAGACTTTGATGTGAGACTATTGAGTTCTGAATACAGCGCTGAATGAAATGGTTGATTTTGAGTTGTTCCCTGAGCAATGAAGTCTCTTTCCTTTGTAACTGACCTGGATCCTGTCCACTGCAGCAGCACCAACAAGTGAGTGTGTGTTCCAGGAAGGAGCCTCCCTTGCCCAGATTAGCAGTCCTCCCACACTGTCTCGTGTCCCTCCCAGACAGAATCAATTTTACTTTTGTTCAGGCACAACTCCATTGTTCTGGGAACTCACGGTAGTGCTAAGCTATACTTCAGTACTGTGTTCAAACCTCCTGCCCTCACTGTCTGTGGGTCCCCAATTTACCTAGAGCCTCATGATGTGCAGGTAGAATTACCTCCTGTTATTCAGCAGCTTATTCCACAAATACTGGATTTCATTGTTGCAATGGTAAATATTCTGACCCTCCTCCCTTGTAAAGCTCCTATGCTCCACATTGACATCCAACCATCCCATGTGAAAACTGCGTACACTGTTACCTAAAGGGGTGAGCTCCCTCCATCCCACGGCAACTTCACATAACTCCTTCTCCATATAATGTCTTTCCTACAGTCACCATCACCGTACCCTCTGAGGCACATTACAGAGTCCACCAGCCCCAGGGAAAGTGACTGTAAAACAGTCCTGCACACCAAACTGTTCTTTATTACAATGGAGCACACAGACCTTGCCCCTCCCTGCAGTTGGGGTACACCTTGCTGCCAATGATTGCTCCTATTGCACGCTCAGTGCTCTTCTATACCATTTCTTAGCGCTAACTACAGATTGTGAGCTCCATAAAGCCCCTGGACTGCATGTCATCTGTGACTCCCTTCAATTTCGCGGAAGGAATCTCTGCACTTTACTCCTGCCTGTCAGCCCCTGAACTAAAACAAGAGCCTTGACACAGTTGCCATTTCAAAAGAGGATTGAGGACTTTGACACTTTGTCAGTATTTCATATATCCTGGTCGGGGTCCAGCTTTCTACCCCTCGGCCTTCCCTCTGCTTTCATTGTTCACCATCCTCCTCCAACTCCTTTCCCCTCTGCTTTTATCATGTCCCCTTACCCTTCCCTATCTCCTCCCACCTTTTCATTGTCCTCATTTGCTATTGCCCCTCCTTGTCAACGAACAAAACAGCACGGGAAACAGGTCCTTTGGCCCAACGAGCCCACACCGCCATAGTCATAGTCATAGAATCCCTACGGGGCAGAAGGTGGCCATTCACCCTTCAAGTCTGCACCGACCACAATCCCAAGCAGGCCCTATCCCCTTAACCCCACAAGTTTAGCCTGCTATTCCCCCTACACTATCGGGCCATTTACCATGCCTAATCAACCTAACCCACACACCTTTGGACTGCGGGAGGAAACCGATAGAGGCACGAGGAGAATGTGCAAACTCCACACAGATAGTGACCTGAAGTCGGAATTGAACCTGGTTCCCGAGCACTGTGAGGCAGCAGTGCTAACCACTATGCCACCGTGCTGCACACCTGCCCAACTTTCACATTGTATCCACCTCCAGTTGAACTTTGGTTGGTCGAAGTGGCAGATCTCTGAGTGCCTTTCATGAAGAGAAGCTTGGTATGGAACTGGTGAGCACAAATCAGTATGCCCCACCATAGTGGCATTCAGTTCAACAGGAGTGTCACAATATTACAGCAGATAGTTGGGATTGGAGGACTCTGAGCTTTATTTCCCAGAAGTGCTAATTCAATTTTCTTTTGCAATCGTTGACTGTCTCCGCATTGACTAGCTTCAGAAGCAGAAGCAATGAGTTCCAGGCTATTATGATATGCTATGTAAAAAGGTTCTTCCTCATATCCCCCACATCGCTTCCCTGACACCTTTATTCTACGTAATCCATCACCTATTAGATTCTCCTTTTCTGCACTTTGTTTGATGAAATGGGATTAGAGAAATGTCAGTCCTTCACATTTTCTTTCTATTCATAGAAAAACAAAAGGATGCACAAAATACTTTTGTTATTATCAGTGAATAGTTTATTACAATCTCTGTTGGGAAACTATAAACCAAAATGACCAAATTTACCAAACGATCCTCAAATGAAAAAATTACCAACAAGGTTCCACTTTAATATGATTCGGAGCCAACGTGAGTTTATAAGGAAATGATACTTCAAAAAACGGGCAGCACAGTGCCACTGTGGTTAGCACGGTTGTCTCACAGCATCAGGCACCCAGCTTCAGGTGTGGAGTTTGCATGTTCTCCCCTCGTCTGCGTGGGTTTCTTCTGGGTGCTCTGATTTTCCTCCAAAGATGTGAGGGTTCGGTGAATTGGGTATGCAAAATTGCCCCTTAGTGTCAAGGGGGTCAGATGCTACCAGGGTAAATAGATGGTGTTAAAAGGAGAGAGATTGTGGTCAATGCAGACTCAATGGGCCAAAAGGCCCTTTTTGCACTATAGGGATTCTATGATTCAAAGGTAAAAAGGTAAAGTTCACTTTAAATAATCAATACAACAAAAATGCATTTTACACAAGCACCTTAATTTCCATTCAGCATAAATGGCATCATGTAGCTACACAGTTTCACCATATGCTATTCTTTATTCATGTCAGATAGGTTAGATGTCAATTCAACAACAGCTTTCACCTTTGAGTTTCATGGATACAATTATTGTCAGGAAGGCACATTTGTACAAATCCTCTCCCCCTTGGGTCATGGCAGCCATAATGGCGTAACTTTCCAAAGTTCAACTAACCAACAAATAACACCCAAGTTCACATTTGGCCACTTCAGCATCTCTAATCAATTCGCACAGCTTTCTAGGTTTTAGATATTTAATAACCAGCTCACACATTGTCTCCAAGAGGTTGTGATTCCCCTTTTCAGCAAACAGAAAAACTGATCTCTACCGTGTTGGAATGTGACCAGTGATAACTTGGCATTGGATGTAATGTGACCAATAGAAACAAGATACAAGGGTCAGCTGACCCAGTAAACCATAGAACCAATTACAGGGTGACACAATAGTCAGCTGACCAGCTGAATCACTATAAATAGAACTATGTAGAATTGTGGAGAGCTTGATGTGGGCTATGGTGAGGTTGTAAGTGTGGAGTAATGGAATTTTATATATTAAACCCTTTCTGTGATATAAGTTGGAAAAACTTTTGTTACATTTTCATTAGCTACATTTTGAAGAGTTCCTTCTGAGGAGACATGCGTGAGAAAAATTTGCTTCTTCTTCTTTCTCTTCTTTGTATCTGGCCACACAGCTTCCATCTTAACTTCTTTCCTGTTGGTGACACTCAGGTTAAGGATTGCTGGATCATATAGATCTGCATTTCTTATCAAAGAGCATTATAATTGATTGCTTTACAACCAATGCAAACTATTAAGAGTCCTTTTCAAACATGTTTAAAAACAATTGCAGATTCCACTGACTTATTTTTTAATTATAAATTTTCCTTACTGTACTGCTTCTGGGTCAAAAGTCATCACAACATCCATACTAGAATTGTGAATCTTCAGATAAAAACAAATCAGCATAAAGTCTTGATCATTCAGTATTTTTAAAAGAAAAATAAGTTACATTTCAGTCAGTTTTTTCATTAGCCTTTTGAGTTGAGGGGATGGTTCACTTACAAATGAAGTTTCCTGTTTTGTACCATTTCTGATTATATATTAGACTTTCTTTCATGGGTGAGGCAATCTTCACAATCATTCAGCATAATGTAAATTAAAAGTTATATTAAAAGGCAGAGAATAAATTCAACGATTCTGAACTTAAACCTGAGGGGAGTATAGAGTGGAGAATCAGGGCTACATAGGCAAGGCCTGTCTCCCATTCATGGTCCTGAAGAACTTTTGAAAACGCAGCGTGATTGAATTCAGTCCTGACGCTTGCAGTTATTTTTCAATTTCTTTTTCGTAATACTGACTGCAACCTTGTTTGGAAAAAAAGCACATGAAGCCATCGCTTGAGATTACAGGAAGAAACCTGTGCGCCAGAAACAGTTCTTAGGGAAGGAAATGACTAATTTGTCCCAAATTGAATCCCAAAAGCAACCTTCTGAGAACAACATTAGCACCAGAAGTCTTGATTTACAATTATGTACGGGAGGCAATGAACTCTCATTGAAGTAACTAGATAAGGTACTGTGTTTTCAGATCAATTCCATATAATTTATTTTAATCTCATCTAAACTAAGTCTGGCTTCAAACTACATATTTCGCAGTGATACAATAACCATGGTGTCAGGGTGCAATTGGTAATATTCTGTTTTGAAGGGTGAACAAAAATGAATAATGACCCCACACTTAATCAAAACAGGATGTTTTTGTAGCCCACTCGATCAAATCTACTGTTTTTAAACTTCTGCGCACTTGTTATGAATGGCCTTTTCTGCTCTTTCAATGGCTTCAGGCTACCCAGTGTTTAGCTTCAAAATAGTGCAGCATCAAAGAATGGGGGCTATTTTTTTCACTGCTTACAGGAAATCTTGTTTTGGGGCAGGACTTTGTTCCACCCAAATAACATTGTTGGAAACTGCAAGAGTAAAGTGTTTTCAGTGCTATTCCCACTCCTGATTGGTATACTGTCACTGGGAAGGCGGGGGGGAGGGGGTGGTAAAGCAACAATGCTGCAGCTGTACAAAGGTCCTGAATCACGTGAAATTGAAGAGAGAGAGAAAACGAGTAAAAGTAGGAGCCAGCTTGAAGTGGCAGAAGTAGCAGCATCATTGAGGCATCTGCTAGGTAAGACAAAGCATTCCCAAGACCCCAACCCCACCGAAACAGAAGCTTCCTTTTCTAATTCGTTCATGGGATATGAATATTGCTTGCTGGGCCAACATTAATCGCCCATCCCTATTGGCGATGCTAGTTGAAAGTCAACCACGTTGCTGTGGCTGTGGAGTCACATGTAGGCCAGACCAGGTATGAATAGCAGCTTTCTTTCCCTAATGGACATTAGTGAACCAGATGGGTTTTTCCGATAATCGTTTCATGGTCATCAGTTAATTCTTAACTCCTGATTTTTTCTATTGAATTGAAATTTCACCATCTGCTAAGGTGGGATTCAAACCCAAGTTCCCAGAACATTAGCTGAGTTTCGGGATTAATAATCTAATGATAATACTACTAGATCATCGCCTCCCCTGTTGGTTATGATAAATGACCAGGAGAAACTTGCTTTTCAACACTGAATGATCTCAACAAGGCTCAGGAGATTGGCTTCCTGGAGTATACCTCCTAATTGAAGTAATGATTGCTTGACCAATCAGGGATTCTCACCTATGTATATAATAAAAGGTGTTAGGTCTACATATACTCTGGATTCTGACTTTGTATCTGAAGTACTCTGAGAAGTGGAGATAAGTTTGTAAATAGAGGGAATCAATTGAAGGGACACAGGTCTCTGAGAGTTATTTCAAGCACGTATGAACAGGAGTCCCTGGAAGGTGGTAGTTCAGGCAGTGTGAAGAGAGATGCTACAGGGATTGAGTGCCACCTGTATCACTCCACATGCAGCACAGTAAACACAAAAGGTTAATCAAGATAAGTGAAATCACACATTGCTACTCATACTCTGAATTCACCTTTTTAATTTCAAAAATATACTTTATTCATGAAAATCTCAATTAATCCATTGCAAACCTACATGTCTATACATTGCAAACAGTGTAGAATAAAAACATTTTTACAGGCCTATGCAAATTACAGCTATTACATTTCAAAACTTAAAACTATTTACATGCTTCAAAATGTACTATGTGTTGTTATTTGTAAGATTGGTACACAGTTACACAGGTCAAGGGTTCTGCAGTTCTTGGGCCTTTGGTCTGCCTCCGTTAAAAGGCCTTACAGTGTGGCCTTTCCCCATTGTGCCTTTGCGGCAGCTGCCCCAAGCTTCAGCGTGCCCCTCAGCACATACTCCTGGACCTTGAAATGTGCCAGTCTGCAACACTTGGTCGAGGACAGTTCTTTCAACTGGAAGATCAGCAAGTTTCGGACGGACCAAAGTGCGTCCTTCACCAAGCTGATGACCTTCCAGCAGCAGTTGATATTTGTCTCGGTGTGTGTCCCCGGAAACAGCCCATAGAGCACAGAACCCTACGTCACCGAGTTGTTTGGGATGAACCTCAATAAATACCACTGCATCTCACTCCAGACTTCTTTGCGAAGGCACATTCCACAACGAGGTGTGCAACCATCTCTTCAGCCCCGCAGCCGCTTCGAGGGCAGTGTGCAATGATGTTGAGACCTCGAGAGTGCATAAAGGATCTGACTGGGAGTGCCCTTCTCACCACCAGCCAAGCCAGATCTTGGTGCTTGTTTGTGAGTTCTGGTGTTGAGGCATTCTGCCAGATGACACTGACAGTCTGCTCAGGGAATCATCTGACAGGATCAGCCATCTCCTTTTCTCTCAGGGCCCCAAGGACGTTACGCGCTGACCATTGCTTAATCGCCATGTGGTCAAAGGTGTGTTTGCGGAAGAATTTCTCCACGAAGGACAGGTACAGTGGTATGGTCCAAATACTTGGAGCGTTCCGCGGCAGTGTGGCCAGACCCATCTTCCTGTCCATCATTTTGGACAGGTAGAACCTCAAAAAGTAGTGCCACTTGCTGTTAGTGTACCGAGGATCTACGCACAGCTTGAATTCACCTTCATAACTACAATGTCCTGCCTGTGTTAATGAAGAAATGAATAAACGGACTGGATATATGAAGCTTTGTGAATAATCACTGTCCTCTCTCCTGCTATTACTAATCTGAGTGCCTGAGTCCCATGGTGCTTGTGTTAGACTGAAAGGGGAATGATTTATGTGTAGCTTCCACCCACAAACATTCACAAAATGAAATTAAAAGTCATTTGTGCCAGGTGCCTTTTTCAACTTGTATTCTCTTTCAAACTTGATTTGATTTATTGTCACATGCATTAACATAGTGAAAAGTATTGTTTCTTGCACGCTGTATGGACAAAACATACCAATCGTAGAAAAGGAAACAAGAGAGTGCAAAATGTTTTACAATCATAGCTAGGGTGTAGACAAGGATCAACTTAATGCAAAGTAAATCCATTTAAAAGTCTGACAGCAGCAAGGAAAATACTGTTCTTGAGTCGGTCAGTACGTGACCTCAGACTTCTGTATTTTTTCCCTGAAGGAAAAATGTGTAAGAGAGAATGTCCAGGGTGCATGGGGTCCTTAATTGTGCTGGCTACTTTGTCTACATTTCCTGCTGCAAGTTTGCATGACGAATTGGCCTACATTCAGAAACTTCTGTAGTTTTTTGAGGACTTGGGCAAAACAAGAGTCATACCAAACTATGATATAACCAGAAGAAATGCTTTCTGTGGTGCAAGTGTTAAAGTTGGTGAGAGTCGTAGCTAACATGCCAAATTTTCTTAGTCTTCTGAGGAAGTAAAATTGGTGGTGAGCTTTTTTAACTACAGTATCAGGGGATCAGACAGGTTATTGATGGTCTGAACATCTAAAAACTTGAAGCTCTTACCCCTTTCTACTTCATTCCCATTGATGTAGGTAGGGGTATGTTCTCCTTTAACCTTCCTGAAGTCGATGATAATCTTCATTTTGTTGACATTGACGGAGAGATTATTGTTGCTGCACCAGTTCACCAGATTCTCTGTTGCATTCCTGTACTCTGTCTCATCATGGTTTAAGATCCAAACCACCACGGTGGTGTTGTCAGCAAACTTGAAAATCAAATTAGAGAGGAATTTGGTCATATAGTTATAAGTGTATAAGAAGTAGAGTAAGGGGCTGAGAACACAGCCTTCTGGGGAACTGGTGTTGAGGATTATTGTGGAGATGGTGTTGAAGGTTGCCTAATATCTGCTCCAAAATTATGCCTTTGTGAAGAGCAAGGATGTGCTCAAGATGGAAACTCTACAATTCCTCAACAGACCACAAGCTGATGAGAGGTGAAGTCAGAAAAGAGTTGCTAGAAATACATTGTTAACAGAAGACATTTTGAGGTGTCCTGAAGTTATAGAAGGTGCTAATTAAATGCATGATCTATTGCTTAGTGTGTTGTTTTGCAGTTGTGATGATTATTTTTTAATTATTTGGTTTCATAGAATCCCTACAGTGCAGAAGAAAATCGTTCAGCCCATCAAGTCTGCAATGACCAAAATCCCACCCAGGTCCTAGGCCTGCAACCCCACATATATGCCTTACTAATTTAACACATTGACGCAATCAACCTAACCCACACAATCTTTGGACACTGGAAGGAAACCAGAGACACAGGGAGAACCTGCAAATTCCACACAGACCCAAGGTCAGAATTGAACGCAGGTCGCTGGTGCTGTGAGGCAGTAGTGCTAATCACTGTGCCGCTGTGCCACCCAGGCATTTTGCTGAACTTCATTTATATCTAAGACAGGTGCTGTTATGACCAGGTGAGGAGGAGTCAAATTGTTTCCCACTTTTCACTGTGGTGTGGGCGAGGGGAGTGTTGCAGAGGTTTGGGATGAGGGCAATTGGGGAGCAAGAGGTGCATGCTCACACCATCTGGGAATTATAAAACAGAAGTGATTGCAGAATGAGAGGCAACTAGGATATGAGAAAGAGGATTAGGTATAAGCACCTTGTCATCTTGCACCTACTGTGACCTAATTCAGGATTGCTTCTAAAAAGTCCAGCACCATCTCTGTCATTGGGTAAAGTCATGTATCCATGCCAGTGCACAGCTACTTAGGTGCTGCTGCCTGTGGGTATGGAATACCTTATCCTGTAAGAGAGAGGGAAATATACTGGTGAGTGAAAAGTAAGACACTTGGGTGATATGTTTGTCAGAATTGATCAGCCACGTGTGTGTATTGTGAAACACAGGGATGAAGCTTCCAATAATACAAAGTGTGGGAGGGTGAGGTGAAGCTATGAATGTGGAATATGAATTGTGATTGATAAAGAGAGTTAAAGTTTAATGTTTATTTATTAGTCATAATATGTGGAGTTTGCACATTCTCCTTGTGCCTGCGTGGGTTTCCTTTGGGTGCTCTGGTTTCCTCCCACAGTCCAAACTTATGAGAGTTCGGTTGACTGGCTATGCTAAAAAAAAATTGCCCCTTAGTGTTCTGAGATGTGTAGGTTAGAGGGATTAGTGAGTAAATGTGTGAGGATATGGAGGTAGGGGATGGGTGGGATTGTGATCAATGAAGACTCGATGGGCTAAATGGCCTCTTTCTGCACTGCAGGGTCTCTATGATGGTAGGTTGGCTTGCATTCACACTGCCATGTCAGTTGCCACACTCCAGCACTGGTTCGGTTAATTTGGTAGGTGATTTATCCAATTTTTCCTTCAACATGTTTTCTGTTATTTAAAATTTGTTTCTAGATATAATTGTTTGCCTTTGTTAAAATTGGACAAAAATATAAGTCACAAACCAGTATGAAGCGCAATGCAGTAATGTATACGTCGCTTACATTCTTTTTAATTTTGAACTTTCATTTCCTTTCTTATTCTTATAGCAAAATAAAGTACCTTTTAAAGCAAGAGTTATTTACAAGTGGCATTTTACTAATTCTTTATTGTTCTTGGCCACAGCAGCACCAAATGAATGATCTCTTCTCCACCCTAGCTCCAACTAAGTTTCCTCCCTGACCCAGGATACTCACCCTTGTTTTTGATTGGCTCTTCTTCTCACATGGCCTGTGCATACGGTCTAGCTCAATCATGTGGCCCTCAAGGTTCACCCTCTTAAAGGGGCCACATTATCACAATACCAAATTTACAAAAGCAAAAACAAGATGTTGCACTTCAGAGCAAAGATTATTATAAAGAAACACACAAGCCTGAATGTTTTCTTTCTCTTGTATCTTACATCTTGTATCTAGTACCAATAGCACACTGACAGTGCAAATTTAGTAAAAGTACTTCTTAAAGGAAATATGGAAATGAAGCAAAGATTTTCACACAATCTTACCCTTCACCAAGATTCTCAAGGATTTTGCAACATTTCATGTTGCCTTTAAATAAGTTAGCTTGAAATTACTTTGTAGGATAATTATTATAATATTAATTTTCTGGTAGTGATATATTAAAAGTATAGTTGGCAGTGGTATATCACTGGGGAACACTGATTTATACTGAACCCAAAGGACCAAATAGTTTCAGAAAACTAATACCTCTGAATTGACACATCTATGCACTTTCATCTTAGCTCCATTGCTTCCCTGAACAGTCTATTTCACACATCCAGCAATCTCTATTAAAACAGTTCATATTGAAATTCCAAAGGCTTCCCCTAGTCTTCTGCTATGTATACATTTAGGTCATTCTTCCAAGATTCTGCTGATCCTGAGTCAAAATTTTGACTAGCAGAAATATCAAGCAATCCCAGAGTTTGCCATTTGGAACTTAATCCCGTCCTCTGGGTCCATCAATGAGTGCCAATTCCAAACATGTTATTGTGGTTCAGTTGATTGAATTCCTTACGAGTATGCTTGGGTTATTGGCCAAGTGCTGGTAACTGAGATTAGGCTGGAGTTCAGGTTTTCTTTGTGTGCCAGTACAGATTCGATGGGCCTGCACTGTGTGATTCTATAGAATACTTCAAACATGTTTCCCTGAGATTTCCCTTCTGTAAATAAAATAAAATGTCTTCCATTCCCTCTCATAACTCAGATAACTTCATTTTGATCTCCACTGTGTCTGTCACTGCTTTAACCAATCCACTCAAACGATTATTCCTACCTTTTTACCTCCAGATTATATTATTTCAGTAATTTCTTAGCCAGCCTCCCAGTCACCACCCTGTGTAAACATGAATTCACCTAATTTTCATAATGGTATCCCAGCTGGCCCAAATTGCTGCTCACTTAACATTCCTTGTTGACCAGCATTGGCTCCTTGTCTGGCAAAGTCTTGATTTAAAACGTACATTATTGTAGTCAAGAATGGCTGCTTGATCTCACCCTTCCCGATCTCTGTAACTTCTTCCAGCTCTCCAAGATCTCCACACTTCACCAATTCTGGTTTCTTGTACATCTTTGATTTCCTTCGCTCCAACATTGAAGACCCTAAACTCTGAAATTACCTCCCAAAATCACTTTACCTCTCCTCATCCTTCAAGATGCTTTCAAAACCTGCCTCTCTGATTTAGAATTTGGTCATCTGACCTAATATATTTAGCTGGAGCTCTGTGTTTAATTTTGTTTGGGCAGCACGGTGGCACAATGGTTAGCATTGCTGCCTCACCACGCCATGGACCCGGGTTCAACTCTTGGGTTGGGTCACTGTCTATGTGGAGTTTGCATGCTCTCCCCATGTCTGCGTGGGTTTTCTTGAGTTTTCTCCCTCATTCCAAAGATGTGCAGGTAGGGTGGATTGGCCATACTAAATTGCCCCTTAGTGTAAGCGTGGGGACTAACTAAGATAAATGCATGGGGTTATGGAGATAGGGCCAGGGTGGGATTGTGGTTGGTGCAGACTCAATGGGCCAAATAGCCACCTTCTACACTATAAGATTGGATGATCACTTCTGTGATGTGACTTGGGACATTTTACTCTGTTAGAGATGTTATATAAAGCAAATTGTTGTTGACCATTTTTGTGTTGTTGCTTCCAATTGGATTTCCTTGGGTATTGGCAACTAGAATTTTATGCAGTACTCAAAACATGCCTTATTCAGATACACTGGATGGTTCCCCACCCCTGAGAATGTTGGCAGAAAGTCTCCTCATCACAACAGGGAACTCAGTTGCCATAACCTTGACAATCCCGCTGCACAATACAGGGAGGTTCTGTCCATCAACCCAGGCATATCACAATGTATTTTCTAATGTTTTATTTTTTGCTGTTAGCTATTCATTCCATCCATAAGTCATCAGCTACTTGACTCTTTAAACGTGATTTTGGAGCTTGTTTCCTTTTGTCTGTTATTTCAGTTGCTGCTGTGTTTCCTATTCTGCTCACTTCAGCAAGGCTGAAAGTATGAGAAGAATTTCAACATGGGTATTGCCTATAGCATCTGAGCTGCCAGTGTGTCTTGTTGAATGAGATTATAAGAATTTGCTGCTTTTGTTTTGTAAGTTGGGTGAAATCCAAAATGTAGAAAGAGATGATTACACCTGTGTTCATAGGTTGAAAAAAATATTTGAGTTTTAACCTTCACATTGTTGCATGTCATTATGAATGGATACTGTGGAATCTAGACTATAAATAAAACTTTGATCATTGTTTTTCAGTTTAAAAGTAGACAGTAGAGTATGTCAGATTAAACTGCTATATACTTTCTTCAATTTACCCTCCAGTATCTTAATGTGCCTCTAAAAATGCCAACCTTTGCTCAATGTAAGAATGCTTACTCTGTCAAAAAATGGTAAGAGCATAAGTTCCATTGCAGTATCCAATATTGTTTCTTGATCAGCACACAGGTAATAAACAAAGAGAAGGCGATTCTATTCAGAAAGCAAGCTCAACTGTCAGTAACTGCACCCGACTGAGCTGAAAAACAAACTAACTCTTCAGTCTTAGGCATTTAAAGTAGCATTTTAGTTTTCAAGTTGACTGGTTGATTTTTCCATTTTATAAATTGCTGCTTAAATTGGCAAGTTATTGTTGACTTATTTGGAATTATTTAAGTTCAAATTTCAATTATATTTTCTCAAAACAATTTTGCACATTTCATAAAAAATTAAGCAGTCTGTCTATGAATATTCAATCTTGTCCACTTATCATTAAGTTGTGGGAGGTGTATCTTTTTCCAGTTTGCGCTAAGTACGCACAGTTTTTATTTAAGTTTATTTATTGTGTCAAGAGCAAGCTTACATTAACATTACAATGACGTTACTGTGAAAATCCCCTAGTTGCTACACTCCAGTGCTTCTTTGGGTACACTGAGGGAGAAGTTGGCATGGCCGATGCACCTATCCAGCACATCTTTTGGATTGTGGGAGGAAACTGAAGCATTCAGAGGAAACCCATGCAGACATGGGGAGAAAGTGCAGACTCCAGATAGATAGTGACCCAAGCTGAGAATTGAACCTATGTCTCTGGTGCTGTGAGGCAGCAGTGCTAATCGCTGTGCCACCGTTATAAGTTTGCAGCATGAAATTGACAAGCAGCTAATTGAGTAAAAGATAGTTTAGCTTTCAGAATCATACTCCAAAACCTCTTATAGGTATAAAAGTGGCTTTAAGATTTTTCTAAAAAATTAGTATTTACAATGCCCAGATGTTAATTGAAATAAGGATGTAGAATAAATTGATTACGTATGTAGGGACAGCTGCTTATTCTGTTTAAAATAACACATTCTGACACATTTTCACAGCTGCATTAAGTATGACAAAGTGATCAGAACCACTTAATGACAAGCCATAAACTAAGGCTGTAACTCCGCACTCCCAGTCATCAAATCGTAAATGTCTTCATTCTGACAATATAAGGAATGCAAGAACGTCGTGAGCAAGAGTCATTTAAACTTTAACATTTTATTATTCCTCCTTGCCTCTCCATATATTGTAATTTATTTTCCATTCTCACCAGGAATAACTTCATGGCATTTCGTTTCCCTGAACTATTACAGTCATTACTAACTATCAAGAAAAAAAAGCAAAAAAAAAAAAAATTCTGCTTTATTTAGATTTGAAAGTGCTTGCCTGCCAAAAAAATACTTTTTGGAGTGGTATCACTGCTGTTACATGTGTAAAAACAATTGCAGACAATGTGAACACAGCAGGTTCAGACAGGCGCAATGAATGTGCAACTCTTGTTAGGATATCAGACAAACGCCTTGTCCACAACGTTAACTCCTGGTAAGGTTTGGGAGAGTAGTGATATGGCTTTGGAAAGTCATTTTGCTGCTGTAGAAATCAGGTCTGTGTTCTTTGAACCTCTACATTTCACTAACATCCTGCAGCCATTGAAATCCCACTCAAATGTGTGAAAGGGGGATTCCAAGAGGATCAGTTAAAATACAGTTGGTTTGGGAACTCTGGAGCATGAGAAATCTAAACTTTCCTTTTGGGGCCAGGAAGCGTTTTCCTGCAAGGACAGTTTTTTTAAAAAAACTTACACTTTCAGAGTTTCTTCACATTCTGATTATCCTTTGACTTGTCTCAGTCTGTTAGTTAGTTACCATAGTTATTTCCCCATAACATGCCTGATTTTAAGTATCGTCAGCTTCGTAAGAATTTCAGGAACTGCTTCCCTCTCGCTGCCATCACACTTTTGAATGGACTTAACATATATTAAGCTGATTTTTCTCTAATCCTAGGTACGATTGCGACATTATATTCTGCACCCTCTTCTTTCCTTTTCTATGAAAGGCAAATTTTGGCTGTGTGATGCACAAGGAAACAATACTTCCACTGTATCCCAATACATATGACAAAAAATTAAGTCAAATAATAAATAATTTGTCAATGGAGTGTCCCAGTCCAAAAATTCTGAGGTCAACCCAAAACTGATGCTCGGATCTCATGAACATTAATACTTTACTGAAATGGATGTGGGGTTACTTACCTCAGTGAATATCTGATTAGATAAAGGGGCTGTAGCTACAAGCAGAGCGGCTAAAGTAAGGAGAGCCCTTCTCCTGGTATCACGGGAAAATTAAAAACAATATTAAATTTATTTGTTTTCAATGGCTGCTGCTCAGGCCCCCAGTGGCCGCTGAAGAGCCATAGAATCTCTGGTGTTGGAGGCCATTTAGACCATCAAGCCTGCACCCCCCACAATCCCATCCTGGCCCTATCCCCATAATCCCACGTACTTATTCTAGCTAATTGTCCTGACACAATAGGGCAATTTAGCATGGCCAATCAATCTTTCCCACACATCTTTGGACTGTGAGAGGAAACCAGAGCACCCAGAGGAAACCCACACAGACACAGGGAGAATGTGCAAACTCCACAGTGACTCGAAGCTGGAATTGAACCCGGGCCCCTGGTGCTGTAAGGCAGCAGTCTAACCACTGTGTCACCCTATCCTTACAGAGCAGTTCCAGCACCTACCTACTCAACCTAAACCCCAACGTCTACCAAGAAGTCTAAAGTGGGCACAAGGCCTCAATTAACGTAAGTCAAGGTTAGGACATTGTGCCCTGAAAATGGTGCATTTTGTTCCCATTTTCTTCCCAAAAAATACATGTAACAAAGCTTCTAACCCTAATGTTGGGCAAAGAAAATAAAGTATTATTTATTGAAGTTTATTATATGAAAGCATACCACAGCTGATTTGCATTTAACTGTTCTCTGGACTGCTGTTTCCATGAGAAAAATGTTCATTCTTTCACAAACTCACATGTTTCCTGCTTTGGTTTATTTTGTTGGCATTAACTTATGCTTCCTGTGATGTATGTTTCAAAATTCAACTCAAACAATTTAGCAAACTGATAATAAAGCATTGATGTTTTGTTAGAAATCTGTGCCTGCATTAATTCTTTTAAGTATTTTCTTCACAATTTGTTCTCCATATTTTCTATAAATGATCAAAATGAAATGTAATAACTTATCTTGTCAGTTTGGATCTTAGAATCAGGAGGATCTTACAATGGAGGAGGAGGCCATTTGGCCCATTGAGTCTGTACGGATCACAATCCCACCCAGACTCTTTTCCCATAACCCCATGCATTTACCCTAGCTAATCCCCCTGACACTAAGGGGCAATTTAGCATGGCGAATCCACCCAACTTGCACATCTTTGGACAGTGGGAGGAAACCAGAGCACCAGAGGATACCCAGGCAGACACAGGGAGAATGTACAAACTCCATACAGACAGTACCCAAGCCAGGAATTGAACTTGGGTCCTATTATGGTGATATTATTCCAATGAACATGTATCAGTTGAAAATAAAACTTGCCTTCATGATTTCTCAGTTGCAGATTTTAGCATTGCCTTTAAGACAGCTCCTTTTCATAGTAAAGTGGTATATTTTTTCTAATTTGTTTATAAGCACTCCATGTTAAAATATATCATCACATCACTTGCACAAGAGCACTGATTTTCACTGTTAGACCTGCCAGCAGGAAATACTAAGTGTGCTACCCACGACTTCCCTATACGTGCAGCTCCAGTCTGCCTGACTCCCAACCAATAAGACAAACTTGGAAAATAATCCCTGTGAGATCACCATAGCAAAACAAAATGTCCAGAGCTTGTGCCTTTACCTTTTTCAGCAAGGAAACAAAAGGTTTGCCAAATGACTTTGTCTTGGAAGACAATGTTTCACTCATTAAGTGCAACGTAAATGTCATAGATTTCTATCAAAACATAGATGACCTGAATTCACATTCACGCTGTCAAGGAAACATAACTTCAGTAAGCCTAACAGTTAGTGGAAGAGTTAAAATGACCAAATCCCTGCATTACCACAACTCTTTATTCATTGTTTTCCTGGCGCTGTCACTTTGTCCATGGCCGTCTTCCTTCAGCAGACATGCTCCTTAAAGCAGGAGTGCTGCTGAGAGACAGGAAGAAAACAGGAAGCTATTACCACCAAGATGCATAGGAAACAAAGGCCAACTAAATAAGTTATAACAAGGAAGAAAAGGCCCATGGACAGGATATTTTTGAACGCGATGTCGATTTTGGAGCTTATCTTGTGAGCACAGAATTGAAGTTCCCCACAAATAATTGAAACATCTGGTTTTGTACGAGTGTCATTAGTATTGGGGGGTGGGGGAGAATGGTCAGCAATTTGGCAAATAGTAAAACAAGATTTTCTATATCTTTTATTGAGTTGAGAAAACACTGCAAGGCCTGTTCTCTTTCATATGCTCTTGCGGCACAGATCATTGTTCACAGGAGGCCATACCTGTAAAAGTATTGATGATCTTCATGACTTTTCATTCATGAGAAATCTCAACGGTACATTCCCAAATTCCCAATCATAAAATCCCTGCAGTGCAGAAGGAGGCCATTTGGCCCATCAAGTTTGTACCAACCACAATTTCACCCACGCCCTATTCCCATAACCCCACATGTTTACTCTGCTAATCCCTCTGACACAATGGGGCAATTTAGCAAGGCCAACCAACCTAACCTACACATCTTTGGACTGTGAGAGGAAATCAGAGCACCCGGAGGAAACCCACACAGATACGTGGAGAAAGGGTAAACTCCGCATTGACAGTGACCAAAGATGGAATTGAACCTGGGTTCCTGGCTCTGTGAAGCAGCAATGCCACCATGCCATCCCCATTTTTTTAAAGTACGAATTAGATTTTTATGGGTGTTTTGGGAATAGGCTGAGAGTCAAGTGTTGGGGTGAAGAAGGAAAGACCTGGAAGGGACCTGATATCTTCCAGCAATTGTGTCATATTATCAGTGGGAAGGCAGTGGTCAGATTGGCTGTCTAGAGAGAGCTAATTGAGCAAATTTAATGGCTAATTAAAAACAATCCCCAACCCGCACTTTGTAGATATTTTGTCCATGTCAGAGAATTTCTGCTGTGTAGAGACTGCACAGTGAAATATGGCAGCCTCCCAGTGAGTTCTGGGGAGGACTGCCCTCTTTTATGGGCAAGCTAAAGGCCTGGAGAGAAGCAGTAGCCATTCCTGTGCTGTGGTCTTCATGCTTACCCAGAAAAACCTCTGCAGCCAGGGGCTTTCTCCACCAATATTTATCTTCTGAGGCCAGCCCAACCAGTGAGCCTTCCTCCCTCTGGAGTTGCAGCATCAGCACTGGCCATCACTAACAATGGCATTGATTGGACCATGATGTGGAACTGGCGTTGAACTGGGGTAAGCACAGCAAGAAATCTCACAACACCAGATTAAAGTCCAACGGGTTTATTTGGTAGCATATGCTACTATATTAATTGGGCCAGCAGCTCTTGGGGATGAGCTGCCATCCTTAACCAACCTTCACTGGATGGCAGCCTTGGCAGCTGCCATTTAATTGATCGTCACTAACAAAATGCTTCCTTGCACCACTCCTATTGTTAAAGGTGTCTCACCCTTTCCTTTCCTGTAGTCTCAGCTACAGGACTTTAGTCCTCTTCACTATATTCAGTTCTATATACTCAATTGGCAAGGCTGAACACTGGGAGCACCCAGCTGGAAAAGTAGTCTAGTATTGTTCTTACAATGATTGGCCAATGCTTAAAAAAAAACATAAACCATGAGCTGGTTTAAGCTTAAAACTATTTCTACTCTTTTGGGAGCTTTTCTAGTTGTCCCTTCTTTCACTTTCTGAAGGTAGTTACTATTATCTGTAAAGTAGCTCAATATGCTTATGGTAGCTTATGATATATTCTATGTCATGGATATTTATAGCTACATCTATTTTAATGAGTCATGATGCAACAATATTTATATTTACTTGGGATTTGCATGTCTAGATGTGTCATGAGTTGGCTGGCACAATTGTACAGTGGTTGGCACTACTTCCTCACAATGCCCGTGTTTAGTTCCTGACTTGGTTCACTGTTGTGCAGAGTCTGAATGTTCTCCCTGTGTATGCGTAGGTTTCCCCCGGATGCTCTGGTTTCCTCTCATGGTCCAAAAAATATGCTGGTTATGTGCAATGATATTGCTAAATTCTCCCTCGGTGTACCCAAAGAGTCACCGGAATATGGTGACTAGGGATTTTCACAAAAACTTCACTGCAATGTTAATGTAAACCTACTTGTGACATTAGTAAATAAATTTTACTTCATGGAATAGGTCTAGGTGATGGTCATAAATATTTAGCGGGTGAGATTGTACATAGTTAAATTACATTTTGCAGACTAGATCTCCCCAACAACTCCAAAAACATATTTTGTCCTTTAATAGTGATAAAAGACAGAATTCTCCAGTGTGGGGCTCAGGTGCCTTGGCAGCTCAGGACCCTAGAGTGTTAGCTCTACCAAAGCTGGCAAGAAAAACACGCCAAATCTTTCAGCTCAAGCTCATTGCTTATGCAACTAAGTGTTTTGTGTCCTATTCCATGGCTGGACAGGTCTGGTAACACAAACTCTGTAGTCCTATGGGGTGCCATATTTAAAAGGCGTCCAACATCACTGACCCACTATTGAAGAAAAATCGAGGACATCTGAAAATGCCGATTAATCTCCCAGAGCACTCAGACAGGAAGACAGATATCTTAAGGAAGAGGAACGTTCTGTGGTAGAGATGGACCCCCTTTGGGACATTGAATTAGGGAAGGTCCATCTCTAGATGCTGCCCCCTATTCCCTAGGTTGCCATCGGCCTCCATCTTGAACCCTGGAGGCAGCCCAGATATTATTCAGGTGAGTCCCAATATCTGCATGTTACATTGTTTTGAAGATGTTTCACACCGTTGTGTTTTCCCACTGGCACCACAGAGAACTGGGTACAGGCTGGATGTCAGAGTTTCATCTGTATGCAATTAGCGGGATGCAAATGAGCTTTACGCCAACCTCCAGCACATTTACCAATCCTCCACAGTGGACACCAGTGGAAAATCACTGTAGATTCAAAATTCACATTGGTGCAAAATTGATTTTTGTGCCTTCTGCCAAATTCTCCCTACCTTTGCACCCGTCTTCCCAGTGGTTACATTAAACTCACCACAGAGGGTATGAGAGAATTCCAAATTCCTTCCAAAGTAAAAAATCAATTTATTAAGAACCGAAGGCTAACCTCTAAGTGAGGTGCAACATTTTAAAGTTTGAACTTAATTCAAGACTGCCAATAATGCATTTTAACATCTCCTTAGGTGGCTTGGTGTCACATTTTGTTTGGCAACACCTTGGTGAAGTACCTTGGGATATTTATTTAAGATGAAAGTGCTATTTAGAATCATAGAATCCCTACAGTGAGAAGGAGGCCATTTGGCCCATTGAGTCTGCACTGACTACAATCCCTTGTAGATCCTATCCCCATAACCCCATGCTGGATGGGCTGAATGACCTCCTTCTGCATTGTAGTGCTTCTGTGATTACTAATTCAATGGCAGTTTAACTCGATCCTGGACATGAGAAGTTTTTCCCAGACCATAACCCTACTAAAATATCCAGGCTCCTGTTGCTCGTTCTCCACTCCCACTAACTGCGAGTCCCTCACAACAGCTGCCTCCTGGATTTATCAGTTGCCTCCGGGCTGCCTGGTTTTCATGCTTCCCCTCCATCCAGCTGCTGTTTTCCACTGGTAACTCGGCGGCTTTCAACTGAGGCCCAGTAGTTTACAATCTGCTGACTCGCATTACTGTGGAAAGATTGCTCTGCACTCCTGCTGGCTTCTTGCCAGCAGTTAAAATCAGCTTCTCAGTCCTGCTGAGTTTGAAGCTAAAATCTGCCAGTGAACTGGCCCGAGTATCTTCGTTTTGTGTCAAAAAATCTACTCAGCCAGGCAGAAAAACTGTAAACAGCATGACAAATTGATAGGGATAGGATACACATTATTAACTAGCCATGACAAGCTCAAAATCACTGCATAATAATGACCTGATGCAAATATCTCTTCAGTACAGGTGTCTCTGACAAGTTGTAACCATTGTATGCTCTCACTGCTCACCTCCAAAGGGAGCATGAAGTCCTGTGATCAACAATAGTCTTATCTTTTCTCCGTGAATTTAGAATATATCTTCCCTTTACCTTTCACAAGTTCTCTTGACCTTTACTTAATTTAAGACTAGTTTCCTCTCTGTGTGAAAAATCACTTCCTCCAGCAGGTGGCCCACTCCAACCATTTTCACAAGGAAAGCTTTTCTTCCCCACCTCCCCCCTCCCCCCCTCGCCCCCAGTGTGAATAGTGGCAGGATGTCGTTTCAGAGTTTCCTAGGGAAAAAACAATTATAAGTTAGAAAGTAAAAATTAACTCCCTGCTGACCAAACCTTGATTGAACAAGTGGCTCTGTAAAATTTCATCTAATGACATGAGGATTTTTTTCGAATAGAAATTGTTTACCAGACTTTTACCAGAAGTGGGTGAATGAAAGAAAAGTTGCCTTGTATTCAGTGGAGTTTGAGTAAAAGGCAACTTCATCCTGAAGGGTCTCAACAAGGTGGATGTGGAGAGGATGTTTCCTCTTGTGGAAGAATCTAGAACTAAGAGGTTGCTTTTTTTTTCATTCATTCTTGGGACATGGGCATCGCTGGCTGGGCCAGCATTTATTGTAAGAAGTCTCACAACACCAGGTTGAAATTCAACAGGTTTATTTGGTAACAAAAGCCACTAGCTTCTGGAGTGCTTGTTGTCCCTTCATCAAGTAAGTGGGAGTTTTATTCACAAATAGGGCATATAAAGACACAACTCAATTTACAAAATAATTATTGGAATGTGAGTCTCTACAGGTAATCAAGTCTTAAAGATACAGACAATGTGAGCACTCTGGAATCACATATAGGCCAGGCCAGGTAAGAATGTCAGATTTCCTTCCCTAAAGGACATTAGTGAACCAGATGATTTTTTTCTGACAATGATTTCACGATCATCAGTAGATTGTTAATTCCAGATTTTTTGTTGAATTCAGATTCCATCATCTGCCATGGCAAGATTCGAACATTAGCTGAAAACATTATAGTCTAGCGATAATACCACTAAGCTATCGCCTCTCCATTTAAGACTGAGATGAAGAGAAATATTTTCTCTCAGAGGGCCATGGGCCTTTGAACTCTCGGCAGAGAAAGGAGAGGCCTTGAATATTTTTAAGGCAGAACTAGATGGATTCTTGATTAACATGAGTGTTAAAGATTTTGAGGGAATTGAGGTTACAATCAGAGCAGACATGATTTTGTTGAATGATGAAACAGGCTTGTCCATAAATTATTCTTCATGTTCTGACTGAAATACATTCAATACTGTTTGAACATGGATAATAGCCCATTTACTTAGTTGGAAACAGCACAGAATCATTAACATTATTAATTAATATAAGGAGGCACTGAAAGTATCTGCCAAATTAAAAAAAAATAATCAGTTGGCTGTTAGTTATTATCCATCCTTAAAATCTGCTTTTCTTTATAACTATCCTGGGGGACAGTGACCCTGATTTTAATTCCATGCAGGTGGGTAGTATGATGAGGTACAAACTCAGCTGTTACTGCAGAATTTAAGCCTGGCCTATTTGAACTCATTCCCATGTCATCTGCTAGCTCATGAATGTTATGCAGAAGAGGGTTTCAAGGAGGGTCTCATGATAGGAGAGGACTGCAGCCAAGTGTGAAAACCTCTTTCTACGCTGTAGAGATTCTATGGACCTGGAATGTTAATTCTGTTTCTCTCTGCCACAAACATTGCCAGACCTGTTGCATATTCCTAGCACTTCCCTTTTACAGATTTCCAGCATTCGCAGTGTTTTGCTGTTATATGCAGACATGAGGAGAATGTGCAATCTCCACACAAACAGTTACCCAAGTCTGGAATTGAACCTGAGTCCCTGGCATTGTCAGGCAACAGTGCTAATCACTGTGCCACCATGCCAATTACTTTTTGTCAATTCTAATACTATAATATTGATTGTGCCCCCATTGAAATCACGGGAATTCCCTAAACCTTGGTTCTTGTCAACCTGCACCATTGCTCCAAGAAGATGGGTAAGTGGGATTTTTTTTCTGTGGGGAGAGTGTGCATACTTCATGTCAATCTGTCAATGTAGATTTCTCTGTAGCTCAGTTTGGAGATTCTTAACCATGGTAATGGGTTTTCATAATGTCAGGCACCCAGCTGAGCAAAAGTAAATAATTATGTTTCAAATAAATATTCCATTAAGTTGCTCCCTGTTTGTTTGTAAGGATCTCAGGAAAGATATTTTGCTCACAGTAATTTTTTGCAATTCTAACTTATTAATTGAATTTCTCTATGCTCAATTTTAAAAAAAAGATGGCTTCAGGGCTCAATAGTCTTTATGCCCCAGTTGAAATGAGTCAATTGGGGTAGCCTCATTGAACTGTCAAGTTAGTAGCCACTAACCTAAATTGAGACTGGTCACTGAAGGTTAGTAGGAATGATTTATTTGAAGCTTTGCAGCGGCTTATCATTTGAGACAGAAGCACAGCCTCTATGTTTATCTGTTTACAAGTGATTTTAAGTCAACCTGCTCTTGCTCTGATAAGAATAATTGCCTGTCTAACCTTGGCAGAAGGGCCATCCCTGCTACTTTAGAAGGCTAATCATAGTATTTCCTCAGACATTATGGGAAAAAGACTTGGAACACTATATGTCACGGACTGAACAGCAACACATTCAGAAGATGCCCAATCATTAATCCTTGATATTTTTGCTATTTATATTCCCATGTGTCTGAGTCTCTTCTTTTTTTACAAGTCCGTGTCACATTAAATCCATCTGAACATGTTTCATGCAGGCTGAATGAGCAGGTCTAGAAACAAAAGAAAATCTCAATTTAAGACTAAACTCAATTCATTTATAGATCTCTCTGACATTAAATTTTCTGATGGAAACAACACTTGCTCCCCTGCCTATGGTTTGCAGGTCATTTGCTCCATTACACATCATGCCATCACCCACTGGGGAGATAAAGGCATTAATTTGGCCAATATATACATAATAAGTCTTATTCACCAGTTTTGGGAAAAACAGCAACACGTTTGTTTACCTGGTTAAAGGTTTTACAGAGGCTTATAGCCTCATGACTGTAGTGAGCTCTAGAGAAAGAGGAGACGGGAGCACCTGGAGGAAAGCCACGCAGACACAGAGAGAATGTGCAGAATCCACATAGGCAGTGACCCAAGCCGGGAATTGAATCCTAGTCCCTGGGTGTTATGAGGCAGCAGTGTTAATGACTGTGCCACCATGCTGATCACTTCCTATTAGATAATATTCTTATTAATAATTCTTATTGGCAATATTCTTATTAGGTATATCATTAGATATACTAATCTGTATTTTAACATCATGACAATGTTGAAACAGTCTAAAGAGGCTGAAGATGTACTCTTGACCGTATGTTTGGCCATATAATCTTGAATTTCCTATGGTGTTGTTCATAATAAGTCAGAGAATACAGAGAGCGATTTTTGTTAAATAGTTTAGGTACTTAACAGCCACCAAGCTAGTGAAGTTGGGGTCCTAAGCGGCCATGATGTTTTAGCCCAAGGTGCCATCTTGGTAAATTAGCCTGAGGAGCAGCTAGCTGCCTGGAGGCTTCTGATTGACATCTAAAATACCTGTTAGCATTTATCAAAGAAGCTGTATGGCATTTCGATAGTTCGCAACTCAACTAACACTCTCTCCTAACAATGAACTGCATTTAGGGTATAAACAAAGTTGATGTTGATTTCAAGCGTTATTTATGAGATACTCACCATCCCATGTTCACTTGGTGTTGAATTCATGAAACAGGCCTTTTGTAATTAATTCGTTTGTTAAGGCTTCACCATTACTCAGGCAATGTGAAATTCTTTGTGAACTTCACCTAAGAAAAGTATATGTCCTGCTCCTTTACCTTAAAGTTTTAACGTTTAAAGTTTATTTCTTAGTATCACAAGAAGGCTTTCATTGACCTTGCAATGAAGTTAAGGTGAAAATTACCTTGTTGCCACACTGTTCGGGTACACAGCAGGAAAAAGGACATTGACATCTCCGTAAAAGAGTTGAAGGTAGCTCAAGGAATGACTGCGCAGCGGATTATTAAGGTGCCAATTAAATTGGCTGTTAGGACTTATTAAAGAGGCTTCACACACTTTCTTCGGAGGCAGAGATGAGGGCAGCTACTGCAGGAGAGAAGGTCAAGATGGTGAGGTGTGCTTTCGGTCCATGCCAGATGTGCAGAGAGCATTGCTCCTACATTCATGTCACTCAAGCCAATACATGACAAGGTTTTACTTTAGAAAGAAAAGTCACCTTTTTTCCTGAAGATCTGTGGCCTCATGGAATGAACACTCGGATGTTACAGCATATCCAGGTTTGCAGTTAAGCTAACAGTAACATTTAACTTTTAGGGTACTCAAATTTGCCAGGTTGCCACAGGTAATATCAGTCACAAGTCAGAATCCTATGTGCATTTTTGAAAAGCAGAGATTGCTGCAGACCCATACACTCTGAGGAGTGATTTTATCTCACTTCCTAGCATGCGAGATAATTGGAGGTCAAAAACTCTAATGATTTGATAGCTTTGTGGGGTTCTGAATCCAGGCTACCATTGACTGTTGTGGCATTGGGACTGCTCATTTTAAAGAGTTAGGAGTAGGAAGGGTTTCTATTCTCTCAGTGTGCAACCTGTATTTACCCAGTAGCAGGGCATCATGCAGGTAAACACATGATTCATGCAGGGGGTTGCTACACAGTGTCTTTATGATGACATAATCCACTGTCCCGCCAGTCCTTGATCCCCGGTACAATGTGCATGACTAGAGTAGAAGGGATATCTTCTGACTCCATGGGTCATAATTCTCCTGCAAAACCTTCAGATGCCATTCATAAAATGATAGTCATTCAGTCACATCACTGAGCAAACCACTGGGATGCACAACAAAGGTCTGGATGCCTTAATTGGTCAGGAAATGCCTTCCAGTCATTTAGCGACAAGGTTTCCAGATTCCGGAAGTGTTTCAAACTCTGTGATGCAGCAGTCATGAGGATAGCCATTACCACTAGTAAATGTGCCAGAGGGTTCAACTCAGAAGCCACAAGAGAAGGAAGGAGACTAGGAAGAGCACTATAGGTTTCCAAATAGAAGCCAATACCCTGGAAAGGTTCTCATTGCCATCTAATTGAGGAGAGCTTTCAAGAGATGTGCTCCTCCATCAAGCTCCAAACACATGATGTATAATGCTAAAGGTCCATTAGGAAGGCCATCATCTGGACTTAATCCTTTCCACAGAAAGATTATTAAATAAAACTCTGATTCTACCATTAATGAATTATCATAATTACTGTTTCTATATATCAAAAACCAACCATCTAAAAATACACAGCACTTAAAAATATTGGTGCTTATTCTTAGTGCAAAATGAGAATCAAGCAGCATTTGAGAAGACGAATAGGGCAAGAAAATACTGTCATTCTAAATGTATTTGGTGGTGCTAATGTAAAGGTCTCTTTCACTGTGGATCATCCCCTGAAGACTCAAGTGATGTAGCTATAACTACCCTCCACCCTTCCAGGGTACTGACAAAGGGTCATCAAGACTTGAAACATTAGCTCTGTTCTCTCTCCACAGATGCTGTCAGACCTGCTGGCATTTTCTGTTTCTGTTTCAGATTCCAACACCTGCAGTAATTTGCTTTTACCTCCTCCAGTTCTGCCTGTGCACGGAGTATTCACACATCATGTCACCTGCACCTGAGAATAAGCCTTGGCTAACGTTCCACTTAACATCTGTGATCCATTCCTGGTCTTACGATAGAAATTCTGGGCTGTGGAAAGCTTTTGTTTTAGCTGCTGGATATTCTCTTGTGCCAAGCTTGCCCACATTTGTACATGTACTGTTGACTCATCCATCTTTGATTGCACCCTTTTATGTATTTCTCAGTGCAGTCTGAGCTGTCAGGGGTTCTGTACATCATTAACTAGTTCATAGCATTATTGAAGCATAGAATTATAGAATTTACAGGTCAGGAGAAGGCTAATAAACCCATCTATTTGAATTGATTTATGCGATTTGATTTATTACTGTCACATGTGTTGGGATACAATGAAAAGCAATGTTTTTTGCACGCTATACAGACAAAACATACCATTCAGAGTGCACAGAGGAGAAAGAAACGAGAGGGTGTAGAATATAATATTACTGTCACAGATAGGGTGAGGAGAAAGATTAGCTTAATATATGATAGAACCATTCACTGGGGGCAAAACAGTGGCAGAGTGGTTAGTACTGCTGCCTCATAGCACCAGGGACCCGGGTTCAATTCTGGTCTCAGATCATTGTCTGTGTGGAGTTTGCACATTCTCTTGTTCTCTGTGGCTTTTCTCTGGATGCTCCAGTTTCCTCCCACAGCCCAAAGATGTGTGGGTTAGGTTGATTGGCCATGCTAAATTGACCCTAATGAGGGAGATTAGAGGATAAATAATAAGTGGGCTCAGGAATAGGATCTGGGTGAGATTATGGGCAGCGCAGATTCGATGGGCCGAATGGCCTCCTTCTACACTGTAGGATTCGATAAAAGTCTGATGGCAGCAGGGATGAAGCTGTTCTTGCATTACTTGGAAAGTGTTTTTAGACTTTTATATCTTTTCCCTGATGTAGAAAGTGGAAGAGAGAATGTCCAGGGTGCATGGGGTTCTTGATTATGCTGGCTGCTTTCCCGAAGCAGCAGGAAATGTAGAGTGAGTCAATAGATGGGAAGCTGGATAAAAGCAAACGTGTTCTCTATGTTTTAATTCTTTATTGTTTTTCTTTATTTTTCTTTCCATCCCCCCCCTACTCTTTTCCCCTTTTCTTACCTTTTCTCCCCCTGTGCTTCACTTTTCCCCCTTTTTATCAATTTTAGCTTTCTCCCACCCATCTCCCCCTTTCATTCCATACCTTTATCTGTCACAGCTTAGCTCTGATTTCAGTTTTTCTGCCGTTTGGCCATTCACACCTTCTATTCTCTCTATGGACTGCCATTAGCAGCCTTTCCCCTTGGTTTTGTGGCTATGACTCATCTTTCATTCTCTCATCATTCAGTAAAAATATCCCACATTCTATGTCTGTTAGCTGTGACAAAGGGACTCAAAATATCAGCTGTTATCTCTCCTTACAGATGCTGCCAGAGCTGTTGAGATTCTCCAGCATTTTCTCTTTTGGTCTTTTATCCAGTGTTTAACTCACTGTCACTTCTCTTCCAGGAATTTTTACCGAGTGTTTAACTCACTGCCACTTCTCTTCCAGGAAGCTTTGACTCGAAACATCAGCTCTTTTCTCTCTTTACAGGTATTCCCAGATCTCCGGAGATTTTCCAGCATTTTCTCTTTTGGATGGGAGGCTGGTTTGCGTGATTACGTGACTCTAGATCTTTTATTGAAGCTATCTGATCTAATTCTACACCCCTTTTCTGTTTCTTTCCATAATCTTCCTTTTCAAATACTTATCCAATTCTCTTTTACATAATGTTCTCAACTCAGTTTCGGCTGCCACTTGTAAAACATTGTGTTGTAATAAGCAGCTGTGTGTAAGAAATTATTCCAGCTTTCTTTTTCCACATTTCGAGCTCTGAGTCTATCTCCCTTGTGTCAGAGTCAACAACCAGCCAAAGCAATCTTTCACTGTTTACTTCCTTAATTTTGAAGGCAAGACAACAGAAACATTTAAACACAAGAATGAGAGTTTCAGATTTAAGACATTGAGGGACCTGGAACCAATGCATCAGCGAAGACAGAAGTGATGGATGAACCGGGCTAGAGGCGAAATTGAATTTGGGCAGCAGAGCTTTGGATGAAATAAAGTTTGTAGAGTGTGTGGGATGAGACTATTCGAATATTTGAGTCTGAAGGTGACAAAGTCACGGATGAGAATTTCAGCAATATGTGCACTGAAGCGGAGTGTAAGGATATGGGCAATTCTCCAAAACTGTAAGGTTGGTTTTATGATGGTGGGGAGGCTGAATATTGAATATTACCAACATTGTGCTTTAACCGGAGACAGTGGTCAAGGAATCAATAGTGAGTACACAGCATTTATGGCAGGAGTGAAAGTGATGTTGTGGTCTCCCGAGTGTTTAATTGAATAAAATTGTAGGCCATTTAACACCAGACATCAGAGAAGGAATCTAACAGTGCAGAGGCAATGGATGAGTCCAGAGAGATGATAGAGCTGGGTGCTACATATGGGCATTGGCTATCATATTTTGTGTTTAACAAAAAGAACCAAAAGTAGATCCTTAATTTACTAAAACAATTGAATAACTGATTAGTATTCACAGGGACGGCACAGTAGCACAGTGGTTAGCACCAGTCCTTCACAGTGCCAGGAACCCGGGTTCAATTCCAGCCTCAGATCATTGTCTACGTGGAGTTTGCATATTCTCTCCATGCTTGAGTTTTCTCAGGTGCTCCGGTTTCTTCCCACAGTCCAAAGATGTGCGGGTTAGGTTGATTGACCATGGTAAATTGACCCTAGTGTCAGGGGGATTAGCAGTTTAAATATGAGGGGTTACAGGAATAGGGTCTGGGTGAGATTGTGTTCAGTGCAGATTCAATGGATTGAATGGTCTCCTTCTGCAATGTAGGGATTCTATGATGATAATTATTCTTATGCAAAGCTTTAATGCTTTGTTTGTTTTATGTTCACAGATATGTATTCTGCTGCTCCAAATGGCTGCAGTTTGGGAGATGGAATGCCTCTGAACTTCCACTGAAGGGGGCTCAAGATGACTTTGGTGGGCGATTTCAGAGTTGTGACTGTTGAGGTTTAGTTGCAGGCTTGGTTTCAGGTGTGACAGTCGATCATGGCTGCTTGTCTGGCACGAGCGAGCGTGCTGATTGAGAGACTGGTGATAGAGCAGGGAGTGCTGTCATCTTGAGATATTCTCAGTACTTTCCTTTCATTTTATTTTTGCAATTAACTAACCTTCCATTATTCCTGAAAAGACTGTAGCCTACCCAACTTTTTCTGTTGGCCTTTGCAAGCTTTGCCTCTATTCTCTCTTTTTTTGTTCAGGTATATATTTCTGTTGCTTTATAGTCAAGAAAAAGTATTTTAACAAAGCTAGTTGCAACTTCTCATCCACTCTCTTTTCAATGGGCAAGTTTTTCTCAATAATCTAGAACCGTAATTAACTGGGAGGTAGATACTCCACTTGCAACAAATAAACTAGAAAGTACATTTCGTGAAAGATCTATGAAAATAATTCTCATCTCCAGCAGCCATTAAGTTATCATGCTGCCCCCATGTGGCACTAAGAGCTGATTCATTTTATCAATCATATATTTTCTTTGATATGAGTGATATCTGTTAATGTTACCCGACTTAAAACTGAGAAATTGCTTTGAGGTATTTTTCTTATTGAATGCACTCTTCAGTTTGTATGGAACTTGCAGATTCTACTTGATAAAGTTACATTAATTAATTAAGAGTAGAAATTAGATTTGTGTGCATTAATGATTATACGTCAAAGCAAAGGATATATAGGCAATGTGAACATTTCAATTTCACTTTAGGAGCATTAAAATTCTGCAGATGCTTTAGTTTTACATGCTGACCATCACATAACTGAATCTTTACATACGTCACAATGCAGTACTTGCCTACATTAAGGAAATAGGATATTATATTAAGCCAACTAGTTTAACAAATTTCTTTGTGCATATTGAAATTCATTTTCCTGCAAGCACATCTAGCTATTTTCAGAATAATGCATTTGTGGCTCAAATACCTGGCAATAAGTAAGAAACCAAACTTCAATCCAATCCGGTCAACCTTGAACATAAATCTGGCACTAAAGACACCGTGGAGATGGCGGCATCGGACTAGGGTAAACACAGTAAGAAGTCTCATGACACCAGGTTAAAATCCAACAGGTTTATTTGGTAGTAAACGCCACTAACTTTCAGGGTTTGCCTCTTCGTCAGGTGAGTGGGAGTTCTGATCACAAACAGAGCATAAAAAGGCAGAGTTTACAGAATACTGAATAGAATGCAAGTCTCTGCAGCCAATCAAGTCTTAAAGGTGCAGATAATGTGAGTTGAGATAGCATTAAGCATAAGTTAAAGAGATGTGTATTGTCTCCAGACGCTACAACAACGGATGAATGAACACCACTCGACAATCACCAGGCAAGACTGTTCCCTTCTTGTTGGCAAACACTTCAGCGGTCACGGGCATTCGGCCTCTGATCTTTGGGTAAACGTTCTCCAAGGCAGCCTCATGACATTCAACAGCGCAGAGTCACTGAGCAGAAACTGATAGCCAAGTTCCACACACATGAGGAAGGCCTCAACCGGGATCTTGGGTCATGTCACATTATTTATAATCCCCATGACTTGCCTGGGCTTGCAACATGTCACTTAATAGTGTTGTGAGACTTCTTACTAAAGACACTGGCAGTGAAGAGCTTCCAGGCTAGCTCACAATCATGTGCAATAGCAGTTACTTTACTGTCCAAAGTCAGACTCAATAGGTGGCACATTTTATTCAGGAGGGCATACACATTTTTTCTTATAACAATTAGAAATAGCATTAAGAGTGGACGAAGTAATATCATCAGCCCACTGGAATTCTGACAGAGGATAATTGGTGACCATCATGTGGCACAATCACCCCTGTAATGATTTACATAAAACAGAAAAGGCTTGACTGTAATTATGGACGTCAGTCAACCAACTTACCAGACAGGCTAATGCCCATTTCCCAGCCTGCATACATGATGGGCGCGATCTTATTGATTCAATTGGCCAGTTGATCAGTATGGTGAGGCAGGAAGATAGCATGGAAGACCATGCATGGATTGGTTACTATATCCCCAGTCAAGATTTGCCAGCGAGAATGGATTGGAAAAGGTGGAAAGCCTATTTACATGGAATTGATGATATTTACATGTAATTACCGAGTTTGGCATTCTTCCTTCTCTCTTCCCGGATGTTTTCCCCCTCACGGTGAGATATCACTACAGCTCTCCAGTAGTGGATGCTGGGCACCATGGCGATGCCAGGGATTAGAAGCTATTGAAACTTTGGGTGGTCAGAGAAATGGCCAAACGGTGCCCTACTGGGCAGTGGCAGTTGTGCAGTGCCCACCTGGCATCTTGGCATTACCCACAAAGCACCCTAAATGTACCCCATCAGGCACCAGACATGTCCCAGGGCAGTGCCAAAGGGATGGAATCTAAGGAGGGGGGGGCCTGAGTGCTGGTGGGGTCTAAGTGAAGATAGACCTATAAGGCAGTTGCACAATGACACAGGTCTAATATAGTGGGGCCATGCAAGAAGGGGCTGGGCAGGGATGAATCGCAGATGAGGTGAGGCATGTCGGGGGTCCATCAGGGGATCAGGGGAAGGTCCCAATGGCAATGATCAGTACTGTGAGGAGGTGACAATGCTGCTGCTGAAGGGGGGAGAGGTGAGACTGATGTCCATGGGAGGTGAGAGGTTTCCCAGTTCACTGGCAGATCAGAGTGCGCTGCGCGATGGTGCCTGAGTGCTGTGACGCTGGCTTCCCCTGTGTGCTTAGGCTCTACCACCCCCCCCCCCCCCAACCCCGCTTTTGTTGCTGCAAACCTCCCAGATTCCCAGTTGTCGGAAAAGCTGGCAGAGTTCTGGAAAGTTGCAGTGGCTGGGCTCGCCCAAAAGACCGATGTGGAACATTCCCGTTTTCACACTGTTATGACAAAAACCTTTGGGTAAAATTGGGTAAAACTCAGTGTTTTCATTTTGCATTAATCATCCATACGGGGGTTATCTGAAGATAGAGATTGATAGAATAACTCCCAGTCACCAAGTTTAACTTCCTCAAATTGGCCACTGACTCCCATACAGCAGTCACAAATAAAGAAGTAATAATGCCTATGCTGCCATCTTAGAGCATATCAATCGCCTAAGACCAAAAAACATAGGAGCAGAATTGGGCCCATTGGGTTTGCTCTGCCATTCAATCATTCTCCTGCCTTTTCTCCATAACTCCTGATTCCCTTATTAATCAAGAACCTATCTATTTCTGTCTTAAAGATAATCAATGACCTGGCCTCCACAGACATCTGCGGCAAAGTGTTTCTCAGATTCACTACTCTCTGACTGAAGAAATTCCTCTTTATCTCTGTTTTAAAGGATCATCCCTTAATCTGAAGTTGTGCCCTCTGGTTCCAGTTCTTCCAACTGGTGGAAACATCCTCTCCATGTCCATTCTATTCAGGCCTTGCAGCATACTGTAAGTTTCAATAAGATTCCCCCTCATTCTCCTGAATTCCAATGAGTACAGACCCAGAGTCCTCAATTCTTCCTCATATAACAAGCTCTTCATTCCAGGAATCATTCTTGTGAACCTCCTCTGGACCCTTTCTAAGGCCAGCACATCCTTCCTTAGATATGGGCGGCACAGCATTACAGTGATTAGCACTGCTGCTTCAGAATTCCAAGGACCTGGGTTTGATTCCTGGCTTGGGTCACTGTCTGTGTGGAGTTTGCACATTCTCCTCGTGTCTGCATAGGTTTCCTCCGGGTACTCTGGTTTCCTCCCATAGTCCAAAGATAAGGGGATTAGATTGATGCTAAATTTGCCCGTTAGTGTCCTGAGATGCATAGGTTAGAAAGATTAGCGGGTAAATGTGTAGGGATATGGGAATAGGCCTGGATCAGATTATGGTCGGTGCAGACTCAATGGATCAAATGGCCTCTTTTACACTGTAAGGTTTCTATGATTCTACGAAAACTGCTCACAATACTCCAAATGAGGTCTGACCAAAGTTTTATACGGCCTCAGAAACACATTCCTGCTCTTGTATTCTAGCCATCACGACATGAATGCTAACATTGAATTTGTCTTCCTGACTGCCAACTGAACCTGCATGCTAACCTTAAGAGAATCCTGAACAATGACTCCCAAGACCTTTTGTGCCTCTGATTTCCTAAGCATTTTCCCATTTAGAAAATAGTTTATGCCTTCATTCCTCCTTCCAAAGTGTATATCCTCATACTTCTCCACATTGCATTCCACTTCTTTGCCCACTCTCTTACCCAGTCCAAATTCTTCCTCTACTTCGTCAATACTACTTGTCCCTCTACATATCTTTGGAATGTACGGGCTACGTACCGGCACCACATTGGCATGAAATTCATATAATAATGATATAATTGCCGGAATTTTACTGGCACATCCATCCTGGAATCGAGGCAGTAAGGCTTGCAGAACAGAATTCTCCTTTGGTCTGAGGGTGGGATTTTGCGAGCCTCGCTCGAGCAAGGTTGTAAAATCCTGGCCAGTGTCTCTTTGGCTTAAAATCAGCATCCTATTGATGGTGAATGGCCCTCGTATTGCTGCTACGTAGTAGCAACATGAAGCAACTAGCTTCACCTAATGCTCAGTTTTTTGGGATACCTTGCCTTTCCAAGGTAATGTGAGGTGGATTTGGCAATCTTCAGGGCCAAACAGGCCTTAGGTTCATTCATAAGTTTGCATGATATGCAATGCCATTTAATCTGACCAGGGTAGCCATTATCCTGGAGGATACCTTTGATTCAGCCTACATCAGCATCAAGCTTGCATGATAAGCAAATGGCTCGGGCTCTATTTACAAGGCTACCAATAACACCAATCTGTGGGAATGTAATAATCCCCACATATATATTGACTGGTGAAAATAGGCTTGCGGGAGAGAATGATAGAGAGTCCCTGGAGCATTTCTCAACTAGTACATCAAGGAAAGGGAGTTTGTTTGACTCCTCCATTTCAAGTGTGCG
This sequence comes from Sphyrna mokarran, assembly GCA_024679065.1. NCBI lineage: Eukaryota > Metazoa > Chordata > Chondrichthyes > Carcharhiniformes > Carcharhinidae > Sphyrna > Sphyrna mokarran. Next base: position 51,462,877 of record JAGIQG010000016.1, read on the forward strand.
TTTCAGCATGAAACCCATTGAGACGTGTAAAGAAATTTTGACTTGTAGCTGCGTGTTTAAATATAGCAAGTGTATCATCCACAGTTCATAAATATGCAAGGGTAGGGGTTTTTAGGGAATCATTCCATCAAGGATGCACTTCTTATGGAACCCACAAAGGTATTGCGAGAGCTGGGCCTAGAGGGGATCTCACGGCAGCACCATCTATTTGGGCAGGCATGGTGTTACTAAAACTGAACTCAGTTGCTGGTTCATAATTTCAATGAATATTGGTTCATACAATGGTGGCAAGTCTAGATGGCCATGATATCATGCTTCAGCACAAATATCTGTGGTTTCCTTAAGCAGAACATTAGTGAATTGGCTAGCAATGTTGAATGAGCACAAGGATGTAGCATTATTATTGGTCCTCACAAGTGTGAAGGAATCCATTATCCTGTGTGTACAAAACTTGTTCAAAACTGGGTTGTTACAATTTGCCTAACCATTTAATAAGATTGGATTCACAATGTGGCAATTATGACTATATGAATAGAAACAATTGCAAGGGTGCAGGGAGAAGTCAGTGGAATGGCACTAATTCACAATGCTCATTTGGAGAACATGATGGGCCAAATGGCCTGATTCTATATTGTAAGACTCTGTGAATACTGTGGTGGGAATGCTTGTGGATGGTCATCCCATCCAATTGCCAATTAAGAGAGCAATTAATGATGACTTCAGAGAATAATCTCATAGTCATTGGTACAGACACGGGTCAGGTGGTGGGGAGGGAGAGGGTTGCGGTTCACCACATAAACAGCATAACAAGCAAGCCCCTGCAGTAGCTCTTTCAGGTTCCCAACAGATGGATCCCTCATTCTGGCATTGCAGAAAGTAGATGACCTTCTGACTATCACCTTCCACTATCATTCACATGTGGTCTGGGATCCTGTGATCCTCAGATGGGTGCCATGCCAACAGCAGCCACTTCCTCCTAGTGGCGCTGCTGGTCTCTGTCCAGGGGGGGGGGGATTTCCCCCCTCAGGGCTCTTGATTCTGAGGAAGGTCCCCACTGTCTAGTTAATGTCTGTGTGGCAATTAGTTGGGGGGAGGCTTCCCTAATGGTGAAAATGTGGGGGTCCCACTGGCTCTCCAGCTGAGGGACGAGGTGGGAGCATAAAAACCTGCTGGATACTTTCTCTGCATATTCCATAATCCACAGGGGGCAGATCCATAAGCAACATTGAACTTGGTGAATCTGAGCTTCGCAGTCCTTTCCATTAAATACCCCAATGTACTGAAATCAGATAGAACCATCTCTTGTCAATGTGAATGCACAACTCCTGTAGCAGCAGGGTGTACATTCATGAAAGATTCTTTAATTAAGCTTTGGCCACTTAAATGGCCATTTAAAATATTTATAATGAAGAAATCATTCACTGGTGTTAGGAAACAGCACTCTCAGGATGACAGATGAGAGGAGGTCAGGAATTGTCGATGATGTGATTGCTTGGCTGGGAAAGCTAGAAGCAGAAACACATGCGACAAATGTTGCAAAATTACATTAGCAGCGAATGATGAAATGACTGACTATGTCAAACACTGTAGTGACAATAAAAGGGACAAGGAAAGTTAATATGTCATGGTCACAGTACATTATAGAAGATTGTTGACGATTGATGGTACCAACATATATTGGGCCAAAAAAAAGATAGTTGCACACTAAAGAATTAAGAGACAGCTTAGGGAATGAATTAATGGAGACAGTGACTCTGATGGAAACAGAATGGGTGAGATGCTTTTGAGTGAGATATGGACGGACAAGTGTAAGGGAAGGGTGCGAGATTGTATTGGGAGTAGGAGGAGGTTGAGGCAGTCATAGGAATGAAAAAGGATATGAGCTCCTGGCTCTTGACTGTGGAGAATTTGATTTCTATGGAGAAAAGAAAAATGAAATTAAATTGGTTTTTGTACGCATGCTGAAACATAAATGCATCTGCGAAACATTGATTTCCAATATAGTCAGTTTCAACACTCCATTGGTCAATCCACTGAGCAGGCTTTACAGTCTATAACTTACACACAGCAAAAAAAAGGGTTAATTAGGAGGACAAATTTTGCAAAAGTTTACTGCAATCCATGCTTAACTTCCCCAATAACAACTTGTAGACTTACATCTCTGCAATCTGTCTATGGTTCATTTAACCCAAATAATGGTTGGAATGTTTCTACTCTTTAACATCCTTTTAAAGAAATTAGAGATTAATACTGTACTGTGAAGATGTAATATAAAGACTAAAGTGCAAAGAGTCCTTGAATTAGTTCTTGTTGCTTAGGTTTCTAATCCCTTTAATGTCACAAGTTGAATCAATGGTTCCATTCAACTGTGACAGCTTCACTTAAAAAAACATTTCTTTAATTAATTTCTGAAACACAATCTATTTGTTTGAAAGGCATGGGTTGGTAAAGTTCTTCCAATCTGTCACAGTAACTTTTCCTATTAAGGATAAGACTAAGAAGAACAGCGTATATTGGTTTGAAGGAGATAAATGCCACAATTAACATCACTATAACTTTAGTTTAAATGAGATCTGGGATTTAATGGTATCATATTACTAGAAAATATCTTTGAATACATTTCAAATGCATCCTGTAACAATCAACAAAAGAGAGCTACGCATTATTATATTTCAGACCAAGGTGAATGGGAAAAGGTCAGACTTTTTCATTTTTGGCATCATTTAAATTGGAATGAATCATAGCGAAGTTTAGACAAATTCAGATGGAAATGTGCTATTGCTTTTTTCCCCATGATCAGAAAATTCAACTCGTATCAGGCACAGATTTGGATGGAGCACACTAATGATACAATTTTTGCTATTATTCATTCAAGAGATGAAATGCTGCTGCCAATGTTTATTGCCCATACCATAATGCCTTTGTGAAGGTGGTGGTAAATCTCTTTCTTGAATCATTGCAGTAATGTGGGATGGGACTTTCCCAAAAGCAGAGAATCCCACCTGCGGTAAATGAACCTTTACATAGTCTGCCCCCTGCCTGCTACAATTTCCATGACACAGGATGGGAGAATTCCCCCCATGATGTTAGCAAGGAACTTTCAAGGTCTTTACCCAGCGACAATGAAGTTGTGGTGACATTATTTCAATTCAGGATAGTTGTGATTCATAGAATTATATAGTGTGGAAGAGGCTCTTCGACCCATCAAGTCAGCACCAACACACAAGAAACAATTGCCCTCCAACCTATTCCCATTTACCAGCACTTAGCCGATAGTCTCAAACGTTGTGACGTACCAAGTCACAGGACAAATAGTAGGTGGTGTTGTTCCTATGTGTCCGCTGCTCTTTTCCTTCTAATTGGATGAGTTCACCGGTTTGGAAGGTTCTATTGGATGAATTCCTGCAGTGCATCTTGTACATGGTACACAGTGCTACCACTTTGCATCAGCAGTAAATACCATATGAAGGAGACAGTTCTTGGGTTGGATCTTTACCTATGTACATCTTCCTGATAGTTCAATAGTAAAATCTATAAACTATGTAAGACTATAAATATCTTAATAAGACTTCCGAACTATGCCCAACATCTTACAACAGCACATGAGGTGCCAAATAAATGGCTTGCTTTGTCCCGAATGATGTGAGGCACCTTGATTTTGTTGGAGTGGTGCTCTTCAGGGCAAGTTGATTATTTTCATCGTATTCTTAACTTGTGCCTTGCAGATGGTGTGCCAGAAGCTTTATCACTTGCAGAATACCCGGCCTCTGACTTACTCTTTTACCCACACTATTTATGTGGATGATCCAATTTCAAGTCAATGGTGTCCTAGGACATTGATGATGGGGGATTTAACCCTTTTCCAAGGGCTTTACAGCAAGACTAATAGAGAAAAAGTTGAAATTCACATCAGTTCAATGATTTCTAATTGATTGGAGGTTATAGGGCCTTCAACAGTGCATCCTCTGACCATGTGTAGAAGAGTTCACAACCAAGTGTGAACTCTAGAATTTGCTCTGCAGATGTTTCGCTATCGTTATCACAAAATTATTATGTTCAAGCGAGTTTCAGTTTACTGTTGTGCCATCCAAAATCACTCTTGCAAAACCAAAATTTATTCTAACATAATGATGTGATATATGTATATATTGTATGTTAGGGTTTGGCTTGCCGGCTGCCCTTTTAAGAATGTAGATCAGATGACCCCTGGTCAATTAATTCCAACCGGTTGAGATCCTGTTTGGCAGTCTGAGCTCCAACTGGGAATAGTACACATATCTAATAAAGAACTCTAATAAAGTTTTCAAGTTACCAAGCCTACCTTGTGATCCTTATGTACCTTTGAACACAGGGGCATATGTAACAAACGATGTATTACCCAAAACCTTTTATCTCCATGTTGCTCCAACCTGCTTTTTAAAGTATAGCTCGATCACCCACCTTGTTTCCTTACATGTTTCCAGAGTGAGATATTTTGCTTGAAGTGGATACCCCGTCAGTTGCCTGTTCTTCTCACTGGACACTGCATTGAGATGTAAAGTAGGTTTCCCAAGAGAGAGTCCTATATGTTTCTGCTTCCAGAATGCTATTTAACATCGCTCCAAAGGGTCAGATCTTGTGAAGCCAAAAGCAATGAATGCTCAGCAGTCCACCCTTGTTGTGATTTTGGATTCATTGGAAGTCTTGATGCATACATGACCACTGTAATTGCTCAGAAAGTTTTATTAGCTGTTGTATTCAGGTAGGTGCCAAAGATTGCGAATCTGATGGATAGATTTATACTGCCTGGAGCCCTCTGTGAATAGCCTCAACACTGAGCTCAATGTTAGAGACTTGATCACAAAAAGCACCCAGATTCTTAGCTGAGAATTAATCTCTGGTATAACTCCGTAATTAACTAATCAGACTACCCAATCTCATGACATGATCGCCCACCCCCAAAAATGACTACCCAAATCATGATGAATGACTACCCATTCCTTTAATGAGACTGTCAACTCACCCATCTCCCATTCATCTAGCCATCCCCTCATCCAGCCACCCACTCACCTAATCCCCACTCACCCAGTACCCACTCACCAGCCATCCACTCACTCAGTCACCCATTCACACCCAGCCACACATCCACACACTCACCCAGCTGTCCACTCACTCACCCACTCACCCAGCCACACATCCACATACTCATCCAGCCACCTACTCACTCACCCACCTAACCACTCACTCATCCAGCCGCCCACTCACTCACCCACTCACCCAGCCACCCACTCACCCACCTAACCACCCACTCACCCAGCCACCCACTCACTCACCCACCCAACCACTCACTCACCCGCTCACCCAGCCACCCAGTCACTCACCTAACCACTCACTCAATGACTCAGCCACCCACTTGCCCAGCCATCCACTCACCCAGCCATCGACTTACCCACCCACTCACACCCGCCTAATCACTCACCCATCCACTCACTCACCCACCCACACTCACCCAATCACCCACTCACCCACTCAATCACCCACCCATTCACTCCCACTCACTCCCTCACCACCCACTCACTCACCCACCCATTCACTCTCACTCACTCCCTCACAACCCACTCACTCAGCAGCCACCCATTCATTCCCCTAACCACCACTCACTCAGCCATCCACTCATCCAGTCACCCACTCACCTAGCCAGCCACTCACTCAGCCATTCACGCACTTACCTCGCCCCCCGCCCCCACCAACCCCCGTCTCCTCCACTTACTCAGTCATTTCTCATCCATTCATTCATCCACCCACTCACTGATCCAGCCACCCATCCATTCATCCACCAACCCAGTGGAAACGTCTGCTATCTTTGACACCTACCTGAATACAGCAGCTGAAAGAAGGGGCTTTGTTCCCTGTTCTGCTCCTAGTTTTCACTGCTGTCCAGGGATGGCTACGCTAAAGCATCATTGTTAAAGCTGGGACAGAAAATCCCAACTGAAAGGACACAAAAAAAGGTAAAGGTACAGTGATCTTTGCAGTTAGTGGCAGGCTGGTCATGACCAGAAGATCTTCGTTTTGCAGCAAGCCTTCAGTCTTCCTTTTGCAACATGAACTTGCTATTTCAATTAATCTGACTTTACGATGATCTTAATCCAATACCTTCTTCAATCTATATTTCATGCCACAAATCTGTAACCTGCATTCTGGATAATTAGCCCGGGATATCAGGGCAACAATTTGGCATTTTGTGGTGTTTAGGATTCCTCCAAAAATAAATATATGACAATGCTCCAAAATATTTGCGAAAAGGAAAGTAATACGTTTTGAAAAAAATGCACTGACCAATTACGCGGCACAACACCGCAGCTTTTAGACAAATATCACAGGTTTGTTTCGGTTTTAATTCTATCACATTTTCTCCTACATATTCATGCCGTACAATATTTATATCTCATTTTTACTGTGTGCTTTTAAAAAAAAGCACACTGCAATTCTTTAATAAAATATGGACTGACCTGCCATTGAAACTGTTCACTTTATTGTCATTGTTTCTGCTGACTCAACTGCTGATTTGATTGCCAGTACATTAGCTGATTACCTCAGTGTGAAGACTCTGTGCATACAGCATTTAACTCTTTGATGACCAGCTATTATATGTGGTTTCCAACATCATCAATATCATGACCAGGTAATAAAATCATAGCAGTGGTTAACTCTGTGACCCACGTTGCCTTGGAGACTTGTATCATTGTAGTGATGCTTCTAAATTGTAGAGACCTTTGAAGGATGGAAAAGAAAGAGGGAATTATGGATAAAGTTACTGACAGGATTAATTCCATCACCCTATATTCCCTTGGAACATTCAGAAAGAGAAAGAAAGATGCCAGTTGAGGCTCAGTTAGTAGTACTCAGGGGCAACATGGTGGTACAGTGGTTAGCACTGCTGCCTTGTAGCGCCAGAGGCCCAGGCTCAATTCCTGGCTTGGATCACTGTCTGTGTGCACATTCTCCACCATATTTGCATGAGTTTCCTCCAGGTGCTCCAGTTTCCTCTTACAGTCCAATGATACACTGGTTAGGTGAATTGGCTATGTTAAATCGCCCCTTAGTGTCAGTGAGACTAGATAGGGTAAATGCATGGGATTGTGGTGTTAGGGCCTGGGTGGAGTTATAGGCAGTGCAAACTTGATGGGCCAACTGGCCTCCACCTGCACTGTAGGATTCTATGATTGCCTTGGAGTCAGATGGTTAGGTGCACAAAACATGGCCAGTACTGCAGTGCAGAAGTGCTGCGTTGTTGGAGTTGTCATTGCATAGATGAGACTTTAAACCAAGGCCTTTTGTATCCTCTCAGGTGGATGTAAAAGATCCCGTTTCTGCTAGTTTGGAGAAGAACAGCATTTAATCGTGTTGTTCTGACCAATATTTATCCCTCAGTCACAAGAACAACTCATCTGGTCGTGATCACTGCTCTCTTTTGGAAGCTTGCTATACACATGTTGGTTGCCACATTTTTTTTTAACCTTACAGTGGTCATTTTGCTTGAAGGGCACTTCTTTAATTGCAAATCTTTGGGACACTGAAAGGTGCTATATAAATGCATTTTTTTGGGTCCTTTGCAATTCTGCTGTTACTTTCATAAAAGCAGCTAAAAGATAAACATTGTGTCATAAAAGCAGAAAATGATGGGAAAAACCCTTGCATTTTGTAGCATTTGTGGAAAGAGGGAAACAAAGTTAACAGTGCTAATATTCTGAAGAAGAGTCATACCAAAGGTTACCCCTGTTCTTCTCCCACAGATGCTGCCAGGCTTGCTGAGTTTGTCCAGCACTACTGGGGACAATTCTCCCATCCTGTTGTGTTGATTTTAGGTGACGTCCAGGCCCAGAGATGTCCAGGCCTGAGCACGTCTCCCAGTGTCGGATATCCTGCACCATCCACTCCACGCCAGGAATCAGCGGGGAGCTGTATAATGCATGTGGCCACGAATTTACACATCATCTCTATGCTATGACGGGCCCAGGACTGAAATCTCTGACACTCTTTGTCAGAATTAGTGCAGACTGTGGATGTGAGGCATTAAATTTCTCTATCCACAGATACTGCCCGGCCTGCTGAGTATTTCCAGTGCTTTCTGTTTATGTTTCAGGTTTCCAGTATCTGTAGTACTTTGCTGCTCTATTAAATGCTCCATGATGGGAGCAAGTAAATGCAGTTAGTTTCAATTTAAAATGAGAATATATTTATTACTCAATACAAAATGTATTTTTTGTTGAACGAAACCCATGTACATGGATGCAAAACACACATTACTGTAGGTGTATGATTGGTGTTAAATTACTGAAAAGTTTGCCATTTTGAAACTTGGAATTGAAACTAGGAGTCATCACTGAATGCATCACTGTTAAAATAATCACTGTTAGTTCAAAAATAATCTCATTTCATAAAAAACCCTACAATGCAGAAGGACACCCATCAAGTCTGTACCACCAACAATCCCACCCAGGCCTTTTCCCTGTAATGCCACATATTTACCCCACTAATCCCTCTAACCTATGCATTCCAGGACACTGAGGGGCAATTTAGCATGAGAGTCTGCTGGCATAAACAGCCAGCAAACTCCAGCTATAACTCCAAAATAGAGAAACAACTGCGAAGGAGGATGAATGAATGAGAGTGCGTCAAATCAAGCACAGAAAGGAAAATAAAAAGAGGGAAAATAAAGACATGTTTAAGAAAGAGAGAAAAAGGAATGGAAAAGTCAGAATGAAATTCATTTTACATATTTAAACCTTAGAATATTTTACCACCTGAAGGAATAAAACACCAGAATGTCAGTATGGCAGAACCAGCACATTGAATTTGATGATCAGCCATAATCATTACTGTAGTGACTTCAAGCAGACCGTTGATGTTGGCCTATTGGAGTATGCATTCCCTGATTAAGGATCCAATTGATGGGCGAATCAGGGAGTCTTTGCCTTGTGCCTAACCGGGAGTGTCAATTCCTCTGATACCCCTAGAAATAGACTGCTAACTGCTAGCACAGTTCTAGTGCTGTTAGAGTTTGTAAATAAAAGGATTTTGGTGAAGGGAGTTCTGCTTCTCTCCAAAGACTTATTATGAATGGCGGAACAGGCTCAAATTGGTCTACTCTTGCATCTATTTTCTGTATATGTTTCTATGTATAAATTGATTAGTTCCTAGGCCAAAGAGGACAAGAAAATACTTATCCTAATAATTGCTAAACTCAATTTTCTGCGCAAAATTTAATGGGCAATTATTGAGCAAATCCAGCCGGTTCTTAACAAATAATAGGGAGACCAAGGGCTGAGATGCCGCTTGTGAGAAGCAAACATCAGAGCAATGTAAATCAAGCATTAATGAAATTCACAACTCAGATACCTCATCATTCCCTGAATGCGGTGGTCTATTTCCACATTTATAATGGCATGCTTCCCTGAATACTGGCAACAACAAGATCCGGCTGATTATTATGCTGCTATTTCAGTTTTACAGTCTAAGCGGTTGCCAAGTGAATTCATAGGTGGATTTCACAGATCTGTGCCGAGAACATGATTTTACAAACTCTACCTTTATATAAATGTCTGAGTAGGTTGGACTATTAATCTTCATAAAGTTCTTAAAAAAGACTTGACTTTCCACTGTTAAATAATGGAGCTGTCTGATTGGCACATTATAATTAACTGAGGAAAATGAGTAATCTATAATTTTAGTCCACTTTGACAGGAAACCAGTGGTCCATTGACAGAATCCTTTTCTTGCTCCAAAAACTAGAGGAAAACAGCTGGAAAGAGGTGCATTTATCTAATATCTTTCTTTCCTAACACAAATTGCTTTATATTTAATGAACTAGTTTTGAAGTATGGTCAATATTTTATCGAGGAAGTGCTGTTGCCAATTTACATATGGCCAGTTCTCACAAATGTGTGATAATGACCAGATAATCTGTCTCATTTTGGTAATGTTGATTGAGGGATACATATCAATTGAGGCACCAGGGATAATTCCCCTGTTCTTCTTCCTAATGGTTAGAAGCTCCACATTAGATCCAGCTGAGATCTCTGTTTAGAGTCTTACCTGAAAGCTGATACCTTTAAAGGCACAACACTCCCCCTGTATCTCACTTGAACATCCACTAGATTTTGTTCTCAATTCCTTGGTGTGGAATTTGATCCCACAACCTTTCAGCAGAATATAAGCAATAGCAAAATCTGTCTGATAGTCACCAAAGTACTCTAATCAGAACTCATATAACTCTAAGAGTTGGGGGGGGGAGGGTTTGTGGGAGCTAGGGGTTAAAAGGAGAAAACCTCACTTCCTTTTCTAATCTACTGGTTAAAGATTGTTGCATTCTTGCGTAGACTGCAATGTTAGATATTTTTCCACCCATGTAGTTATAAACCAGAAATGTAATTGCAGGTTAACCACAGCCTCTACCTGTTAAGTTTACTAAATCCGTAAATGTACTGCCTAAAACTATACCTTGGAGAACTATAATATCAAGCAAGCATCTGAAGTTTCTTTCACTGTTGTCTTAACAGAGGCATTAACCCATTTAACAGCTCTGCCAATAGAACAGAGAGAATTTTTTTGATGAACATATTGTAGCTATCATTGGACAATAAAATTCCCAAGATTAAAGCAAATTACTGTGGATGCTGGAGTCTGAAACCAAAAGAGAAAACACTGGAAAATCTCAGCAGGCCTGTCAGCACCTGTAAGGAAAGAAATTCCCAGGATGCTGTTTGTTAACCTGGTTAGAAATTAATTAAAACCAAAACAAAGAAAAATACCGCAGTCAATCTTCAATATTTTCTTTAGCCCTTCTATGTAATTTGCCACCAGTGATATTTGTTTTCTGGAAGGCAATACCGGCAGAATCATATGGCTGCAGGAATAAGAAAGGGTTGTTAGCGTGAATCATTCTTTTCCCCAGACAGCAGTGCAAGCTGGGTCACCTAATTTATTCAAAATAAAGTTAGATAAATTTTTGAGATGCACCTAGATTATTGGCCACAATCTTACTGGATGACAGAGCGAGTTTGAAGATTTGAAAGGCTTGCTCCTGTTCCTAAATCATATGTCCTACATCCAAAATATTGTAAGAATTTTGCTTCAGGAAGCCCCAAAACACAACAGCAGGAAACAGGTGTTAGTAATCAAATTTAGAGGACTAACTACTCATGTCCAAACAGTTTTGGAAACAGGTTTCAATCATGGTGGTTTGGTTGCTCGAGAAATGTTCTGACTGATTGCCCGTAGCAGGCATGAGACCCCTTGAATAATGAGCCAATGACCAATTTTTTGCACCCATGACTGAAACTGGTCAAAAATTAAGGAGCTTGTCACAAGACAGCTATGCAAGGGATTAATATATGGCAGCAGTGTCAGGAAATTTAAAAATCTTGTTTCTTCACCTTTCTTTGGTATGTTGTTCAAGTTTTCCCTTTTTACATGTGAGCAAATGTTAATTCTCTGTTTGACTGCTGGGTCAACATCTTCCCATCCAGTTATATCCTCAGCCAACATTCAGACACTTTGATTTTCTAATTGGGTTTACTAGATAACCATTAGAGAGAGGGACCCTGCTTGAGTTTTCTTCTTCCTTGTTTGAAAACACCAAGATCAATTGTAGTCTCTGCTCAAAAAACAGAAAGTGTTGGAAATGTTCTACTTAAAGTGCTTTTAAAGAATCATAGAATCCCTACAGCACAGAAGGAGGCCATTCAGCCCATCAAGTCTGCACTATAGACCCTTTCGCCTATATCCCAACACATTTACCCCATTAATCCCCCTAACTTACATATCTTGGGACACTAAGAGACAATTTAGCATGATCATTCCACCCAATTTGCACATCTTTGGACTGTGGGAGGAAACCATAGCATCTGGAGGAAACTCACCCAGACACAGGGAGAATTTGAGCACTTCACACAGACAGTCATTCGAAGCTGGAATTGAACCCGGGTTCCTGGCACTGTGAAGTAGCAGTGCTAACCACTGTGTCATCATGCCACCCTTTTGCATGATTTCTCAGCAGAAAAATATGAATAATCAAAACTAGAATCTTAAGGCATGATAGCACAGTGGTTAGCACTGCTTCTTCGCAGCGCTGGGGACCTGGGTTCAGTTCCAGCTTTGGGTGAGTGACTGCGTTGAACTTACAGATTCTCCCTATGTCTGCATGGTTTTCCTCCTACTACTCTGGTTTACTCCCACTGTCCAAAAATGTGCAGGTTAGGTAGATTGACCATGCTAATGTCCAAAGATGTGTAGGTTATATAGATTAACTATTGTAAATGCGCGGTGTACAGGAATAGGGTGGAGTGAAATGGAGAGAGGACCTGGGTGGGATGTTCTTTGGAGAGTCAATGCAGACTTGATGGGCCTAATGGGAATTCTATGGTTCTATGATCTTCCTGATTTATTATCAAGTTAAGCACCGTTTTAATAATTGAAATTAGATGAGCTGTTAAGTCTTTTAATTTATATGTTTAAAAATAAAAATGCAGGTAGGTTAGCCCAGATATGCTGTGATGCTAACACAGCCAAGAGAGGAGACATAAATGCAATGAGAACAAGACATGGAATGTTAATGCCGTCACAATTTTTTTCCCCAAAGACTTGGAACAAATTTGTATATCTTAATTATTAGGATTCTTCTAAAAAATTGATGATATAATGTTTATTTCTTTGGTGGCAGAGAAATCTTCATTTGATGATAACGTACAGCGGGTTTTGGTGATTAAATCATGCAGAAGTATTTTGTTCTGTGTCTAAAGTTAAAGCAAAATTATTTAGTTAGATCAAGGAAGTTTCTATGTCGATTGAGTAAAAGAATGTTTATTTAGGAAGACTGCAATACTGGACCAGATATCTTTCAAGTAAAACATTAAAAAACAAATAGAACATCTGGGCTGTATGGTGGCACAGTGGTTAGCACTGCTGCCTCACAGTGCCAGGGACCCGGGTTTGATTCCCAGCTTGGGTCACTGTCTGTGTGGAGTTTGCACATTCTCCCAGTGTCTGTGTGGGTTTCCTCCAGGTGCTCCAGTTTCCTTGTACAGCCAACGATGTGCACGTTAGATGCATTGGTCATGCTAAATTCTCCCTCAGTGTATCCAAACAGGTGCCGAAGTGTGGCGACTAGTGGATTTTCACATAACTTCATTGCAATGTTAATGTAAGCCTTCTTGTGACTAATAAATAAAATTTTAATATTTAATCAAGATCCCATTTCTCTATTTCTAGAGATTCAGGTGGATGTTTGGAAATATTCATGGAAGAATTCTCTTGACATCTGACTAACATTTCTCTTTCAGCCAACACTATTGAAAACAGATTAGCTGGTCATTCATCTTACCGTTGTTTGTGGGAACATGCTGTGTGAAAAATGGCTGCTTCATTTTCTTGTATAACAAGTGCTACACTTCAAGATAATTTATTCTCCATGAAACACTTTGAGGTGTTTCTGAGAGATGTGATACTGTGCCGTGTAAACGCAGATCTTTTTAACCATATGAGTTGACAGTCATAGTGTGTCATCATTTAACAAGTTGTGATATCAAGATTTATTTAGCTAGGGGATATTACCTTTTCTAGTTGTAATGGAAGGAACATGTTATCAGTTTATTTTACCCATTATTATTTGTAACATTATTTGTAGGGATATTGTTATGCAATGAATACAAGTATTAACACCACATTCAACTCTGATGCAGCTAAAACAAGCCAATTCAAAAAAAATCAACCTGTGAAGTGGTGCAGTTTAGTGTTTTGATAGTTAAATGTTAAATTAATTTCCCTAAGGAAATCTACCTAAATTAAGTTGATCTAATGGGCGCAATACTGTGCAGCATAAACTCTGAGGGCAATGATACATGTAAGCAGTAAATCAGTAAATGATGTTAATGGATGTTAATTATAATGATAGGATACACAGGTGAAGGACATTGTTTAGTTAAGTATTTCAAGCAGGTAGAAATTAGGAATCTGGGACACTGGGTTGTGGGCTCTGGGGGTTACGCAACTGGACGATGTCATAGAATAGAAGCACAGAAGGAGGCCATTTGGCCCATTGAGCCTGCACCAGCAATCATCTCACCAGGTCCTATCCATGGAGGTAGTCAATAAGCAATGCCAACTCCCTCCAGCAGCCACAGAGCTCCTATTGGCCATCAAGGTCATCATGGCTCTCAAATTCTATGCTTTGGGATCCATTCAAGCTGAAGTTGACATGATCGTGAACATTTCAAAGCTTGGCTTGCACCACTGCAACAAGGAGAGGAAAGAGAGAAGCAGGAGGGGCAGGCCTGTGCTATCAGTGCAGGAAGCCATCAGCTGACACAATCACATGCATCTCAACAGCCAGAAGTTCAAGAACTGCAGATGGTCCCACTCGGTAAGTGTGCAGCTGATGTGTAACTATAATAATGAATGACTGTCATCCTGGCAGTAACCACAGTGCTTTTATTCTGTGACACTCACAAGCCAGTAGGATGAACCTGATGATACTTAGTGATAAATGTTACCCAGTCATGATTACCCTCTCCCATCTGACCACCCGTGGTCAGCAGAAGTGCAGTGAGAGTCAAGTGACCTCATGGGGCAGACCATTGGCATTCTAAAACAATGGTTCCGCTGCCTGGATCTCTATGGCTGCTGGCATTGGTGATGGCCTGACAAACTCTGAGGGCAGTGATACATGTGAGCACTAAATCAGTACATGATGTTAATGAATGCTAATTATAATGATAGGATACACAGGTAAAGGATGTCACTTAGTTAAATATTTCAAGTAGGTAGAAACTGTGAATATCTGGGACACTGGATTGTGGAGTCTGGGAGCTATGCAACTGGACAATGTCATAAAATAGAAGTACAGAAGGAGCCCTGTATCCCCCTCCAAATTTATAGGATGGATTGAAATTAACAGACTACTAAGTCTTGAGTGCTCAGCCCTTGTTTCCAGGCTTTCAGCATAGAACATAGAACATTACAGCACAGTACAGGCCTTTCGGCCCTCGATGTTGCGCCGGCCAGTGGACCCTCTAACCTAAACTATTCCAATATCATCCATATGCCTATCCACTGAACATTTGAATGCCCCCAAATTAGGCGAGTCCACAACTGCTGCAGGCAGGGCATTCCATGCCCTCACCACCCTCTGTGTGAAGAACCTGCCTCTGACATCCTCCTATAACTACCACCTCTTAATTTAAAGTTATGTCCCCTCGTGTTGGTCATCACCATCCGAGGAAAAAGGCTCTCACTATCCACCCTATCCAATCCCCTTGATCATCTTATACGCCTCAATTAGGTCACCGCGTAACCTTCTTCTCTCTAATGAAAATAACCTCAGGTCCCTCAGCCTTTCCTCATAAGGCCTTCCCACCATACCAGGCAACATCCTGGTAAACCTCCTCTGCACCCTTTCCAATGCTTCCACATCTTTTTTATAATGCGGCGACCAGAACTGTACGCAATACTCCAAGTGCGGCCGCACCAGACTTTTGTACAGTTGTAACATAACCTCACGGCTCCTTAATTCAATCCCTCTACCAATAAAAGCTAACACACCTTACACCTTCTTAACAACTTTATCAACCTGGGTGCCAACTTTCAAAGAACTAGGTACTTGTACCCCAAGATCCCTCTGCTCGACAACACTATTAAGGGTCCTTCCATTAGCCCTGTATTTCATATGCCTGTTATTCCTACCAAAGTGAATCACCTCACACTTATCCATATTGAATTCCATTTGCCACCTCACGGCCCAGCTCTGCAACCTATCTATGTCCCCCTGCAAACTGTAACATCCATCCTCACTGTCTACAACTCCCCCCACTTTGGTATCGTCAGCAAATTTACTAATCCAACCCTCTACACCCTCATCTAGGTCATTTATAAAAATGACCAACAGCAGTGGCCCTAAAACAGATCCTTGAGGTACACCACTTGTAACTGCACTCCAGGTTGAATATTTCCCATCAACCACCACCCTCTGTCTTCTATCAGCTAGCCAATTCCTAATCCAAACTGCTAAATCCCCTTCAATCCCATGCCTCTGCACTTTCTGCAGTAGCCTACCATGGGGAACCTTATCAAACGCTTTGCTAAAATCCATATACACTACATCAACTGCCTTACCCTTATCTACCTCTTTGGTCACCTCCTCAAAAAACTCAATAAGGTTTGTGAGGCACGACCTACCCTTCACAAAACCGTGCTGACTACCCCTAATCAATTTATTTCTCTCTAGATGCTTATAAATCCTATCCCTTATAATTCTTTCCAAGACCTTGCCCACAACAAAAGTCAGGCTCACCAGTCTATAATTTCCAGGATGGTCCCTACTCCCCTTTTTGAACAAAGGGACAACATGTGCCATCCTCCAGTCTTCCGGCACTATACCTGTAGCTAACGACGACATGAAGATCAAAGCCAAAGGCTTTGCAATCTCCTCTCTAGCCTCCCAGAGAATCCTGGGGTAAATCCCATCTGGCCCAGGGGACTTATCAATTTTCATACCCTCAAGATTCACTAACACCTCCTCCTTATGAACCTCAATCCTGCCCAGTCTACAACCTGGTATCGCAGTATTCTCCCCGACAACATTATCTTTCTCCTGCATGAATACTGACGAAAAATACTCATTCAGTGTTTCTCCTATCTCCTCAGGCTCCACGCACAACTTCCCACTGCTATCTCTGACTGGCCCTAATCTTGCCCTAACCAATCTTTTATTATTTATATACCTGTAAAAAGCTTTAGGATTCTCCTTAATCTTATCTGCCAAAGTCTTCTCGTGTCCTCTTCTAGCTCTTCTCAACTCCCTCTTTAGCTCCTTCCTGGCTGTATTGCTTCCTGGCAATAGCTCACCATTGCCCTAACTGAGCCTTCACGTCTCATCATTATATAAGCCTCCTTCTTCCTCTTCACCAGAGATTCAACTTCCCTAGTACACCGTGGTTCCCTCACTCAACCACTTCCTCCCTGCCTGGCAGGTACATATTCATTAAGGACATGCAGAAGCTGTTCCTTAAATATGCTCCACATTTCAGATGCCCCCAGCCCCTGCAATTTCCTGCTCCACCCTATGCATCCTAAATCTCTCCTAATAGCCTCATAATTACCTTTTCCCCAGCTATAACTACTGTTATTTGGTACGTGCCCATCCCTTTCCATCACTAAGGTAAACGTAACCGAATTGTGGTCACTATCACCAAAGTGCTCACCCACCTCCAAGTCTAACACCTGGTCTGGTTCATTACCCAATACCAAATCCAATATATCCTCACCTCTTGTTGGCCTATCTACATACTGAGTCATGAAACCTTCCTGCACACATTGAACAAAAACTGACCCCTCTAACGTACTTGAACTATAGCTTTTCCAATCGATATTAAAAAAGTTAAAGTCCCCCATTACAACTACCCTGTTACTTTCACACCTATCCAGGATCAACTTTGCAATCCCTTCCTCTACTTCGCTGGAACTTTTTGGAGGCCTATAAAAAAAACTCCCAACAGTGTGACCTCTCCTTTCTTGTTTCTAATCTCAGCCCACACTACCTCAGCAGACAAGTCCACATCACATGTCTTTTCTGCCACCGTAATGCTGTCCTTAACTAACAATGCCACTCCTCCCCCTCTTCTACCACCACCTCTGCTCTGACTGAAACATCTGAACCCCGGAACCTGCAACAACCATTCCTGCCCCTGCGCTATCCACGTCTCTGAAATGGCCACAACATCGAAGTCCCAAGCACCAATCCAGGCTGCAAGTTCATCCACCTTATTGCGTATGCTCCTCGCATTAAAGTATACACACTTCAAACCACCGTCCCGTTTGCCACTATACTGCTGCGACCTAGAAACCTTATCCGTGACCTCCCTATTCACATCCTCCTGTATACTGGCACAACAATTCAGGTTCCCATCCCCCCCCGAATCAGTTTAAACCCCCCCCGAATAGCACTGGTAAATTTACCCCCCAAGATATTGGTACCTCTCCGGTTCAGGTGCAGACCATCCCTCTTGTAGAGGTCCCACCTTCCCCAGAATGAGCCCCAATTGTCCAAATACCTGAACCCTTCCCTCCTGCACCATCCCTTTAGCCACGAGACAAATGTTCTCTCTTCCTATTCTTTTCTATGCCATCCTGCGGCGCAGGTAACAAACCAGAGATAACCACTCCGTTAGTTTTAGCCCTAAGTTTCTACCCTAACTCTCTGAATTTCTGCTTTATATCCCCATCCCTTTTCCTACCTACGTCATGGGTACCTACATGCACCACAACTTGGGGCTGGTTCCCCTCCCCCTTAAGGATCCCGAACACTCGGTCAGAGATATCACTGACCCGCGCGCCCGCGAGGCAACATACCAACCGCGAGTCCCGCTCCTTCCCACAGACCCTCCTATCTATCCGCTTAACTAGGGAGTCCCCAATCACTAATCCAGATCTTTTCTTCCCCCTTCCCACCTGAGCATCAAGGACAGGCTCAACTCCCGAGACCTGTACTCCATGGCTTATCCTGGTTGTATCTACATCCCCAACAGCATCCAAAGCAGAGTACTTATTGCGTAGAGGAAGAGGAAGAAGAAGGGAAGAGACATCTAGCATACCATTAGTTTTGATAAGTTGTCCATGAGCCAATTGTCAATCAGTAGTTCCTTTGAAAAATGCCCTTGTCAATCCACATTTCCCACTATTCCATTACTCTGCCATGGAATATCACTATGCCCTCTTGCACTAACACATACCATGAAAACTAACTATTATCCAACAATTCTTCCAAATGTTACTTATGAAATGGAACTATTCACGCTTCTGATTTCCTTTCCTGCCTATTTTGTGGGTGTCTTTGTCTGACCTGATGTTCCTATGTAATGCCATCCCAATGGGTGCAACAAGGCTGGTGGAAGGCTGTGGATTTTCAGTAAGTGATGCTGCAGTGGCTTTGCAGGACAGTCTCAAGCAAATTTGGATCTTGGCTACCCACCCAGATAGAGTGACTTCAGTTTCATCTTTATGCTGATGCAAAGTCGCTGCATGGACCTTATCCTCTGGTGCACTATTACCTTTAAACTCTTTATCCGTTCTTGTCCCACTCAACTAGTCTTTACCTACATCAACGTCCACAGCCTCTATGGTGCTGCATGTGTTTGGGCTCTAGACAGGATTCTTCAGGGTTTGTCTATTCTTCCAAAGAAAGCCACCCCAGCCTGTAGTTTGTCAAAACCATTATTCTTTATTTACAGCTATCGTGTACATATTAGAACCTCCGCACGAGGCAGGAAAGTTTCCTTCCTCCTGGTTGCTGGGCAGTCAAAGCGGCACAGTCGTTAGCACTGCTGCCTCACAGCACTAAGGATCTGGGCTCACTTCCTGGCGGAGTTTCTACATGAGTGTCTGCATGGGTTTCCTGCACGTGCTTGGTTTCCTCCCACAGTCTGAAGGTGTGCCGGTTAGGTGGATTAGCCATGCAAATTGCTCCTTACTGTCAGGGAGTCAATGTTGGGTAAATGCATGGGGATGTGGGCATCAGGGCTGGAGGGATTGTAGTCGGTGCAGACCCGATGACCCGAATGGCCTCCTTCTGTATGATTCTATGATACTCAATCATGTGATGCTTCATCATCATTACGTTTGCATCATGTGCTTCTGATGTTAACTCTTTATTCCACAGAACCTGGAGCTTTTAGCTCAGTGGCAGGACAAGACTTAATGAAACACAAGCCTTCAATCATCAAATATGATTTATAATAAGTAATCTCACAACACCAGGTTAAAGTCCCACAGGCTTATTTGGAATCACAAGCTTTTACAGTGCTGCTCCCTTCATCAGGTGAGTCACTTTCATTTCTAGTAATTAAACTGGAACTAAATGTGACTATATCTTTTACACATTGCTAGATAAAGATTTAACTTTGCATTGGTTTCTTTCACTTTTGCTAAAGGATGTAAGGGACTGAAAAACCACTTCACTCAGTAATAATATTCTGTCCTCAACTCAATACATGATTGCAATGATTATTTGCTTTGGAAGATACAGGTGATTAGGAGAGCATCCAGGTCACTCAATTCAAATACAAATATCTTATATAATTTGATCAAATGTGTGTTTGATGGCAGCTATTTTTGAATTTCAGAGCCAGCTATTTAAGTTCTACTTGGTTCCAGTCACTGTTCTGAAGTCGTTTATTATCCTGTCCTCTTGTGTGTCTCATTGAAATCTCCAAAGAGATTTAATCAAAAGTGGATAAATGATGTATTTTGTGAAAAAACATCAAACACTCCACAAGAAAATCAGCCGTATCCTCATTCAATAAAGGAGTTATGAACTGTTCATTTTTGCTTTGCAAGAAGGTAGTGAAGCTTAACAGCGACTGTAAAGGTATATGTTGTGTTAGGGCTAGTTTCTGATCATGCTTCTTGTTTCACAATAAAATTGTTTGACAGGTGGATTGATATTCTGCTGCTTTCTGAAAACAAAAATAATTAACGTATGAAATGATCAGAAAATAGTTTCTTCTTTGTGAACCAAGCGTATTCCAAGCATTGCTGGATATCTGGATAAATTAAAATCTTCTCTAGGACATAGGAAACTGGTGCTCACTGTTAGAATGTAACTGGTGATAACATTGGATCTGTTGTAATGTGACAAGTGTTAATAAGCTGTAAGGATTAACTGACCCAGTAAACCATGTAACTAATGACAGGATGATGTGGTGATCAGCTGACCAGGTGGCTCAGTATAAATAAGAACCTATTGGGGGAATTGTTAAATTGCTTGAAATGGCCCAGGCTGAGGCCTCAAGTTTAGAGTAATGAAATTTCTTAATTAAACTTTTTCTTTGATATATAAGTTGGCATAAGTATTGTTGTATTTTTATTGTCTACACTGGAAAAGTTCCTTCTGGATCAACATTGACCTTTTGATACCCATGTGCAACATGAAAGCCAAAGCTGGCCAGAGATACAAAAAAATCAATAAATTGCATTTATATTGCACCTTTAATATAATAAAACATCTCAAGTGTCATCAAGCAAAATTTGATACTGAGCCAAATAAGGCAATGTTAATGCAGATAGCCAAAGTCTTGGTCAAAGGGGTACATTTTAAAGAGATTCTAAAAGGAGAGGCAGAGAAGTTGAAGGAGGGAATTCTGGAACTCAGGGCTGGTAACTGAAGGCAGAACTGTCAATGGGTGCACTGATTAAAATCATTTAAGGGGCAAGAGGCCAGATGTAAAGGAACACAGACAACTCAACGGTTATAGGACTGGAGGAGGGCAGGGATAAGAAGGACTGGGGCCAAGGATGTATTTGATAAGAAGGAAGAGAACCTCTGAATGAAAATGTTATTTAATTTGATGTCAATGCAGGTGTCTGCACTACCTTATTTCCTTCTCTATGAATGGTATAGTTCATCTATATAGCATGCAAAAAACAATGCTTTTCACTGTATACTAATACATGTGACAATAATAAATCAAATCAAATCAATGAGTACAAGACAAAATAATGAATTGGATAGTGTGAGGGAACATATAGCAGCAGAGTTTTGGAACCTAAGTTTATGGAAGGTGGAAGCCGAGAGGCCAACCAAGATGGCATTGGAAGTTTCAATTCTAGAGGTAACATGGGCATTGATGAGGGTATCAGCAGCAGGTAAGCTGAAGAGGC
Source organism: Sphyrna mokarran (assembly GCA_024679065.1). Classification (NCBI taxonomy): domain Eukaryota; kingdom Metazoa; phylum Chordata; class Chondrichthyes; order Carcharhiniformes; family Carcharhinidae; genus Sphyrna; species Sphyrna mokarran. The sequence goes on from JAGIQG010000016.1 coordinate 51,484,567, forward strand.
ACAGATTCAGGCAACAATATGGAGGTGGATACAGGTACTCTTAGTGACAGTACGGCAATGGAGTCAGTAACTACAATGGGGTTAAATGCAACAGTCTGGTTCAGTCTCAGATGGAAAGAGAGATGACATTGGTGGTTCAGAGATGGAAGATGCAATGCAAAATGATTTCGGTCTTCCCATTATTTAGTTGGAAGAAGTATCTTCTCAATTAGTAAGGATAGGCAACAACATCTTCTCCACGATCATCCTCAACACTAGTGCTCTACAAGGCTGTGTTCTCAGCTCCCTACTTTACTCCTTATACACCTATGACTGTGTGGCCAAATTCCCCTCCAATTCAATTTTCAAGTTTACTGACAACACCACTGTAGTGGGACAAATTTCAAACAATGATCAGACAGAGTACAGGAATGAAATAGACAATCTGGTGAACTGGTGCGATGACAATTTCTCCCTCAATGTCAACAAAATGAAAGATAGTCATCGACTTCAGGAAGCTTAAAGAAGAACATGTCCCTATCTACATCAACACAGACGAAGTAGAAAGGGTCAAGAGTTTCAAATTTTTAGGCATCCAAATCACCAACAACTTATCCTGGATCCCCCATACTGACACTTTCGTTAAGAAAACCCACCAACGCCTCTACTTTCTCAGAAGACAAAGGAAATTTGGCATGTCTGCTACGAATTCTCACCAACTTTTACAGATGCACCATGGAAAGCATTCTTTCTGGTTGTATCACAGCTTGATATGGCTCCTGCTCTGCCCAAGACCATAAGAAATTACAAACGGTCATAAATGAAGCCCAGTCCATCACGCAAACCAGCTTTCCATCCATTGACCCCGTCTACAGTTCCTGCTATCTTGGCAAAGCAGCCAATACAATTAAGGGCCCCTCGGATTTGAGACATCCTCTCTTCCACCATCTTCCGTCAGGATAAAGATACAAAAGTCTGAAGTCATGTACCACGCAACTTAAGAACAGCTTCTTCCCCGTTGCCAACAGACTTTTGAATGGACCTACGTTGCATTAGGTTGATCTTTCTCTCCATCTAGCTATGACTGAAACATTAGATTCTGCACTCTCTCATTTCCTTCTCTATGAATAGTATGCTTTATCTGTATAACATCCAAGAAATAATATTTTTCTCTGTATGCTAATACATGTGACAATAATAAATCAAATCGAATCAAAATCATTCAATACTGGATGTTAGGCAAGAAGTCCGACAATTTGGAGACTATAAAGGTGATTGTTGTCAGCATACACGTGGAAACTAAACCTATGTTTTCAGATAATATCTTCGAGGGGTGGCATATTCATGAAACATTGGAGGGAGCCAAAGATAAAGCCTTGGAAAGCAACAGAGATAATTGCGTGGGAAGGAAAACAAAAGTAATCATAGATGATTCTCAAGTTGTGCCTGGAGAACATGCACCTGGAAAACATGGCAGACACTGTCTTGGCATTTTTTACAGGCTGAGGAGGGCAGCATTAAAATCTGTGTGGTCTCTGATACATTTCTCAAGCAGGTGCTTGGTTGAAAGCACTGCCTTTTTGCCAGGCCATTGGATACCGTGGACTAGTCCAATTGCCTTGAACTCTGGATGCCCTTGGTAGAGTTGCTGTGTGCAGTAGAAATGATGAATCACTCACCACACAGTATCAGTCCATCTCGTTCAGTAGCTTCTTGTGCATAGAGAATATCCTCTTCATGATCTGCTTGATCAGTAGTAGATAGGAAGATTCTGAGAAGAATATTAGTAAGGAACAATTCCTTACCACGCTTGTAGATAACACTGAGGTTGGAATGCTGTAGCTTGATATATCTAATATACTTATGATATACTGGAGTGTGACTTGAACACGAGTTTGCCTTCGAAGTGAGAATGGAACTCCTGACACCATATCTAAAGCACATTATTACAAATGAACAGTTACAACTGCAAGATAATTACAAAAGCAGTTTAGAATTTGAAAACTTTCTCTGAGCATAAAATGATATTCAAAAGTGAAAGCAGAAGTCTCACTAACATTTCAGATCAAACGGAAAGCTGTGGAGAAAGAGGTGCTCGCTGCACAATAATATAAAGTGCTGATTCTGAATTTCTGATTCCATTCTCAGCGAAGTGGTCCACTGTTGTGACTTGAACTCAGATACAATGTCTTGTTTCATTTGTGTGTATCTTCATATCACTCAGCTAATTCGATTATACTCCACGTGATATCAAGAAATAGTTGAAGGTACTGGAAGCCGAAAAGGCTGTGGACCCTGATGCTATTTCCAGCAATAGCACTTGCGCCACATGGACTGCAGCGATTCGAGGAGGTAGCTCACCACAAACTTAAGGGCAATTATGGACAGGAAATAAATATTGGCCTAGCCAGTGATGCCCACATCCCATGAATGAATGTGTATCATTCATGTGTATATCATTCGCAATTCATACAACTAGGGGACTACATCACAACTAAGCAACTAATATTAGGACCACGATCTATCTTTTAGTTCATTCATGGATGTGGCCGTCACTGGCTAGGCCAGTATTTATTGCCCGTCCATATCTACCCTTGAGAAAGTTATGGTGGCAAAAGTCTTCAATGCTGTTGCTGGAATAATATTGCCCCTTGACAATAAGAGGCAATTTAGTATGGCCAATGCATCTAACCAGCACGTCTTTTGGACTGAGAGGAAACCGGAGTACCTGGGGGAAACCCACGCAGACACCCGAGAATGTGTAAACCTGACACAGTCACCCAAGCTGAGAATTGAACTCAGCCCCTGGCACTTTGAGGCAGCAGTGCTGATCATTGTGCCACAGTGCTGCCCTATTGTTATGATCTGGAATGTATTGCCTGAAAGGCTGATGGAAACAAAATCAATAACAACATCCATAGGATACATAATACGTACAGCGCAAAAATGGGTCAGCCAATCAAACTAGACCTTGCCAGTGTTATATTCTATTTGCGATTTCTCCAATTTTTTTTCTCATCTATATCTACAATAATAACCATTTATTCAATTTGCCCTCATATGCTTGTCTAACTTCCCCTTAAACACAACTTTCCCAATTGCATCAAGCACTCCCTGTGGTAATAAATTCCACATTCTTACCACTCTTTGTACAAAGAAGTTTCTTCTGAATACTCTGAATATCATAGTGTCTCATATTGATAACCTCTAGTTGTGCTTTTCACCTGAAGAGGAAACATTCTCTGTTTCTACTTTATGAAAAACTTCCATAATTTTAAAGGCCTCCCTCAGCCTTCATGTTTCAAGAGAAAACTAGTCCCAGCCTGCCAATCATTTCTGGATACGTATACCCATATATTTCTGGTATCTTCCTTGTAAATGTTCTCTGCATCTTCTCCAAATCTTTATATGCTTTCTTTAATAATATGGCAACCAGATCTGCACCAAGTACTATCTAACCAAGGTACAATAAAGGTTTGACATAACCTTTGGATACTCTTCAATTCTATCCCTCTAGAAATGAAGCCTAGTACTTGGTTTGCTTTTTTTATGGATGTGTAAACCTGGGTAACTTTTAGCGATTGATGTATTTGTGCTCTAAGATCTCCTTGTTCCTCCACCCCTCTTAGATTTGCACCTTCCAAGTCATTAGGTGACCTTGGATAAAAGCAAACTACTGCCAATGCTTGAACCTGAAACCAAAAGAGAAAATGTTAGAAAATCTCAGCAAGCCTGGTAGCATCTGGAAGGAGAGAAAAGAGCTGATGTTTCGAGCCCAGACAACCTTTGTCAAAGCTTGAACTGTATTCATGTTGTGACTATCATAACAGAATACAAAGATGCAAAATAGGGAGATTAATTGTGAGCTTTCAGATTAATAACAAGGGTGACATGATGGCACAATGGTTAGCACTTCACACAGCCAGGGACCCAGGTCCAATTCCTGGCCTGTCTCACCATCTGTGTGGAATTTGCACATTCTTCCTGTGTCTATTTGGGTTTCCTTCAGATGTTCTGGTTTCCTCCCATTGTCTGAAAGAGTGCAGGTTAGATGAATTGGCCATGCTAAATTCTCCCTCAGTGTACCCAAAGAGGCGCTGGAATGTGGTGACTAAGGGATTTTCACATAACTTCATTGCAGTATTAATGTAAGCCTACTTGTGACACTAATAAATTAATTTTACCTTAAATGCCCAGTAGCTGAAAACTTTTTATTATTTGTCATCAAGTTTAATAAATTGTTTAAAAGATAATAGTGGAAGCAAACAGTGCTGTACTATGGGCCATGGTAATGTTATTAAAAAGCCTGATACTTGAGGGAGAGAAATAACCACCCATCTCTTTGTCAGGAAAAAACAGAAACACAGTGAGATAAGCACAAATTCAGAGCTGCCTAGCCTTGGGTCAAGTCATTTACATGATATTATCCTAGGGTAAAGAAATAGTAATTGAGGTCTGTGGAGGCTAGTCTCCAAGCCACACATGCCTTTCTCTTTCCAAGAATACATCATTTACATCTCAATATTAATCTAACATTGTAAGACATTCTCAGAAAGAGTGGAAGCCTTTGCCTCTACTTTCAATTACACAGCTATAAACTTGAAAGGACCAAAGTTGCCGCAGTAATGAGGTAAAGGATAGACTCTTCTGGAGTAGTAGAATACATTTATACTGCAGTGAATATCTGCCATAATGTATTTTTTTTTTGTTTTAACTAAGGAAAGGCAGTGGAATTGTGGTATTGTCACTGGGCTAGTAATCCAGAGGTCCAGGGTAATGCTCTGGCAATCGGGCAGATTTGATTTGATTTATTATTGTCACGTGTATTAGTATACAATGAAAAGTATTCTTTCTTGCATGCTATGCAGACAGCATACCATTTGTAGAGGAGGAGAGAGTGCAGAATGTAATGTTATAGCCATACCTGAGTGTAGAGAAAGATCAATTTAATACAAAGTCAATCCATTCAAAAGTCTGATTGCAGCACGGAAAAAGGTGTTCTTGAATCGGTTGGCACACGTCCTCAGACTTTTGCATCTTTTTCCTGATGGAAGAAGGTGAAAGAGAGTACGTCCGAGGTGTGTGGGGTCCTTTGTTACTCTGGCTGCTTTTCCGAGGCAGCAGAATTGGGCCAGTGGGCCAATGAATGGAAGGTGGAGTGTAATTTAGATAAATGTGAGATGATGCATTTTCATAGGTTGAATTGGGACAGGACTTACTCGGTTAATGACTCTGATTCCAGAAATGTAGATGGAGTCAATAGATGGAAGGTTGGTTTGTGTGATGGATTGAGCTTTGTTCATGGTCTTTTGTAGTTTCTTGTTACCTTGGACAGAGCAGGAGCCTTACCAAGCTGTGATACAACCAAAAAGAATATTTTCAATGGTGCATCAGTAGAAGTTGGTGAGAGTTGTATTGGTGGGTCTTAACAATAACATCAGCATGTAGGGTCCAGAACAGGATGTCAGTGATCTGGACTTCTAGAAACTTGAAGTCCTCGACCATTTCCACTTTGTCCCCATTTATGTAGACAGGGATATACTCTCCATTATGCTTGCTGAAATCTTTCGTTTTGTTGACATTGATTATCATCACATCAGTTGATGAAATTTGAATTCAATAGAAGGAAATCTGGAATTACATGTGATCTACATCTGCATGTGACTCTATCCACAGCAATATGGTTGAATTTGATATGGCCTGGTAAGATAGTCAGTTCAAGGGCAATTAGGGATGGTTAATAAATGCTGGCCCAGTTAACTTTGCCCACATTTAATGAATGAATAAATAAGTTTCACAGGTAAGCATGCAATGCCCTGATATTCAGATGACAGTCTTCTGCTGCTAACGTCTTCAAGACAGTAGATAATAACCTCATGTTAAGTGATAGTAGGTCACTTAATGAAACTATTCAAAAATTGTTGAAAATATTCAATTCCGCAATAACTGCAATCCCCCTTCAACATATTCAGCCATGATAAATTTGATAGTTCAACGAGTTTAGGTGCATAGTTATTAAAAACAACACATTGGATACACAGTCATGAAAGGAAATACTTTTTTTTAAATTGAACTCTGTTTTAAGTAGAGAAATTGATCTTCAGTATCTGAGGCAAGGCTGTGATATTTAACTCCCAGTGTTGCTTGTCCCCTCAAGGTCACTGTTCGAGTAATACCAGTGGCCAAGTCTTGTAAGTTGATCCAATAGCTACTTAAAAGCTAATTATTGTTGTTGGGTGTTTGTCTATTGACAGTTACTTGTTTCCTGCCATTAACGACCTTTCCAAATGATCTCAAAACAACAATAAGTAATCGTATTTCATTCTCCTTTTGTATATTTTTTAAAGCTTGTGTCTTTTTTTCTATGGTATCCAGAACGCGATCAGCAGCCTCAAAGCATTTCATTCTGAATGTGGAAAACTTTATCTCATTAACACATATCGCCACGTAACAGAGCACAGGTGTTCAAAATTGAAAAATGTTGCTTCTTCTTCATTTTAACATCTTATAATGTACTTTCCTCCAAGAGCTGTGGTTTCCTTCCACAGTCCAAAGCTGCACAAGTTAGTTGTATTGCTCGTGCTAAATTGACCCTTTATTTCTAAAAATGTATAGTTAGGGTGGATTAGCCATGGTGAATGCTTGGAGTTACAGGGCTAGGGCATGGATAAGTTGCTCTTTCTGAGGGTTAGTGCAGACTCAATAGGCTCAATGGCCTCCATCTGCACTGTATTCTGTGACTTTTTGAAATTCATTCATGGGATGTTGGCATCACTGGCTAAGCCAGAGAGCATTTAAGAATCAACCATATTGCTGTGGAGCTGAAGTCACATGTAGGCCAGACCAGACTGGGATGGCAGATTGCCTTTTCTAAAAAAACATTATAAATCAGAAGAATTCTGGTTCCTGCAACTCTGGCTGTCCATTTTGCTCAGTTGACTGGACAGCTGGTTGTGTTGCAGATTGATACCAACAGCACAGATTCAATTCCTGTACCAGCTGAGGTTATTCATGAAAGTACTGCCTTCTCAATTTTGCCCTGTATTTGAGATGTGGTGATCCTCAGGTCACTATCAGCAAGCTACCCTCTTCAAAGTGGATAGCAGTCTGTGGTCACCTAGTAATGTGGCAACTTTACCTTTTACTGAACTAGTAATCCAGAAGCTATATTAACGTTATAGACGCTTAGCTCAAATTGCACCATTATAACTGAGTTAATAACTCTGGAATTATAAAGTTAGTCTTAGTAATAGTGACTGTGATGACTATCAATTGTTGTGAAAAAAACCTCTCTGGTTCACTAACGTTCTTTTAAAAAAAAGGAAATCTACTGTCCTTACTTGATCAGGCCTATATGTGACTGCAGACCCAGAGCAATGTGATTGACTGTGAACTACCCACAGAAATGGCCTAGCAAGCCACTTAATTCAAGGACAAGTAGGGATGGGCAATAAATGCTGACCTTGCCAGAGATGCCCAGGTCCCATGAACAAATAAAATGTGTTGTGCACTTGTAATATGTCTTTTATGATTAGTGCATTTGGGACAGGAAGAATTTAACTGAGGAAGGTGGCTATTTTCTGGTATTTGTTGCAGACATTGGTCTAAATCTTCCAATCTGCCCACCACAGGAATCATCACTGGTGGGATGGAGAATTTAATGGACAAGGAAAAGATCCATTGATCCTAGGTGGAATTTTCAGTTGCAAGACGAGATTGATTGGAGAATCTCACTCTTCCCAAATGCACCAATCGCAAAGGATACTTAGAGAATTCCAATGTGCTGTTTTTTTTCATGATTTATGATTTCTATATTTGGCAATGACCATGCATTAATGCCAGTGATTGTGAACATTCATGTATAGGATGGTATTATTCTTCTACCATGTAGTAAAATTATTGTGTTTATCAGGTAGAGAGAGACTGCGGCATTTTGATCCTCTATGAGGCTTGGAGCAATGATTGGACGTGGAGAAGAACAAAGAGAGAAAGCAGGCTTGATGAGTCAGAACTCAGTCAAAAAGAAATAGTTTTAGGAGACTTTTGAAAGCAAAGAGAGAGGTTGCGAGTTCGAGAATCGCGTTCCAGACAGTAGGACAAGGAATGCTCAAAGATATTGGACAAGATTTTCCAGCCTTGTCCATCATCCAAACTCATCCAGCCCTTCTAAAAGTGAATGGAATCTTGATTGGGCCATCAAATCTTGCCGGGTGGGTCCTACCACAACAGGTCTGGAAAATCCCAACTATTAATAGAGAGCAAAAGGGAAATAAGAAGTGAGTTATCATCACATAAATAGGCCTCTCTTTTCTCCCAAAGTATATATTTGTTTTGAGGACTTTTTTCTTTGTGAAATCTGTTGGAATATTTCTGCCTTTTGCAGCCTTTAGTGCAAGGGTAGTGCCATCTATATTTCAGCATTTGACCATCAAGGCTTCAGCAAGTTAGCTTGGTGTCTTTGTCAATAGGAAAAATTACCACTCTATGAACATCCAGATCATATACAGCCACAGAATGCAGTTTATGCAAGTTCCCCGTGCGGCTCTCATGATGCAAAGATTCTACAACGTTCCCCGGTGCCAAGGCTGTTCATAGCTCCAGCTCAGCTGGATGGCTGGTTGCCAAGTGACAAAGACTATCTATTTGAAAACACGGCTCCTGATGTCATTCCAGCACCCTAGGACAGAGGAGGAAGACAGGTACACTCGGAGGAGTCATGCCTCCACAGGGATGGTGGCTAAGAGAACAATGATGCTACTGAAGATGAGGTTCGGGGATATTTTATGATATCATCCAGAGTGAGTTCTGCTTATCAGTGTGGTCTGCACAACCTGACACCTGCAAGGGGGGACCCACTCAAGGATGAGGACACCAAGATGGCTCCACAGCCCTCAGAGGAAGACTCTTCAGATGGATTTGAAGAGGACCCTGGACAGGATGAGGAGACAGATGTGAAAAATCGCCAGGGAGGCAGGTACATGAGGAAGGCCTTGATTGCTCCTTCAGCCAAGGCTTGCCTTCCATCTTGGTGCAAGGCCACTGCTTCCAGCCGATATCACCTCACAATCACTGTGATAAAGTCTGTTGCCACTGCCATCTATCTTAGAGCACTAATGAGGTCTGCACCTATGGAAAACACGAAGGATGTTCAGAACGTTGAAACTAAATTCTGATTTACATTTTCCACTGAGATGCAAGCAAGAAGCAGAACATAAAATTGTTGCTATGGTTACACATAAATTACATCATACTGATAAAATGAAAAAATGCCACTTGTGAAAATTGCAACCTGTGTCCACAGTGCCTTTAACTTACTGAGTGCTAAGGTGCCCCTGCCCCTCCCTACCCCATGTCACTGACCCCGGCATTGGAGATAGATCGCTCACTGTGCTGCCATGTTGGCCTTGGTGGTTGTCCTCTGGATGCTGGTGTTTGAGCAGGTTCTGCTCTGGAGAGTGCTCTCAGTGACATGGCTGGGCACTCCTCAATCACTGCAGTATCATAATATGCCACTCTGACTGACAGAGGGGTGAAGGAAATGCTGCTCTTGTTCGGAGCACTGTGAGAGGAAGCCTGAGAGACGCAAGGCAGCTCATCTGCCAGCATGAAGCATATTTGGACCTCAACTCACTGCTGATAGACGGGCAGCTAGCAGAGAAAACAGGTGCCTCATCCATCTCCCACGTTTTCACAGTCCTCTTGAAGTCACTGTGGGGTCAAGGGCCTGCATGCCCAAGCACCAGCCCTGATTCTGACCCCGGAGCTGCCTCTCAGTAGAGTCGCTGTTTAGGGTCAACACGGCACTCAAGCTCCTCATGGACTCCTCCATGACACAGACTATGTCACACAGATCCTTCAGGATCTCCGCCAGATATTAGTGCACACTCTTCTGGACATCCAGCCTCCTAATGGACAACTCTAGAGGTCCATCAATCCTCCTGGACTCAGCTTCATCTAATCTCAACAATCCTCTGACAACTGTAGCCCTGGGAACTATCTGCCTCTGCCAAACCCACTCCACAATGCATCACCATCTGAGCTGGTGACCTAATGCCCACAATATACACATTTGTGTTGGAATTTGTCAGTGGCATCTCCTTGGGTAACAATGGAGAATTGTAGGAATCTCGGGAGGCTGCCTCCTCTGAGAGAGGATGACAGTTGGTCAGCGTTATCATTCATCGCATAGTCAGTGTCCATTCGACACAAGTGGGTGAAACTCATGTCACGGTTTCATTGTGGTTTTGTGATTGCTGAATAACTGGAGATTTTCGTTTCAACGTCCTTATGGGGGATGAGATAACCCTAAATTGTCTTCATTCTCCACTTGTCCTCTTCTGTCCACTGGACATTTAACTTGCTCTGAGACACTTGCCTCTCCATGTCCTGAGATCCTTCACACACCCCGCGAGCTCAGGGCCATGCATCTCATTTGTGTTCTGTATAGGTAAGTTGGCCACTTTTCCACCAGTTGCTGTGCCTTGCATTATTTATACCTTCTCTTTTCCTAATAAGTTCAAAGGTCCATTCACTACTGATCCATTTGCAGCATCATACCATGCTCTCCCACTTCACCCCCGTGAACCATGTTGAAGTTTCCGTCATCTTTGTGCATCTGATCAGGGCTGGTCCCAGGGCTTCTGGCCATATCTCCCATATGTTTCAATGCACAGGTATATGAGCCTTCTGTAACTCAGATTCCTACATCCCTGAACGCTGCTATGTATAACCAGACTTCTGCTCACTGGACCATACCACCTTTCCTAAGCACAGGATATCATTGAACCTTTTATGGAACTGTATCCAGGTGCAGCACACCATGTCATGCCAGCTGACCTCCTCTCCACCCAGACCTTCTTTATTTGGTGATGTGGCCTCCCCTTGCTGGCAATTATCACCTCCAAGGGCGTTTGCAGGGACAGGTGTGAGAAGCATGCTCATCTGTATTACCACATTCACTAGGTTGGGCTGCACAGTGGTTAGCACAGCTGCCTCACAGCACCAGAGACCTGGGTTCGATTCCCAGCTTGGGTCACTGTGTGTGCAGAGTCTGCATGTTCTCCCCCTATCTGTGTGGGTTTCCTCCGGTTGCTCCAGTTTCCTGCCACAGTCTGAAAGACTTGCTAGTTAGGTGCAGTGGCTCAAACAGGTGCCGATGAGTGTAAGCTTTACTTGTGACTTTTAACTTTTAAATTAACTTCATTTCACTTTCTTTTGGTTCAGCTCTGTGTGCTCCTCTTTTTTGAGCATTGAATCATAGAACCCTACAATACAGAAAGAGGCCCTTCAGCCCATTGAGTCTGCAGTGAACACAATCCCACCCAGGGTCTACTCTCATATCTCTATATATTATACCCACTAATCCCTGTAACTGACACATCCCTGGACACTAAGAGCCAATTTCTTAGCATGGCCAATCAACCTAACCAGCACATCTTTGGACTCTGGGTGCTCCAGTTTCCTCCCAGAGGAAACCCAAGCAAACATGAGGAGAATGTGCAAACTCTACACAGACAGTGACCCAAGCCGGGAATCGAACCCAGGATCCTGGAGCTGTGAAGCAGCAGTGCTAACCACTCTGCTACCGTACCGCCCATAATTCGCTATTGCCACAGCTGCATTTGAACCTCTACCAGGTTCTGTTTGGACCCACACCTGCCATATAACCGCCTCTACTAGCAGCCCTTTTCCAATAGGTGGGGGAGGGAGGGTTACATTTTGCATTGGTTGGTCCTTAATTGGCCAGCCAGTGTGATATCGCAGCCTTTGAACTTTAACGGCTGGAAGCGGTCAATGTAGCCACTTCCAATCCTGCTAATCATGTGCACGTAGTGGGTGCGAAATCAAGGCCCAGGCTGTTTTTTGTGAAGCATCAATCAAAAAGACCTTTGCTCAAAGAGTGGACAGATTTGAACAAGATACAATGTAGGCTTGCTGTAATATAAAAACATTCATACTTGTTGCTAGCCCACACCAAAATTAATTTAATTCCTTGTTTCCAACGTTGACCTCAATTCTGCTGCTATTTCATGATTCAAGAAAGAATTTCAGACATGATAAAATGTCCCTTTAGCCACAATAATTGCAGTAGTGAGATTTTGAAAGCACTAAGCAGATACTCTCAATATAATCCTGTAAATCAATGCTGAATACACGGAAAATGCAATGTGCAAATTTCAAAATACTGACTACCACATATAATTTTTCTTCAAAAACCTACCATTAATCATTTAAAAGCAGACCATTTTAACTGATTGGAAATAAAAATTTTGGCTGTGGATTGAGACTAAGTGCTCATGCCAATGAGAAACCTGGAGGATTGCCCGCTGGCATGAGCAGCATCTATCAGTTCAGATTCTTCCACCTGATATAATTTATTCATAGCGCACATTCCAATGGCCAGCTCCACTGTTCTGAGACTGGACCACTATTTAATTGGTGACCCAACCTCTGTGCTCGGAGACAGGTCCCCCCTCCAACCACAAAAAAAAGTGGCTCCCATATTGACTAGGTGAGCACTAACAACTTGTCACCAAAAAGAAGTATTCACCCCCTCACCTACAAATAATGAATAACCTCCCCAACACTATGCAGGCATGAGAGTGACCCAATTCCACAGCCCCCTCCCAGTTCCCTCTCCCAATTCCCTCTCAGGTCTCCACTCAGATCCTCTTTTCCCTCACTTGGCCCCTGCTTCTTCTTCAGACCTCCCACTCAGCCTGCTTCAGGCCATGCACTTTGGCAGTGCCAACAGTGCACTGCACCTTGGCACTTGCATCCTGGCCTGGTACTTAGCTCTTGTGGAGGCTTGAAAAGAAGATCCAGTGGCCATTTACTCCTCCACTGATGCCAGACAGCAGAAGTGTCAATCAAGTGTCCTGGCAGTTGAGTGAGCTCAGGCTGGGTGTAAGGAGGTTGACCCCACCAGTCTTCACTGGGATGGGGTTGTTGTGGCTGGACTGCCCCTTCTAGCCCTGAAAATCGTCCCTGGCATGGGGACATCAGACAGCTCTGTGCTCATTTTCTGCATTCCTGCCTGTCAGCTATGCAAATTCTCAAGGGACCATCTCTATTTAATTTGGCAAACCATAGCAAAGAAGAAGTGAAAGTACAGACTGTCAATCAGCCTTAGCCTCTGTCAACATTGTGGTCAGGATCAATGGGGTACTTGAGGTGCATTCAACCATGAAGGAAAATAGAAATAAACACAAGTGGCAGGAGAATCATAGAAATCCACTGAGCTTTTACCAGGCACTGCTGTTGAATTAGTTACAGATCAAAGATTTCAAGTGTAATGGAAAGGGTTCCAACAATTTGAGTTTGTTGAGAGCCTTTGTTGTCATGTTACAAATGAGCTTCCTCCTGTTCTTGCTGGATATCTAACGTGCACACCTCTAGCTAATGTGAGTAGATGATCATTATTAGAAACCCTGGATAATGTGCTTTTTCCACCTTTTTCACCTTGTAGTGTTGATATCTGATGATACTGTTTTGTTTTAGTCCTCCTTCAGCTATTCTGTAGCAGGTGAAAGTGAATGGATAGTGGCTGCAACATACAGCCACAGGTCACAATGCTACAGAAACCTGGAACTTATAAAGGAGCAGTGAAACTACTTCTGACCACTTGCCGCCCACATGGCTTGCCATGCTTATAAAGGTACAGGGGTGAGTATGCCATTCATGCAACAGAAGTATGCAGAACTAGCACACTGAGATTTGTATCTGTGCTGTCACTTTAGAGTGTGCTGGTCTTGGGAGCTCTCTTAAACACTTCCATTACACATTCTGAAAATGGAATTCAGTTGCACATGGGGCACAATGTATACATAGTGGCATTAGGGAAAAATAATGCCAATTGGAGGACAAGAGTTCAAAATCTTTTATTTATTTATTCTTACAGGATATGGGCATCGCTGACTGGGCCAGCATTTATTTCCCATCCCTAGTTGCCCTTGTGAAGGTGACGGTGAACTTCTTTCTTGAATCATTGCAATCCATGTGCTATAGGTTGACCAACAATGCCATTGGTGAGGGAATTCCAGGATATTGACCCAGCAACTGTGAAGGAACGGCAATATATTTCGAAATCAGGAAGGTGAGTGGCTAGGAGGTGGTGGTGTTCCCATTTATCTGCTGCCCTTGTCCTTCCAAATGGAAGTGATCGTGGGTTTGGAAGGTGTTGTCCAAGGATGTTTGGTGAATTGCTGCACTGCATCTTGTAGAGATTACATATTGCTGCTACTGAACATCAGTAGTAGAGGAATTGAATGTTTGTAGATTGGTGCCAATCAAGCGGGCTTCTTTGTCCTGGATGGTGCCAAGCTTCTTGAGTGTGGTTGGAGCTGCACCCATCCAGGCAAGTGGGGAGTATTCCATCACACTCCTGACTTGTGTCCTTCAGATAGTGGATAGGCTTTGGTGAGTCAGGAGTCAGTGGCCCTACTCTTGTTGCCATTGTGTTTATGTGGCAAGTTCAGTTGAGTTTCTGGTCAATAGTAACCCCAGGATATTGACAGTAGGGGATTCAGTGATGGTTACATTATTGAATGTCAAGAGGCAGTTGTTAGAGTGTCTCTTAACAAAGATAGTCATTGCCTGGTATTTGTGTGATGTGAACATTACTAGCCACTTGTTAGCCCAAGCCTGGATATTGTCCAGATTATGTTGCATTTGAACATGGACTGCTTCAGTATCTGAGGAGTCATGAATAGTGCTGAACATTGTGCAATCATTGGTGAACATCCCCACTTCTGACTTTATGATGGAGGGAAGGTCATTGATGAAGCAGCTGGAGATTGTTGAGCCTAGGACATTACTCTGAGGAACTCCTGCAGAGATGCCCTGGAGCTGAGATGACTGACCCTCCACAACCACAACTATTTTCTTATGTACCAGTTATGGCTCCAACAAGTGGAGAGTTTGCCACCTAATACCCATTGATTCCAGTTTCACTAGGGCTCCTTGATGTCACACTCGATTGAATGTAGCCTTGATGCCAAGGGCTGTCACTCACAGCTCACCTCTGGAATTTAACTCTTTTGGCCATGTTTGAACCAAGAATGTAATGAAATCAGGAGCTGAGTGATCCTGGCAAAACTCAAACTGGGCGTTACTGAGTAGGTTATCACTGAGCAAGATGTTGCTTGATAGCACTATTGATGATCCCTTCCATCACTTTACTGATGATCAAGAGTAGAAAGATTGGGCAGGAGTTAGCTGCATTGAATTTGTTCTGCTTTTTGTGTTCAGAACATATCTGGGCAAGTTTCCACATTGTCTGGTAGATGCCAGTGTTGTAACTGCACTGAAAGAGCTTGGCTAAGGGAGCAGCAAGTTCTGGAGCCTAAGTCTTCAGTACTATAGTTTTTGCAGTATCCTGTGCCTCCAGTCATTTCTTGATATCATGTGGGTTGAATCAAATTGGCTGCAGACTGGCATCTGAGATGCTGGGGATCACTGGAGGGGAGGCCAATGAGGAGTGAATGGCAGCATGATGAACAATTGCCACCCAAAAGCAAAACAACAGATCCCATGGTTTAAATCCTGAGTTTTAACTTATTGGATTATCCATTGAAAACTAATTATCCAGTTTTCGAAGTGATATGTAATTGCTGCAACATAGAATAGTAATTACTTGTGCGCATTTGTCAAAACAATGCCAGGGAATGGAGACACCACATGCTTTTGAACATTAACATTTCAAAAGATATTTGTTTTGTGTGTGTTATTTACCTGATTTCTGCAGTTAACTGGTATGAATGTTGAATTACTGGTTGTTTTTGGCACAATTTGTGGCACTGTTTTAAGGAAGCGGGAAATAAACAAAATAAAGACAAATGAAACATATATTTATTGCACCAGGCCTGTTACAGGAAAACCTACATTTGTAGAAACACTTCAGCTGACTAGCATTCTGTGAATTTCAATAACTTTTGTAGATAAAACAAATGTCAAAAATATTTCATATGATTGCTAACTCAATTTTCTGATGCAACATTGTTACCAAATGTGATCTTGACGTAAACTTATGAATTGGAAATTACTGTCAGATACTACTGTACAAATGTTTGACTCTTTGAAGGGGTGTGGGATATTCCGAGGCTGTGGTTAATGATGATCATGTACCTGTACTCTCTGGCTGCTCTGGTGTCTGTTAGTGTGCATTAGTTCCTAATGTCAGTACTCCTTAGGCAAAGTTTGGGTGCTCCTTGCATTCCACGAGAACCTTGTCTCCCAGGTTCATGCAGAAACTACTGCAGGGCTTGATTGTACAAGAGACTGCACACCACTGGCCCCCATTTTGAGAATGTACAGAAGGAACTCCCGTTGAATTTGAGGCACTTCAGCACATCTTACGGTGCTTTGACCACCTGATGGGTTGATGCATTTGCAGATTTGCACTCTCCTTGTGCTGCATTGTTGATGGTGAGGGATGGCACATCTTTAAGCTTTGTTCTCTTGGTTCATCCACCTCTTGTCCCTCCCTGTTGAATTATTTGTAGATGACAGAGTGGTAAAGGACAAAAACTTGATGATGGCTTTCCTGTTGCTCACAGGTTACATGTTGCTGGATAGATAATGTGAAGAATGAACTGAAACCCTTTCTATAAGTAAATAGGGCCAGTTCCTCATGCAGAGCTACCAGTGTCACAGTGAGGCCAACTACTGCTCCACTTTCGATTCCTGAAGGAAGCAAAAGGAGTATTGAAGGTGATGGCCCTGACATTTTGTTCTGCAGGGAACTTACCACATTTAAAATCAGATAGCCTGTGGAAGAGGCCATCATTTTATATCAAACATGTTCATTGTTGATCCTCAGCTAATATTGTAGCAATTTCCAGTCAATGACTGGTGGGAACTGAGGCAGTAGACATTGAGGATTGTGATCACCTTCATTTCAGTTAGGTCTTACTGGAGTAGAAAATGACTTTGCGGATTGTAATATGTCTAAACGATTTGGAGGAAGATGCAACTGGTTTGCTTAGTAACTTTGTGGACGACACAAAGATTGATGCATTTGCAGGTAGTGATGAGTACTGTCAGAGGATATAACACCATATAGATTAGTTGGAGACTTGGGTGGAAAGTTGGCAGATAGAGTTTGATCTGGACAAATATGAGGTAATGCATTTTGGAATGCCTAATAAAGATAGTAAACTGCAGAACCCTTAAGAGTATTGATAAGCAGAGGGATCTGGGTGTACAGGTACACAGGTCACTGAAAATGGCAATGCAGATGGAGAAGGTAGTCAAGAGTCAAGGTAGTCATCAGCCAGAGCACTGAGTTTAAAAATTAGCAAATCATGTTGCAGCTTTATAGAATCTTCATTAGGTCTCATTTAGAATGTAGGCATGATTTTACCATTTTAATTCTAAGTGGTGAATCTAGGTGTGATTCAGATCCAACATGTAAACCTGTTCTCAGATGTCTGCATAAGCCTGGAAAAAAAAGCAGCGATTCTGAATCACGCTGCACAAGCCTGTGGGTGGGGCTTATTGCATCCAAAACATTGGAGTTCCGACCGGAGCCTTCAGCTGTCCAATAGCGGTAAATAAAATTTGAAAAACACTCTCCTGTCACATCACTGCTGGTCATAGAGAGCAGATAAAGTGGCCTGGGAGCAATGGCTCCCACAGATATCGCCCCACCTCCCCCCAACATAACTGTCTCCCTTATCCACTTACCTATCCCTCCTGCAACCCCCCCCCCCCCCCCCCCAACCCCGGACCA
Source organism: Sphyrna mokarran (assembly GCA_024679065.1). Lineage (NCBI taxonomy): Eukaryota > Metazoa > Chordata > Chondrichthyes > Carcharhiniformes > Carcharhinidae > Sphyrna > Sphyrna mokarran. The sequence continues at coordinate 51,502,277 of JAGIQG010000016.1, forward strand.
CCGCAGAATGGCAGCAAAAACACCCTGTCCCTATCCCCTCCTGCACTAGAAATCCATCTGGCCCACCATCCTCTCCTCCCCACCCAACAAGTAATCATCTAGCCCTCTTTCTTCCCCACCCCCATCCCCTGCCAGAGATCCATCAGGCCGGCCACCCTCCTCCTCTACCCCTCCCATCCCACCCTCACCAGAAAGCAATGTGACCTACTTTCCTCGCCCCCCCCCCCCCAACCATCTGAGTGAGAGAGCCACTGGAATCTCTGAACTTACCTCTTTAGAAACAGGAGCGCCCGAAACAGACTTTTGCCGAGCATGTTTGTTACACACTGAATCTGAAGGGCGAATGGGATGGTAAAGGGGGAAATTCAGGTAAATCTGGGTGTCCAGTCCATTAAGTCAATTTAAATGCCTGCAAATTGGGCACTGTCCTGATCTCATCCATTTTCGGGCCCTGGTAAAGGGGGAATGGCACGAATGCGGGCAGGAATCGTGCTATTTACCAAGTTTTCACATCCAAAAAGGGACGCAACACAATGGCCAAATGGACTCATAGTATTCAATTCTGGTCACCACACTACCAGAAGGATGGGAGAGAATAGAGAAAAGATTTACCAGGATGTTGTCTGGTAAGGAGGGCATTAGCTCTGAGGACAGGTTGGAGAAACTTAGTTCGTTCTCACTGGAATGGATATTGAGGGGCAACCTGATAAATGTCTACAAGGTTTAGAGGGGCATGGACGGAGTGGATAGCCAAAAGCTTTTTCCCAGGTGGAAGATTGAATTACTAGGGGACATTGGTTTAAGCTGCAAGGGATAAGATTTAAAGGAGATACACAAGGCAAGTTTTTTTACACAGAGGATGATGCATGCCTGGAATTCAATGCTGGAGAACGTAGTGGAAACAGATATGATAATGACATTTAAGGGTGTCTTAACAAATACATGGATAGGATGGGAATAGAGGGATATGGTCCCTGGAAAGGTTGGGGTTTTTAGTTCAGTCTGGCAACATGGTCAGTGCAGGCTTGGAGGGCCTGTTCCTGTGCCATAACTTTCTTCGTTCTTTGACTTAAGATATTTCTTCACAGTACTTCACAGATTTGGCTAATCCCTGTTCTTGTGAATCAAAGGTTGCATTCATACACATCCTCCACTAGCTATTCTCCTGTGTCATGTCTTTCTTTTTTACTATTAGTTAGGGGGATGGTAGCAAACTCAGTGTAATTACCAGCAAGATGCCTTACCCCCCTGCTTCTCCTCATCAGAAGAAGGGACTGCCTAGTGGAAATGCCATTGAAATTCTTTGTACCTTCCGAATACATTGATTTGATTGGATTCCCAAAGGTTTTGCCTTCAGACACTCACAGGAATCTCTGGGTGGCAAAGTAGCAGAACCAGCAATTGCAATGATGTTCAGCAACAAAAATCGCAGAGAAAATATCCTGAGAGAACAATTCCAGATGGCACTAGTACAGCCTCACAGGTTTAATGGCCCTCTAGAATGGGAGAGCCATAATCACAACAGCACCATATGCAACAATGCCCCACCCACACTATTATTTCTCGGCCTGAGCAGTTGCCGTGAGGAAACTAGTCTCATTGCTGTAAAATCATGATTTCTATTGAATTGATTAGGAAATACAACCACAAACAGAGCAAAGGCATTGACAGAATCTGATTATTGACCTAAGTCACCCTCACTATAATTCCTCTGTCGTCTAAAGTGCCAGTCAAAGCTAACAATGCAGAAACCTTCTTATAATGGAGCATGACTTTGGGTAATTTATAGCCAAGAACATAATATGATGTAGAGATGCCAGAGTTGGACTGTGGGTGGGCGAGGGGGAGGGAGGGCATAGTAAGAAGTCTCACAACACCAGGTTAAATTCCAACAAGTTTATTTGGAATCACGAGCTTTTGAAATGCTGCTCCTTCATCAGGGCTCACCTGATGAAGGAGCAGCACTTTGAATGCTTGTGATTCCAAATAAACTTGTAAGAAAATAACAAAAATATAACTTCGTTATTCATTTATATCGAGCCATACTCTGTATGCCACTACGGTTGACAGTTGTTCAGTCTGCAGCATGGGAACAATGTGTACCAATTTGGTTTTTAACATTTCTGCAATCACTGATAAACAGACAAGAAAATTCTCCATATTTTGTGGAGGAAGATTAATGATGGCACTAATGCTGCAGATTTAAAGTGGTTTGTTCATTTTTACAATCTGCAACTTTGCTGAAGTTGCCAGAATTTAAATCTCCTAATTGCACCAACCTATTGCAATTACTAGCATCATTATTTGCCACTACACAAGTCAAAGTAATAGGGAGCTGGAGCAGTTCAGTGGGTTTGTGCTGAATGGTTAGTAATAGATGGTCTAAATTAATTAAAAGTAAAGGTTAGTTGTTCCAATCAACTCTTCGCATTGCCAAATACAATAAACTAAACTGTCATAAAGTTTGAGTAATTAAACATCAGTTTTCCATTCAAACCCAAAACTGAATTCCATCCTTGACTCTCAAGCAAATGTCTATACTAACAATTCTCATGCCGTGGAATTGCACTTGCCACATTATTGGAAACCCTTAAAGAATATTAGCAGGAAAAGCAATAGTCAACGCAAAAAGGATGGTACCAACTTTGGATCGAAGAGGTGAGTTTCAAAGATAGTCGTAGGAGAGAAGGGGGAGGTGGAGGGATAGAGGGGTTTACGGCAAGACTTCTGAGTATGGGACCTACACGGCTAAATGCATGGGTGCTATTATGTGTTGGATATTGTGGAGGATGAAAGGAGTGGGTGATGCACAGAAATGTTGCAGAATATTGTCCTGGAATGGGAAGGATGCAGCATTTTCAGAGTTGCAGTGTTTCAAAAAAGTTAAAGCGATAGGTTGAGTGAATGCCATGAAAGGACTTCAATGTGAGGGTAAGAATATTAAATTTGAGACTTTGCAGGACAATTTAGGTCAATGAAGAGGCGAGTGTAGGACAGGATACAGACTGCAGAGTTTTGGAAGAGCTGATGTACGTGATAATTGATTAGCTTGAAGAACATTGGAACATTCCTACAGGGTGCGTGGTTAAGATGGATGTATGGATGAAGTATTGAGCAACAATGGAATGAGGCAAAGATGGAAAGTGTGCAATGCTATGAGTTAAAACTAAGCAGTCTTCTGATGGAGATAACACCACAGAGGATTACACTTGCTGCCAGCATATATTGGAAAATTCTACATCCATGGATATTAATGGTTAAATCACAGGCTGGGGATGTATAAATTTCTATTTTGTATCCTTGAAGGGTCAGTGATCTCTCCTTTTAGGATTTATAGAACATAGAACACTACAGGCCCTTCGGCCCACAAGTTGTGCCGAACACATCAAAACCTACCCAGCCATAGACCTATCTATAACCCCCAATCCCATTGGATCCTATATACTCATCCAGAAGTCTTTTAAAAGACTCCAGCGAGTTCGCCTCGACCACCACCGACGGCAGCCGATTCCATTCACTCACCACCCTCTGAGTGAAAAACTTTCCCCTAGCATCCCCTCTGTACTTGCTTCCCTGCACCTTAAATCTGTGCCCTCTCGTCGCGACCATTTCAGCCCTGGGAAATAGTCTCTGAGAGTCCACCCTATCTATTCCTCTCAACATCTTGTAAACCTCTATCAGGTCGCCTCTCAACCTTCGTCTCTCCAGGGAGAACAGTCCCAGCTCCCTCAACCTGTCTTCATAAGGCATGCCTCCCAATCCAGGCAACATCCTTGTAAATCTCCTCTGCACCCTTTCAATAGCTTCCACGTCCTTCCTATAGTGAGGCGACCAGAACTGCGCACAGTACTCCAAGTGTGGTCTGACAAGGGTCCTATAAAGCTGCAGCATTACCTCCTGACTCCTGAACTCAATCCCTCGATGAATGAAGGCCAGTACACCGTAAGCTTTCTTAACCACATCCTCCACCTGGGAGGCCGATTTGAGAGTCTTATGGACCCGGACCCCAAGATCCCTCTGCTCTTCCACACAGCTAAGACTCCTACCTTTGATAGTGTACTCATTCATCCCGTTGGATCTGCCAAAATGGACCACAACACATTTATCCGCGTTGAAGTCCATCTGCCACTTCTCCGCCCAGTCTTGCATCCTGTCGATGTCATGCTGCAAATTCTGACATCCCTCCAGACCATCCACAACACCACCGACCTTCGTGTCATCGGCGAACTCACTCACCCATCCCTCCACTTCCTCATCCAGGTCATTTATGAAAATGACAAACAGCAAGGGTCCTAGAACAAATCCCTGGGGCACTCCACTGGTGACCGACCTCCATGCAGAAAAAGAGCCATCCACAACCACCCTCTGCCTTCTGCAGGCAAGCCAGTTCTAGATCCACAAGGCCAAAGCCCCTTGGATCCCATGGCCTCTCACCTTCTCAAGAAGTCTTGCATGTGGGATCTTGTCAAATGCCTTGCTGAAGTCCAAGTACACCACGTCCACTGCTCTTCCTTCGTCAATGTGTTCAGTCACATTTTCGAAGAACTCAATTAAGCTCGTAAGGCATGACCTGCCTTTTACAAAACCATGTTGACTATTTCTAATCAACCTAAACTTCTCCAAATGCTTGTAAATCTTGTCCCTCAGAAGCCTCTCCATCAGCTTACCAACCACTGAGGTCAGACTCACCGGTCGGTAATTTCCAGGACTATCCCTGTTCCCTTCCTTGAAAATAGGGACCACATCCGCAATCCTCCAATCCTCCGGAACCTCTCCCATCTCCATCGACGACGCAAAGATCATCGCCAGGGGCTCTGCAGTGACATCCCTCACCTCCCACAATAACCTGGGGTACATCCCATCTGGTCCCGGAGACTTGTCTATCTTGATAGCATTTAAAAGTTCTAACACATCCGCTTCCTTAATATCTACATACTCAATCTTTTCAGTCTGCTGCAAACTTGTAGTGCATCCTCCCAGATCACTTTCCACTGTGAATACTGAGGCAAAGCACTCATTAAGCACCTCTGCCATTTCTTCCGGTTCCATACAGACTTTTCCCCCTTCACCTTTTATAGGTCATATCCCTTCTCTTCTCATCCTTTTACTTTTCACATATTTGTAGAAGGCCTTGGGATTCTCCTTAATCCTACCAGCCAAGGTCTTCTCTTGACCCCTTCTGGCTCTCCTAATTTCCTTTTTAAGCTCTCTTCTATAAGCCTTATACTTCTCTAGATCCCCAACATCTCCTAGCTCTTTGAACCTTTTATACCTTTCTTTTCTTCCTGACTATGTTCACCACGGTTCCCACGTCCTACCAAAACCTCCTTGTCTCACCGGAACGTTGTCGTGCAAAGCTCCAGACAAGCATTCCTTGAATATCTGCCACCTTCCTTCTGTGCTTTTCCCCAAGAACACCTCCTTCCAGTTTATTCGCCCCAACATCTGCCTGATGTCTTCATATTTCCCCTTATTCCAGACAAACACCTTCCTAGCCTGCCTGATCCTATCCTTTTCCAATGCAAGGGTGAAGGAGATAGAATTATGATCTCCATCCCCAAGATGCTCTCCTACCGAGAGATCCATCACCTGTCCTGGTTCATTAGCTAGTACCAGGTCCAGTACAGCCTCTCCTCTCGTAGGCTTGTCCACGTGCTGTGTCAGGAAACCCTCCTGAACACACCTAACAAACTCCTCCCCATCCAAACCCCTTACCCTTGGGATATTCCAGTCGATGTTTGGGAAATTGAAGTCTCCCATCACAACAACTCTGTTATTTCTACATCTCTCCAGTATCTGTTTCCCTATCTGCACCTCAACTTCCCTGTCACTATTGGGCGGCCTATAGAATACACCCAGCAACGTCACCGACACTTTGCTATTCCTAACTTCCAACCACAGAGACTCCTTAGACATTCCCTCCTTGGTATCCACCTTCTCTGCAGCCATGACACTGTCCCTGATCAACAGTGCCACTCCACCACCTCTTTTGCCTCCCTCCCTGTCCTTCCTGAAGGATCTGAATCCCGGGACCTGTAGTACCCAGTCCTGTCCCTGAGACATCCAAGTCTCTGTAATGGCCACCACATCACAATCCCAAGCAGCAATCCACGCCCTAAGTTCATCCACCTTATTTACTACACTCCTGGCATTAAAATAGACACAGCTCAGTCCCTCAGACTGGACATTTCCCTTCTCCCCCACTCGTCTAACCTGCCTCTCATCCTGCCTAGAGTCCTTCCCTACCTGGGAGCTAACTTCCTTGCTCCCAGTCTCCACATCACTATTCCCTCCCCCTAACCTTTCTAGTTTAAAGTCCCCCCAGTAGCCCTAGCCAGTCTTCCCGCCAAGATATTAGTCCCCCTGGGATTCAGGTGCCACCCGTCTTTGCTGTACAGGTCACACCTGCCCCTAAAGAGGTCCCAATGATCCAGGAACTGGAATCCCTACCCCCTGCTCCAGTCCTTCAGCCACGTATTCAACCTCCACCTCATACTATTCCTGCTGTCACTCTCCCGAGGCACAGGCAGCAATCCTGAGATTACTACCTTCGCTTTCCTCTTTCTCAGCTGCCTACCCAGTTCCCTATAATCCCTTTTCATGTCCACTTCCCTCTTCCTGCCTATGTCAGTAGTACCTATATGTACTACAACTTCCAGTTCCTCACCCTCCCCTTTCAGGATGTCCAGGACGCGTCCAGAGACATCCCGAATCCCAGCTCCAGGGAGACATACCACCATCCGCGACTCCCGTCTGCGTCCACAAAAACGCCTGTCCGCCCCCCTCACTAGGGATTCCCCTATAAGCACTGCCTTTTTGCTCTGTTTTTTAGGCTTTAGTTTTTGTTCAGCTCCAGGGAGCTGGCCACCACTCCAAGGGTGGATGAGCTGTCCCCCACAGTAGTACTCAGGCAAGAGTACTTATTTTGAAGGGGGACACCCACTGGTGTACTTTCCATCACCTGAGGTTTCCCCTTCCTAATAGTTACCCATGTGCCTTCTCCCCTTTGCCCTGGTGTGACTACTTGTCTGTAGCTCCTATTAATAATCTCCTCATTCTCCCTAATGAGTCGAAGGTCGAATGTAGTTATCTGCTAACATCAGCAAGTAATTTTCAACCTTAATTCATGAAAACACCTCAATTAGTCCAATAAATATTAGAAGATATTAGAAACCAATATTGTGAATAATTAAGATTGATTCTAAGTTTAGCTCTGTAATTTGACTTTATTTATTATTGATTTGATTTATTATTGTCACATTTATTAACAAACAGTGAAAAGTATTGTTTCTTGCATGCTGTACAGACAAAGCATAACGCTCATAGAAAAGGAAACGAGAGAGTACACAGTCTTACAGTGTTACAGTCATAGCTAGGGTGGAGAGAAAGATCAACTTAATGTGGGGTGGGTCTATTTAAAAAGTCTGATTGCAGCAAGGAAGAAGCTGTTCTTAAGTCAATTGGTATGTGACCTCAGACGGAAAAAGGTGCAAGAGTGAATGTCCTAGATGCGTAGTGCCCTTAATTATGCTGGCTGATTTCCCAAAGCAGTGGTAACTGTAGACAGAGTCAATGGATGGGAGGCTGGTTTGTGTAATGGATTGGCTACATTCACAATCTTTTGTAGCTCCTTGCGGTCTTGGGCAGAGTGGGAGCCATTCCAAGCTATGGTACAGCCAGAAAGAATGCTTTCTATGGTGCATCTATAAAAGTTGGTGAGAGTCGTAGCTGACATGCCAAGTTTCCTTCGTCTTCTGAAAAAGTAGAGGCATTGGTGGGCTTTCTTAACTATAGTGTCAGCGTTGGGGGACTAGGACAGATTGTTGGTGATCTGGATACCTAAAAACTTGAAGCTCTTCACCCTTTCTATTTTGTTGATGTAGACAGGGGCATGTTCTCCTTTACGCTTTCTGAAGTCGACAACAATCTCCTTCTTTTTGTTGACATTGAGGAAGAGATTAGTGTTGCCGCATCAGTTCACCAGATTCTCTGTCTCACTCCTGTACTCTGCCTCACCATCACTTAAGCCATCAAATATAGAAATTCAAGGGCATGACAGCTTTTCACAGAGGTCTGATTAGCTAAGATGGTTAGCAATGTGAATTTTATCCCTGTTCCAGGCACACCAGGCCTGAAACCTGTCACCCCTATGCTGCCCTTGTGTGTAGAAGGCATTGGCAAACGACTGATATAAAACTAAAAACAGCTGAGGTTGAAGCATCAGCAGACAATGAGGCCAAAGGCCTAGCTGAAAGGCAGAGCATGCATACTCTTTTATGCATTGGTTCATGTCGCTAACAAAGGAATAACATTATACTTGTTTTTCATTTTGGGCAGCTTTTTGCTGCATCAATTGCTTCAGTAGTAGGGCATTTTAAATCAAATCAATTGAAAAGAAAACAGATTCAGTATTTACAGCATGGAACCTACCTGAGGGAAGAGAAGAATTTCTGAAAGGAAATAATCAAAATATTCAATGTTTGTGCCCTATGTAAAAAAAAACAGGCTTTTGTTCTTTATCTCATCTTTTTATCTTTGCAATTTTAAGGGAGCTCAGAACATATTTCACACAGTAAGTGAAGAACAAAAAGTGAAATCATACAATCTCACAGCAGAGCTTTTTAGTTGATTTTAACTGGTGTTAGATTTTGAAAGATTGATTCACCACCTTCCCCTCTCATCTCTTCCTCCACCTGTGCCCATTGTTCAAAACTTTTTTTTATCTTTTTCTCCAAGTATTTATCCATTTTCTTTTTAAAAATCATAGTGGGCATTGCTTCCCCATGATGGTATGAGGCATGAATTGACCATGTTGGAGCAGGAAGCATTACTGAAAGGAAAAACAACAGACAGGCAATGGCAGGTATTTAAAGAACGAATGGATGAGCTCCAGAAGTTGTTTATTCCTGTTTGGCGCAAAAAAATAGTAAGGGAGTTGTGACCAAACCATGAGTCAAAAGGTAAATTAGGGGTAATGTCAGATTCAAGGAAGAAGCCTACAAATTGGCAAGAGAAACAATAGGCCTGAGGATTGGGAGCAATTTAAAATTCAGCACAGGAGGATCAAGGGATTGATTAAGAAGGAAAAAATAGGGTATGAAAATGAGCTAGTAGGGAACATAAAAAGGTTTATGTAAATTTGCAGATGGTACAATGTTGGGTGGAAGAGGGTGAGCTGTCAGGAGGATGCAGAGATGCTTCAGTGTGATTTGGACAGGCTGATTGTGTGGGCATTTGCATGGCAGATGCAGTATAATGTGGCTAAATGTGAAGTTATTCATTTCAGTAGCAAAAATAGGAAGACAGATTATTACTTGAATGGGTACAAATTGAGAGGTGGATACTTAGCTTGACCTGGGTGTTTTCATGCATCAGTCGCTGAAAGTAAGTGCACAGATACAGCAGACAGTAAAGAAGGCAAATAATATGTTGGCCTTCATAGCAAGAAGATTTGAGGATAAGGATTTTCCTTCAATTGTATAGGGTGTTGGTGAGGCTGCACCTGGAATATTGTGTGCAGATGTGTTGTCCTTATCTGAGGAAGGATGTCCTTGGCAGAGTACAGTGAAGGCTGCCAGGATGATTCCTGGGATGGCAGGTCTGTCATATGAGGGAAGATTAAGTCCGTTAGGACTCATCTAAACTGGAGTTTAGATGAGTGAGAGGAGATCGCGTAGAAACTTTTAAAATTCTAACGGATTAGACTGGGTAGATTCAGAAAGAATATTCCCAATGGTGGGGCATTCCAGAACTAGGGCCATAATTTGAGGATAAAAGGTAAACCATTTAAAACTGAGGTGAGGAGAAATTTCTTCACCCAGAGGTGGAATTCACTACTACAGAAAGTAGTTGAGGCTAAAATGTTGTCGGATTTTGAGAAGAAATTAGATATAGATCTTGGGGCTAAAGGGATCTTGGGGGGAAGAAGGGAAATCTGGATATTGGATTTGATAATCAAAATAAATGGTGGAGCAGGCTTGAAGGGCAAATGGCCTATTCCAGCTTCTAGTTTCTATGGTATTCCAGCTGTCCCAACAACTCTCTGCATTTAAAATAAAATTGCCCTAACCTCTCTTTCGATGCAATCTCAAAGTTATCAACAATAGTTAGTGGGAATATAGATATTCCCATTGCATCAGGTGGGAATAGATGGGTGCTATTCTGATTGGCAGTTGGTGACTAGTGGCGTACTCCAGGTTCGGTGCTGGGGCCTCAACTATTTACCATTTACATAGATGAGGTGGAGGAAGGGGCTGAGTGAAGGGTGACGAAATTTGCTGATGACACGAAGATGAGTGGAAAAGCAAATTGCATGTAAGGTGTGGAAAGCCTGCAGAGGGATCTGAATAGATTGAGTGAGTGGGCAAGGACCTGGCAGATGGAGTATAATGTTAGCAAGTGAGGTTATCCTCTTTGGTAGGAATAACGGTAGGAAGGATTACTATTTAAATGGCGAAAAGCTGCAGCATGCAACGGTGCGGAGGGACCTGGGGGTCCTTGTGCACGAATCGCAAAAATACAATATGCAGATGCAGCAGGTGATTAAGAAGGCGAATGCAATGTTGGCATTTATAGCTGGGGGATAGAATATAAAAGTAGGGAGGTTCTGTTGCAGCTGTATAGGGTACTGGTGAGGCCACAGCTGGAGTACTGTGTGCAGTTTTGGTGGCCGCATTTGAGGAAGGATATGTTGGCCTTGGAGTGGGTGCAAAGAAGGTTTACTAGGCTGATACCAGAGGTGAGGGTGTTGGATTATGAGGAGAGACTGAATAGACAGGTTTGTACTCTTTGGAGTTTAGAAGGCTGAGAGGGGATCTTATAGAGACATATAAGATAATGAAGGGGATGGATAGGGTAGAGGTTGAGAGACTCTTCCTGCTTAGCAAAAATAGCAGGACTAGAGGCACAGCCTCAAGATTGGGGGGGGGAGGGATTTCTTCACACAAAGGGTGGCGAATCTTTGGCATTTTCTGCCTGATGATGTGGTGGAGGCTTCCTCGCTGAATATGTTCAAGTCAAGAGTAGATAGGTTTTTGATTGACAAGGAAATTAAGGGATACGGGGAGAAAGCAGGAAAGTGGTAGTGAACCACTACAGATCAGCCATGATCTTATTGAATGGTGGGGTAGGCTCGAGGGGCTGGATGGCCTACTCCTGCTCCTTTTTCTTATGATCTTATGTAGATTCTTCATTAACCTTATGAAGAAAACCATCAGCTTCGGTTTGGTTCCTGCTTTGACCAAGACTACACAAAGGGTTGTGAAAATAGCCCAATCCATCACACAAACCGACCTCCAATCCATTGACTTCATCTACACTTTCTGCTACTTGGAAAACAGCCAACATAATTAAAGACCCTATGAACTCGGATATACTCTCTTCCACCACCTTCCATCAGGAATAATATAGAAAAGTGTGAAAATACATACCAACAGACTCAAGAACAGCTTCATCCTTACTGCCATCAGACTTCTGAATGGTCCTATCATATATTAAGCTTATCTTTCTCTTCACCCTACTGTAACTGAAACTGAAATGTACCGTTACCTACCTGTAACTGTACATTCTTTACCCTTTCCTTCCTTATGTACTTTGCAAGCAGTATGTTCTGACTCTAATATGCAAGAAACAATACTTTTCACTGTATTCCAGTACATGTGACAATAATAAATCAAATCAAATTATAATTTTGAATACCTCACAATGACTCTCGGGAGCACAAACGGTTACTTTGCAATGGATTAGGCACATGGATAATGTTCGTGATTATCATGCAGTTTTTCAGATTCTACATAATTTGTTCCTTTTTGCAGGCAGCACACAAGCACAGACGGCAGACCAGAAATGTTGAAGCATCTGTTAATATGATGTGTCCCTGACCCTTTTTGGCAATTAATCCGTGTGGCATGTTAGCGAGGCTGACTTTGGAGGTGTGATGCCACTACCCAGCAAGTATCTCTATTAATTATTATCCTTCACACCCTGACTCACTTATTAATCATCACAGCGGCTGCTGACTTTGCTTCGCAGATGCATCATGCACAAAATGTCTTGTGGTCTTACCTCTCTTTGAGGTTTCATATTCAGGTGCATTGTAAGTTTACCTTTCCTCTTCCTTTTGCTTCTTCTCAATGTGACACAGGCCAAGTGAACGGGATGATGGGTCTCGCAGTTTACATCAAGCATTCTGCCCACTCCAAGCACATTAATTAGGACTCTGGTGAATTTAAGTAACGGATTTGCATAAGGAAAGAACTGGTTACAGAAAAAGGGATGACATCAGAGGACATTAAAGAGCAATGTATCAAAGTCATATATCTTGAGCAAAGGACGGTATCTATGGCACTGCTTCCTGATGGCAGTTAATGAAAAGACCTCCCTCATGGGCAGAGTGCAGTAACTGGAGGTCAATGTGCAGCAGAACATCTCTGCCTCCACTGAGTCTTTCATAAGGCACTTACCGAAATGTAGGGTACGGTGGAACGTTAGAACTGAGCGTTTAAGCTCTGATGAAGGGTCACCTAGAATTGGTATGTTGGCTCTAGAATCGTAGAATCTCTGCAGTGGAGAAGGAGACCACTCATTTCATCAAGTCTTCACCAACCACAATCCCACCCAGGCCCTATTCCCGTAACCCCACACATTTACCAAACGCGCACAGCTTTGGATTGTGGGAGGAAGCCAGAGCACCCGGAGGAAACCCACGTAGACATGGGGAGAATGCACAAACTCTGCACAGACAGTGACCTAAGGCCAAAATTGAACCCATCTTCCTGGCACTCTGAGGCAGCAGTGCTGACCACTGTGCCACCAGGCCATTACTCCCTCACCACAGATGCTGTCAGATCTTCTGAGACTTTCTAGCATGTTCTGTTTTTGTTTCAGATTCCAGCATCCGCAGTATTTTGCGTTTATAATAATAATGATGAAGTTTGGGAAAATCTTTAGGCCCTCATGGAAGGTGGGGTGGGGGGAAGGGAGGTTGGAGGGAGTTGGGGAAGGTGAGAGTGAGGGCAGGTGGGTGCGTAAATTCATGCCACCAGCCAGGTGCCAGTTTACCAGTTCAATCCCTCCCTCAGATTGGAGGGGGTGGGGGGGAAGGGAGATGTATGGGGCCGGGTGGGGGGAGATGTTTTGGGGTGGGTATTGCAGGGGTGGCAACAGGGTTGCCTATTGAACCAGTCGAAGGCCTATTGAGACCTATTATTAGACACCGAATGGCTGCAGCTCTATAAGTAAGCTAGGCCCTCCTTGCCTGCCTAGTTTCAACTGTAACCACAGCCTCCCCTGTGAAGGGGGTTTGCTCATGAATTGTGGCCCCTTCAGTTGCAATGGGAATTTTTTCATTCCAAACGTTAAAAAGTTAGAGAGAAGATGTCTCCACTTTGCAGTGTGCTCTTTCTCATTCACCTGAGAAACGCGGTTTGCTGTTTCTTGTCCAGATTTGAGAGTTTGCGCAGTCTCTAACCAGACTGCACACCCTCCCTCAGGCCATTCATTGGCCAGTTCAGGGAGAGTTAGCAGTCCGCCATAGACAGTGGTCTTCTGACCCCCTGGCAGCAGAGTTCTGTAATCCACAGGGAAAATTCTACTCTCTGTTTCTCAATAGATCTGCTGACTAACATTGCCATTTTCTGTTTTTATTACTGAGATTCTAAGACCATTTAATACAAGCTACCTTTATCAAAAGCAACATCCCCATCACTTAAAATCACCAGGCACACTCATGGGCATCCACCTGAAATATCCTAAATATGACCTTCACCATAAAGCCTTTTGCAACCAGTTGAGATTTGATCTTGGCTGTTTGACTGTTACTTAAATCTTTTTGACACACTGTGGAGTTGTGACATTCCAGCCGCCTTTGATATCTGAAATGTAGTTCACCCAATACTTCAGTTCTTTCCAATACCTCTGCAATCAGATATACCCATTTCTTATGCCAGCACGTAAAGATACATTTCAGTTACTCTCAATCCTTTCCAGCTGAAACAGCTCTCTATAAGACTTCAGAAAGCACTTTTCACTCTTGGGCTGAGGCTATTTTCAACCCAATTCCCATAATACAATAGGTGGGGCAGGCAGGGATTGAAATTGACATCCTATTTTCAATGTTAAAGAAAGCATCATGATGGCACAGTGGTTAGCACTGCTGCCTCACAGTGCCAGAGGCCTGAGTTCAATTCCCGGCTTGGATCACTGTCTGTGTGGAGTCTGTACATTCTCCCTATGTCTGCAGGGAGGTTTCTTCTGAGTGCTCTGGTTTCGTCTTAGTTTGTTAGACGTGCTAGTTAGGTGCATTGGCCCAAATAGGTGCCAGAATGTGGTGACCAGAGGAATTTCACAACAGAGTAAATGTAAGCCTTACTTATGACTAATAATAAATATGCTTCTACTTTAAGAGCACTTCAGTTTGACAACATGCCAATTGAGTCAAACATTACACTGCCCAGGGTCATAATGTGATTACAGGCAAGAGTTGGAAGGCCACTTTACCACCATCTGAAGCCCATCCTTTGCAGGGAAGGGGGTGTGGGTACCCTGTGCATATGTAACAGCCATGCCTCCCGATGATATCCCTTCCATGTGCCTCTCGGACTGGCTTCTAAATCTGTCCCTGTACCACAAGCAACCCACAGCCCTGTCCCCCCGTCCCTCCATGGTATTTCTTGCCTTCAAACCCCTGGACATACAATAGTGTGAGATATCTATTGTACTTCTTCCCAGAGCCCACTTGAGTACTGGCTCTGCCGGGACTGCTGGAGTTACCAGTTGATCAGATCACCGAATCTCTCTGAAGGGCAGGATTTCTTCCCACTCAGGATTGGAAGTCCCACTCTCTGGTCACTAAAGTTGCGGACAGTGTGTTATTGCTGAGAGGGGAAGTGGGGGCGGTTTAAGTCAGTCAGTTTGGAACAAGTTTTTGTAAAATCCAGCCTTTAATGTGTCCTCCTCATCAGTTAATCTTCAGTCTTAAACAGCAAGAAATGCCCCACCCCTCCAATTGAAACAATCTTTCACCCCACCATCTAGCATTATGCTACTAAATTTTTTTTGCCCCTGGATGTACGAGCCACCAATATTCCCACCACTGACAAAACAAAACAGTGTGATGGCAGGAAGAGGTCATGCACCTTCACGACACCTTTCCATACCATCTTATCAGCCTTTCCACCTCCCAGTCTATCCCCAAAGGGCCTGGAAAATTCAGGATTGCTGTGCCCTAATAAAGAAATGCCAGATGTGGAATAACTGTAAGTTAGCATCAGGCAAACAGGGAACTTCTTTTAGCTGCTCTGGTTAGATTATTATTTATTTTCTTGTGTGTATGGTAAAGGAGTCCTGAGGATTGATGGGCATTGTGGAGTCTTGCTTATGTCTGTGTCATCTTCCTCACCCAGATTGTAAATACCTTGGAATATTTTACAACATTGTAAACAGCATTATATAAATGCATGTTTTTGCTTTCTCGAATTGTTAATATGCTGAAATTTAATTTAGCTCAGTTTGGGCTTTTTATTGCTAAGTAGTTTACACAGTAGCAATATGAATAATTGAAATTAGAATTAAATTAAAGTGCATAATTCAGTCAGGTTAGTTTCTTCTTTCACACTGCCTTCAGACTAACCCACATATTTCAGAAAAATGTGCAATAAATTCCTGATCCTCAACTTGGAGATCCAAATAAAGAATTGTCTCTTAGGTCAGAGAAACAGTTTGAGGGTTATGAAAAAAGCATTTTGAAACATCTCGTGGGTGTGAAAAGCATTATAAAAAAGCAAATTTTTCTTTCAACATATCACAAGCTATCGCTCAACAACATAGGAAATAGGGTTTTCAGCCTATCTACCCTCATTGTCAGCATTTACCATTCCAGTCCAGCCAATGAGCTCCAAACTCTTCCGTCCCCAACTTCTCATTCATCCTAATTACGTGTAAGTAAGGTCATAAGAAATAGCAGCAGGGATTGACCATTCAAAGCCTCCTCCACTATTCGATTAAATCATTGCTGATCTGATTCTGGCCTTTATTCCACTTTCCTGCCTATCCCATATAAACGTTGGAAATCAAAAATCTATCTAACTCAATAGCATTGCCTTCACTGAATCATAGAATCCCTACAGTACAGAAATGAGCCATTCAGCCCATCAAGTCTGTACCGATCATAATCTCACCCTGGCCCTATTCTCGTAACCCCACACACTTATCCTGCCAATCCCCCTGACACCAGTTTATCATTGGTTTATCATGTTTATCATGGCCAATAAACTTAACTCGCACATCTCTGGAGTGTGGGAGGAAACTGGAACTGAAACCCCCACAGACATGGGGAGAATGTGCAAACTCCACACAGACAGTGACCCAAGGCCAGAATTGAACCTGGGACCTTGGCATTGTGTGGCAGCAGTGCAAACTACTGTGCCACCGTACCACCCCACTGCTCTCTTATGAATAGAATTCCAAAGGTTAGCAACTCTCTAAATGATAAAATTCCTCCTCATTCCTCCCTTAAATGAAAGACTCTTATTTTGAAACTGTTCTCCCAGCTTCCTATCAGAGGAAACATTCTCACTATGATTTTTTATCAAGTCAATGTAATATTTTTCAGTAAGATTACCTCTCATTCTTCGTAGACTCCAATGATTACAGGGCCAACCTGCCCAACCTTTCCTCTTACGTTAACCTCTTCTTCCCAAAGGTCAGCTCAGGAAACAGTCCCTGAAATCCTCGCAATGCAAGTATATCCTTTCTTAAATAAGGAGACCAAAACTGTACACGATACTCTAGGTGTGTTCTCACCAATGCCCTGTACAGTTGCAGCAATATTTATTTTCTACTCTATCTTGCAATAAAAGCCAACAATCCATTTACCTTCCTAATGGCTCTCTGTATCTAAGTGCTAAGGTTTTGTGATTCATTCTAAAGATCTCTCTATACTGTACTATTTTGAAGTCCCTCTCCACTGAAATAATATTTTACTTTTCTATTCTTCCTACCTAAGTGGGCACTTCACATTTTGCTACATTATACTCCATCTGCCAAATCTTTACCCACTCGTTTAACCTATCTGTATTCCTTTGCAGGTTATTTGTATCATTCTCATAACTTGCTTTTCAACTTTTCTTCAAATTCTCAATAATTTTTTTTTGAATTCATTCATGGGATCTGGAAATTGAAGGTTTGGCCTGCATTTATTATCAATCCCTAATTGCCATGAACTGAGTGGCTTGCAAGCATTTAACTTGACTACGGTACAGTTGGTCCCTTCATCCAAGTCACTAATAAGGATTAAAAATACTTGAGGATCCAGCCTTGATTCCTATTGCACTCCCTTAGTTGCTGTTTGCCAACATGAAGATGATTCATCTGTTTCAGCTCTATGTTTCTTGTTAGCATGGTGGCACAGTGGTTAATACTGCTGCCTCACAATGTCCGGGACCTGGGTTCAATTCTGGCCTCGGGTGACTGTCTGTGTGGAATTTGTATGTTTTCCTTGTGTCTGTGCAGGTTTGCTCCAGTTTCCTCTCACACTCCAAAGATGTGTGGGTTAGGTTGATTGGCCAAGCTGAATTGACCCTAGTTTCAGGGGATTAGTAGGATAAATGTGTGGGGTCATGGGAATAGGGCCTGGGTGGGATTGTGGTTGGTGTGGACTCAATGGGCTGAATAACCTCCTTCTGCACTGTAGGGATTCTGTCTAGTTATCCAATCCTCTATCTATGCTAACATATCAGCCCAATACAATGAGCTCTTATCTTCTGTGGTGATGTTTAATGTGGCACCTTATTAAATACCTTTTGGAAATTGAAATACAGTACATTGAGAAGGACCCCTTTATGCACCCTGCTTGTTATATTGTCATGGAACTCGAACAAATTCATCAAACGCAATTTCCCTTTCACAAAACCACACTGACCCACTCTGCCTGTTTTATGTTTTTTTTAGATATCCTGTTACTGAAGTGAATTATAATCATACCCATTTTTGGAGGCTACTGCAGATTGTGAGCACTCCTCTAACAGTCACCCTCAATTTGAGTTCAAAATAGTCACTCCTGACAGAAACTTATTTGGGTTTCAGAAAGTGAACTATCTCTCCCACCATCCAGGGAGATGACAATCAAGAGACATTACCTTCTTCCAGAAAGCCTGTTAAATAATTCATAGGATAGGTTATATTATAAGAACCTGGTGCCTCTCTTCAAATAATTGCTTCTTCCCACTTCCACAAAATACAAGCAAGGTGAGTCCTTAAAATTGCTCACAGAAAATTATGAGACATTGTATTTCACTGACTTGCTTATACTTTTATTAAGAAGCAGCTTAACAAACAATATACTTTAAAGTGGAAAAGTACATTGCAATGTTAACGACTATAGAAAGATGAAAAACGTATTTCTAATATAGCATCCAGTACAAAAGTACAATGCTAAAACTAAAATCATTTATGGACAGCCTTCAAATATCCAAAGTAGTGCTACCTCAAATTCCCAACTGTCTGAAAGAAGTTCACAAAAATCTTTGTGATTTGAAATATCCTGTTCCATAATAACTATTGCAGGCCTTGCAATTCACCTGAAACCCTTGTACAATTCTTAGGATTTCTTAGAGAGAAACCTGTGTGTTTATATCCTTCTGAACCAGGTTACATCTTATTTGGCATCTTTGATTAAACTCCTCCCTTCTAATTAGGCCTCATAATTCACTTATTATTTGTTTGTTATTATTATGACACTCTGAGTGGATATCTAATCAATATGTGCTTATAATATGTTATAATACCATTCTTAATTATTCAAATTTCTTCTAAGTTTTCATAAAGCGGCTTTAAACATTCAGTAAAGAAATAGCAATTTTTAAAAGTTGCCTTCTTCAGCTTAGAGAACATTGCATTACTACGGGATATGCTTTTTGTATCAAATGTCTGATAATGTTCAATTCTGACTTGCTGAATCCTACTAACCTTTCATAACTCAAGCTCAATTTTAAGAATGTCTTTTTAATATTGTGATGGCACCAGTCCCAGGCTGTACTACCATCAATGTGAGTTATCACTTTCTGTAAAAGTCCTTTGCGAGTGAATAAGGCAATTAAACTTATCTCTACTTCCAAAAAAGGGAAGGGTACTAATGCAACTTGGTGGATGGTATGAATGAAGTAACATTAACTGTCTCTAATTAAAAGACGAACTGTTTTTAATTAAGGCTTGTGCTGATTTCTCAATATTGAAGTATAATGTCTCAAACATATTTGAATTATATCTGTTAGCTACATTTAACCTAATTATTGATGTATTTCCTTCACACTGCTACCTCTTCAATAATGGTTCAGAGCATTTTCCCAATGACAGATGTTGGACTAATAGTTTCCTGCTCTCTGGAGCTCTCTGGACCTGCTGGCCTTGCTAGGAAATCACGATGGCCCATAGAATCGCCAGTCGGTGGAGAAGCGGGATTTGCACTGGCAGCCAAGCCCACCCCAATCCTCCCAGACTGTGCTGCCAGCCCTGATCGGGTTGCTGCCTATAGTGGGTCAAATCAATGGATTCCTAGCATTCTCCAGCCACCTGTGTTTATTTTGATTTCCTTTTACAGTTTAATGCACCTCAAGTACCTTATTGATCCTGACTGGAATGTTAAGTGAATCTAATCTGGATTGAGAGCCTGAAGTTTCACTTCCTCTTTTGTAAATCACTTCAAAAAAGGAATGAAGAGAAATTACTGCACATTCAACTTGTTACAGATCAAGGACTTCAGGCACAATAGCAAGGGTTTCAATGATTTCAGCTTGCAGGGAAGCCTTAGGAGCTTCAAATCAAAGCTGTGTATGTACATTGGGGTTGAGTGCATAGCTGTACAGATTGGAACCTCTGCCCACCCACTGACCCCAACATATCCAAGTGAAATTTTCATCTCTCTGTCAGAGGACCTCAAAGGGGTCTGCTCACACTTGTAGCTTCTGACGGAGGGAAAAGGAAATCTCTCTGCAGAATGGAGTACTGCAATGATTTAACATCCTGCTAGGTGACCAGGAGGCATGGAGGTTAAAGTGACCTGGCCACTTCAGAATTTGCACAGCTGATATGAGATGGGTGAGATCCTAAGTGAATATTTCTCATAAGTGTTTACTGTTGAGAAAAACATGGATATTAGGAACTTGGGAAAATAAACAGTGATGTCTTGAGGAATATACATATAACAGAGAAGGAGGTGCTGGAAGTCTTAAAGCGCATCAAGGTAGATAAATCTCTGGGATCTGATGAAGTATATCCTAGGATGTTGCAGGAGATTAGGGAGGAAATTGCAGGTTCCCGAGCAGAGATATTTGAATCATTGACAGCCACAGTGGTGAGGCGCCTGAAGATTGGAGGGTGGCAAACGTTGTGTCTTTGTTTAAGAAGGATTGCAGTGAAAAGCCTGGGGACTACAGGCCGGTGGGCCTCAATACCTATGGTGGCTAAATTGTTGGAAGATATTCCAAGAGACAGAATCGACAGATATTTAGAAAGACAAAGACTGATTAGGGACAGTCAGCATAGCTTTGTGAGTGGAAAATCATGTCTCACAAATTCAATGGAGTTTTTTGAAGGGGTAACAAGAAGATGAGTGAGGGCAATGCAGGTGATGTTATCTACATGGACTTTAGCAAGGCCTTTGACAAGGTAACGCATGTTTGGTTGCTGCATAAGATTAAATCTCATGGGATCCAGGGTAAGATAGCCAAATGGATACAAAATTGGCTTAATGACAGAAGACAAAGGCTGGTTGTAGAGGGTTGTTTTTCAAACTAGAAGCCTGTGACCAGTGGTGTGCCTCAGGGATCAGTGCTGGGTCCATTATTAATTGTCACCATGTATTAATGATTTGGATGAGAATTTAGGAGGCATGGTTAGTAAATTTTGGTGGCATAATGAAGAGTGAAGAAGGTGATGTCAGGTTGTAACTCGATCTTGATCAATTGGGACAGTGGGCTGAAGAATGGAAGATGGAGTTTAATTTAGATAAATGCGAGGTGATGCATTTTGGTCATTCAAACCAGGGCAGAACTTATTCAGTTAATTGTAGGGCATTGGTGAGAATTATAGAATAAAAAGATCTAGGGCATATATTTATAGCTCATTGAAAGGAGTCACAGTTGAAAAAATAGCGAAGAAGCATTTGGTATGCTTGGTCAAAACATTGAATACAGGAGTTGAAACATCTTGTTGAAGTTGTACAAGACATTGGTAAGACAACACTTGAAATACTGTGTACTGTTTTGGTCACCCTATATAGAGAGGATATTGTTAAACTAGAAAGAGTGCAGAAAAAATTTACTACGATGCTACTAGGACTTGATGGTCTGAGTTGTAAGGAGAGGCTGGATAGACTGGGACTTTTTTCTCTGGACTGTAGGAGGCTGAGGGATGATCTTAGAGGTCTATAAAATAATAAGAAGCATAGATCAGCTAAATGATCAATATATTTTCTCAGTGGAGGGAGTCTAAAATTAGAGGCCATAGGTTTAGGGTGAGGGGGAGAGATCCAAAAGGGTCCAAAGGGGAAATTTTTTCACAGTGGGTGGTAAATGTCTGGGATCAGCTGCCAGAGCTGGTAGTAGAGTCAGATACCATTTTGTCTTTTAAAAAGCATTTGGACAGTTAAGATGGCTACCGAAGGATATGGGCCAAGCACAAGCAATTGGGATTAGCTTAGTCATTAAAATAAAGGGTGACATGGACAACTTGGGGTGAAGGACTTGTTTCCAAACTGTAATCTTCTATGAATTTATAACATGTGGGAATGTTGACAGTGATCACAAGGCTGCCTAAAATCACGATGCCAGGGGTGATCTTCAAGTCTACTAGGGCTAGAAGGGGCAGTTCAGTCATGACACCCTAATCTGGTAGAGAATAGTGAGGTCAAACCCTTGCCCTCAGCCCGAGCCCACCCAATCCCAGAACCTTTGAGGAGCCATTCTTCCATTGCCTAGCAGCAGCAAAGGGGCAAATGGCTCCTGGACGTACCTCCTCAAGCTCCCAAGGGGTCAAAGTCCTCACTTACCTGATGAAGGAGACTGAGCCTCCAAATGCTAGTGCCAAATAAAGCTGTTGGGATTTAACCTGGTGCTGTGAGACTTCTTACTGTGCTTATCCCAGTCCAACGCTGGCATTGTCCAAAGTGGTGTCAGTGCCAGGGAACAGTGCACTGTAGGCACTGCTCAGATGCACGGCCTAAAGGGGTCTGAGTGAGTAGAGGGTTTTGAGGGGGAAAGTGGATCTGACACAGGTGTCTGAGGGATAGTGTTGGGGCAGAGATGGGCTGGCTCACTCTCATGTCTGCTTGGTATGGGGGGGTGGGTTATCCACTATTTGTGGTAGGGGAGAGAAGATGCTCCTCTTTGGTGAGGGGTTGCTGGTGCCCCCATGGTCAGTGTGGGGGTCACCATTTATTTTTATGTGGGGGAGCGGGCATTCTCCAAGCACGAAGATAGAGTTGCCATTTAAATGGCAACCTGTTCTTGGAATATAAGAGCTGGCCAGTGAGTTGCTCAATATGAATAAATTAGCACCTATCAGGTGGGAGAATCTCATTTACAGACATTGCTAATGCAATGGGAAACCCTCCACGTTTGGCGTAAGCACTTAATCCCAATTTGGGAGAATTGCAGCTCTGTCTCCCTCCTTCCTGGAATAATGGTATTACACTTGCAGCTTTTTCCAGTCCACTGGAACCTTTCTGGAATATAGGGAAGTTTTGAAAATTACAACTGATGCAACACTATCCGGATACTGACTTTGTTTGAGACATTGGGATGCAAAACAACAGAATAGCCTACTCCTGTTCTGAATTTGTTTGTTCATACTTCCTGGGAACTTGTCAGCCTTTATTCCCATTAATTTTCCCAGTACTTCTTCTCTAGTGATCTTGATTGGTTTGAGTTATTCTGTCCCTTTTTATCTTCTGCTTTTCTATAAATCTTGGAATGCATCTTATCCCTTCTACTGTGAAACTAAGTGGGTGCAGAATGGTGGTATAATGGTTAGAACTGCTGCCTTCCAGCGCCAGGGGCTAGGGTTCATTCTATCGTTGGATCACTGTCTGTGTGGAGTTTGCACATTCTCGCTGTGTCTGTGTGGGTTTCCTCCAGGTGGTCCGGTTTCCTCCCACATTCCAAAGATGTATGCAGGCTAGGTTGATTGGCTGTGCTAAATTGAACGTAGTGTGAGGGGAATAGCACGTTTCTAAACTGGTTACTGAAGTTTTCTTATATTTTGGCCTTTCACAAATCTTTACAGAAAAGACTTTATTTTCAATTTGATGCCATCCTTTCTTAGGTGATGCATCCCTCTTACAAATTCTTTCTTTCTCAATGGAATACATCTTCATTGAGAATTATGAATTATATCCTTAAATGTCTGCCACTACTCCTCTATTATCTTATCTCTTAAACTATTTTCCCAATCCATTTTCTCCAATTTTGTCTTCATAGTCTTTTAATTGGCTTAACTTAAGTTTAAGACACTAATTTCCGATCCATATTTCTCACTCTCAAACTGAATGTGAAATTTCAACAATTTATGATTACATTTATCTCAAGAATCAGTTACTGTTAGGTTTTTAATTAACCCTGTTCAATTCAATGCAAGTTGCCACAACTAAAATAGCCTGTTCCATGGCTGCAGTATTTCACTTAAAAATTTCTAGCAGCTCCATAATCTTCCATTTCCCTCTGGCTACATTTACTTTTTCATCTCCTGATAGTAGCTATTCCATGCTTCAATCTCCTGCATCCAACTGATCTGAATCT
The DNA here is from genome assembly GCA_024679065.1 of Sphyrna mokarran. Classification (NCBI taxonomy): domain Eukaryota; kingdom Metazoa; phylum Chordata; class Chondrichthyes; order Carcharhiniformes; family Carcharhinidae; genus Sphyrna; species Sphyrna mokarran. The sequence continues at coordinate 51,526,066 of JAGIQG010000016.1, forward strand.
CCCTGTCTCTACCATTTTCCCCACCCTTTGTTCTCCCCTCATTTCTCTTTCCATACTCTCCACTCTGATCCCATTCCTCTTTCCTCAATGATCCCATTTTCCATTGTCTCCCCTCTCCAATCCTCCCTTCCCCATCTCTATCTTTTGTATTCTCTATCTCAACAATACTTTTTTCCTCCCACATCTTCAAGGCCCTCTAACTCTGCTTGAGCTGAAAAGAGAATCAATTTTGCTTTGACTATTAGTGTACTGTGTATAAGAAATTGATTAGAATCTAAAATTCAACATGTTCCTACTAGCGTTTGAAAATTCTTCATTGGCAGTGAAGCTATTTGGGACATTCCTTTATTCATTGTGGGACATGGGCAATGCTGGCTGGCCAGCATTTATTGTCCATCCCTAGTTGCCCTCGGAGGGTAGTTGAGCGTCAGCTGCATTGCTGTGACTCTGGATTCAATGTATGCCAAACCCAGCAAATTCTCAAGTGACCAGGACTCTTTAACCTCCATGCCCCCTGGGAGGATTTTAGATCATTGCAGATTTAAAGGACATTAATAAACTAGATGGGTTTTTTCAACAATTGACAATAGTTTTATGGTCATCATTAGATTCTTAATTCCAGATGTTTTACTGAATTAAAATTCCATCATGGTAGGATATGACCTCTACAACACTAGCTAAGTTTCTGGATTAATAGTCTAATAATAATACCACTGAGCCATTGCCTGGATCACAAAAGGTGCAATATTATATATGGTATAGGGCACACTTCTTGTAAGTGTGATATTTATTTCTCTTGCAATATCATGGAGGATTGGTGGGTATATTAATGTGTTATACTTAAAGACTCAAAGATACACTTTCAAATCATAAACTGAAATTCCATATTTCTACAAATTAGAACATTAACCATTATCGAAATCCATCAATAAAAATATAATTCATGATCTATTAAATCAGTCAAAAAAATCAAAAAGATTTTTGGATGCCACTTTTTCAATCTAAATGAAATGTGTTAAGTTTTAATATTTGTATTATGGACATTAGCAATTCATTTCATAGGAATAGGGAAGTCAACAGGTTGTCGATTAGATTATTAATTGTCAGCCGAGCAATTTCATATTTCTGCTATTTATAAACTTTCCACAAGCCATATAATTAACTGCAACACGACAAGACCCTTAGAATAGTTTTGCAGGATATTACTGAATGATTTATTGTGCTTTAAAAAGAGTCTTTGTACCACGCTCTTGTAATGAAGTGTGACAAAATTTAAAACCTGGCTAAAGACAAGAGATGGACTGTACAAGTTTTGATTCATTTTTCTTAATTATAGGATGGCTATAGCACTAAAGGAGACCTTTTGGCCCACTATGTTGCATGCTGGCTCTCTGCAGATAGTGAGAATATGGAATTTCTCGGTTTTCAAATTAATCATCTCATTGACAGCTTGTTGCCTTCTTTATTATCATGACAGGTTTTTCTCATGTCCATAATTGTTACAAACCTTATCTTCAGCCTAAGACATTTAAGTTAGATAGAGAAAGTGGCATTCAAAATGCCTTTGGACTTTTTTTTGACTGATTTGATCCAACCACTGCATGAACAACTCTTCTACATTTTCCCTGAAGCCCCTTCAGATAATTATCTAATTCTCTTTTGAAAGGTAAGATTGAATCTGCCTTCACTACACTCTCAGGCAGCGTATTTCAGTTCTGAACTACACTAATCGCTGTGTAAAAAGACTTTTCTTCATGTTGCTTTTAGTTCTTTTGTCATTCATCTGAAATTGATGTCCTCTGGTTCCTTTCACTTCCACAGTTGGGACCAGTTTCTTGTTACGACCCTGTCCAGGCCCCCTACTGGTTTTGAAAGCCTCCACTTAATCTCCTAACTACCTCTTCATGAAGAACAGCTCCATCGTCTCCAATTTATCCATGTAACTGAAGTCCCTCATCCCTGGCACCTTCATGTAAATCTCGTACCTCTTTCAATTTGGTGTATTGCATTCGTTGCTCCTAATGTGGTCTCCTCTATATGGGAGAGACCAAGCATAGACTGGGTGATCTCTTTGCTGAGCACCTTCGGTCTGTGTGCAATCAGGACCCTGATCTTCCGGTTGCTTGTCATTTTAACACACGATCCTGCTCCCATGCCCACATGTTTGTCCTTGGCCTGCTGCAATGTTCCAGTGAAGTTCACCGCAAACTGGAAGAACATCTCATCTTCCGGCCAAGCACTTTACAGTCTTCCGGTCACAACATCACACTCAACAATTTCAGATGATTTGCTGTACTGCACTTCAAACCCTTTGTTTTCATTCTATTTTATTTAATTTTTTACTATTCTCTACCTTTTTATCTCTTTCACTGTCTTTCTTCATTTTTCTTCCCCTCATTCACTCTTTTTTTCCCCCTACTTTATCCCCACGCTTACCTTTTCTCCCTCTTTTCAAAATTTTACATCTGTCCCATCCATTCTTCCCACCACCTTCCTCCCCCCCCACCCAACTCATAGCCTCCCCCCCTCCCGTCACCCCCAATATCTTTTATTTTAGCTTCTCTGCTGTTTGGCCATTCACATCCTTTATTAGCTCTGTGCACAGCCGTTAGCATTCTTTTGCCCTGGTGTCTGTGGCAATATCTCAACTTTCATTCCCTCGCCTTGCAGTATAAATATGTCTCCCTTTTAATTTTGACAAAGGATCATCTGGACTCAAAATGCCAGCTCGTTTCTCTCCTTACAGATGCTGCCAGACCTGCTGAGATTTTCCAGCATTTTTTCTTTTGGTTTCATGTGAATCTTTCCTGTACTTCCCTCCAATGTTTTCATATCCTCCTGAAGGTCCACTGTATGTCCCTGTTCATAAGGCTCATGATCCCGTCTGCCTTATTAATAGTTCTCTCAACCTGCGCTGCCACCTTCAAATATTTTTTTTAGAGCAACACAGCACGGGAAACAGGCCCTTCGGCCCACCGAGCCCGTGCCGCCGTCATAACTATATAGTAACAATTCCATTATCCTATTCTAATTTTAGGTTATTCCTAATATGGAAGAGTCTCAATGTAGGGACAATTTTTCTTATTAAAACTGGCATGAATTTGTGCAAAAAGTGCGTAAATGCATTAAATGTTAAGCTTATTGAAACTGTCAGAAGTGTTAAAAGGAACTGTCAAAGGCAACTGTTGAGCTGTTAATGCATTTGAAAAATCTGCCTAAAAGTCTACACTCCACAAAGTTGAGCTCGTTAGCTGTCCATGCTCTCACTTGACTCATTCACCCATTACGCCTCTGATTGCTGGCCTATATTGGCTCTGGGTTAAACATGGCTTAATTTAAAAATTCTCACCTTTGACATCAGATCCATCTATGACCTCACCCCTTGTGACCCTTGTAATCTCTTATATGTCTTAAACCTCTGAGATGTGTGGACCCCTCCAATCCTAACCTTCAGAGCATCCCTTATTATAATCACTCCAATATTAAAGTTATATCTTCATTTGTCTGGGCCTGAAGCTCTGAAATTCCCTGCCTACACCTCTCTACTGATCAACCTCACTTTCCGCCGCTGTGACACTCCTTAAAATCCATCTTTCTGACCAAGTTTTAGATCATCTTTAATATCTCCATTTTAACACTTTTCTGCAGCCTCTTGGCACATTTCATTCTTGCTGACAAAAGACACATGTTGTCAAGACTTTTCATCTTGCACTTATTACCAATGTGCCAGAACGAAGATACATAGGTTAGATGGATTGGCCGTGCTAATTTTTTTTTTATTATGTATTTGCACACATAAACCCCTAGGTTCCTCCATTCTATCACAGTTCACAATACTTCCAGGTTTTGTGGCATCCAGAAATTTTGAAATTATTCCCCACACACTCAATTTATATATGTTTAAAAAAACAAAGGTCCTAACACCAACCTTTGGGGAATGGTCCTCTAGTCTGAAAAATAGCTTTTTATCATTACTTGCTCTTTTTTGTCATTCTGTCAACATTGCACCCATGCTGTCATAGCCCCTTTCATTACATGGGCTTTAAACATTCTGACAACTTGCTAAGTGGGGCTTTTATTAAACAACTTTGGAAGATCATGTGTACTATGTCAACCACAGTACCCTCGGCAGTACTCAATGTTATATCCTCAAAAAATGTAATCAAATTAATTACAAATGGTTTTCCATTAACAAATCTGTGTTGACTTTCCTTAATTAATCTATATTTGTGCAAGCAATTTTGTTCCCAGATGATTGCTTCCTACTGCTAATATTAACTGATTGGCCTGTAATTGCTAGGATTATCCTTACACTATTTTTTAAACAAGGGCATGTATACATGTGTAGTTCGTTGCATTGAAGGAAGATTGAAAGATTCTTTGAAATTCCACCCTTACTTTCCTCAGTATCCACGGTTAATTTTGATCAAACCCTGGTGATTTATCAGATTTAAGTATAGCTATTTAAAAAAAAATCTATGAGATGCACTGTGGGGACTCACCAAGACTCCGTTGACATCGCCCTCCACAACTGCTACTGTCTAGGATTAGGTCAGTGTGGGAATACCATAACCTGCCAGTGCAAACATGATGGGCCAAATAATTTCCTTGTGCACCAAAACATTTCTGAGTATCTCTATAATGTAATTCATCTTCAATTGTTTACAAAGAACAACAAAGGAACAAAGAACAGCACAGGAACAGGCCCTTCAGCCCTCCAAGCTTGTGCGAATCATGTTTTCCTATCTAGACTAACCACTGATATCCCTCTATTCCCTCTTTGTTCATATGCTATCAAGATAATTTTCTGAGCTCCAACTAAATAGATTCCGTCCTTGACCCTTCCAGCACATTCTCTCTTACCATCATCACAATATTTTCCTGAATCTATATTTCTAACCCTTCTTCATTCTTTCCTTTCCTACCTGAGATGGCATCGTAGCATAATAGTTAGCTCTGCTACCTCACAACGCCAGGGATCCAGATTTAATTCTGGCCTGTGTAGAATTCCTGTATGGAATTTGCCCATTTTCCTTGTGTCTACGTGGGTTTCCTTCAGGTGCTCCAGTTTCCTCCTACAACCTAAAAGGTGGATTGGTTAGGTGCATTGACCATTTAAATTCTCCCTCAGTGTACCCAAATAAGCGCTGGAGTGTGGCGACTAGGGGATTTTCACAGTAGCTTCTTTGCAGAGTTGATATAAGCCTATTTGTGACACTAATAAATACACTTTAAACATTGTTCTCAATAACTCACCCATGTTTCAAGAATCTAAAACCCTCCTCCCTGAATCATCTCTCCAGTTACATTTTGACTCTTCATGTTTGAGCTTAACTTCCAAATTTACAGCATGTATTACAGAGAAGATTTCCTGTAGCTGAATAGGTATGAATGTTTCTGCTAATTAGACCTTTTTAAATCAATCAATTCTCTCAAAGAAGTAAAGTGCTTGATAACTGGAGTTTCATTGATTGGTGGCATACATTGAACATTTCATCATGGGCTGAACAATTGGAGATTACTTAAAGTTTCAGTATAGTAGGGCAGTCATTTCAGATCCATAAAGTGTGTGCTTACTGTCCAACTTTAGTGTTGATGCATGGGAGATTTCAATTTTCACTGATACTATACTGTAGTGTAAAGCTGGAATCAGTGACTGAGAGGATGTGTTGAGAGAGGAAAACCATGAGTTTCATATATTGCATGGAATATAAATGCAGACCAAATGATACTCAATGTGCAAGGCACTCAAGGGATCTCTTGGTCCTACTTGGATACATTTTTCACCGACCCACAAAGAGTATAAAATTTTATTCATTGTTGTTGCATTGTTCAAACATTTAACATTTGACTCCTGTAAGCATGCATGCAGAGAATCCTCCCTTGGCCAGCAGAGTTTTAGTTTCAGACAAACAGTTATAACAGGCTATTGCCTGGCCCAAACCCAAACTTAAAATGCACTATTAACTACACAAATTGTATGTTAGATTATTTATTTCACAAGAAGCAGTTTCATTGTGTTCAAGTTCCACTGCATTGACACTGTTGTCAAAGTGTAGTTTGCACATGAGAAAGAGGAGAGGATCAAGGATGGATCCTTGGAAGACTCCAGGAATGAGTCAGAGGTTTGAAAAGAAGCCTAAGACTGGGATTTAGGCTCTGAAACTAATAATAGAGCAAAGGAAAAAAAGCCACACGGTCATGACCGCTTGTAAGAGGACATAGGATTTAGGAAGTTGCAGTAATTGAATGGGATAAGGTATTGGTTAGGTTTGTAGGTAAGAACTAAAGATTTTGAGCAAATTTATTAGATGATGAGGAGACTGTGTGAATCTGTGTTAGGTAACCAGAACTGTTACAGCAAACATGTGGCAGAGTTTTGGATAATTGAGAGATCATGGATAGAGAAACATTTGAGACTAGCAAAAGGAAAATTACCTCAACTCCAGAAGGAATGAAAACATGCATAATTTTTCAGAGGTGAAGGAGTTGAATGGAACAGAGGCAGGCACCATTCCAGAGATCGATATAATCAGTCTTGGTGGTGGCAGGCCCGTCTCAGAATCGGGGTGGGCAAGGCTCACAGACTGGAATCCTCTGATGGTCTCGGGCAGAATTTTATGAGCCTCGCTTGAGCGAGGTTGTAAAATACCCGTGAGGTTCAAAGCAGAATTCAGAGTCAAAACTTGATGAAGTAAACTTCACTGGTGACTTTTAATGTTTACAAATGTGTGGAAGGAAAAGATCATTTTGTGTTGGGATCTATAATGTATCTTTAAAAAAATATTATAAATGATTTGGCAAACACAAGTGGCAGAAAGCTGTGAAGTGCTTGTTAAATGGTTGGGATAGCCAGAGATCCTGGAAGGTGCTATGTGAATGCAAGATTTTTAAAAATCTCTTCTAGTTAAAAGAGGACAGAATACTTGGAAGTCTTCTCTGAAGATGAATGATCTATAACAGCCTGACCTTCCATTTGCAAATAAAGGACCCTATTTTGCCATTTTGATTCCAAGTACTGGCTGGACTTAAAACTGGGAGTGTTTCGGAACCGACTTCTAGATCCATTTCGAGGTGCCATCATACACCTCTGCCTGCAAAAATATCAGTGATTCTTAATCACGCTGCAGAAGCCTGTGGGCAGGGCTTAACACCTCTGAAATCCTGCAGGTCCAACATCGCCTCCAACTGCGCATGCGCAAAAAAAATTATAGAATGTTGCTCCCCTGCCACATCCCTCCGGCACTGGATAATGCCTCCCCCTACTCCCCATGGACATTGTTCCATCTCCACAACAATTCTGACCCCTTTATCCCCCACCCCTCCACCACCCAGACTGATCGCCCCTCCCATTGGGCCCCTCCCATTTTCCTCCACTGATCTGAAGCAGAGTGGCAGTGGATTCTCCCTTTCTCCCCGACTGATCTCAGGCAAAGTGGCAGTGGACCTTCTTTCCCTCTCACTGATGTCAAGAAGAGTGGCAGCAGACACCCCTCCCCTCCCTCAATGATCTCAGGCTGAGAACCATTGTACGCTACGCAGCTACCTCCTTATTAACTAGAGTGCCCAAATCGGACTTCTGTGGACCATGGCTGTTTTATGCCGATTCTGGATGGGCAAACGCAGTGGTAAAGGGGGAAGTACCGGTAAGTTCGGCATGCACCCACTAATGCATGCAAACGCATTTAAATGACTGCTGCGTCCATTTCGGGTGCAGTCCCAATCGCAGTCATTTTTGGGCCTTGGTAAAGGGGGAACCGATGCGAAAGAGAACACAGATCTGCTACTTACCTCACATCTGACTTTACCAAGTTTTCACGCCTAAAAATGGGCCCAACACGATGGTAAAATCAGGTCCAAAGAGTCAGATTTTGAAACCACTGCCCATCTTTCTACATAATAATAATCTTTTAGACCCAAAATGTCTTTGGTAATAATTGACACCACAATGAACATCAAATGTGTGCCCTAAGTACAACAATACTCTCCATTAATAGCAATGCATAAAAAAAGTAGTCTAAGTTAAGCTTAAATTTATTTATCAGTGACACAAGTACTCCTATATTGACATTGCATTGAAGTTACTGTGAAAATCCCCTAGTCACCACACTCCGGCACCTTTTCAGGTACACGGAGGGAGAATTTAGCATGGCCAATGCACCTAACCAGCACATCTTTTGGACTGTGGGAGGAAGCCCACGCAGGCACGGGGAGAATGTGCAGACTCTGCTTTAATCGGTCATATGCAAATAAACAAGTTGCTTTAGTTTTTCCTAAAATAATGTTTCTTCAAGGTATCTTCACATGCCTTCCCAACTTGCTAATACCTATATGGTTTCCATCTCAGAGATTCCTAAGGGCTAGAAGTATGGGGAAATGGTTGGCATGTCATATTGTACAGGAAATTCACAGGACATAAATAGTCCTCATCTCATAGCAGCTAGCTCCTGGAACTACAGATGACAACATCGTTGGATGGTCTTCCTGAATAGCCTGGTCTCATTTTCCATGACTCACAGGAAGATGGCTAAATGTCTGGCACTCTTCAATGTCTTGGGAAATGGTGATATCCCTCAACACTGACTCCTGAATTGCTTTTTTCTCTTCACCAGCATCATTGTCCTCCTCCTCCTGTGCCAGATAGCACCTACAAATGTAAGTTGAAACCAGACTGTACAGGTCTTGCAATTGTGTTCATGCCCTATTAATAATAAAGTTAGCTTCATGGATATCTTGCAAAAAACGAAACAGTTGTTCTGCAGAAAGGAAGGATAGAAGCTAAGAATAAGGAAGCCTCCTCCCTTTGGGATTGAGGAGCGAGAGAAGAGATGAAAGTTAGTGGTTTGCTGGTGCTTCCCACAGATATCTGGATGATGAAATGGTTATTATATCAGCAAACTGGTTCTTTGTTATCCTTGCTAGCTCCAACAACAAAAACTGAGGACCTCCTATGAGTTCCATGGCCTTGTTCTTGAAAGAGATGAAATGTTTAAGATGGAAAATTCCCATTGGCTTTGTTAGACATTGAACATGCTATTTTGTCTTGCAGTAAGGTGCAATGAATGAACTATGGCTAGCAGTTGAAGAGTAAATGTCAAATAACAGGAAGGGGAGGAAACAAGAGACGTGGGCTTTGAGATTATTTAAGTGGATGCTGTGAGCAGAGTTGTACAGACATTAACTTGGAGCTCCCTCAGTCAAGTTTTGTTGTGGACCTGTTTCTAGTGTCGAGAGTGGGGAAGAGAGGAGTGTTGTGTAGTTTGTTCTATTGTGGATGTTGAACTTATTGCAAAATGACTCTGGAGCTCTAAGGGCAAAAGAGTTGGCAGTCAGTGTGAATATCAACCCTCTCAGAAAATGCAAGTCATAATTTTTAGTGCATGATAGCATGCACATCAAGGAGTCTATTCACTGTGACTTCACTGCTCTCCAGGTCGGTGTAAATGTTTTCTATCTTCTCCTGCTTTGGCTTAATGCCATACTTTGCTGCCTTCTAGGCAGGGATGCCAGTTCAGTATTTATAATCCTGTTCAAGTGTAATAAAAATATTGGCAAGGCATACAGTGAAGTAATTTGAGAGAGAGAAATGAAAGAGCCAAGCTCATCTTAAACTGTTAAACTTCCTTTAAAACATGCAATAGCAGAGTAAACCTCATTAAAGAAATTCAAGGCCCACGGTCATATAATTTTATTTTTTTTTACAATGCTTGGGAAGAGGAAAGAATAATATTTTTTCGTCAGTTACAAATTAAGTGGGGGGGGGGAGGGTGATAGTCGACTGGCATGGCGAGCTAATAAGATTAGGCAAGACGTGAAAAATCAGCCATTTGTGATGTACCAACCCTATTCTGCCACTGAAATCAGTCTCACACTATGAAGAGCTAATTTAAATATTTATAAATTAATTTAAATTGGGGGCAGCATTTGGCCAGGAATGTGGGGGATTGGGGACAGTGATCAGCAAGGATGGCATTCGGGGGCTGGCGGTGTTGATATCCAGGGGGAGTGGGGGTAGGTAGTAGTGATGTCCAAGAGGGTGGGATGGAATGACAGATCTCCCAGTGCATAGTGTACACCCCTGCAGCTCAGCAGCCAACTTCCTGATGAGAATAAGCTCCACCCACTCCCCCAACTGGCAAGAAGCTCATTTTGCCTCATTTTTTGCTTCTAAGTCCCATACGATTGCATCTGGTAGCCTGCCTAAAAAATTCGCACTTAAATTATTTTGTAAGATGCTTTTTTTAGATAATGGCTTGTGTTAAGGCTTTTGGCAAAAAAATTCACATGATAAAGTTTAAATTAATATTACATGCAAACGTTTATGCTTGTGAACCTTTGTATGTTTACTGCAAGCAAATTAATGAGACCAGCAAAGTTAATTTATTAATAAAGAAGTGTAACATAAAAAAATCTTTATTTCCCTATTCACTGAATCTGTCATGGATCATTGTACACTTTTGTTCAGTTATGTTTTTGGAAACTATTGATCTTGCACAAAACTGTTATAAAGAAGGTAAATGTAATGTTTTCCCTTTGCCATGATACTTGTTAATTAAAATAGTAGTTCTTTACTATTTTGTCTGTCATTCTAGACTTAATAGAAACAAGACAATTACATAACTATGAGTATGGGAAGAAACACTTACCTGACATTCCATTCTTTCTCCTTCGAAATAAAAAAAAATCCATTTTCATTTTTCCTAAATAAGCCTATTAGATTTTGAAGTTAATTTATTCAATAAACATTTATACCAATAATCAATTGCAATATCCTGTGAGGCAGTTGACATATCACAGGGAACTGCATCAAATATTTAATGCAAGCAATTTCTCATTTAACATTAGCCTACCAAAAACCTACTTATAATAATACAATAATCGGAGCATAGTTTAATCATTTAAAAAATTCTTACCAAGTGACCAATTGATTTGAAAGAACACTTGACCTCAGATTTTGCTCATTGTACATCATCAATGCCTTTCTTACCTTTCAAGTTTCAAGTCTAGATGACCCTTTGTTAGGGCCTGCCCAAAAGGTAAGTGTGATTCCCACCCATTTTCTGTTCTGACAAGGTCATTTAGATTCAAAAAGTTGTCTCTACTCTCTCTCAACAGACACTATCAGATCTGCTGAGATTTTCCAGCATTTTCTGTTAGTGTTGACCCTTCATTTGCTGACTTACATTGTCTGCTGATCATTCAATGCTTCAATTTAAATATTCTCATCATTGTTTACAAATCCGTCCTTGACCTTATGTCTCCCTACAGTCCCACACAACCCTCTGAGATATCTGCACTCATCCAATTCTGGACTCTTGAGTACCCACAACTTGAATTGCTCCAAACTTTGTGTCAAGCATTGAGCTGCCAAGGACCTAAGTTCTGGAATTATCTCTTCAAATCTCTCTTCCCGCAAATCTCTCTCTTTCCTCCTTTATAACATTCTTTAAAACCAGCCTCTTTGGCCACGATTTTGACATTGTCTTATCTTCTAATACTCCAGTGAATTACTGGATGTATTGTCATGTGAAAGGTGCTACATCAAATCAAGCTGTTGTTGTGTCTGGGCACAGGTCAGAATGATCACTAAAAAAGAAACAGATTTATCAGATGTGTTTCACTTGTAAACAGTGAATCTTTAGATAGGTTAGTTACTTGGAAAGCTTATGAAACAACATAAAGTTTCCAAGTAACTAACCTGTCTAATGGTTCACTCTTTGCAATAACATCCTTTCCCTTCCCCTCCAAATCACTGCTCTGCTGTGATTGCCCAGGCATGACAAAATGGCAATACTTCACTTGTGAACCTAAACAGTGAGAAGTTCAACTGAGGCCTTCACAGACAAATTGGTTCAGTTCTCACCTCATATCAACAAAGTCAGTGTTGACTTTCCAGTTATTGACCAGCAAAGCATGCACATTGGCTGTCTGTTCTCGTGGCAATGAGAGCCCCTATAATTCTGAGGCTTCGTAACATTGCCTCTGAACTGCCAGATGCAACATGTATCTTGATCCAGATCACAGCCTTTAGATCTGATATGGTCAGTTATCAGCAATGTACATTATGGGAAGGAAAATTTGCAATTGCTAAAATAAAAACCCTGTAGTATAAGAGTGTTTGACATTACAAGGATTAATGTGAGACTGGAGTCCTATGCAGCCCACAGTATAATGTAAAAAATAACAGAGCAGAGAGACTAAGACATGAAGCAAAATGACCTACGGACCTATAAGTGTGGAGTTAGCTCATAGCTTGTGCTATACTTAGTACATATGCATATAGTTATATGTTATTAATAAATTGTTACTGTTCAATCTTATAGCCTTGGAGCCTCTTATGAGATCTCCTAAACAAATCTTTACTGCAAGTCCCAGGATAGATGTAGCCTAGATTATTCTTGTGAACCCTGCAGAGTACTCCTGCTCCTTCATGGCCGATGAAAATAATGCAGCACATTGGCCCTCTTTATGGCTCTCTTCTGTTCCACCTCCCATGGAACTTCTCAGAGCCTGCGTGACACCTAACGTCCCATTGATGACCCCAATTTTCAAATTAAAAGATGTTTGTCAGCTAAAAAGTATAAATTGTAGAAATCCAATGATAATCTCTTTCAATAATCGTTGTTTTAACAAGGAAATTGGGAAAGTGGGCTTTAAGGCCACTGATAAAATTTTGACACTGCTATCACCAGGCAAGGATAGTGAAAATCAACGCTGAATTTTTAATAATCTTACTTCATAGCAACTGACAGCAGAAAGTCAGACTGATTTTTTGACACATCCTTACATAGGAATAATGAATCAAATTATTTTTGTCATTGCTGAAATCAATTAAAGGCATACAAACCAGGGAGCAAAATGAGAACTTCCCTGGAAATGACACTCACTGGAGGCGGTAATTATCCACTGGATAATTAGGAGAGTAAGTAACCATTTTGTAACCACATAATTGTGGTACTGGTATTTAAAAAATATTTACTTCAAACTAATATCATGAGATTCCACAATCAATACACATCAAATAATACTACATCTATCCTCATCAGAGGACATTATAGCTGTACACAAAAGAAACTATGGAGAGTATCTTCAACTCAGGGTCATACATTCAGAGCTAGTAAAATGGGTGCTTGTGGTACGGATTAGGAATTATTAATCACAAGGGAATCAACTTTTATACAAAAGTGTCACTTATATCCCATAACATTTGAAAATTTTCAATTAAAAGAGTCACAGAATCCCTACAGTGTAGAAAGAGGCTATTGAGTCTGCACATCAACAATCCCACCAGGCCCTATCCCCATAAACTCACATATTTAGCCTGCTCATCTCCCTCACACTAAGGGGCAATTGAGCATGACCAATCAATATAACCCGTACATCTTTGGACTATGGAAGGAAACCGGAACAAACACAGGCAGGTACATAGGGAACGTGAAAATTTCATCCAAGACCGGAATTGAACCCAGGTCTCTGAAGCTGTGAGGCAGTGCTAATCATTATAAAAGCAGCCGTAAAAGCAGCTGACAGTATATCTGTACAAAAGTTAACAACCTCTTTCTTTGAGGCCAGCTTGCACATGTTCATATTCAGCTTTACTTTAACACTCCAAAATCAGAGACTTAGCTTTCGTTTATTCCTTTAAAACTCAAACCAATAATGTTTTCTGTGCAAACTTAGGGCAAAAAGATATCAGAAAAGACAAACATCAAACAAGCATAAAATATATTCATGGACATGCTTAATCCAAAATAAATGTGAAGTATTATGTTAAAAACAACATAAACAAGTTCAAACTGTGATGATAGGTTAGAAAAAAATTAGAAAGAAAAAGGTGAACTGTAATTTGTGATTCTTCCAGGTCCCAGTTTCTGTAATCTTATGTTAGCTGTAAGTATGTTGATTAATTTAAACTTCAGTAAGTCTCAAGACCAGAAATTTATTCTTGCGTGGGCCCAGCTTAGAGGTGAGTGAAATTACCAGAGAAGACATCGGGTGCATGCCCCAATGTCGTTGCACATTCATACAACTTTCTGGTCAACAGGCATACACTAGAGTCAGAAGTGTGCCCGCCGCCAATCAAGCAGGCAACTTAACCCATAGAGGTGCCAACTAAATGCAATTTAACATACCCATCTGCTTTTAAGTTGGCAAGATGGTTGATTGGCCAGGCAGCCTTCATGTTTCAGCTGCAATCTCGATCCAGGGCGGGATGAAATAAAATGAACAAATGTATCTGGAGACTGAGGTCTGTGTATGATTGTGCTGCTGAGGCACTTGTGGCATAGTGTTAACATCAGTATTTATTTTTCACAGGTCAGCAGCTCCCTCACACAGAGGCTGTCTGCCTGAGGATGTACATTGGAAACACTGGCCCACAGTCTCCCTATTCTTGGTGCCTGACCTCTTCCAACCCTCCCGGGTAGTGCTCAGCCTACCGCAATGCACATTTAACTCTGGATGGCCATTAACAAGTTAGCCAGCATGAAATTGCCCTCTGGGGCAGACCACGGTTAGGAATGAGTTTCACGTACAATCCAAACACATTGAATGCAAATCTGACAGGTGAAAAATTCAGGCCCAAATCTTTTGACTCTGTATTTCAGTGCTGTGATTGATATATAGATGCAACAACACACTTCATTTAAACAGACATACACTGCTAACTCTAAGCCTCCAGAATTTGCATGGGGGTCTCTTAACCTGGAAGGAATAACAGCAAATGGTAGAAATAAGAGGGGGAGAGGCAGATGGGGGGCAATTTTCCCACATCGCCACACCTGGCACACTTGGATCACAACAATCTGGAAAAATAACATGCAGGCCTAAAAATCAGTTTCATGTCTGGCGGCAAACTATTTGTGATCCACCCAGCTCCTTTCTAATACTGTGAACCAGACTGCACCCAGGATATGAGAACACTTAGCATATTTAAAGTAGCATTTAAACGTGAATAGCCCTTCAGCTTGAAGGGGAATCGGAGGCCATTGAAGCCCCCAGTTGGCCAGGTGGTTCCCTTCAGGCAGTGCCCACCTGGCAGTGGCCATTGAGCACCCTGACAGTGCCAGTGTGTCAGAGCAATGCCAAGGAGTGGGTCCTGAGTGGAGATGATGAGAGGTGCTATGCGGCGGGAGGTCATGACTGGGACATGGGGCATGTCAGGAATCATGATGGGGGAGGGATGTCGGGGTTCACGTTGGTGAACATGTGAAAGATCTTGTCTAAGGGAGGCATTTCGGGGGGGTCAGGAAATCTGACCCATCAGGAGGACTGCGATGCTCTGATGCCGATGAGTGGTATTTCCCAATATCTGTACGGGGGAGGGTGGGGGGTCTCCCAGTGCACCATGAGTTTGGTTCGCTCCTGTGAAATGGCAGCTGAGCATTCAAAAGACGGGTTCATTGGCATGTTTCCCCCACCCCACCCTCCGCAACCACCCCCATCCCCTAGGTACTGGCACAAAACTCTTTCCAAAAAACTGACTGAGAATCAGAGGGCTGCAGTGCAGGACATGCCTGGGAGACCGCATTATGACACCTTATTTTGGGAAAATTCCACCCAAGAATAATGAACCAGTTTTTCCTTCTGGGAAATCTGATATATCCAGATCCACACACTGTTTTGAGACAATTATCCAGGGTGCCCGTCTTAAACAAATGGGCACCTAATAATTAGATGTAAATAAAGTTTTGCACCTTTACCAGGTCTGTCTTACTGCTGCTGTAACTGGCCCACAGACTCTGGCTGGGAACAGCCGGGATGGAGATTGGAGCAGTGTTCAAAAGAATCTTCAGCTGCAATGAGACATGTCCCTTTCTTCATATTGCCTGGATCCCATCAACCAAATCCATAGGAAAATAATTAAATGTCGTAATGCTCCACTACTTTTGTTCTCTATCCTTCTGTGAAATTTGCATCATTTGAT
Organism: Sphyrna mokarran; assembly: GCA_024679065.1. Classification (NCBI taxonomy): domain Eukaryota; kingdom Metazoa; phylum Chordata; class Chondrichthyes; order Carcharhiniformes; family Carcharhinidae; genus Sphyrna; species Sphyrna mokarran. The sequence continues at coordinate 51,541,991 of JAGIQG010000016.1, forward strand.
AAAGTTCATTTGTTATTTAAACAGTGCATAATGTACTTTCTCGACAGAAAGGAAATAGACTCATTTCCAACATTATAACTGATTCATGATTCCGTTATGTAAGTTCACAGTGCAAACTGTCTTTGGCTTGTTGGTTTGATGGATTGGAAACTTCTCTTCTCCACTATAGAGAATGAGGGAAGGTCCAGTGGAATTTTTGTTAAACCTATGGGTGGGATTCCTTCACGCACCCCCACCCCCACCCCCAATGGTGGTTTTCCGATGGCCGTTGGCAGGATTATAGAATCATAGAATCCCTACAGGACAGAAGGGGCCATTTGGCCTATCAAGTCTGCATGACCACAATCCCACCCAGGTCCTATTCTCATAACCCCACATACTTACCCTGCTAATCCCCTGACACTAAGGGGCAATTTAGCATGGCCAATCCACCTAACCCGCACACCTATGGAGTGTGGGAGGAAACCCATGCAGATACAGAGTGAATGTGCAAACTTCACACAAACAGGAATTGAGCCCATGTTCCTGGTGCTGTGATGCAGCATGCTCTAACCGCTGCGCCACCATGCTGCCCTTAATCTTCCAAGTCTGATGTCTATGGCATTTTGCCTGTCCCATCGCCAGGGTGGGGGGAAGGGGAGGTCCTCCAGTGGAACTCGAAGACCCCACTGGTGGGAAGGGGAAGAAAATACAGCTCATGTTGTCGCTCTCTTTCTCTGAAAATTATCTGTGAAGGTGTTATGCTAACTGGAATTTAGTTGAGCCCTCATTGCACTAGTATAGTTTGTAACAATTAATTTTTAATTACTAAGTAATCATTTAGGATCGTAGCGATATCCTGTTTTTACTTAAATCTAGCAGTGCCTACTTATCATTAATAGATAGTTCTCAAGAAGAATTAGAATACTACATAATTATCTCAGTCAGTGATTGTTACATTAACAACACTGTTGGAAACACTGAAATACTCAAAACTAGCAACACTGTCTGCAAGCAATGGATGCCCATGCAGAGTTAAGTGCCTCAATTAGTCAGTGGCTCTCACTTGAAGCTGAAAAGTTTGAAAACATTATTATTGAGTTGTGAGTGTCTCTGACAAGTCCAGCATTTTACCTGGTTCCTGGAAGAAGGCAGTGTTATCTAAGTGACTTGCTAGACCATTTCAGTGGGCAGTCTGAAAACCACATTGATGTGGGACTGGAGATACATATAGACGAAATTGGCTAACAGGCAGCAGGTCTTTCTTGGCTAAAGGATATCCGTGAACCAGTAGGTTTTGCAATGATCTGACTGATTCATGTTTATCTAACAGATTATCTGAAGTTGAAAGAATATCATGTTTTCATAATGTATGTGGGGATTTGATCTGTTTATAAATTAGATCTTAGAATTATTGTCCTGTAAGGTAACAGTTGAATGATTATGCCCATTGCATTCAAAATAAATTTTAATATCAACATTTAAAATTATGCAATAAATATTTAAATTGTGACTAGCTTTGGCACCATTGGGGGAGCAGTTAGGAAATAGCAATCGTTCTATCATTAGGTTTAGGATAGTGATAAAAAAGGATAATAGGCAATCCAGAGTAGAAATAATTAACTGGGGGAAAGTTGACTTCAATGGGGCAAGAATGGAGCTAAGCCTGTTAAACCAGAATGAAAGATTGGTGGGAAGAACTATAGCTGATCAAATGGGCTACCTTCAAGACAGAAATGATCTGGACACAGTCAAAATATATTCCCTTAAAAAGGAAAGGTGAGACAAACAAATCCAGAGATCCCTGGATGGCAAATGAGATAGAAATTCAGGTAAGGAAAAGAAAGTGTACTCATAACAAAAGTCAGAAAATGCAGCTGAGAACAAAGAGAGATGCTGAAGGTTTAGAGGGCAGTGAAAAAGCACATTAGAGAAGCAAAGAGAAAATATGAGAAAAGACTGGCAGCCAACATAGAGGGGAATCCCAAAATTTTCTCTTGGTATATAAGTAGTAAAAGGCTGGTAAAAGGATGCATATGACCAATTAAGGGTCTAAAAGGGGATTTACACATGGGGACTGACAGTATAGCCAAGATTTTAAATTAATGTTTGGAACTGTCTTTACCGAGGAGATAGATGCTACCCAGCCCATGGGCAACAGAGGAGGAATCTCTGTCTCCAGAAGAGTTGATGATATGGAGATGCCGGCATTGGATTGAGGTAAAACACAAAGAAATCCCGCAACACTAGTTTGGACTTTAAACTGGCGTTGTGGAATTTCTTTGTGTTCCATAAGACTTGAACCAGTAACCGGGAACAGAGGAACTTGGGTGTATATTTGTATAGATTATCGAGTGTGACAGGACAAGTGGAAAGAGCATATAATATTCTAGATTCTTTTAATAGGGCCATCAAATAAAATTTATTTATTAGTAAGATTCACATTAACATGCAATGAAGTTATTGCAAAATTCCCCTGGTCACCACACTCTGGCACCTGTTCAGGTCAATGCACTTAACCAGCACATCTCTCAGAATGTGGGAGGAAACCAGACTATACAAAGGAAACCCACACAGATATGGGGAGAACATGCTAACTTCACACAGATAGTGACCCAACCCAGGAATCGAACCCAGCCTCCATAAACTGCCACAATCAGTAGAGGGATTAAATCTGTGATGTTAGCATCATTATGTATATAATTTAATGGAAAATCTATATATTGTATTTGTACATAGCTTAGTCCAGGGCTGCAAGTGATGGTTAATCTTTCACTCAATAGTATGATGAAGGTTTAAAGCATAAACAATGCTTTATATGGGAGAAGGGAAATAAGAGAAAGAAGATAAACAAATATTATTATTTTCTCATCTTCAAGACCAATTAATATTGTGCACATTCCAGTTCAACATAACAGAATTAAGTTATATTTACTGCAGAGTTTTCCTGCAGCGTTTATTCTAACCCCAGGACCTGACTGTGCCATTAATTCAAAACCCGGGGCAAAAAGATGGTTTAAATTCTCAACTGAGTTGTGAGATATTGGGCTCATTGTTGCCTTTTTTTAGGCACCACAAATGCCCTCAGATCTCTAAAATGTCACCCGTAGCATGACCTATACTTGTGGATAAGTAGGCTGGATGTTATATTGAGGCACACATGCTCTGTGAAAGTCCCACAGAGTGTGTAGAGAAGATGGATTATGACATGATGCCAATAGTGCCAATGTTCCAGCCAATGCCCTCTTTTAACTATGCACAGCTGAATATCCTGTCAGCAGCAGGGAGGAGCCCCACTAATTCACTTTAAATGAAAGATAGACTGCTTACAAATTAGTTACTGACTGCTTCATTCTGGTTGCTGCTGTTATTCTGCAAATATTTAGTACTTTCTATCATTGTTCTAAGTTGCAAAACTCCGCATGAGTGTTATGGCCAGTGCAGAAGGACATTTTTGTTGACTTCAAGGCTTCTGCAGAAACCATTTGCTCCTAAACATGGATCCATCTAGTAGATATTTCCCACAAAATGAAGAGACATGCAGAGGAGTACAAGCTAGGGGGAGAGAGATGGGGAGAAGCCTTCTAAATAGGAAGCCATATTAATCTCATATTTAGGGAGTAATTCTGCTCTCTAAAACTCCATGAAATAAAAATGTATGAGAATTCTGTAAAGATATTCCTGCTGAAACCTACTGCAGTCACAACTGCAATCTCAGAACAGATCAAAGGCCACATTGCTGGTCTGGAGTGGCTGAAAATGTGATCGTGGAAATTAACTCATGTTTTTGCCTCTTTATAGGCTTGAGTAAGGAGAGTTTTTTGTAAGAGCTTCAATTTGCCATGGACTGTTGCATAAGGAAAACTCACTGCAGAAAAAGAGTGAGCTATATTTCATTTCTCCTGTGTGAGTTAAGCAGGTAGAATGAGTGGTGGAGTGAGCTGGCAGTGTTGCTAGGATTGGAGGCTTCCTCATAATGCAAAGTATAATTGAACTCATGCACGTTGCTTTACGGGCACCACAACGTTAACTGTTCACTATATGAAAACCAAAAGAACCTGCACTTACTCCACTGATGTGTGACCACAGGGAGTGCATTTTGCGGGTCAGTATCTGTAAGGAGAGAAAAATGTTGACGTTTTGAGTCCAGACAACCCTTTGTCAAAGCTCACACCAGATCTGCTGAGACTTTCCAGCATTTTCTCTTTTGGTTTTAGATTCCAACATTAACAGTAATTTGCTTTTATTTTTGCAGGTTGCTGTGAAACAACAACTGAAACAACTGTGATGTTATCATTTGGCACAGTTCATTGTGCCAGCTGCAACTGAACCAGGGGATGATAAAAGAATGGGTGACAAGGGCTAACTCAACATAATATGGCTCAGGACTCTGGCATGAACTCAACACACTCATGTACACAGCATGTATGCAATAAAAATCACGTTGCCACATTAAATGTTTTGGAGCAGGCCACTGATGTGCCAAAACAATGGATGGGATTTGTTGCCTAGCCCACGATGTGTTTTGGAGCAACAAATGTAGTCCGCCTTTTGCTGCTGGCAGGATTTTCTGGCGTAGCTGTAACTGATGTGAAAGTCTTTTTTTATGGCTCATGCTCTCTGCTCTTGGGGAACCTGCCAAGTGGAAAGGACTGGAAAATTTTGAGCAAATATAATGTCTCAAGTCCTGAAATATTCAGCAAAAGGTGTGTCCAGATTCGTAATGATCTGATCTATACTGCAGATCCTCACCATCATGAGGGGAAATCCTTGCCCCCAGCAATCAAGGGGTTAAGAAGGAGGAAGGAGGAAGAAAAAGAGGAAGAAGAGGTAGATAACCCACATAACTTCCTTCTGGATAGGTATTTCATGAAAAACTCACCCAGATGAATACAACTAACCACAAACCCAAATTCCCATTCACCAATTGGCCCACATTTTATTTTTTCTATGTCACTGACTATCATAGAATCTGACTAGGGCATAATAAGAAAATAAAGCCCACAGCAAAATCAACATTTCAAACACAAGCTCTGAATGAAGTTTTGTCATATGATGTACAAAGCTAAGCTACTCACTCTGTGCATTCCCCAAAAACATGTCTTCTGCATACCAGTGTCTGTCCTAGAGTTCATATCCCAGTAATGGCCTCCTAGCTGCAGCATGGCTGGCAGAAGGATGCTGATTTTCAGTGGAGGATGACCCCAGAAAGCTTGAGGCTTGGGAAGTTGATATCCTCTTGACATGGGCAGCAGCAGTGTGGGCCGGCTAGCAGGCAGCTGGATTGGCAAGGGTGGGTCATGATTACTATCACCCAGAGAAAGAGAGAGCACCAGATGCATGCTTGATGGAGTAACTGCTACTTCCCCTAGCAGCATCTCATCAATACTACTCATCTGTTGGAGGATGGATTGCTGGGCTGCTTTCAGCATGGTTGCAAACTCTAACCCACAACCATAATGACAAACTCTGTACAAATGCACCATGTTTTTTGTTATGCATACCAATCAGCTCTCTTCTGTAGGTTTCTCTATCAAAATTTCTATCTGGATTCTTTGCTGTGGAACCAATATGTAAGATCATCCTCCGGTAAATCAGCAGGGTCCACTTTTCTTGTTCCCTGCGCACTTGTACTCAGTGTTCCATCACATACAAATTCTACCTGTAATCTTTCCTTTAAGATAAACAGTCGATATCTGAGCTGGTGGCATCAAGTGACAGTATTGTGCCTTCATCATCACGAGCTTGCTAGCATCACTCCAAACCTGGCCAATTTGCATTGCTTGGCCACCTGGGAAGGGTATGGATATGGTACAGGGAGAGTTGACGCTGCAAATAAGAGGGGCATATTTGTACCATCTGCAGTTTGTTAATCAACAAAGAGTGAGATATTTAGTAGAAATGGGATGTGAGTAGGAGGATGAAGTGTAACATTTCCAAGAAGCGAGATAGAAATGATAGCTGAAGACAGTGGTTTTGTTCTTCCAAATACTTAATTGGAGAAAATTCTTACGCATTCAGGGTGGCACAGTAATTGGCACTTCTGCCTCACAGCACCAGGAACTTGGATCCGATTCTGGTCTTGGGTCACTGCCTGTGTGGAGCTTGCACATTCACTCCATATATGATTGGGTTTCCTCTGGGTGCTCTGGTTTCTTCCCACAGTGCAAAGGTGTGCAGTTACGTGGATTGGCCATGCTAAATTACCCCTTAATGTCCCATTATGTATTGTTTAGGGGAATTAATGGGGTAAATGCATGAGATTGTGAGAGCGGAGCAGGGGGTGGGCCTGAGTGAGATGTCTGTTGGAGAGTTGGTGCAGATTCAACGGACCAAATGGCCTTCTCTAGCAATTCTACTGTTTTTTGGTTTAGCAGAGGATGTTAACAAATGTTCTGATAATTTGGAAACATTGAAAGAGTCACTGTCAATTATTTCATTAATCACAGCCTCAGAAATGGTCACTCCATTCACTCTTTCTACTCCATGGACAGCATCAGTGTTGCAGCTGTACTCCTGGTATTGTTCACTACAGACAGTTCCCCTCACTGCCTACTGACTATGGGTGGAGAATATCTCCTCCCCCACCGTAGAAAACTTCACCTTTCCACCTCCTCCACCAAGACCTCTGGTTCATCTTCCATTGTGTCAATCCTCACTCTATCCCAGGTCAACAGTCTCATCCACCTGGACTCCCCAGCCACAATGCACTGTCTTAAAGAGATGCAAGCTCGCCTTAAGCAGTGCAAGCTATCATTAAGTGGTGCTAGCCTCTCATGATAGTGCCCCAACAAGAACACGCGTACTGTCAGTAAACAAACTCAATTAATATTAGCTGGTCAAGGAGACCCACGAAGGCCAGCGCAAAGTCTCATTGAATTATAGAACCCCTACAATGCTGAAGAGGCCGTTTGGCCCATCGAGTCCGCACGGACTCACACATTCTGATCCCGGTCCCCTTTTCAGGGACCCATCCAATTTTAGTCGCCCGAGACCTCACAGAATCTCACAAATCGGACAGTTATGCCATTCATATTAAGTAACACTGCCCCCAAGTGAATGTTCATTAAAATCGTGGCTTCACAGAAAATGCGACTTCCCTTGGACTAACCGGCTTCAGATTGATGTTGGATCAGAGACAGGAACCATTGTGATCGATAAAATGAACTGGAAATGCTCAACTTCACCACCGAGCCCCAAAAGAGAAAATACCGGAAAATCTCAGCGGGTCTGGCAGCATCTGTAAGGAGAGAACAGAGCTGACGTTTCGAGTCCAGATGATCCTTTGTCAAAGCAATGTTTTGAGTACCTAGACTGGAGGAAGAAGAATGAAAGATGCTTGACAGCTTTAATAATAAATAGCGTTTCTGGGAATTCTTCTTGGATTACCCCAGAGCCGGCAAAGTGTAAAAAACAAAATGTCGTAATGGATGTATCAGATGGTGCAGATGTAAAAGGGGGTGGGGAGAAGGGGGGGATGTAATATTGGTGACTGTAGCCAGCCTGCCCGCGGGTATAATAATGACCAGGCTATTGTGTAGAGGCAGTAATGATGTGTGTTGGGTGGGGGCGGTGCCTGTTGAATCCTTTTGCCTGCCTCCAATGTGTGTGAAACAAAAGGTTGAAGCGCCTGTGCAGACTCGGTGATGTAGCCACGTTAATCGAGAGCCGGGCTCCAGTGGGAGGGAGGGTCAGATCCAGTGGCTGTGCCGCCGGAGTGGGGAGGAGCGCAGGGAGAGTGGGAGCTGCCTTTTCCCCCCTCACTCTCCCCTGTCTCTCTCTCTCTCTCTCCACCGCCCAGCCCCACCCGCAGCCGGCCGGAAGTTTTTTTTCTTCCCCCCTCTCTCTATTCTTTAGCCGGAGGTGTAAAAAGGGTCCGCTGCTGCCGAAGTGAGTGTTAAAGAGGGAGAGAGAGAAAGAAAGGAAGGAAGGCAGGGAGGGTTTTTTAAAAATATATTTCACTCCTTCAACATGGCTGCAAAGTCGGACGGGATGGGAGGGACGGCGTTTGTCTCGTTGCAGAATTCAGGTCACCGCCCAGCAGAGAGTGAGTGCGAGGAGAGGGGCTTGTCCGGTGGCCCGCTCCCTTCCCCGGCTCCGGCTGCAGCCCCGGCCGCCTCCCGCTGCTGCGAGCCGGGCTCCAGTTGCTGCCACAGCTCCTGCCTCCTGAACTCGGTGCTGCGCCGGAGGGAAGAGTACTCGCTGGCGGACTGCTGCTGGATCCTGGGCGCCCTGCTCGTCTTCTTCTCGGACGGGGCGACCGACGTGTGGCTGGCGGTGGACTATTACTTCCGAGGCGACAACTGGTGGTTCGGGCTGACGCTGATCTTTGTGGTGGTTCCCTCGCTGGTGGTGCAGGTGCTGAGTTTCAGGTGGTTTGTCTATGACTATTCGAGCGGTGGGAGCGGCGGCGGCGGCGGGAGGAGCAGCGCCCGAACCCGGGCAGCGGCGACAGGAGGAGCGGGAGCTGCCACTGAGGAAGCAGCCGAGCGTTTCAGCACCAAGGACAGCGAAGCGCGGCAGCGCCGCGGCAGCTCGACCTGCTGCCGCCTGTGCATGTGGTTCCTGCAGTCCCTCATCCACGTCCTGCAGCTTGGACAGGTCTGGAGGTAAAAACTGCAACCTTCCCATTCGGGAGTCGCTAATTCTGATCAGTGTGCGAGTTTTCGATTTGTTTTTAGTATGGTCACATGTATTAGCACAGTGAAAAGTATTGTTTCTTACAATGCTATGCAAACAGCATACTTTTCATAGAGAAGGAAAGGAGAATGTGCATTCTACTGTTGCAGTTACTTTGATTTATTACTGTCACATTTATTCGTATAGAGCGAAAAGTATTGTTTCTTGCCGTGCTATACAATCAGCATACTGTTCATAGGAAATGAGAGGGTGCAGAATGTAGTGTTGCCGTTATTTTGATTTGATTTATTGTCACATTTACTAGTATACAGTGCAAAGTATTGTTTCTTGCATGCTTTACAGTCAGCATACTGTTTATAGAGAAGGAAAGCGAGGTTGTGGTGTTGCAGTTTGATTTGTTATTACATGCATCTACAATGAAAAGCATTGTTTTTTGTGCACTATGCAGTCAACATATCTTTCAGAGAGGAGGAGAGGATGCAGAATGTAGTGTTGCAGTTGCTTTGATTTGATTTATTATTGTCACATTGACTAGTATACAACGTAAAGTATTATTTGCACGTTGTGCCGACAAAGCATACTGTACATAGGAAAAGAGAATGCAAAATGCATTGTTCTGTACACCCTAGCTATGACTATATCAATCATCTATGATAGATCCATTCAGAAGTCTAATGGCAACAGGGAAGAAGCTGTTCTTGATTCAGACTTTTCTATCTTTCTCCAATGGAAGAAGATAGAAGAGAGTATGTGTGGGGTCCTTTGATTATACCAGTTGCTTTTCCAAGGCAGTGGGAGCTGTAGACAGAGCCAATGGATGGGAGGTTGGTTTCGTTCATGACCATTTGTAGTTTCTTGCGGTCCTGGACAAAGCAGGAGCCATACCAAACTGTGATACAACCAGAAAGAAGCTTTCTGTGGTGCATCTGTAAAAGTTGGTCAGAGTCATAGCAGACATGCCAAATTTCCTGAACGTCCTGAGAATGTAAAGGCATTGGTGGGCTTTAACTATAGCATCAGCACGAAAGGACCAGATTAAGTTGTTGATGATCTGGACACTGAGAAACCTGAAGCCCTGAACCATTTCCTCCACTTCATCCCCATTGATGTAGATAGGGACATGTAAATATTCCAGAGTGATATAAGAGTATCTATGGTAACTTCCATTTTTATACCTTTTTTATATTCCTATTTTACATGCAGTAAAATATGACCTCCAGTCTGTGTGCTGTGAATTTCTACCTTTCAGTTTTGCTATTCTGAATTCAAATCTGTTAATTTGTTATGAAAGGAGGATGTTAAATTGAGCAATGTATATAATGAAGAAATATAGATTAAAGCACACCAGTTTATGAACAGGAAGAATGATCATTTTAGCTTTCTATGTGGGAAGCTAAAGTGATTAAAGGGAATATTTATACTAGTCCGTGTTCATCTTGTGTGTCTACTGAAGTAAGTTCATATGTAGAAATGTCTTCAGAATTGATAGTTTTTGTTCTGACAACTTTTTTGTTCAATTCCTAAAATGCTGTGATTATAAGAATTTCCAATATTGTCTAAATTGGTAACAATGCAAGCTATTTTTTTATCAGAAATGACAGGGGTAGTCTAGAAAAAGACGCGCGCACACATGCAGAATGATTAACTTAAGAAATGGAATTACGGTTCTCTAGTAGGACAGCTGGCTCCATGCATTGTAGGGAATTATTGCTGACTTTGAGTATAACACTTTAAAAATGGCATTTAATAGTGATTTGTTTTTATGAAAAATTATGAACAGGAAAAGACTAGTAGGTCCATTAAGCATGTGCTACACATGTTTTCTTTTAATAGCACTTGGTGTCTGCCAGTTAGAACAGATTCTTTTTTTAAAACCCTGACTCTCATTCCTAAGAACTGAGGGATTTGCTGCAGTAAATCAGGAACTTGTGTGCTCTGGGGAGAACTATGATGCATAATAAATTAGACTTTTAGTTAGATCATTACTTCTGCATGGCTAAACTTTTAATAGGGAAATTTATGATTTGAGATCTACTCATCATAACCGGAGCACTCTGCTTCAAGTATTAATGTAAAAATTAATCCTTTCACTTGATGGATTTTGTTGGTCAGTTTTAGTAATATCTCCCTCTTGCAGGATATAATATCTTCCTGTTTTGCAACACGGTTAACAAGGTGATAAAACCTGACAGGAAACCAATCGTGTTTTTTTGCAAACTTGTACTCACAATAGATCCTTAAAATAATCGAATGAAAACAATGTACGTACTGTGAAATGATATAATTTGAAGGCGCCATGAAATACATTTCTGGCAGATATTCCTTTTGTTCTGGCAGATGGGAACAACACCATCATATCCCATTTCACCGCCCCCACCATCCCTCATGCTCTGACTGTCTATTAATAGCATCATCCCAAAGAATACACAGAATAATAAGTGCAAGTTTTTCTTTCACGTGTAAGTCATGGAGCTTCCTATTTTAAATGAAGTCCAGGTTCACAATCACTGTGCTGGACTTAACTTGTGGCTCAAAACATGGATTCCTTACTGACAGCACTGTAAAAATTCAGCCTTTTTGAGATGGATCAAAAACCACTTGTAATTATTATGTATTTTAACCATCACAGTGAAGTTGGTTATTTCTTGATTTGTAAACTAATGATAATGACGAGACTAAATATGCAAATGTTAATCTAATCTGCTTTATTAAACAAGTTGCTGATGACACGTTAAGGGTTACTGTGGTCTGGATCTTCCAATGGCAGCAGAGTAAATGCTGAGAGAATCACTGCTATTGCACATTAGAACCCTGCAGCAGTTGTGACCTATGCACGTGTGGCATTTGCATGGGAAGTTTAAACTTCCAGTAGCCAAAACTATGCTGCCTGCACCCCCTCACGTAATGACTCTGACGTTGACCTTATTATTGGAAATTTGACTTGATGTCTTGTACCTATCCTGATATTTACCTCAAATCATTTTAGCTGTTAACCTCATCATGGGACAGTGATTAACAGTAGGAGCCACATCAGGAAGGCCTACAGCCCCAGACAATGCATTGATGAGACCACATCTGGTGTACTATGTACATTACTGGCCGCCTTTATTTAAGGAAACGTACAAATGCAATGGAAGTAGTTCAGAGAAGGTTGATTAGGCAGGTTCATCTTACGAGGAATGATTGCATAGGCTAAGCATGTAGCTACTGGAGTAAGAGGTGACTTGATTGTAAGACCCTGAGGGGTCTTAATGGAATGTATGTGGAAAGAATTAGGGGCCACTTTAAAAATAAGTGCCAATTTTAAAATGGAGATGAGGTAAATAATTTTCACTGAAGCTTGCGGTATTTTGGAATTCTCTTCTTCTGAAGATGTTGGAGGCAGAGTCTTTGAATATCTTTAAAGAATTAGCAGATAGATTCTTGGTAAGTCAGGTGGTGAAAGGTGAGCGACATGAATATGAAGTTGAGGTTAAAGTCAGATCAGCCATGATCTTATTGAATGCCAAGGGGCTGAGTGATCTGCTCTCCTTGCTCCTAATTCAAATGTTTGTAATGCCTAACCATTTTCAACCCCATCACGAACTCAACGGCAATTAAGTTTTAAACGTTAAAAATAGTTTTTATTTTTACAAAAACTTAGTATAACACAGCAAGTATATCAACCTTAAGGAAAGTTATTTGAGCTGATGACATACTCTTGCCCCTCCTCCTTTTCATTGGTAACTCACTGGATCCCTGTGATTATGTCCCATACCAATCTCTGGGAGGGCAAAAGAAGAGGTAATGCATACCTTTAGTTGCAGTCCGCTATGACTGTTGTGGCATGGGTACTGACCAGGAGATCCAGAGCCAGTAGTCATCTTTGGACTATTAACACATTTTCTGTTTGGCCTTAGCTAGAACGAGTCTGTATAATTGAAGCTATGCCAGATTGATTCCAGAATGTCTCCCATTTGTGTATCCACTCAACACCTCAGTGACTTTTATTATTCAGCTTATTTTCTTTTGGAAGATTGACTTTTCCATAATAAAACAGGGATGTATTTTTCAGTTTATTAGCGGAGTGTATGATCTGATATACAAATGGTAAAATGTAGGTTGTTCAGGAACATGCTGTGCTGATGAGGGCAATGGCACCTGAATTCTGAAGTTTAACTTTTATTGTGTCTGAGAAGGCAGGCCGCTTATGCGTTATGAAAACTTTAGTGTATCTGCACACTCCTGCTGTAGTTTGTATTTTGAAACATAGAATTTAATCAATGTTCTCATTCAACTTCTGCACTGTATGCTCAAACATGATTAAAGACTAGTACAGTGGGTTATTGGGAATGAACAGCAGTGCAATGAGTTCAAACCCACCATAGATTGATGTCATTGAACTTTTATTTTTCCTTTAGCTGGCTGCAAGAATAAAAGAAATTCAGATAATCTCACCCAGAGCCTAGTGAGTATGGATCTATAGTGGTGGGCTGGAAATCTCCATTGAGAGAGCCCATAGAGACAGATGGTGTGTGAAATGGGAAATTCACACTAATCTAATGCTCTTTCATAACTGGGATAATGTTGGAGCTACGAAAGATTGTTGAGAAGAGGAAAAGTCTTCTTGGGATCAAGTTGTATGTGCTATTCAGTACATGGCCTGAACTTGTTTAATCATCAATCTCTAAAGTTTAAAAAATAAATTTTAATTGTGAGAATATCATTATGGTATAATGTTGATTAAATTTGAAAGCACTTTGATCTTGTAAGGAAACCCCAATTTGAGACTATAATCTCCTTCAGTTTGCCAACAGCATTGGGGGAATTAATTGCCTAGCAAGTAATCCTTCTGAAAGATTTAAAATTCAGAAAAACAGTATTTGTTCTTGAAGTAATAAATGAATCCAATTGAATAGGAATTTGATAACCAGCTGATTAAAGATTCTGACCTATGGTCTTGCTTTTTTAAATTCATCGTGCCTTGAGTTAATTCCCAAGATAGAACAGATGGTTGTCCATTTTTGGCTTAATTCACACAGCTTCACTGAGCTAGAGATTCCATATGGGCGTTGGACTTGTCCATTTAACATAATGCATGTTGCAATGTGCTTCACCAGCAGTGGCAATGGAAGCTGAGCACAGTAGAAAAAAATCTGAGGAGGTGATCAAAAGGAATAAAGAGCTTCAAGTTCTTGTATCTCTTTAGTCGGTACACTAACTAGTGAGAAAGTGGTCTGCATGTCTGTTAGCTTTTTTTTAAAGAAAGGCTTTAATTGCTGCTGAAATTATTCTTTCTCTATACACTTTACTAAAATCGTCAACATTGAGCTTTCAGCCATGCAACGAGCAACATTTTAAAAGTTATTTTGTTAACCTGTTGCACAGATTGTCTGACATCCTGGTGCTTTAGTCAAGTTTACATGATTAAGTATATTTTCTATCAGTGCATGATTTGTAGAGCTGAAGAACTTTGAGGATAGTAAATGTTAGCCTGTGGCACTTGAAGTGAGGGAACATCTGGATTGAAACTTTCTATTAAGAGAGGACCCAAGCTGCAGGAGGAGCTAGCTGATGAATTGTAAGTGTTTTAACAGTATTTTGGTTAATCATAGCTTTAATACTGCATTTTATTTTATTCTAATTTCAGGGGCATGACTAGATGGTAGGTGAGAAATTGACCTCAGTACTATGTGTGGGTGTCTTATACTAGAGCTGCAGATAAGATTGTTCTGTTAGATGTGCTAATATTAGCTTACATTGCCATACTTGAGTTGTAATTATTGTGCCCTCAGCAAATACAATGGTACTTTTAAAGAAAACATTAATTTTCAATGCACTTGCAGTCTAAACTAGGTTAATTGCAAAATGGACAATTATCTAGCCTTACAATAATGGCATGTTTTAAAAAGCAAAACCAACATTACTTCAGAATTTATAGGATACTGGGAATGAAGATTCCAATTATTCTATTTTACTATTCTATTTTAAAGGAAAGGTAAAGAAGTTTGATTTAGACTGTCATTCATTAATGAAACATTGCAGTGAGAGAGTTCTATCACTGCATGCTTGAAGTTGCTGCAGATTACTGATTTATTTCCACTGTTTGTCTTATTTCTGCAAGAGTAAGATAATTGATTCCCATTCCTCTATGAAAGTAGTATTTATTTTGTGAATGGCTGAGCTAAAGTTATGTTCTTGATAATGTCAACTGTACGTTGGAAGAACCACCAGTTGTCTCCCCATGGGGAAGCTATTTCTTGCAGCATTTATCGCTGGAAGACAATAGTTCGTGCTTTTCAATTATGGCAGGTAGGCAGAAGGGAAAAGTCATTTTAATAGTACAAAAAAAACAATAACTGCAATATCTTTGCAAAAAACCATTCTGGTATATTGGAATGGGGGCATGTAAACTATTCTCAACTGTTTTGTTAGTGGCTTTATTTTTACACCAAAAAATTGAATGCATATAGCCTGCTTTCAGATAAGAGTTTTCCATAAAGGTCAAAAATAAGGAGATAGCAAGTGAATGTGGATTGTATTAAACTCCTGGTTTATAAACCAGTTTGGTCCTTGCTTTAGGGACACATTAAGCAGAGCAAGGAGAAAATCTTCTCTCTCTAAATACAATACTTTGTTACTTTTGACTATTGGTGAGCAATTTGCTCCAAAATCTCATCTGGTTGTTTAAAATATTACAAGGTTGTACACCCATAATGACATGTCTGGAGTACAGTAAGAATTCTAATTTTATCAAAAATGAATAGTTCTTCCTTATTAGGAATTCAGTATACCTAGTTGAAGTCTTGGAATCATACTCAGATTTACATTGACAGTTTTTCATTTCCACCATCCTTCTTCCAGACGCTGCAGTCTATCTCTTTCACAAAAGGAAAAAGTGAAATAGTTGATGTTTGGCTCCAACAAATGCAGGAATTACAAGATTTGATAAATATGCATGTTACTTAAAATGCAGAATTTTGATTGTTTATTACTGTTTGTCAGCATCTGTTAACCGTGCAGAGATTCTCATCTTAATTGAATGATTTGAAAAGCGCACAAATTTTGCAGACACTGACTTTGACCCAAAATCTATGGTCTGTGGCGAAGTGGTGCTTGACATTCTGCAGACTTGCACTTGTCCACAGAAGTTATATGGCTTTTGCATTGGAATTTGTAGTTTTTAGAAACTTAAACATTGCTTAGAATGTAGATGGACAATGAAGTCATGCACAGTTGTCCATTCTGAAGAAGCTGGCATGTTCATTATTTGGAATTAATGCAGAGTCATAAGTTGTGATGATGGCATTAAATAAGTGAGTTCATAATGATGCTCTGTATGATCGCTCTCGCTGAAATAAAAAACGCTTAGGAATTTTTATCTGGATTCTAACTAAATGTTTTTCTTAATCCAACTTTGGAAAATCATTTGTGAAGGGAAGGCCAGGTGTATCCATTCAAATCACTTGGGTACGATTGGTTGACCCCATGATTCAATAGTTAGATATTGGACTATTTGGGAGAACATTGAGCACTGTTGTGTCTAAGAATAAGTTTAGAAATTTAGAAGAATAAGGTTTCATTGTCTTAATAACCTGAAACCACTTGTATTGAAATTATACCAACACTATCATGCATTGCAGGGTTTATCATTAAAAGTGGCTAAAGATGATTTATCTAAAGAAACATACTGTAATTTTGTTCATGCACGTAATGCATCCATTGTGTATTAAAATATATCCTTGTTCTGTACTAAATTGTGCAGGAATGATTTCAGGATCATTTGCAAAAAAAGATTGATCACATTTAAACTGCATTCTATTTTGTGTGAAACTGAGTCATTCCAACAATATGAGCATTTCTAAAGCTAGTGATTTATTTGGAATTGACCATCAACCTTATCACAGCAATAATGAACTACGGAAGAAAAAGTGACAATTATGCTGTGTTACCTTCTGCAGTGTGAAGTTTACCAGATATGACTGGTGTGGAGAATCATCCCTCCTGCAGAATAAAACATTTGATTTTTGTTCTGCAATTTCAGTGGCCTTTTTGTTTTAATTTAGATTATTTAACAGCAACAAAGTAAATATGCTTGTGAGCATTCTAGTCTGTGTTCTTTGTCATTCAACACTCTATGTATTGACCTACCAGAATAGGTCCTTTTTAAAAGGTCAAGAGTTTGTTGAATCCTCGATGAGGGCAACAGGTGACAAATAGTGTGTGACAGAATAGCAGCATAATTAGTTTGCAAATGCTTCAAGAAAAAAAGTGCATCCATCAAATGGTATTTTAAAATGGGAGCAAAAATGACTGTGTATTGTACCCAATTAGCCTAATTTAATTGATTTTTAAATGAAAATATACGAGTGGATTTTTGGAATGTGACTTAGAATTGTGCCAAATTTGAAGTGGTCAACTTACTGACATTAAGGGATTAAAAAGAGAAAAGTACTTTAATGTTATTGGTCCAAATCTTCTTGTGGTATTTGCCCTCCTATACAAAAGACAGAATATTTTTGTTTGAATAAGGCTTAATTGAAAAGTATGTATGCATTCGTCAAAGGTGATGTGGAGAGGAGACTGGTAATGTTTTTTGGAGGCATTTAGTTGTCTGGTGGTGTACTGATCAACCCTCAGCTAAATGGCAGTTGACATTTTTATTTCAAGGCTTTACAAGATTGGGCTCAGTTAAATGAGCAGCTTTAAAGGGAAATGGAATCCAAGAGGCTGTGTGGGGGTTTGGTAAGAATCATAGAGAACAACCTGGATAGCTGGAGCACACACTTGCTTCATGTTCAGTACTTTTAGCCAGTGCAATGGGAGCAATAAAAACATGGCAAGGACTAGTGACCCACCCTGCAGCTTAAAACCATTTGCCATGTTCTTGCTTGTTTCTTTTATTTTCTACACCACTTAACAACAAATATGTATAACTCTGCCAGCAAGCTTAACGTATTCGTGTGTATCATTTAAAATGGATTTATCATAATTTAACCCTCCTGCTTAAAATGTTACCTGCTCCATTTATTATATTTGAACATGTCATTTAGTAAAATCTTTCTTTGAAACTGAGAAATTTGGATATCTCTCTCAAATAATTGTACTTATTCAAATGAGTTGAATTTTTTGTTACTTTACGGAGGCTTAAATAAGACGCCATCATGGCAGCATAGCTATGCATGGCATAAAGACCCTATCCATACAAGAATGTGACCCAACCACCATGAGTAGCAGTTAAGGAAACTTGCTGAGATCCATTTTGAAAAGTTATACTTAATCTGCTTCAGTGTCAGAAAGCAAAAATACACATGCGCTTTACAACATACTTCTCTTATATTGTGTGGCTGTGTAGTCTCTTACAAGTTATGTCTTAAGATTTTAATAAAGATGTGTTATCAGCAATGGTTTTATTCCTGCAGGATTACATATAATATAGTTTCAAAGGGGAGTAAGGTTACTGAAGTAATTGTGTGTTTTTTTAATAGAATTGTTGATGTGGTTTATCCCTGCAACCTGAAACTAGAATCACAAAAGGGACAGCTGTTTGGAAGAGTGTAATCCCAAGGCAGTTTCATTTATCACTTTGGTTTGTATCTTGCATGTCATGTGATCCTCAAAGACCAATGCCTGCCAGATACTGCTGAGGAATTGTTCTTCACATCCCTTAGTATTGACTTTGAGTGAACTGAAACGGCTGCCTCTGTTTCATTCATAATTTCTGAGGTAAATGAGGAGGCAGCAAGTCTAGCACAGCAGTACTTAAAAGGCCATTTGATTAATGTGTAACATGAATCCAATCATGTGGTGAAATCTTGGGCGCAACTAGCTGGGCGACTCTTGAGAGCTTAAGTATTTCCCAGAATTGAACTTTAGACATTCCCCCTTGTCAAATTGTGTGAACACTTTTGCATTCTACTGATCCGCATCTAATAAACATGTCATTGTAATGTGAGTAAGTGTCATTTTGTGAAACAGGCTGATGGTCAAATGATAATGGCTTAATTGGCTGACTTTTGTCTAGTTTTGTAAAATTATAGTATAATTGAGATGCAATGCAAATGATTAACATTTCAAGGATGAGTCTAGGTTCTGTTTTGAATAAATGGAATGCAAACAATAATGAAGGGAAATTCAAACTGCGATTTTATAAAATGTTAGTCTTCTATTTATTTGTGAAAATCATTGTTCTTAATGTAAAGAAACTGATTAATAGTTTCAGCAACAGCAAGACAAATTATTTGAACACTGCTCCAATCCCATCAAAAGCTACATTTTACTGTCATCATGATGTTCTGAAATAGTGATATTTAGAGGAAATATGGAAAAATTAGCAGAAATTGCTGCAAGATGTTACTACATCCCAATAAGTTATTGGAGTTCATTGTCTGTGATGAGTTGTGTAGTGATTTGGTATTTATTTTTGAATAATGTACTAATTGTTTCTTTAAGAACAAAGTGTTGCATAAAACCCAAAAGTACATATTCTAAAGCTTTTAAAATTATTGAGTTACAAGATTATTGTGCACAGTACATGTTGCAAAAAAGATCAAAATTATTATGCCCAGGATGAGCCAAATCTTTCTTTTGGGCACTGGAAAATCTAATCTGTGCACTTGTTGGCTCACACTGTACATCTGAGCCACGTATAGTCTCTTGCACTATTTTTATCTTTTCACACCAGGGTTGGTTGCCTATGTAGTTGAGAGCCATATTGGTGTGAAGATACTAAGTTGGGCTTATTAGAAGGCCTGCCTTGATTCTCGATTACTTGTAATCATCCCAACTGTGTCAACAAACTAGAAACCACATGGAAAGGACAGTCTGTTTATTACACTATCTTGAAACTGTTCATCATTCCTGGACGAATGGCATACCTACTGTGCTGAAGCCCATTGACACTT
The DNA here is from genome assembly GCA_024679065.1 of Sphyrna mokarran. Lineage (NCBI taxonomy): Eukaryota > Metazoa > Chordata > Chondrichthyes > Carcharhiniformes > Carcharhinidae > Sphyrna > Sphyrna mokarran. The sequence goes on from JAGIQG010000016.1 coordinate 51,561,493, forward strand.
GAAATTCAGTGAAGCATTGACAATAATCACACTATCCCAGTAATAGACTACTCCTTGGGAAGGAAAACATAGAAGGTGCTCGTTTCAATCTTGAAAGCACAGTGCTAGTTAATCGATGTGTGGGAGCAAGTGGTTAAATTTTTTTTTCCATTAGCTATTTAAATTATGGCAGAAAAGATGAGTGCACTGGCTGACCAGGGCATTGGCATGTTGTAACTCCTACATTATGATGCTTTCTCCATTGGAAAAGCGCTCTAATGCATGTGAACAAATCCACCAAGCTGGTTAATTTAAAGGTCAGCTTAACTTTTAAAGGATAGATCCCCTGCGATGAATCACTGCATCAAAAAACATAACCACATTGCAGTATAACACACATCCAATAATAATTTTAAGGTGTGAAAACATTGCAGAATGTTCCAGACTCCTCAGTCAGCTCTCCATTTTTTTCATGAACTATCAAGTCTCATGAGGTTTTATTGAGGTTAAAAAACCCCACACCATCAAAATAGTGCATGGGAATTTCCGTGCTTATTTGAAATGGGGAAACCCGGCCTCAGCTGGAACGGCTGTGTGTTTTGCACTGTAAACATGTTGACATGCAAAAATAGTTCAGAGGTGCAAGAGAAATCTAATTTTTCCAAGCAAGAACTGAGTGTGACCATTTTTTAAAGTCCATTTATTAGTCACAAGCAGGGCTTACATTAACACTGCAATGAAGTTACTGTGAAATTCTCCTGGTCATTACACTCTGGCATCTGTTTGGGTCAATGCATCTAACCAGCACGTCTTTCCAAATGTGGGAGGAAATTGGAGCACCCGAAGGAAACCCACACAGATGTGGGGAGAACATGCAAATTTCACATAGGTTTTCCACTTGGGTCATTAACGTGGAAACCTGGTGCTGAGAGGCAGCAGCACTGACCACTGTGCCACACGCATGTAAACATGCCTCCACACCAAATTGAAAGTTCTGTTCCGATGTACGTTGAAAATTGGTTCGGTACACAACTTCACCTAACATTTAAAGAAAAATATTGTTCCATTGCATTCCACTTTATTCTTCTTTTCCATTTTCCACTTAATTGTACCTATAACCCTCTAAGTAATTGCCAAGCATTTTTTTTTAAATAATTGAGTTGTGAATTGATCCATCAAAATGTTTCACTTAACGTTGTTGGGGAGAGAATGCTGACCAGTGTTCAATGTCCCAGCATGAGCATTTAAATTTATTACTAACCTTAGCTTTACAATTTGCATTTACTGTTCCAAATTAGCAATTTGTAAAAGCAGATTTTCATTCACCTTTTTTCCTTTTTTTGAAAAATGAGATTGTGCCAAGTGCTTGAGGTGAATTGATTGCTGATTAAATCATGTTTCAAGGGATTATGGTTAAAGTAGCAATGGCCTTTATTTCAATGAAGCACATCATGCTCTAGTTCCCCTCCATAATTCACTTTGCTTGCTGTGTTAATGACTTTTATCTGAATGGTTTGATACTGGAAAGCTGATTCTTTTGAAAATAAATGGGGACAGCAGAAGGCAAGAAGCACCTTTTTGATAATTCTGACATTCATTAAATGGATATAATTGAATGTGCAGTGTAGCTTTGTAAAATCAATTAAGAGAAGCACTTTTATAAATGATCAGAATGATAGGTTGCTGGTGCCATAATCTATTTGTAGTTTGGTATACTTTTCAGATTTTATTTTGCATGACTTAAATGATAGGTCTATATCGATATTACTTATGGTTTCCCTCAAGTTCTGAAAGAGATGCATAACTTCAACTAAAACAAATTAAACCTTTTGACATTGGTTACCCATCAACCCACTTTCAGTTATGTTTTCAATTTGTACTTCGGAACCAACATGCATGTATTTCTTCAGAATTGTTTTATTTATATGATAATAGAATCATAGAATCCTACAGCACAGAAGGAGGCCATTTGGCTCATCAAATCTGCATCAATGAGAATTCCACCCAGGCTCTATCCCCCTAACTGTATAAATTTATCCTAGCTAGTTCCCCTGACACTAAAGACAGATTGACCGCACCAAATTATCTAACTTTCACATTTTTGGATTGTGGGAGGAAACCAGAGCACCCGGAGGAAACTCGCAGCAGACACTGGAGAATGTGCAAGCTCCAAACAGACAGTGATCCAAGCTGGGAATCGTACTTGGATCTCTGGCACTGAGAGGCAGCAGTGCTAACCACTGTGTCACCATGCCCTGCATAGTTTAACATATGTAATCTGTAGTGCACTAATCAGTGACTAATTCCTGATGATCATTAATGGATTGTCCTTTGCTACAGCAAAGCAACTTGCATTTATGTGATGTCTTTGATATCAAAACGCTGCAAGGCACAGTTATACAGAATATATAGCACAGAATCGGGTCATATGGCTCACCTGGTGTGTGCTGGTGGTTTAAGCACCCCACGATTTAAATACACTTGAATCTGAATTCTACTGAGCATTGTCGCCAGTTAAAGCTTTTGTAATTTTTCTACCACAGATGGTGAAGTCAAGGTTTGATGTCAGTATTGTGGTTGATGTTATCTTTAAATATTGCCCTTTTATCAAATTACAATCACAGCATAATTTAGATGAGCTTAGTTAAGTAGGAATTCAAAATAAGTGTTATTAATGGTTTTGAGATCCCTTGAGTAACCCACCCATCCCCCTCTGAACTGTTAAGCTCAATTTTGATAGCATCGTTTTTAGGAAACAGATGTGTCTCCTGCTTTTTAACCAGGAAAGCTGCTGAAGATATCTACACATGACTGGGTAATTATTGATGTAATCTAGAAAGAAAAGGAGCCTAGAAGACTGGAGTGTGATTGTGGCTACTGGTATCAGCCTCTGATTAAATTATAGTGGCTTTGGATATCCTACTTTAATTCATTCCCCTGAAATTGTCAGATTATGGTGAGCCTGTCATGTTCAATCACTTCCAGTGAGTTTTTTTGTATGATGTGTATTGGTGAGGGAGAATGGACAAGACGTTGTCCTTTTTTTTGTTAATGTACATTGAGAATGAACAGTTGCTTACAGTGGTTAGCTGTATGCCTGTTTGACATAGTGATGCCTGGGATATTAGCATATATATCTTGCTAAAATTGCATAAATCTTTTGCCTTTCTAGTTGTTGGCTAATTTTGTTTACTGTTGGCAAAAAAGGTGGAAGCTCATTGACACCTGTGCTGCTATTACCAAGGTATACCATAATGGTGCCAAAATGCTGGCCACTGTCTCTGTTCCAGTTTATAATTAGACAGAAACCTCTTGCTGACAGTTGGTCCTTCTGGTTCCTGCTGTCAATAGTGAAAACGCACTCTGAAGCAAGGCTTCTTTCCTCTGAGATTCATTTGAGTAGTGTTCACCTTCAAGTGCGCCTTTTGAGCACAGTACTTGCAATTTGAAAGATGATCTGCCTTCATTACTGAGGGGATACTGCAATGTTAGTTGTCCCAATTAAGTTGTTAATGGAAACATTTTAAGGGCGGAGGGAAAATGAACCAGTGTGATAGTGGGAGTAATGACGTAGGTGAGAGGCACGAGCCAGATGAATGGCTTGTCTCACTTGGCTATGACGATTGAACTGCTAGCTCTGCATGAATTGTTTGTTCTCGGCTCCCAAAGATGAAAAAATGATATATCTGTAATCTCATTTAAAAGCAGCCTGCATCTCTTAAAGAGGAGCAGCACATTGCATGAATTAAATCACTTGAAGATCTGCTAGTGTAATTTAGTGATTTATATGTGTATATTAGTGATTTACAGCAAGGCCTTTAGCCCAACTTGTCCATGTCAACCAGGTTTTTTAAACTGGACTAGTCCTATTTGCCTGTGTTGGCCCATATCTTTCCTTTCCATGTCCCTGTTCAAATGTCTTTTAAATGTTGCAATTGTACCTGCCTCTATCTGGCAACTCATTCCATAATGCATCACCGTGTGTGAAAATGTTGCTCCTCAGGTCCCTTTTTAAATCTTCCCCTCTCACCTTAAACCTATGCCATCTCGTATTGGACTCCTCTATCCTAGGGTAAAGACTTCGGCTAAATGGTGAATGGTACCTTTTTTAGAGAGCGGTAGCATTATTGGTTATGAAGTAGAATGTGTGAACTCAAAAACCACTCCAGCTAGTTGAGCACAATACCTAGATGGGCAATGTAGTTTTGATGTGTGTTCCACTGTTGAAGGTGCTGTCTTTTGGCTGAATGATTTATCTGTTCATTTGGGTAAATCTAAAAAGATCACAACGTTTTAAGTGTAGGGATATTCTGTTGGGTGGACTGGTCTATATATACATAGAAATATAGGAATTAGAAGCAGAAATAGGCAATATCAGCCCTTCAAGCCTGCTCTGCCATTCAATTAAGATCATGGCTGATCTCTCCCTGAGCTCAAATCCATCTCTCCACCCACTTCCCTCTTTTTTTCCTTTTTTCTATTGGAAATATGTATGTCTCCCTCTTAAACAGTTGAGATTTCACCGTGCTATGGGACAGCAAGTTCCACAAATTCACCACTCTCTGTGAAAAGCAGTTGCTCCCCACCTCAGTTTTTATTCATCCCGGAATAAGCCAACCCATTCGTAGAACTAAACTGATCACGACTGACATCTTGGATTTTGCATGCAAATTATCTTACAATAGTGATTATACAACGTTTTAAAGGAAGCAATGTCTGTATGTCAACCATTTAATCAGAGCTAAAAGAACAGCGATCCCTTCAGAGGGCAAAGTGGAAGGCAGTAGAAAGAGGGACAACTTAGGCACAGTTAGATAACTGACATCACCGAATGGTTGTAGGCGAGTTACAGTGGATGTGTGAAGAGATGGCACAAAACTGGCATGACACACCATGACGGCAGATCTCCTTATGGAGCAGCAAGGAATGTGTAATAGGAATCCAGATGAGTGTTTACGTTGTTGAGCTAGATTTCCATTATGATCATCAGTGGGCAAATCAATGGCAGATGCAGTAAGATCCTTCGCTTTGGAAGGAAAAACAACAAGGCAGATTATTACCTAAATGGCCGTAAATTGGAAGAGGGGAGTGTGTAGTGGGACCTGGGTATCCTTGTGCACCAATCACTGAAGGTAAGCACGCAGATGCAACAGTTGGTAAAGAAGGTAAATGGTATGTTGGTATTTATTGCAAAGATTTCATATACAGGAGCAGGGATGCGTTGTTGCAATTACACAGGGCCTTTCTGAAACCACACCTAGCATACTGTGTGCAGTTGTTTTCCCTTTTCTGAGGAAGGATGTTCTTGCTCTCTAGGAGTGCAGCAAAGGTTTACCAGGCTGTTCCGAGGATAGAGGGACTAATATATGAAGAGAGATTGATGAGGTTAGGATTGTTCTCGCTGCATTCAAATGAATGAGGAGGGGTCTCATTGATGATTAAAATTCTAAAAGGACGAGACAGGGTAGATGCAGGGAGGATATTCCTGATGAGGGAGCCCAGAACTAGGGCTCACGGTCTGAGGATTGAGGGTAGACCATTTAGGACGGAGGTGAGGAGCTATTTCTTCACCCGCAGGTGAATCTGTGGAATTCACTACTATAGGAAGTAGTTGATGCCAAAATATTGAATGCACGAAAGAGGCGGCTGGATATGGCATTTTGGGCAAATGGAATCAAAGGATATGGCGGGGGGGGGGAAGCAGGATAAGCTATTGAATTGGACAGTCAGCCATGGTTTTGATAAATGGCGGAGCAAGCTCGAAGGGCCAAATGGTCGTCATTTGCTCCTATCTTCTATGTGTCTATCAAGCTCCCTAACACCATTCTGTTCATGGTCTAGTTTGTAGTGGTGGAATTGGTGCCAGCATGGCCACGTGCCCTCCCCCAGAGTTGAATTGAAGGCAATTAAATGAGACTAGCTCTGAGGTTTTCCAGTCAGCTTCTTAAAAGCAGCAAGTGTCAATGTAACTGTGGAAGTGGGCTTGCACTAATTCGTGGCCTGGATGAAGGCTATCTTTCGGAGTACTCCCATCGCTTCATTTCCCCTAGTGATGGCTGCAAGAGCCATTTTTTAAATTAAAGATTTGAAAATGTCAGAGAGAAGAGAAATTTCTCCACTTAATTACCTGCCATTCCTGCCTGCTACTCCTGTCAAGTGGAAAGTCTTTGGCACAAAAACAGAAAATGCTGAAAATTCTCAGCAGGTCTGAGAAGATCTGTGGGGAGAGAATAGAGCCAACATTTCTTTGTCAGAAATGTTCTGAGGAAGGGTCATCTAGACTCAAAGTTGGCTTTATTCTCTCCCCACAGGTGCTGTTAGACCCGTTGAGATTTTCCAGCATTTTTTGTTCTTGTTTCAGATTCCAGCATCAGCAATATTTTGCTTTCATTTTTTATATGGAAAGTCTTTGGGCTGGTTATCAAAGCTAGATGGCCACAGTCTTTATTTGGAGAGTGAAACAGTCTCCTTTTGAAATTCGCAGTGACTGTTTCTATCCGTCTGGGTGGTGGATTCGGCAACTGGAAACAGACTCAATAATCCCTATTTCCTGCCCTGGGGAAAAAAATGTCCAGTTCTCCAACATCTCAGTGCTGCATCACCTTGCTTAATGTTGTGGCTTCGAGAAGTTGAAGTGCAGCTTCTGTTTGTAATGGTTTCAGAATTACAGGGCAGTTCGTTGATCTGGTGTTGACAGCGGGGAGGTGTACTGATAGGGCATGATGGCTAGAGAATCCAAACGCACATCCTCTGCTGGAAATATAAGATTGTTTTATTTATAAAAGCCATTGATTTGAGAGAGAGCGTAGTGCTGACGCTTTACTTTGCTAGTCTGGCATGATCACTGTGGCGTTTGAAGTGCAGCTGCCAACATCTGAGTCATGCTTCCTTCTGACTCTCGTTGCACCTGCTAGATGAGCTCTCCATGAGTGCACTGTCTTCTAATGCAGGGGGCGGGGGGAGGAGGGAGAGTGGGTCCTGACTTGTCCTTTCTCTTAACATTCAAGAAGAAATAATCTGACTAGAATAGCCAGTGGTTTCTAAGCTGGTTGCATATTGTGCTGAAGTTGCAGCCTACCTGATGTAAGATGGCCTTTTTAAAATCTTTACGTGGGACATAGGTGTTGCAGTATTATTGCCCATCCCTAATTGCCCTTGAAGTTGAGGGGTTTGCCATTTCAGAGGGCAGTTAAGAGTCAATCACATTGCTGATGAGGAAGGCAGATATCCTTATTTGCAGGGTAGTAGTGAACCAAATGGGTTTTTCCAACAATGGTCTTGTCATCAGTAGATTCTTAATATCAGATATTTTTATTTAATTCAAATTCCAAATCTGCCGTGGTGGGATTCGAATCTGGGTCTCCAGAACGTTAGCTGAGTTTCTGGATTAAAAGTCTAGCAAAAATACCAGTAGACTATCAACTGGCGTCACAAAAGGTACTACTTATAGGGCACAAGTTTTTCAAATGTAATACTTATTTCTCTTGCAAGATCATGAAGGATCAGTGGATATATTATTGCATCTTAGCTAAACATTCGAAGTCATGCTTTCAAGTTATTGGTCGAAATTCTGTATTTCTACAATTCAGAATGTCAGCCATTACCAAAATCCGTCAATAAAAATTTAATACATGGTCTATTAAATCAGTCAGAAAAACAAAAAGCTTTCTTGGTTATGTCACTTTTTTATCCAGATGAAATGTCTTTGGTTGAACATGTTTAAGAATTATGGACATGAAAAAAAAATGAATAGTCACAAGTAAGTCAACTTGCTGTCAATTTGTTAACTCAACAATTCCATCTTGCTACTTAGGTGTCACGTTAGTGCTGGCTTTGTCTCAATATGTGACCAAAAACCTTTGCACCGATGCAGTTGTGCACAATATGGCATCACTCTCTACTACTTCTGTACAATGGTTGGGTGAGGTGAGAGGTGCATTCCAGGTTCATTTGCCCTCAGTGGGAATTGTGTTGGTGTAGAGAATCAGTCATTGGCAGAAAAACAAGTTTGGTACCAAACTGGTTGCAATGCTCCTGGTCCATCATGCCAGCTCTCATTAGGCTCCGACCAAGAATGAGCTGGAACCTAAATTATTTAAAAGGCCTGTTTCAAATGTGATTGAATCAGACTTCAAGGCCATTTAATTCCTCCCACTATTTATCTGCCTCCTCAATAGGATTTGCACCAGGCAGGCTTTGGTGCAAGTCCTGACAATCCTGGACCCAGAGGTGGGCTCATGGATGTAAAGCAGTGCCTATGTGCCATCTGCCATACCATCCTGCACCCAAGGGAACTGAGGTTGGGTAGCTAAGTGTTCTTCACTTCCTCTCTTGTGCAAACATTGCAGTTAGGAACAATGGAGGAGATGCATTCAACAGTGAAGGGAATGATCAACAAGATATGATTTCTATAGACTAGTAAGCTGTCAGTCAAAAGTTAAAAGGACTAGACTGAAATTGGATGGAAACAAAGTGTTGAGCTTTCTAGGAAGGCTCAGAAATTGAAATAAATGCTGTGTTTAAAAGAATGGGATGAGTGAGCAGCTATGGAGAAGGGAATTCCTCTTCCACTGTGCGCACATGCACAAAATTACTTCAGTCAATCAGAGGATTCAAAAGGTGTCTTTTCACATTTGCAGCTCCTTAAAGAAAGGGGAATCCCTTCTGCTGAATAGAGTACTGCTGGGATTTGGAAGCCTGTCAGGTGTCCAGGGAACATTGAGATAAGTGACCAGGCCACTACAAAGTTTTCGCAGTCCACAAACCAGAATGAAAACTTTGATTAGGGAGATGCCTGAAATTCCCATACCAAAATTGTGTTCCCCAGGGCTAGAAGGGGCATTCCAACCACACAATCTCTATCTCAGGGGAGAGTGCAGGAATCAACCCTTAGCCTGAAATCGCTCAACCCCCAGGACCATTTGGGAACTATTCCTCTGCAGTCTGGCAGTAGCAGAGGAACATACCAGCACTGGACTTACCACTTACATCCCCCTTGGACTCCACCATGCTACACCAGGGTGTTGTTGCTGGGCATAATGTAGGGTTGACACTTTAGAGGAAGAAGGGCTGGAGTTCAGAGGATTGGGGTCAGTTGGGCCATACTCATGCCTGCTTGGCCTGTTCAGGGTGATCCATTACATTAGTGATGAGGGGGAGGATGCCCCTCTTTGCTGGGGAATTAGGTGCTCCTCTGCTTGGTGGGTGGTCATCCTTTCCATTGTTACAGGGGCATTTCTCTGAACGCAAAGATTGGGGGGCCATTTAACAATGACACTCTGATCTTGGTGAAGGTGTACCATCCATTATGCATAATTTTCACTGCTAAAGGTGTGAGAATCCTAGGTCAGAGGTGCTGCCAGCATCAGCGAGAAATAGTCCTCTTTTCCTGCTACAGCTGTATTTTGTTGCAATTCCCCAGAAAATTCAGCACAGATATTTAAATATGATGAAAGCAAATCATTGCGGCTGCTTGGAGTCTGAGACAAAAACAGAAAATGCTAGAAAATCGCAGTAGGTCTGACAGCAGCTGTGGAGAGAGAGGCAACCTTTCAAATGCGGATGACTCTTTGACAACGTTAACAATGTTCTCTCTCCTCAGGTGCTGTCAGAACTGCTGAGATTTTCCAGCATTTTCTGTTTTATTTAAATGTGGTTTGTGATTTTTGTGTAAATGTACAACTGGATGCATCATTGCAAATAGCTTTATCGTTACTACAGTTTCTAAAATTCCATTCAAAATTTGTCATTCAATAGCATTCTCAAAAAAAAACTCAATTCTGACTTGCTTTACTATCTTATCAAATTGGTTAACTTGAATTTTGTTTTCACTTTTTTCTGATATTTCATCTCTGCTACTTAAGAACGAGTGGACCCTTCAAACTCTCGAGCTTGTTTTATCGTTCCATGAGATTATAGCTGCTCAATACTTCAATTATGTGCCTTTGATCCCTATCCCTTGATACATGTCCTAATAAAAATCTTGTTGATCTCCAGCCTTCAATCTTGACAATTCTCTCATTCAATAGGCTATGGATAGGATTACAGCTTCCCACTACTCTTTTTGGATGGAAAATCTTATTTGTGTAGCCTGGCCTCATTGTTCCCCCTTGTTCTATCTATCCTTTTTAAAAAACTCTAGTTAAATCACCCCTCAATTTTCTAAACTCCAGGGATTGTAAACCAAGTTTATGCCAATTATCCTCATTACATAACCCTTCATGCTCTGTTATTATATATTCTGATATTTTTGATCTTCAATATTTTTGCTATCCATAGGTGCTCTTTTTTCCATATGTCAGTCCCTTCAATTTTTCTGTACAAAGATTCTTTACTGATGCAGAACATTGTCTTGTTAGTTTTCTATTTTGTAGGCCATCCTTTTCTCTAGCAACAGACCCTGTGGTTCCATTGCAACAAGTCTTCTCGACCAATTCACAGGATGCAAATTGATGGAGTCTTCAGTTGCAGCATCTTTTGCAACTAAATTGCAATTGTGTTTAGAATCTTAATGGCCTGGACACACATGTATCCTTTATTCCTCCTCACTAGCTTCTGTAAGCCCAGCAATTTTTAAAAAAAATTAAGTGAAGTGGGATCTGTGCTCCACTCTGAATTGAATCAGTTTGAATCTGTTCAATGCTAGTGTCACATAGGTGGCACAATAGCACAACAGTTAGTACCGCTGCTTCACAGCTCCAGGGGTCGGCATTTCCTCCCACTTTCTGAAAGATGTGCTAGTTAAGTGCATTGACTTGAACAGGTGCCAGACTGTGGCAAACAGGGGAATTTCACAATAACTTTATTGCAGTGTTAATGTAACTTTACTTGTGACTAATAAATCAACTTTAACATTTAGACTTGTTCTTCATAATAAGGGAAATCTATGATGATTTGATTATTGTCACGTGTATTAGTATACAGTGAAAAGTATTGTTTCTTGTGTTCTATGCAGATGAAGCATACTGCTAATAGAGCAGGAAAGGAGAGAGTGCAGAAAGTAGTATCAGTCATAACTAGGGTGTAGAGAAAGATCAATGTAGTGCAAGATAAGTCCATTCAAAAATCTGATGGTACCAGGAAAGTATTGTTAGAGAGTTTAAAAGTGTTAGAATGAAGTTTTAGAAACATGGAACGAGTAAAAGAATTAGAAGGTATGCTGGGCACAGCTTACAAGAAGTTGCCTTGCTCTGGCGTCATCTTGAGAAAAAACTGACTTCAGACTTCGTTTACAACAATTTTCAGTAACCATTGGTGTCTCTCTCTCGCTCTCTAGCAATTTAGGACATCTCTGGAGCTTGCTAAGTAGAGTTATGTTCTGCTGGCACAGTATAAAACTGGATTGATTCTTGTCCCTTGAATGAATAACACTAGGGAATCTCAGTTCTTGAGATACGATTTCTGAGGTCCAGTATGCTTCTCAGAACATCCTGCTGGAGGATTTGGTTTGGATTAATGGAGTCAGTGTCATCGACCCAAGGGAAAAGTCGATTCGTTTTGCTTCTTCATCAAATATTTAATCTCTGGGACTCCCTCTTTCTTTTGACTAAACCTTAAATCAGTTTTAAATTTTTTTTTAAAAAAAGAAATGACAGCTGCCATTTGTTGGTTTGGCTAATTTCATTAATAAAATCATTATAAATATTAAACTCTATCTGCATGATGATGAGCTTTTTGGGTTAAAGATGTAAATTATATTTAAAAGGATCGTCACATCAGTTGCACATGATCAAATTGTCATAAAGCATTCTTTCTCCCTCTCTGAACCAGAAGACATTTTTCAGAGATGCTTTGACTTTAGGTCTACCATTTTAAAATGTCTACACTGAATATCTGTTTTTCTTATCCACTGACCTTAGAAGGAATTTCAGTGAATATTGTAATTGTTTTCCACTAAAACCAGATTTCAGTTATTCCAAATGCTAGGGATAATAAAGAATCTTGGGCTGGCTTACATGGGCTTATATTCATGGGAAGAAAAATAGTGGGATGGACCCATAAATTAGACTATGCCATCAAATGCCTACCCCACCACAATCTTACAGGCAGTCGCGGAGGTGTTCAGTGTCTTGCCCTAAAGTGGGCAATCAGTGTCCAAATAAGAACCTCTACCCACCTGCACTCCGATTTAATGGGAAGTGGCCTGCACTGAGTGCCGCTGGATAGTGGATTGCTTGCAGTTAGAGTTGGGGGCAGGTGGGGGAAAGAACAGGGCACTGCCTCCATCTCCACCTCCTGTGCAACTTGGAAATTCCCCTGTCCCTCACTAATGAATGGGCTATTAACTGAAAAAAGAAGTGAGCTGGCCAAGTGGGTGCAGAGTTATCCCTGAATTTGACATGGGTGCAGGGAACATTCCACTGACCACCTCCCCCCCCACCCCCCCCAACCTTCTCCACCACTGCCCTCAGCATATAAATCAGCTACATATTCTTGTTTGGTTTCCAATCTCAGTACCTCTACTCCTAAAGGCAAGTAATGTTTGTTAATTGGGAGAAATATTCTCTGCCTGGGTTATGTTCTTTCATATAGGACACTTGTTGTCTCACTATTAAAGATTTCCCCTGTATGGTTTCTTAACTGTACCATTACTGTTTTCATGTGACTGATTTTAAAAAAAACTCTAATCCCTTCTATAAAAGTAGTATCATAGGTTTCTAAAACTCCTTGCTTCTGTCGATCTTTTAGCTTGCATGCCAATGGAGGAGTGAAAATAACATTGTAACCTTCTCCCTGCCTCTCTTCCACACCAGTGGACATAGTGTAAGGGGTTAACACAATGGATAGACTAATGTATGATATAGATATATCACTGGCATTATTGACTCATATTTTAGGCTTGCATGTGCTCGTAGTTCTATGCGCTCCTGCTCTTTAGAGTGCGAGATTAAAACACAACATATTCAGGAGCAACATAGTGGCTTTGTTATCTTTTTCCATAAAATTTATTTAAATAGCAGAGTACAACTACATTCTGTCCAAGAGGCATGTCATAAGCCCACAGACCAGGGAATGGGGAGTTATCCAAAACATGGCAGCAGTTGGGACATCAGTGTTTTATAAAAAAAATATTGGTGCTATCGACAGAACCATGGGATGAAGAAAAACTTGAAAGCTGGTACTTGCAGCTTGATGGAAGGAGAACTGGCAAGAGGTAACGATAACTATACCTCATGAGCAGTCCCTGCCTCAACTGTTTGACTGTCTTAAGGCCTGGCAAAGAAGCCAGTAGTGGTAGTTATGAAAACACCATTTCCTTTAATGAGCAGCATTGGGCCTTCACGAAAGGAGCAAAAGCATCAAGTCTGTTACTTTCTTTATGCTGCAGATCCAGCAGCAGAGAATTTTCTCCTGAGGCAGTGAGTGGAGGAGTTCACCACAGATTTTGAGACTATTCTCAAAGCTTTTGACACCAGCCAGAAGCAAAGTTAGTAAGAAGACCGAGCATATTTTAACCAAAGGTGCCAATGGCCTGGGGAATTGCTAAAATTATTTCTCGTCAGTCTACATCGCCTAGCCAGTTCTTGTAGATATGGAGATTTGAAGGACAAACTAATATGATCGCATACTCATGGGCATCCAAGATGACAGGCTGGCTGACTCTTTGCAGGCCAAAAATGACTTCACTTTAAATAAAATGTATGCAAGCGGACAGAGTTGGAGAATTTAATCAGTATTATTTGGCATGACTCTGAGACATGACTTTACGTGATACCGTTGCCTATATAGCCCATGGGCAGTGGCCCTACCAATAAGAAAACCCACCAAACTAGCTGAGAAATGCCACACTGGCAGCCATTTTGAGATGCTATCATTGTGATGTGAAGAACCATCATAGGTGCGAATGCTGTTAGTGCAGGAACAACTGCACATCCAAGCATTTCTACATATCCAGCAACCTTAATTGAGGTAGAAAATCAGTAAACATTTATATAATAAACTCTATCCAAGAAATTAGAAATCGAGAGGACGCACTTTTTTTCTAGGGGCCATTAATAATCTTAGTGAAGACTATCAGTCAATTACAGTGAAAACTATAAGTCTTCGATACACTTTAAATAGGCCTTTCATACATTCAAGTGCACAAACTTTCCAATCAAAGACAGGTAATTGTTCACTTTAAGGGGTGATTGAAGAAAAATTAAAATTCTTTGAAGTGGTAATGGGAGTAGATAAAATATCTGGATTTCCAAAATTGCTAATGTACCATACACAAGGCTACTTAATAAGAAACCATTTTAATGGGGGTATTATATTAGTATGGATTGAGGATTGGCTATCTTGTACAAAACAGAATTGGAATAAGAGGGGCATTTTCAGGGCACCAAGATGTAACTAGTGGAGTGTCAGGAATCAGTGCTGGAGCCGCGATTATTTACAATACGTATTTATGACTTAAGCAAGGAATGCGCTATTTCCAAGTTTGTGGATGACACAAAAATAGACAGAAAGGCAAGTGGTAAGGGTGACACATCCAATCTAAGGAAAATAGGATAAGTGAGTGTGCAGAAACTTGGCAGATGGAATATTATGTAGGAAAATGTGAAGTTATACATTTTGAAAAGGTGAACGTTATTGAACTGGAGACTGCAGCGAAAAAGAATTTAGGGGTCCTCATGCATAAATCACAAAGCTACCATGCAAGTTCGGGAGTAATAGAGAAGGCAAATGGAACGTTGACTTTTATTTCAAAGGGAATGCAGCATAAAAATAATGAAGTCTTGCTACAACTGTACAAGGCACTAGTTGGACCACCCTCTCGGAATACTTTTGGTCAATTAACAAACTGACCAAAGCTTAGAGCAGTTTTGGTCCCCTTATCCAAGGAAAGATATCCTGACGTTGGAGGCGATCCAGCGAAGGGTCACTAGGTTGACCCCTAGCCTGGAGGGATTTTCTTATGAGAATCTATTTTAACAAAATTCACTTTTTTAGTTTTAAATGTGAGAAATTGACAAAATTGAATTCTAGATTTTGGAAAAAAGACTGTACAGTGGAATTGAAAACTGGAGGGCATAAGTGAGAGGGGAAAGATTTAAAAGGGACCTGAGGGGTTACTTCATGCAGAAGATGGTGCATAAATAGAATGAACTGCCAGAAAAAATGGTTCAGGAGGGTTCAATAGCAGCATTTGGATAAGTGCGTGGCAGGGAAAAGATTAGATGGGCCATATGTGGGCAATTGGAACTAGCTGAGAGAACATTTTTGGTCCGCATGGACCAGTTGGGCCAAAAGGCCTGTTTCTGTGCTATATTTCTCCATGACTTATAAGAGATTGAGTAAATTGGAATATACTCATTGTAACTTAGAACTAAACATATAGGTTGAGATTCCCCACCACCACTGACAGCGAGAACAGAAAATTTGGCGCTTGGCCAAAACTCCAGTTATTGCAGCGGGGTCAGAGAATTTGGCCATAGGATTGACAGGGTAGATGCTTGTAGAAGAATCTAGGATCAGAGAACACAATCTTAAAGGGTCACCCATTTAAGATGGAGCTGAGGAAAAATTTCTTGAGGGTTATGAATCTGTGAAATTCTTTTACTGTTGAGGCCTGGAGAGGATGGGTCGCTAAGTATGTTCAAGGTTGAGATGGACAAATTTTTACTTGTTAAGGTGGGAAAATTTCCCACCTTTTTAAGGAGGAAAAAGATGGGAAAATATAGCTGAGGATTTTCTGATCAGTCATAAGCATGGCAGACCAAACACTGGGCTGAACATCCTATTTCTGCTCCTGCATCTTTATAGTCTTATTTGGTTGCCCCTCAGTTCTGGTTCCCTGATTTTCCCCTCATTTTCTAATCCCACATTGCTGGTATTAGGTTTTTCTTTCCCTATAGATATTGCCTATTTCAATTTAGAATGGATATATAAAAGTAACAAAGGAAAGAGTAGGGCCTCTTAAGGATCAAAAAAGTCATCTATGTGTGGACCCACAAGAATTGGGTGAGATCCGAAATGAATATTTACTTTTGAGAAAAGCTTGCATGTTCAGGAACTTGGAAATAAATAGTGATGTCTTGATGAGTGTATATATTACAGAGAAGGAAGTGGTGGAAGTCTTAAAGCGCATCAAGGTAGATAAATCCCCAGGACTTGCTGAAGTGTATCCCAGGACATTGTGGGAGGCAAGGAAGGAAATTGCAGGTCACCTAGCAGAGATATTTGAATAATCAGTAGTCATGGATGAGGTGCCTGAAGATTGGAGAGTGGCAAATGTGTCTTTTTTAAAAGGACTACAGGGAAAAGCCTGGGAACTATATGCCAGTGAGTATCACATTTATAATGGGTAAATTGTTGGAAGGTATACTGAGAGACAGGATCTATAGGAATTTAGAGATGCAAGGACTGATTGGGGACAGTCAGCATGGCTTTGAGTGGAAAATCATGTCTCTCAAATTTGGGTTTTTTTGAAGGGGTAACCAAGAAGGTAGATAAGGGCAGTGCAGTTAATGTTGCCTACATGGACATTAGCAAGACCTTTGACAAGGTACTGATTGTAAATTGTTGCATAAGATTAAATCTGACAGGATCCAGCATGAGGTATCTGACTGGAAACAAAATGGCTTTGTGATAGGAGCCAATGGGAGGTTTTAGAGGTTATTTTTGTAACTGGAGGCCAGCGGTATGTCTCAGGGATCAGTGCTGGGCCCACTGTTTTTGTCATTTTATATTAATGATTTGGATGAGAATATAGGAGGCATGGTTAGTAAGTTTGCAGATGACACTAAGATTGGTGGCATTGTGGACAGTGAAAAGAGTTATGTCCAATTGCAATGGATCTTAATCAATTGGGTCAGTGGACTGACAAATGGCAGATGGAGTTTAATTGTAACAAACGCAAGGTGATGCATTTTGGTAGATTGAACCAGAGTAGAAGTTACACAGTTAATGGTAGGGCGCTGGAGAGAGTTACAGAGCAAAGAGATGTAGGGGTACGTATTCATAGCTCCTCGAAAGCGGAGTCACAGGTGGACAGAGTGGTGTAGAAGGCAGCCGACATGCTTGGTTTCATCGATCAGAACATTGAATACAGGAGTTGGAATGTCTTGTTGAAATTGTACAAGACATTGGTAAGGCCATACTTGGAATACTGTGTGCAATTCTGATCACTCTATTATAGGGTATTGTTAAACTAGAGAGAGTGCAGAAAAGATTTATTAGGAAGCTACTGGGACTTGATGGATTGAGTTATAAGGAGAGGCTGGATAGACTGGGACATTTTTCTCTGGACATAGGAGGCTGAGGTGTGACCTTAGAGGTCAATAAAATAATGAGGGGCATAGATCAGCTAAATAGTCAATATTTTTTCCCAAAGGAAGGGGGGTTTAAAACTAGAGGGCATAGGTTTAAGGTGAGAGGGGAGAAATACAGAAGTGGCCAGAGAGGCAGTTTTTTTTTCAGAGGGTGGTGAGTGTCTGGAACAAGCTGCCAGAGGTGGTGGTAGAGATGGATACAATTTTATCTTTTAAAAAAGCATTTAGGTAGTTACATGGATAAGATGGGTATAGAGGAATATGGGCCAAATACTGGCAACTGGGATTAGCTTAGGGATTTTAAAAATGAGGGTGGCATGGACAAGTTGGGCCGAAGGGCCTGTTTCCATTCTGTAAACCTCTATGACTGACTCTATATTGTATGTTTAAAGTTTATTTATTAGTGTCACAAGTAGGCTTACATTAATACTGCAGTTAAGTTATTGTGAAAATGCCCTCACTTGTTTGGGTACACTGAGGAGAATTAACATTTAAATGTTAATGTCAATTTAAATATTACAGATTGAAGATGGCCGGTTATACACAGTAACCCTGGGTGGTTTGTCACCCATCATGTAATAGTGTGTTACAAACTGGAGCTCAATTATGAGTTATAAAATCACTTGGCCCATATCCCTCTACACCTATCTTATCCATGTAAATGTCTAAATGGTTTTTAAAAGACAATTGTACCTGCTTCAACTACTACCTCTGACAGCTTGTTCCAGACACACTTCATCCTCTGTGTGGGGGAAAAAAATTGCTCCTCTGGACCCTTTTGTATCTCTCCCTTAAATTTACATTCTCTGGTTTTAGATTCACCTACCTTTGGGAAAAGGTTGATCTTTGCCCTTCATTATTTTATAAACCTCTAAGATCGTCCCTTAGCCTTCTACACTCCAGAGGGAAAAGTTCTAGTTCTTTATACATTTTTAATTTTTTTTTCTTATCTCTGGACTAAGGGTTTGGTAAATGGTTGTTAAATATTGTTTAATAAGGGCTGTTGTTTCCCTTTTACACCACTGAATAGTTGGGTCCAAAACTTGATGTCTTGATTATTGTATGTTTTGAAGGCAAGAGTCAATACTGAAAGAACTTGGGGTGCAGAATTATACTGCTAATAGTGTTTTAATTTTCAAGTAATTAAGTTGGTGATCACAACAAAAATGTGGACCCATTTCCTATTTACGTGAACCTTCCACATGCACTGCATGTCACAAATGTATCTGGCTCATGATCTAACATTGATTGTCAAATCATGAGCAGCACTATAGGATTTGTTGATGTGCACTTCCAGTAAGCAAGAATCACCAGGAATATGCTATTGGAAACCAAATGGATCCCATTCTCTTGCATTTTTGTATATTAACCACTCAATTTCCAGAAGAAAGAAGATAACTAACCATTCAGTAAACCTCCAATACAATAAAATGGAGATTTCTCCAATGTGTGAAGGTAATGGAGCAAAGCTATAATGGCATACAAACAATTCTGATACTTAATGTTGTGAAATTTGGGTAGCTTGATCTATGGCTCCAGCAGTGCATAAAGCATCATCTGTTTATACAGTCTGTTTAGGATTAATATTAATACATACTGCTGTTGTAAGCGGTCTCTCAATTGTTCATTCCACTATTAAGGAGAAAGGCGTTTTATGATTGTGTAGTATCACTTGAGGCTGCTAACTCTACACTTGTCATCTAATTCTGGAATCACAGATTAAATAAATAACATGCTTTCATCCTTTTTTTGGTCTCTCAAGATTTGTGCTTTAATCTCTCTTTCTCTGATGAAAATTTAGTTGCATTTTTGAAAATGATAAATTTATTTCAGCACCTGAGATCATTCTTGTTTTCTTTTCCCGAACACACTGCAGTGCAGCAAATTGACATTTTTAAGTTTTTTTATTTCAAAAAGATCAGGTTCTCAAAATTGCAAAATACTTTGAAGGTTGTTTTGTCAATCTTTGTTTTAAACTATTTCATACTTGAAAATAATTTATCTTGCGTTTTATACAGTGAGGAGTTTTTAGAATAATTTTAATGTTTTATTTTTCTCTACACTCTTTTAAAAACAATTTATATTATGCCTGGTTGGCCATATGGCGAAAGGATTACTTGGTCGCCCTGTCAACAAGCATATCTTGTCACTCAGGAAGCTGCATGTTCTTGTGATCATAGAAGCTGCAGGAAGGGACCAAAAATACACAATCTTAATGACATTTATAAAAAATCAATCTGCAAGCATGCTGCTGACTGGCCCTAGTTGCCCCTAGAGGGCAGTTGAGAGTCAACCCCATTTCCGTGGCTTTGGGATCATGTGTAGACCAGACCAGACTAGATACGGAAGGCAGATTTTCTTCCCTAAAGGACGTCAGAGAAACAAATGGGTTTTTCTGACAATCGGTAATGATTTTGTGATCATCAGTTGATTCGTAATTTCAGATTTTTTTTATTGAATTCAAATTCCACCATCTGCTGTGGCAGGATTCAAACCTGGGTCCCCAGAACATTACCTGAGTTTCTAGGTTAATAGTCTATCGATAATACCACTAGGTCATTGCCTCTCCTGTTCTGAAGAGAACTTGATTAAGACCTGGTGAGAGTTTGTCCTACAATTCATTTGAAGGCCTACTGACTTTGAGAAGCTGTTTTATGGGAGAACTGAACCAATAGCTTAGAGTCAAGTTCCTGCTTCTTGCTTTCAATGGTTGAAGCTTCTCTTGTGTGTTGGAATAAACATTTTTTATGACTTTTTTTTCCTACCTGTTATTCAACTTGGCAAGTAATTTATATTTGCCCAGCTGTTGGAATTTTGTCAGAGTTCCAGTTACTGACATGAGCTAGCTACATTGCAGTGTCACACCTTTGTTCATTACATGTTTTGAATCAGAAGAGTTGATCTACTTTATAATGAGATTTAATTTTTACGGTACTGTGCAACTGCTGATTCAATTATTGTGTCAGTGCTGCTAAAATGTTGTCATATTCAGCTTTTAATTGTGTAATTATTGTGATTTTGGAGTCATTTATTAGAACATTTCAGGATGATTATTGATGCTAAAAATAAATCTTCACAGTAACATCAACTTTCAAAATTTTCAGGGAAGGAAGTAATATTGTTATCTATAAAACTTGCCTTGATCAGCCACAATAAAATGTCAACTAAGTGACATTCTTACATTGTCACTAAAAACATTGTTGATGAAAGGAATATTATGGTTACTGTTCCGAGACAAGTTGAGCTGAGTCAGCATAGCGTGTGTAATTGAGATCAGGAACGTATGCAACATGAAAGAAAATTATTTATAACGATCCACTTTTTTTGAAACAGTTTATATTTACAACTCTTGGAAAGCTTTATCCTTTTGAAAACTGTTACTGCACTTTCAAGATAACTGCTACTTTATAGTATTTTCTTGCTGAGACTGCTTAATGAAATTGCAAGTATCAGTGTAAGTAAGGGGCTAGTTTGCTAAATAAATCTATCAATGTTTAATAATAATGGAACTACAAATGACAGCTTTCCTATTAGCTGTTCCTATTAGATTATACTAATAATGAAAAATACCATCTTGTTTTAACAATTGTACAGAATATGATTACACACAGGATATGATGTATTGTATACTATTCCGAATATCTTTTATAATATAAATAATTGACATTGTATTTTAATTACATACTCTGTTGTAATAACTGATTCTAGTGCAGAGCCTCAGAATAAAGCCTTGTCAATCCATATTCTTGATGTAGATGGTAATAGTGTGGACTGTTACTTTCTGATACCACTTCGATCTGTCTGTTTGCTTTGTCCTCTGGCACTTCGCTCACATTTTGAGCATGTTATATTCTGATGTCTCATCACCCTTGCTTCAAGCTCCTTAGTCTCTCACCATCTCTTTCAGTTCTACCAGCACCTTATTGTCCAGAATCTTTGCCTCAAGGGATTCTCCACTGCCATTGACCTCTTCCTGTACCCTGTTTTCTTGCCTTCATCTTCACTGTTCATGTTCACCTTTATGCCACAAACTTAACTCTCTCACAGTCACCGTGGCAACATTTGAGTTTTCTCCATCTCCTAAGGCCATAATAATATTGCCATTCTTTTTCCTTCTACCTCACGATTCACATTTTCTCCTACCTTTTTTCTCTGCCTTTGATGCACTGAACCTAACAGGTCCAAATAGTTTCTTATCTGTGCTGCTGTTGGTGTTCAAGGTGCCAATGTTATAACTCCAATTCCAGGTCATTGTGTTAGGTCAAATGACCTGGTGACCAACCCGCAGGACTTTTTTTATCTAATCGCATCTGGCCTTCTGAAGCTGTTTCGATATACGGGGCAGAGAAAGTATATTTCACTTAAGTTTAAAGTGCATTTATTAGTGTCACAAGTAGGCTTTCATTAACACTGCAATGAAGCTACTGTAAAAATCTGCTAGCTGCCACACTCCAACAATTGTTTGGGTACAATTGAGGGAGAATTTAGCATTTGAATGTTAATGCCAATTTAAATATTATACAGATTGAAGATGACTGGTTATACATTGTAACCCTAGTGAAGTGAGGTTTGTCACCCATCATCTAGTAGCGCATTACTGAGCGAGAATTTACTATGGTCACAGTTGTCTATGTGGCATTCTACGAGCATATTCTTCCTTGATTGCTCCTCATTTAGGGGTTCCTTTTTAAAATCCTTGACGTGCATAGCCACATCTGTTGCTTCCACCAGCACAAGTGTCTCTGAACTACTCCCTTTATTTTCTTCAGTTTCCATACTAATGGATAACATTTATTACTTATTCTCACTAAAAATATAATGAATCGTGCTGTACTCGAATAAACATTAGGAAGGTTAGCATGTGAGCATCACTAAAAAATAATTAATTTCATTTCTTCTGGCTCACCCAGAAGTAGCATATTTCAGTGTGGTGCTCAATTCTAATACATCGTAGCGCACACCCAGCATAGTTAATGTACGTAACCAGTTTAATTGCCCAATTTAAGCTTCTCAGTTGGTCTGAGCCTTCCTTTTGTGAGGAAGGCCTGATTTATATTGATATTCTCAGTGTAAGATTGTTGAGTTAAGGTTATTCCCACCTTTAAGTCTTGGACATGAGGCAGACTAAAGGCTCCAGAAGTCAAACTTCCAATTATGAATCAATTAATAATTGTATCTATTACAAATTTCTCAAATGTTAAAACCCCTTTCAAGAAGATTATCTACATTAAGAAAATGCTAGTTTTCCTTATTAGTTCCAGTTAAAAATTACTGGATCTGCTTTGAACTGAAAACAACTGGCTTTTAGTGGGGCAGATCTAACTAAAAAATATCATAGTCTGAATGCATGGTTTAGCCTGTAAGCAGACTTGTCCAAACTCCATCATTTGATCCTGTTTTAGAGGCTTCTTTTAGCCTTTAAGGAATAGTTGAGCTTTTAGAGGCTTTAGGAATATCTTTCTTTAAAATTGTTCTTCTTGCTGCTATTGCTTTTAAATCAATTGGTTTACATTCCCATGACTATGTTATTAACAATGCTAGGAAATTTATCAAACTTACTTGCTGTTGGTGAGACTACTCACTTCATTTTTCTTCAATTTCCCAAGTCACAGGTCTAACCTTTACACATACCATCGGAGAGTACTTTCTCTGAACATATCCATCTGTGTGACAACACTGGCAATCCTTTGGCAAATGCCAAATTCCCTCCAACTGTAAACTTCTTTTTGTCCTGCCTTATTTATCATCTAACTTGTTAGTGACCACTAAAATTTCTCTCATATGAGTTCCTATTTTGGCATTTCTTGCCTGTTCTTTGGTTCTTGATCTTGTCAAATCAAGTCTCCCACTAAATCTTCTGTGCCTATCTAATTCTAACCCAGTGTCTGGAAGTAGACCTTGGTTTCCAATCTTCACTCTCAAGTTAGCATTCTCTGCTGCTAAAGTTAGAGGAAATTACTAATTCTGGTTATGAAAACAACTGATGCTAGGATGTTTTGATAGACTGCTTGCTTCTTTGTAGCACACTGTAACATGTACATATGCTCATTCTGTCACTCATCAGCTGATTCTTTATATACATATCTTAACATAATGAACTAATCAATACCCAACACCTGTACATCTTTTATTACCTTAAACTACTAGATGTGTAACGTCTATCAACAGAATCTTAGATATGAGCCTCTCCCATCATTCATCTCCCAAACTACTGCTTTACTGTAAAAGGGCCAGATGAACTCGAAATTAACTGTATTCCTCTTTTCACAGATGCTGCCTGACCTGCTGACTTCATCCAGCACCTTCTATTCTTGCTTTGCTTCTTTTCCAGTCTTGATGCTGCCCTGATCAAATTCATCAATTTCTATTTTGTGTATGTGCACATGTCAAATAAGCAAATGTCACAAAGTGTTTCACAGAGACAGTATCAAATAACATAAAATGCCAGGCCGCAGAAGGGGAAATTCTGGGGCAAATTACCAAGCATTTGTTCATGCAAGTAGCTTATAAGAAACATCTCAAAGGAAGAAAGCACAGTTGGGCCCAGGCAACCAAAGACATGGCCACCAATGGTGCAAGAATTAAAATCAGATGCTCAAGACTAAGATTATATTAGATATATTAGAGCTTTGGGTTGGGGGTAATTATGGAAAGAGGGAAGGGCCAGGCAATGGAGGAATTTGAGAAAGGGTTGATATTTTTAAAATCTAGATATTTTATAAGAAGCCAGTATCAGCAAGTGCAGGGTCAATGAGAAAGTGGGAATTGAAAGAGTTAGGACGTAAGTTGATTGTCTTTGGTTCATGAAGGATAGGATGCATCGTGACCAGGAATGTGATAAAATAGCCAAGTCTAGAGATATTGCCATTATACTCGATTCTATGATTGTCATTAGATACTGGATTACTTGAAATTTGTCATCTCAGTACCTGTAAAAGTAAAACTCTTGTGATTTGATGTTCCAAGACACCACTCAAGGTCCCAAACCCAGGCATCTAGGAGCTGCAGTTGGAAACACTCTGTAATTGAAAGCTAGTCTCAGAAAGCAATCATTGATTGCTGTTTTAAAAAAAAATGCATCTGGTCCATCAGCACTCTTTTTAGGGAAGGAAATCTGTTCTCCTAAGTTGGTGTGACTTACATGTGACTTCAGATCTAATACATGAAATTGACTTCTTCCTAGCAGGGCACTCAGTACAAGAAAAATTGGGTAGCAACTGCTGGCTTTGCCAGCAATGTCAGATCCCATGCAAGGGATGTCTTGAGTGTCTGTTGCACAATGCTTCCCACATGGAGCACAGAGAGCATGCCACGGCTTCAAACTCTCCTGTCATTAAACTTAACCTTTCAAATTAAACCTTACAAAAATGCTTAATAACAATTACTTGAGAGCCCTTCATTCCTGGTCCTTGTTACTACAGAATATAGCCCTCATAGTTAATAAGGTTTTTTTTTGTGGATTATAAGCAGTAAAAGTAATAACTACTACTAAGACCCAATCCCTTCCTTGTAGCAGGGCATGACCACTCTGTAGATGTAAGGTGTTAGAAAGCAAAGAGGAAAAAATGACTCTTTCCTGTCTGCATCAAATTCCCACTGTATGCCAAATTGCAATGTGGAACAATGGTGCAAAACATAATTCCTTCTTCCTGCTGCTCCACCATCCGTGTCAATGTTTCTAGGCGCTCTGCTACTACCTGGTACTTCACATCTGGACCTCTTAAGCTCTCCCCTTCTCTCTCACTTAATTCAAAAACCTTCTATTTACCCCACTTGTATCAGAGAAAAGACAGCAGAAGCTTTCTTTTAATCTTGCATGGGATTTGACATTGCTGGCAAGACCAGCAGTTGTTACCCACTCCCGATTTTCTCTTGTACTGAGTGCCCTGCTAGGAAAGAGTTAATTTCTTTGCAGTGGGTCTGGAGTCACATAGGTCAGGCCAGCTGAGGACAACAGATTTCCTTCCCCAAAAGGTGCTCGGGACCATGTGTGGTGTTTTACAGTAATTGGTGATCATTTAATGGCAGTATTACTGAGACTAGCTTCCAACTGCAGATATGTTATTAATTGCATTTTTATATAAATTATTTGAATTTAAATTCCATAAATGGTAATTGAACCCATATCCCTAAGGTATTAGCCTAGGTCTTTGGATTATTAGTCCAGTGACATTACTATTACCCTACCATCTCCTCTGAAATAATTAGTGTTGCTGATTCATCCCTGCTCTGTTGCATAGAATTAAAGATGAACACAAGCTAATGCAAGCAGTTAGGTGTCTTTTATGCTGCTGAAATTGCCTCCATATTCTTCTTTCCTTTATTTTTCTTGCTACCTATCAAATAGAGGATATTCCAACAAAAAAATTCTATTCTTCCAACTCATTTTTAATTTTATGTTTGAAGTATTTATGGTTATGGAGCTGGGAGGTGCGATTGAGCCAATTTGAAAAGAATAGGTTGCTTGGTTGTCTGGTTTCAAAAATTCAACTCATTTCAAATTGGTGAGAATTGTCTGTTCTTCTGAATGAAAAATCAGATGAGTTACTAAGTTACTTTTTCATCTGTTTTATGAACAGTGAGGACAATATAATTTTGACCTTTTTGTCTTGCACCAAGCTAATAGCCTGAGGAATAGCAGCCTGACACACTCTCTGCTCCATTACAACCAGGCTTTGCTCCTGTTGTGCCATCTGTTGCAAGAGTTATTGTTGCTCCTCTTCCATCCAGCCCAGCTGCTGCCTCTGCAGCATCCTTAACTCTTCCATTTTCTCTGGATGATGCCTGTCTTCCCGCTGAAAGCATAGATGTTCCAACAGCTTGGCCGAGTCACAAGGATCAGTAGTTAATTCTCCACTCTGAGGTGACTTTTCATGATTAATTCATGATTAAAGGGTAAAGTGACAAAAGAATTTCCCGTCCATTCTTGCATGCTGATTTATATTTCATGTTTGCTGAAGTATTTTAGTGGCAGGATTAGTTATGGGTAGAGATTCTCTGTTAGTACCAAATTCTCTGCTCCCATTAGTTGGAGGCGAGATCTCTGTTAGTTCATTGAATCGACATCAGGGCGAAAACAGAAATTGTAGTCAAAGTCAAACCCTTTGTAGGTCTGCCCAGCCTGCCTCACCCCACTCTGATTTGGTGGGCAACTAATTGATACGCTGTCAATTAAATTTACATGTCATTACTTTGCACATCATTACCAGGATTAAGGATTGAGGCCAGATGCTTTGGCCTCCAGTGTGCTGCACCCACTGGTCCCCAATGAAGTCCAGCAGGCAAGATTTGGTGCAAGTTCTAACAAAAATGGCACTTTAGAATCTGAGAGGGCCGGGTGATGAGCCAAGGGATAAGTGCTGTGCTCGTGTGTCTTTCTACTGAGGCCAGGCTGCAAAGGGCATCGGGTAGGCTCAGGGCTCTCTCCATGCCCCCCGCGATGAGTGTCCCATGGCCTGATTGCCCCTTCTAGTCCTGGGAAAAGTGAAGATCACCTTTAATGTGGTGATCTCGGGCAATGTTGTTCATAAACACATTTATTTTGATTGACGCATTGAATCAATTATACATTGGGCCAGAAGGTTTCACTTCTTCTTTCTAACAGCAATGTTTAGAAACATTGAGGTGAGGAACAAGAACAAGTACTTGAGCTGCATTCAACTGTGAAGCAAAAGAGCAATAAACAACACTGCTGCTGATGTATAATTGAATCAACCTGTCAATCAAAGGCTAGTTAATGGGGCTAGAGCATTACATTGAATGAATATTAATGCATTTAAGCTGTCCTGTAAGACTGAGACCTAAAAAGGCAGTGTTTAAAAAAAAAATGGGCTGAGAGAGCAGGTCTGATGAAATGAGAACGCTCCTGAGGCTTACCGGATTATATCCGTAATGAACTGTCTAATCTGTTCGAACTGTCAATGAGAGCAGTTCAAAGTGACCAGGCTGCACCTGCTGCTCGTTCAGGGTACAAAGGGAAATTGCTCTAATGAAACTGACATCTCCTGTCAATTGGAAGACTTTAAAAGGATATTCTCACACTTGGGGCTTCTGCAAGAGTCAAAGGGCAACCCTTTCTGCAAAATGGAGTGCTGCTATAATTTTGAAGACTTGCAGATATTCTGGAGTCATGGATATTAAAGTGAACAGGCCACTTCAAAGGTTTCACAGTTTACAGACAAGAATGGAGATTTTGAACCAAAAGTTTCTTAGGATAACTACGCTAAGAATGATTTCCACTTTACCCAGGGCTAGAACAGGCAGCCCAGCCACGAGATCCCCATACTGGGAGAGTCCTGAGGTTAAGTCCACCCACCCCCAGAGTTCCTTGGTGGACCCACCTCTTCAACTTGGCAACAGCAGAGGGGCACATGGGTGCTGAGGGGTTGGAGGTGCTCCCCTTGTCAGTGGGGAATCACCATGTCTGGTGATGTCTAGTGAACAAGCCCTTCAGCTCTCCAAGCCTGCACCGATCATGCTGCCTACTTAACTAAAACCCCCTACGCTTCCAGGGACCATATCCCTCTATTCCTATCCTATTCGTGTATTTGTGCAGGCGTCCTTTAAAACTCACCATCATATCTGCTCCCACTATCTTCTCCAGCAGTGAGCTCCAAGCACCCACCATCCTCTGTTTAAAAAAAAACTTTCATCATTACCTCATAAACCTTCTTTAAACCTTGCCCCTCACATCTTAAACCTATCTTCCCTAGTAATTGATTCTTCCACCTGGGAAAAAGCTTCTGACTATCCACTCTGTCCACGCCCCTCTCAATCTTGTACAGGTCTATCAAGTCACCCCTCAACCTCCATCGTTCCAGTGAGAACAAACCAAGTTTCTCCAACCTCTTCATAGCTAATGCCCTCCATACCAGGTAACATCCTGGTAAATATTTTCTGTACCTTCTCCAAAGCCTCCACATCTTTCTGGTAGTGTGGTGACCAGAATTGAACACTATATTCCAAGTGCGGCTTAACTAAGTTTCTGTAAATCTGCCCCATGACTTGCTAATGTTTAAACTCAATGCTCTGGCTGATGAAGGAAAGCATGCCATATGCTTTCTTGACTACCTTCTCCACCTGCGTTGCCACTTCAGTGATCTGTGTACCTGTACACCCAAATCCTTTTGCCTATCAATACTCTTAAGGATTTACTGTATATATCTATACTGTGTATCAGACCTTCCAAAGTGCATTACCTCACATTGCTGAATTAAACTCCATCTGCCTGCCCAAATCTCCAACCAATCTATATCTTGCTGTATCCTCTGATGGTCCACATCACTACTATCTCCAAATCCACCACCTCATCCGCAAACTTGCTAATTAAACCAGTTATATTCTCCTCCAAATCACACGTTATAAACAACTGGGGGAATGAGGAACTAACCAAGACAGTTGGGATTTGATACCTCCATCCCAGGTGAGGGGATTGCTGGGAAACTGGA
The DNA here is from genome assembly GCA_024679065.1 of Sphyrna mokarran. Taxonomy (NCBI): domain Eukaryota; kingdom Metazoa; phylum Chordata; class Chondrichthyes; order Carcharhiniformes; family Carcharhinidae; genus Sphyrna; species Sphyrna mokarran. The sequence goes on from JAGIQG010000016.1 coordinate 51,590,174, forward strand.
AATAAAATGTGAGCGATTGAACATCTCAGAATTAAAGCACTGTTGGTTTAGTTTGTTTGGAAGCAAATGCATACTGAGGGCATGTTATATTGTCAGAGATGCTGGCTGGGTGGAATTTTGCTGTCCCATCTGCCATGGGAATCATAGCAGGCGGGACAGAACCATGCAAGGGTTGGTTGACTTCAGGCAGGATTTTCCGGCCTTGAGGTAAGCATGGCCAAAAATCTTGCCCTCTGTCTCTAGGACGTAAGGTTAACCTGAGATCCTGTCGTTTTGTTCCAGTGCCTTCAAAGATGTTAAAAGTGCTATGGCTCTTATTGGAAGGTTGAGTGTAGAAAACAATGTGGTGTCTTAGTCAACATTCTTCCCTCCATCACTCACTCCAAGAACAGATCGTTGCCTTGAATAGTATCTTAAGCTAGTCATAAAATCATACAGCGCAGAGAAGGCCCTTCAGCCCATCGATTCTGCACTAACAATAACTGCCACTAAAGGCACATTAAGCCATTTTTCTGCATTTGTCCCATCTCCTTGAATGTTATATTTCAAGAGCTGTTATGACACTTCAGTGTGCAGTATAACAGCAATGCTTGTCTATGTTACAATTATTATGCATAGATTTTCTTGAGATCTTCAAGATGAGAAAAATAAATGCTACTTTTTGTGCTCCTGCCACAGCTGAAGGAAAGTACATATCTGGGATTTGTCGTCAAACTACCTTCGTCTGTCAAGAGTAAACTCTCCCCAGCCAAATTTATTAAACGGTCAGATGATTCACCTAAATAGGAACATAGGAATTTGGAGCTGAAGTAGGCAATACAGCCCTTTGAGCCTGTTCTGCTATTTAATCAGATCATGGCTGATCTCTTTCTAGTCTCAAATCCACCTTTCCTACCTGCTCCCCATATCCCTTTTAACCTGTTTTTTTAATCTTTCTATCTCCTCTATGAAACAATTTAATGATCCAGACTCCGTTATGCTATGGGGCACTAAGTTCCACAAATTCACCATCCTCTGCGTGAAATAGTTCCTATCCATCTCAGTTTTAAATCTACCATCTCAACTATACCGGTTCAAACTTGTTCAAACTTGTCCCACAAGGGGAGACATTCGGACTATGTTTACTTTATCAATCGCTTTTAGTATTTTATGTCCCTCGATCAGATCCCCCCTCATCCTTCTAAACTCTAGCGAGTATAAGCCCCAATTGTTTAATCTCTCCTCATACGTCAATCCTTTCATCCCCAGAATCAATCTGGTGAACATTCTGTGAACTAACAAAAAACAAAACAGCACAGGAAACGGGCCCTTTGGCTCAACGAGCCCACGCTGCCACCTTGATGTTCCCACTTCTACCCATGATCCCTGTCTGTTTGTAGATCTATGGATTGAAACCTAATTTGAGACAATTTAGGGAGAATTTGTTCTGCCAATAGCCTAAGGCCTCATCTTTGGGATGTGGGAGGAAACCAGAGCACCCAGAGAAAATCCAAGCAAGCACGGGGAGAATGTGCAAACTCCCACAGACACAGGCCCAAATCCATGTATCTGACAGCACAGCGGTAGTCACAAACTATCGTGTTGCCCATCAAATGGTCCAGGTCAAGCGTACACTAACGATGTGAAGCACTAGGATACTCTCAAAAAAAAATCCAAGAGCAGCCCTCCCATGACCCATCGCATATGTGCCCCTTGTTAAGACAACAAGGCAGACCAAAGTACCTGTAGGATAAAAACACATACATCAATATCATCGACTATTTACACACTTCCCAGGGACTCCCAAGGCTCATGATCCCTATTTTAAATCAGTTTTCTATACCCATCCATTCCCATTCTGTTCTTGTGCCCATCTAAGTATCTCTTAAACAACTCCAGAGTGCCTGCCTCTACCACTTTACTTGGCAGTGCGTTCCATACCCCCCACCACCCTCTGTGTGAAAAAACTCCCTCTAGCATCCAAATTATACCTTACTCCCCTCACCCTAAGCCTGTACCCCTCGTGCTATTTGAGTCCATCCTACGAAAAAGCTTAATCCTGTTTACTCTATCTATCCCCCTCATAATCTTGTACACCTCTTAGATCTCCCCTAAGTCTACGTCTTTCTAAGGAAAACAGCCCCAATTTGCCTAACCTCTCATCGTAACTCAGACCTTCCATATCAGACAGCATCCTGGTAAACCACCTCTGCGCTCTCTCCAGAGTCTCCACATCCTTCCGGTAGTAAGGCGACCAGAACTGGACACAGTATTCCAAATGAGGTCTAACCAACGTTTTATACAACTGCACCATTAAAGGCCAGCTCTTGTACTCTATACCCCTTCCTATAAAGGCTAGCATACCATATGCTTCTGTCACAACCTTCTCCACCTGCTCTAACTGCCCCCAGTGCCACCACATCCATCCTCAGATAAGGAGAATAAATACAGGTTGATCTGTTGTGCGCTACAGTTTCTCTCTGCATGTACTCTGACTGCAAGACTTTCTAATGTTGAGTCAGCTTGTATTTTTGTCCGAGGTGGTAGCAATTTTTATTGTTTGGAGCACATGAGCAATAAACTTGCCAGTTTATGAGAGGTGTGAGGGGTAGGGGGGGAAGAATCCTGTAGCTTGTTAGGCTTCACTTCCCAATTTGATTTAGTGACGAATGTTATTATCTTTTTAAGGCAGCTGTCACCTGCTGCTATTATTTCACTTTGTAACTATACATAGTCTCAACTGATCTCAGGTTTTGAAATGCTACAGATTCTACTTAACAAAAAAAGGTTTTTATTACTCCATTTGACTGCTACAGTATTTACCTAAAACAGGACAGCAAATAAAATTGTTGGATGTGCTGCAAAGCCTCATCACTCTCGTAAAACCTTCTCGTTTAAATTAGAAACATCTCCAAGACTTACTGTGATGAAAGCAGGTGATGACCGCTGTTGATTTGTAAATTATTTCGCTTCACTATTGTTGAACAGAGACTAACAAATTCTTATCTGCAGCTGCAAATACTTGTGACCATAATTTATTTATTGTAGTGAAAATAAGGGAACAGAATCGCTCCGTGCTGCTAACAAAAGCATCAATGAGAGCTGATTTTCCCCTCCCTGCTCTAACAAATGCAAAACACCCGTGATATACGGCACCAGTAAAAGGAAAGACAGCCTTGATTTTCCTGGATAAAGCCATTCTGGTACCCTCTTGGCACAGGTCCACTGGGAACAGTTCAAAAGATATGCTGTTTAGGTGCATTGACTGTGCTAAATTCTCCCTCAATGTACCCGAATGGGTGCCAGAGAGTGGCAGGTAGGGAATTTTCACAGTCACTTGATTACAGTGTTAATATTAACCTACTTTTGACAAACTATAAATAATACAGGGAGGCTGAAATAAGAAAATTACCTTTAAGATGTCACTATCTAATACACAGGCTTTTTTCTATCCTGGGCCCTTGCATTCCACAAATGGGTGTCCCTTCACTTGGGACCAATGCAGTGGAAATTGAGGCTTGAATCATAAAATCCTGTAGTGCAGAAGGAGGCCATTTGGCTGATCAAGTCTACACCGATCACAATCCCACCCAGGCCCTATTCCCACAAACTTCTTGTATTTACCCAACTGGACCCCCAGTGCTAAGGGGGAATTTAGCAAAGACCAATCCACCTAACCCGCACATCTTGACTGTGGGAGGAAATCTGAGCACCAGAATGAAATCCATGTAGACATAGGAAGAACATGCAAACTCCGCACAGACCGCAACCCAAGCCAGGAATTGAGCCCAGATCCCTGATGCTGTGAGGCAGCAGTGCTAACCTGCCACCCTGGACAATCATCCTTGTGTCCATTGTAATTATTGTTATGTAGGTCCTGTGCCAATTACAGGTGCAGAAACAGTAATGCAAGCTAACCATTACTATAATAAAGGAAATGTCTCAGCAGTTTACTCTGCCTGAAATCTGTTAGCTATTAGATTGTCATAAGCTTTTGTGCCCCTTGCAATGACATCTGCATGTTACTCTGTGATATCCTGGCCTTCATCAGCAACCTCAATGTTAGATATCATAGTCCTCTGTCTCCTCAGCCAAGGCAGCATCTCTGCCTTTTTTAGCACAAGATGCAGCGGACAACATTGATCTGGGAGATGCTCTGTGGTGACTATTGAAGAACTCTGCCCAAGTGGTCCAAACATCTGAACTATATTTTTGGGAGACTTATCATCTGTTCTGTTATGGATCTTATGGAAGCATGTGCAGCATTGTACTTCTCCACTTGCAAAACTGTGCAGATAATCTTCAGAATATCCCTTGTTCCCAGGAAGCCAGCCCTGTAATTATTCCAGTCCCTTAAATGTCTGGGGTACCTGGAAGTGAGTCAGAATGTCAATGCTGTGAGACACATTCCTGGGAACTGAACACAAACATATAGGATGGGACTTTCTGCCCACTCTGTGGCATGTTTTGTGATGACAGAAGCTGGCCAGTTATGGGAACTTTTCAGTCCCACCACACTCAGTAGAATTTCCCATTGTTCACTTGGCAGGAACAGCCAGAAAAAATTGACCATAGAATTTGTCTTCTGTGAACACACACAAGCTTCATGTTCAGAGAGCAGAAAGATTTCCTATTGATGAATGTGACTGATATTGCCAGGGAGCTTCCAAGACCACATGTGCAGTCGATAGCCCCCAGGAGTTGCAGGAAACCTGTAATTGTTGCCATATGTTGCACTCTTTCGTACCGGTTTATGATTCAGGAAGAATTGGACAAATTGGTGCTTTCTCCTGAACAGGGTACCTGTGAGTTTTTTGATGTATTTATATTTTAGTGACTGGGTGATGCTGCACAGATTCCCAGTGAAGCTCTGAAAAAGAAACACCGGCACAGATTTTAAGTGATAATGAATTTGTGTCATTGATATGAGATTACCTTGAAGACCTTGAGGCTGTAAGTAATTATGGATAAGCTGGCTGATTTTTTGGGACTTTCAAAAGCAAGTCCAGCATTGTATTTTGCTCATCTATAGATAGCTGCATGGTTTGACCAGGGCTTACTATTGCATGGCTCCAGGTCACCAGAATCCTGATCAGCTTGGCCTTGCAGCTCCTGGCTCTGTGCCAGCCTGTGTTGGTGTCTCCTCCTCTGGGTGAGAAGCAGTAGGAAGACAGTGTAGCCTGGAGCTGCATCACCTGGCCTCAGTAACCTGGGAATGAATAGAATTAATAAATCTAGCGAGCATGTTCTGTTTGGGTATTTCTCCATCTCAGAGCTACCAAACCAATGCTAAGGCCTGTGCCTGGCTTCAGTCTAGATATGGCATCCCCACTGTACCAGCTGCAGAATTAGAGATGGACGGGTATTCTTCCTGTTCGTACATGGCGATATTGATGACCACGTACAAGAACGTTCACTCAGACATTATTCAGCTTGCCTCCATTGCTCTTCAGACTCTCCAGTGAGACTGTTGCTTGGCAGCATAAAAAGACTCATCACCTTGCCAACCATTACCATTTGCCTAAGAAGTTGGAGTTTTTGAGTTGGAAATTTGCTGCCTTCTGCTAGCCATAATCCTTGAGGTATCCATCACCCCCTCTAGCTCCATTCATCCTGGTCCCTGACAAATGAATGACAGCTCTGGAACTTGCTGGGATCTTGATGATGAGACCCATCTATCAGGAAAACAATTACTATTGAATGGGCTTCACCATAGAGCAGAACACAGCTGAACATGGTTCTCATCCAGTTGCCCCATTGTTATTAGGGTGACTCATTTTTAATCAGCCAATTTGATATTGACCTTGAACTTCACCCACCTAAAAAGATCTTCCTCCCACTGAGGGATTGCAATTTCAGCACAAATGCTGTATAGCTGAGAATCCCAAATTGGTCCATCCACCAACTTCTACCTATCCTTTCACCACCAATACTTGCCATCCCTTCAATCCTTCCCATATAACCATTTATTTATTTGTCAGTGTCACAAGTAAGTTTACGTTTAACACTGCAATGAAGTTATTGTGAAAATCCCTAATCGCCACGCTCTGGCACCTGTTTGGTACACTGAGGTAGAATTTAGCATGGCCAGTGCATCTAACCAGCATATCTTTCAGAATATGCGAGGAAATTGGAGTACACGGAGGAAATCCACGCAAACACAGGGAGAACGTGCAAACTCCACACACAGTGACTCAAGCCGGGAATTGAACCCTGGTCCCAGGCACTGTGAGGCAACAGTGAGAACCATTGTGCCACCAAACGTGTTCATTATTCTTGTACCTAGAACCATCACCCTTCACATATCTTCTCTCTCCTTGAGTCAGCATTACTGTCTCCATAGCTACCCTGACTCCTCTTGTTATCTGAATCTGTTTGGTCTGTTCCAGTGACCCTGTCCAATGAGATCTTCAGCTCTCTATCACCCTGAACGTGCCAATCTACCACATCCCATCCTCCGCTCTCACGATTGTTCCAATTGCCGATCTGTACCCACAATCCAACCCCAAAATGGATCCCAAAATAGACAGCATGGACCTCTGCTCTAGGACCATCTCTTACCCAATCCCTGCTGAGAAACATTCACAATCACAGGACTGACAGTCCTGGCAATAAAGATCATTTCTTCCATCCCACATTTCTGCACCCTTGCATTCACTTGCTGTCTTACTCCTTGCCCCGGACAATCTGTCTTCCTTTGCCGGACAGTCTCTTCCTCTTGTGTCCAGCCTTTGCTCCTCCCTTAGATTGATTTTTGGGCCCTTCCGTCACTCCCCATGTCCAATCTTCAAGTAGCTTGCCCACTGGTATATAATCTGAAATCAAGAAGTTGAGATGAGTGTGTGGTCCTCAAGGCCACAGTCACATCTATTCACTTCAAAGCTGTGGACAAAGTCAAACTCGCCAGCAGCACACTGCTTCTATTGTAAAAGTGAACGTTCTAATTTCTCTGACCAGGAATTTTAATGTTAAAGTGGGGAACTGGCGAGGTAGCCTTTTCATAAGTATGCATGACATACTAATGTGTTCAAAAAGACTTCCTGACATGGCCCACCTGAATTGCTAAATTTCATCCTTGTCAGAGAGAAACTGAATTTTGGTATCCTGCCGTATTACGTTCCCCACCTGCCAAGCTGCCTGCTGCTGGCAGGACTAGAAAATTCAACCCACCAAGTAGGGAAATATTTCCTCATGTTGCCAGCAACTGATTGACTGACTAATGTGACAATGGTTATTGGGGTCTATTCCATGTCAAATATGCCTACAGTGTCTTAGCACAGACTTTGAAACTATGGGTGGATTGGTCTTGTGGCTTACTGTAACCTGAAAAGTTGTCTAAATGAGTGACGTGTCCTGTTCTTGATAAGCTGAGTACCTCGGATCAGATGGTACTGGGCTGACTTCTCTCTTTCAGCAGTGTCATTATCATTCTGAGTAACTGATGGTTTCTTTTGGTCTTTGTCATCTTGAAACATAGTTTTTAAGCACTAAGTGCTATATTGTCACTGACGACATACTTGTTAGATAAATATTACCTTCCAGCTATTGATGGTCCTGTGGGCATACCTCTATTTGCAAGCTCTGGAAAAGGAAAGTGAGAATCAGAAGAGACATGAAGAATGAAATTATATCTTGTGCACTGCACTCAAGTGCGTCCTTATACTGACGCTCAATATTCACAAACCTGGGGTCTCTTATTAGTGTTGACTGTGAAAACCTGTCATTGTTAAGTCTGACTCCTGAAAGAAGCTATTGACGAACTTCAGCCAGGCTTGAAAGAGCAGTTTCAGCACGGGGGTTCCTCTGCTGGTGGCTGTCAAACTACTTTGAACTTTTCTGTGACAGCCTGCTTTTAGGCAGCACTGATGTTATCTATCACATCTACCAATCTTCAATCAACAATTTGTATCGAAGCAGACAAACTGATGTCTTGTTTGCCAGCAGCAATGACATTTCCTCTGGAAAGCATGTAATAGCAAGAAAAAGCTTCGCACTCCAGATGTAGTTTGGGATTCCTATAAACACAGAGTCACTGATTGTAATTTTTTTTTATTCATCTGAGAGACATGGGTGTCACTGGCTGGCCAGCATTTAGTTGAGTCAACAACATTTGCTGTGGCTCTGGAAATCACCTGTAGGCCAGACCAGGTAAGGATGATAGATTCCTTTCTTAAAGGACATTAGTGAATCAGGTGAGGTTTTCCGACAATCACCAATGGCTTCGTGGTCATCAATAGATTCTTAATTCCTGATATTTTGTGAATTCAAATTCCACCCAGGATTTGAACCCAGGTCCCAGAATACTAGCTGAGTTTCTGGATTACTAGTCTAGTGATAATGTTACTAGGCCATTGCTTCTCCCTTGGTCATTTGACCCAACTATCTTTTCACAACAGAAGGGGACATCATTCCTCCATCAATATGCTTTCTGACCACTGAAGTGGAATCCTGCACCTAAACACAAAAACAGCTCCCATTAATACCTAACCCTGCAAGGGTTAAGTGCCAAGAGTTGACAATTCCAAAAATGCTTTTAGCGGAACCAAAGTTATGACTTGCATCAATGTTCTGACACCTGTAATACCACAGCAGAAAAGTTCAGGAGGGCAATGAGACATCCCACATATTCATTAGTGTAATAGCAGAATGCTATTGCTCAGACCCAAGTTAATATACTAATGGAGGTGCATGTTGCAGTATAAAAGTCTTTTGTTGCTGCATACTCTAAGTTTATCCTTCAAAGATGCCCTGGAATGGAATAGTCAGATAAAATAATTCAGCACGAAGTTATAGAAGGCCAAACAATATAGTGAGCAGAGTTCCTGAAAAACAGATTGCCGTATCCATCATAAATGTTGCTAAAGTTATTTAGATTATCTTTGGAATGTTGTCCTATAGATGCTCCATTCTTGCAGGTCCTGGAAGAGCCACTTTTTTTTCCTTGGTTAGGCAGCCACACACTGATACAAGGTCTGCAAACTTCCACAGACATATTCAAACTGAACAGGTTTCTTGAGGCACAGTCTCCTTGCTATGTATGTATCTGGATTCTTCATCTTAACAGAGAGTGCTCAGTAGGAAACCATTTATTCATTGTCTGTATTTTTTTTGAGATGACCCTAGTATAGAACCAAATCTTGATGTCTTTTTTTTTCCAGATCTGATTATAAATATGGAGCTAGGTGAAGGCACTGGCTTTGTGGTATGTATTCTCATTAAGTAGGTACTTGACTATTCTCCTTAGATGTTGGAATTGTTTGAGGTCAGAGATGTCTCCTTTTGGATGTGGCCAAGGCTGCTATTTCCCATTTTGACATGGTCCAATTTACAGTCTTTGAGATCAGCTTTCAGAATAACTTTTCCATTTGAGTTTGGGACATCCTATGGTGAGAATTCCTGTGTTCAGTTGGCTGCAGGATACTATCTTTGGTAAATGGGAATCCTCCATGCAAATCATACGGTCATCCCAGCAAAGCTAAGCTCAAATCTGCATGCTTTTAACGTTAGGTGTGTGACACCTTGCAAGAACTTTTGATCTCAAGGATTTTTTTCTTGTCATTTGATGTTACACACTGATCTTAAGCAGCAGAGTTGCTGTTTGTGGCACCAGTGTTTTGCCCAGGCCTCTCGGCCATAGAGAAGTAATGAGGGAATTACTTGCATATCTGTGAAGGATTAAGATGACCAATTAGAAATAAAGTAGACTTGGCCTTATTTATTTTCTCTACAAGCCATAGTTTTGATTGCTATCTTCACTGCAAATGCTGTTTTATGGCATATGTGGTCTTTCCTAATGAATAGTGAGATGTTAGTGTACCTTTAAGAATTTTTTATTCATGCTCACAATCTTAGGCAATGTCATTGTTAGGGAGAGAAAAATCTGTCGTTTAGTTGACATAGATTTCTTTTTCGCTTTGGAAAAGCAGGTTTGAGTTTTTAATTTTAGAAGAGACAGCAAGCTGGAGGGAAGTATTTTCCCTCTCCCTGTTCTTGTGAAAATTCTGTTGGTCAGCTGAGAACAAGAACTTGTTTTCCTGAAGGGTGAAAACTGCTGTTTTTGGGGGAGGGAGCTTGACAGGAGTTCCTCAGGTGTTTTGGGAGCTGTCTTATCTTCAAACTGTTCTGAGCCTCAAGCATTTGATTGCAGAATTTAACTAACAGCCTCAATCCCAGCATTACATGAACTGTGTTAAAGCTGTGAAAAGGCTCTTTTGTCTGAGAGGTTTTTGGCTTTGGGACACCTTAATATATATTCATTTAAGGCTTATACGTTGTCATGGTTGTTTCTTGTTTGTAATAAAAGTTCTTGCTAATTTTCTTACTGTACATATCAACTATATTCTTAAATAAACTTTGATAAAATCTCCCTAGTGGATCACTTGAATCATATCTGAAGTGAAACATCTCATGCTTATCCTAGCCAAATTCAAAACTTAAGATTCAGGTGGGCTTCAAAAAATACATTAGAGTTTCTAAACTGAACATTAACTATAGATATGAAAGGAATGTGGGTTAAAAATTGTGTTGTATGAAGGAAAATATCCATCTCATTCAGTATGTAATTCTGTACAAGTGCTGGAAACCTTGGTCTACTCATAGTGGGTCATAATTAGAGTGGGAATAGAAAGAAAATAAGCAAATAATCTGACCTTGCACTATAGATAAAAGTTAGCATGCTTATTTGGAGCCTTTTGAGCAATGTTAGTCTCATTAATGCCTCATGACAGCTGCAATCATGATTCCATTGTTTGAAAGATTGTCCCTGCTATTTCTGTCTAGAGTTGATTACATTCAAGTGCCTATAAGCTAAATAATGAAGTGACGGCTTCTTTAACCTAGAATTTACATGTATAGTCGCTTGGCAGTACAGAATTGAATATTGCTGAAAATGGACAAGTTGCTAAAGTTTTTCATCTTGCACTCATTAGGTCAAATGCAAGAATACCAAATTTCTCGATCACAATTTATACTTAAAGCAAAAAGAGGTGGGGGGGTGGAACAAAAAACATTCCTTGCATAACGCACTCTATCCTATACTCTCATCCACTTTTGAGATGGAGCAGTCTAACATGCTTCCTTTCCTTAATGTGCTAGTTGAGAAATCCACCAATGGATCTACTATTTTCTACCTTCTGCATATAGGATGTCGAGTTATATGAATCCCAATCACTTATCTTGTAGATAGTCATTTGCTCAATTTGCGAGCTTGATGCGGAAGCAGAGCACTCCAAAGCTATCCGATTGGACAGAGGCCATCCAAACCAGATTGTTCACTGTTTACCTCCATAGGCCAAAGGTTGCCATTTCCTGACCTGAAAACTGCCAAGTCTACCACAAGTTTTCCTGGAAAGCCAAAGTATTTCCAAAATTTGAACAACGGATTAAGGAACTGTTTCATGCTGCTGTTATTGCAGTGGCTGCATTCTTGTACTAGTGTGATGGCCACTACATGGGGTCTATGTCCCAAATTTCAGCTGATCAAATTAAATAGTATGTCGCTTTGGTTTTTTTGTCATGGGCAGAGTAAAGACTCGCCTGCATTCGCAAAAAGGTTTACAAGATGTTGAGAGGAATAGATAGTGTGGACTCTGAGACTATTTCCCAGGGCTGAAATGGTCGCGATGAGAGGGCACAGATTTAAGGTGCAGGGAAGCAAGTACAGAGGGGATGCTAGGGGAAAGTTTTTCACTCAGAGGGTGGTGAGTGAATGGAATCGGCTGCCGTCGGTGGTGGTCGAGGCGAACTCGCTGGGGTCTTTTAAAAGACTTCTGGATGAGTATATGGGATCCAATGGGATTGGGGGTTATAGATAGGTCTATGGCTGGGTAGGTTTTGATGTGTTCGGCACAACTTGTGGGCCGAAGGGCCTGTTTGTGCTGTAGTGTTCTATGTTCTAAAACATCTACTGAAGGATGATTCCACAATTGGGCAGCACTCACTGAAAAATATGAAGTGCACTAATAGCTACATAATAACCAATTTAACTCAAGCAATCAAGCTCATAATATGACTCTTGCACTCATAAGTGGCATACATTCAAATGCAGTGACCTCTTCTCTGCAAACTAAAGAAAGCCTTTTGTCTTTTTAGAATTAGCAGGGAGCTTATTAACCAGTCAATACTCTTCTCCTGTAATATAAATTATTCTGATTGTTTCAAATTTGATATTCTTGCATTTGTCTTCCAGATGCAAGATAAAAACCTTTGGCAACATATCTCCATTTTCAGCAATATTTTGTACATCTGTAGTGGCTTGCTAAAACCTTATGGACAGGTCATTTGAGTGGTTTTGGCAGGATTGGTAACTAGGGATTACTCACTTAGAGTCACCAAAATGGTAGATGAGATTTTTCGTTCATGGAACGTGGATGTTAAACTAACAACGATGAAAGAATAGGCAGCTATTTTCCAAGTTACAATGATGTATGGTTTGAAGGTGGGCGTGTTCAAATGATCCCTGTTGCCCTTTTGCTCTTTTTGGTCATGGTTGTGGATTTGATGCCTGCTGCGAAAGAAGCAAAACTGTAATGAGATCTGGAATTGAGTGGTTCTGGCAGAACTCAAACTGAACATTGTGAACAGGTTATTGGTTAAGTATACGCCTCTTGTTAAGACTGAGCCTTTCTATCATTTCCATAGAATCATCTGTCAGTTGGTGGCACTCTTGGTAGCTGGCAACTAACTAACAGGAAACAGAGAATCAGGATGAATGAGTCATATTGAGGATGGCAAACTGTGACTGCTGTATGCCACAGGGATCAGTGCTGGGGTCTCAACAATTTACAATCTATATGTTAATGACTTGGATGTACGGCAGCCAAATTTGCTGATATTATTGCAACTGAATTACCCCTCTTGGCAGAAACTATGATCTGTGTGAGGCCACAGATTTTGGTACATGCGCATTGTGTGACGGCACATCTTGTGTGTTTCTTCTACTCCAGTTAAAAGGCTCAATCATCCTGACAACAGTATATTTGTGTCAAAGAAGGGCACAGGAATTAGAACACAGGACCCCTGTGTGGTGCCATTAAAAAGGAGTGAGTCCCAAAACTTTAAACATTTTAAAAATGTCCACCCGTGGGTTGGAGTTTCAGTCAGTAAGGAGGAGGGGGTGACTGGGATGTTCTCAGAGTGGACAACTCAGGAATGAACACTGGGTGCAGAGAGAGGTGGGCTGAGCAGAAGGCCTGCTTCTGTGCACTAGCACTGCGGGTTTTTTAATAAATAAAAGATGTGAAACAAAAGACATACCTCCAGCCCTCATTCTCTCCTGCTCCCATCCAAGCCACGTGCTCACACCCCCTATGCCAACCATACACTCTTCATAATCCTGTGCCAAATCACCTAGTATTCTTGGACACTTCCTTGATGGCTCCATTGCCAATTGGAGAGTTCTGTCACAACTTGATGGTTCCAGTGAGTTGGCATGTAAAATGTGCATAACTGTTTAATTTAACAATGTAAATGGTGTCCCAGGCCCCCACTAAAGGTGTGCCCTGGCAATCAGAATGAATCTATCAAGTTCAAACCTCTTGGCTGTTCTAATCTGCACACTCCCAAATCTTATACTCTCCTGGCCTGCCAAAATCCCCTATTAGCAACTTTAAAAATTTGCCATACAACAAAATTGTTTTTTCCAATTTCAGATCATATCCCTACAGTGCAGAAGAGGCCATGCAGCCCATCAAGGCTGTACTGACCACAATCCCACCCAGGCTTGATTCCCCATGTATTTACCCTAGTCAGTCCCCTGATACTAAGGGGCAATTTAGTATTACCAGTCCACCTAAACCCACACATCTTTGAACTGTGTGTAGAAACCAGAACGTCCAGAGGAAACTCTCTCAGCCATTGGGAGAATGTGCAGACTTGGCACTGACAGTGACCCGAGCCAGGAATTGAACCCAAGTCCCTGAACCTATCAGGCAGCAGTGGTAACCACTGTGCCATTGTGTCACACATTGCAAATGTCTTCTCACTTGTCGAATGCTGAACAGCTTACCAATGGTATCTTTAGATTTGAATAGCGGGCAATATTGTAGAGATGGGATGAAATTCTGATCAAAATTCCCTGGTTAAAAATTCAGTCACAGTGACATTTCTTGCACTTTCAAAGGCCCAACTAAGCCTCCAAAGTGAAGACATGTCTTTGATGTTCATGGTGTGCCTTGGTAAAAGGCCAAAAAAGTGGTGTGCATAACATATGCCTACAAGAGGAGTTGGATCCTTCACACATGCAGATAAAGGACCTAATCTGATGTCTCACCCCACCCAACCTCTACCTCATTGCAAGGTTACTTGCCCTGAGGTGACCGGTGTCTTAGAGACCACTGCAAAGCATAATGGAGAGGCAATGGTCTTGTGATATTATTGCTAGACTATTAATCCAGAAATTCTGTTAATATTCTGCAGACCTGAGTTTGAATCCCACCATGGCAAATGATGGAATTTGCATTCAATTTAAAAATCTGGAATTAAGGCTCTACTGATGACCGTGAAAATGTCAACTATCGGGAGGAGGAAAAACCTATCTTGTAGGGGAAAAAATCTGCTGTCCTTAACTGGTCTGGTTATATGTGATTCCAGAGCCACAGCAAGGTGGTTGACGCTCAACTACTCTCTGAACAAGGGCAGCTAGGGATAGGCAATAAATGCAGGCCAGCCAGCAATGCCTGTGTCCCACGAATAAATAAAAAAAAACTGAGGTAAATGTTTAAAATATATATAAATGTGGACTTTTGAAGAATATCCCTCTTCGTACTGAAAATACTTCTGCTTTGATATTCTGATACTAATTGATGCCTTAGCTTAATGGCCAACAGAAACTGTATATATGGATGGGATGGATTACCCTGTGCTTTTTTTTTGTTTCATGACGCATTGTTCCCACTTAAAGCATGCTTAGAAATCTGTCTGAGAATCAGTAAAGATGCCTCCTGGTGAATGTTGTTCAAAGCTGTGTTTTGAACAAGGACTAAAATGCCAATGTTCCACTTGTTGAGCAGCTGTATTGTGTTAATTTAAAATGTAAGTTCCGTAGGTATGGTAGGAGTCTGTCCATTCAATTCCTGGCGTTGGTAAATTAGTATGTTTCAATAAATAAGATGTTCATTTCCATTTGTAGTGTGTTGCGAAAAGTGGCAAGAAGATATAAATTGGATTTCTAATATGATTCCGTTTGTTGGAGCTTGGTTATAGCCCTGCAGCATCTACAATTCTTAATCTATTTAAAAAAAAATGTATTTCAATCCTAATTTTCTGCAGCACGGTGATAAATCTTGCCTGTAACTACATATGAAAAATACTAATTTTGCTTGTCATTGAAATGACAAATAAATGCAAGGAAGCATGAAGTTTTCAGAAATGTTTGCAGAACTGTTTCAGGATAAAAGAACATCATTGAAGGAGATTATCTCTGGCACGAATACTTCTACATAATAAGGAGTGAGTAAAGGCCAATTATTGCATCACTTAAGCGTCTTTTCTTCCCACAGTAGGCTTGCCTTCAAGGAAAGTTATGCATTAACTTTCCTTTATTTACAAAGTTAATATTAGAGGTTTACAATTTTAATTTTCCCCTACCAAGAATGCATGATGGGCCACTGTTTTTGTAAGGCTTCCCCCACCAGCTTCTATCCTGTAGAATTTATCATGATAACTCTAATTTCCTGCCCCACGCCTATTAGAAAAATGTCCACTCCCTTGTGAAGGGATTAATTAACACAGTGCCAATTGTTTTAACTAGAGTGTGAGGGGAAGATTGGGCTGGATTAGTTGGGGGTGAGGGTGAGAATTAGTTTGTGGGCTGGAGAAACAGAACACACTACCTCAATCAACATGCTGCACATCTGTCCCCTGTTTGATAGGAGTACTGCCCAGCTTACGTGAATGCTGCAATGAAGTCACTGTGGAAATCTCCTAGTGGCCACACTCTGGTGCCTGTTTGGGTACACAAAGAGAATGGTGAATGCATCTAACCAGCACATCTTTCAGACTGTGGGATGAAGCTGGACCACTTGGAGGAAACCCACCCAGACAAAGAATGTGCAGACCCTGCACAGACAGTGACCCAAGTGGGAATTAAATTAGGTTCCTGGTGCTGTGAGGCAGCAGTGCTCACCACTGCCACCATGCCACCATATGGTTAACTACAACAAAACTGAAAGTGGGAGCCAGACACTGTAGGGAATGTAAGAGAACAGTCCCAGGCAAAATACATTGCTGTGTTGTAAATAAAGAACTGCATTCTGAAAAGACAGGGAATTATTGCTAAAGACTTGTCAGAGTCATGATGTATAGCTTCCCATTTGGAAGTTAGAATTTTGTCAATTTATCCTTGTACTTCAGATCGTCAATAATGCTAAATGCTTTGCAGCATTCTATAGTTGTGCAAGATAAATATCTCATATATCGTTGTCCAATTTCCGGTGAGTCCAGAAGTCAATGAACCATGCTTTATGCATTAGTGCGTTGTAAGCAATATGCACTTGCAACATATTTAAAAACTTTTTTGGAAATATAGTTCAGCTTAAAAATGTAAAATATATTTTAAATTCTGCTCAGAAATGATTGGAGCATCATTCTACCCTATGTCATGCACCATGCATTTCTAAATTATCTATTGAATAAGATGTTTTAGCTATATGAAGTGTATTGTAAAACACCCTAAGTATGGATTAGTAAAATAAAGGAGCTATTAATTACTTGAAGAACCAAAAAAACCCCAACATTTTTAAAGTGCTATATCACACACCGAAATAGACTGCCACCACAGATTTGTGCATGATGATTCCAGCTCGGGGCATCAGATGAGATATTGGACAATGGTGAGATTTCTGGTGAGCAAGAGACAAAAATATCTGCCTCCTGACAGTAGAATAAATGGTCTGAAATTATTGTCATGTGTATTAGTATACAGTGAAAAGTATTGTCTCTTGCACACTATACAGACAAAGCATACCTTTCATAGAGAAGGAAAGAGTGCAGAATGTAATGTTTTAGCCATAGCTAGGGTGTTGAGAAGGATCAATTTAATGTGAGGTAGGTCCATTCAAAAGGCTGATGGCAGCAGGGAAGAAGCTTCCTTGTATTGCTTGGTACATGACTTCAGACTTTATTTTTCTAATGGAAGAAGGTGGAAGAGAGAATGTCCAGAGTGCATGGGATCCTTGATTATGTTGGCTGCTTTATTGAGGCAGTAGAAAGTGTAAACAGAGTCAGTGGATGGGAGGCATTGGGCTATGTTCACATCCTTTTGTAATTTTATGCAACCTTGGGTAGGGCAAAAGCCACACTCAGCTGTGATACAACCAGAAAGAATGTTTTCTATGGTGCACCTGTAAAAGTTGGTGAGAGTTGGAGCTAACATGCCAAATTTCCTTAGTCCTCTAAGAAAGGAAAGGCAGTGAAGGGCTTTATTAACTATAATGTTGGCATGTGGGGACCAGGACAGGTTGTTAGTGATCTGGACACCTAAAAACTTGAATCTCTTGACTTTTTCTACTTTGTGCCCATTGATGTAGACAGGGGCATGTTCTCCACTATGCTTCCTGAAGTCAATGACTATTTCCTTCCTTTTGTTGACATTGAGGGAGAGATTATTGTCATCATTCACCAGATTCTCTATCTCTGTTCTGTACTCTGTCTCGTCATTGCTTGAAATCCGACCCATTACAATCTTGTCATCAGCAAACCTGAAAATCGAGTTGGAGGGGAATTTGGCCACACAGTCATTGGTGTATAAGGGGCTGAGGACACAGTCTTGTGGGACACTGGTGTTGGGGATGATCATGGAGGTAGTGCTGTCTACTTGTTCACCTAACTTTTCAAGGTGTGTCAAGTTTCCCAACAGACAATGTCAGAACTTTGCATTAATTTGCATCTCCTGCATGCTAATTAAAAAGGCCGCCTCACCAGAATTAAGATTGTTCTCCAAATTCAGTTCCCTAACAACAAGAATTGAGAATATTAAGTTGTACAACTAGATATAACTGGCACGCACCTGCTGAGCTTGACCTCCTCCACAACTTTGAGGTTATAAATGTTGCTTTCTTTTCCTTGATATTCGCACAACTTCACTCCTGTGCTAATAGCAAACTACTGTGCCAAGGACAGAAACCAGAGGCAGGCGAAAGCTGGAAGGGGAGAGTGAGAGGTGGAGGGGAAGGCTGGATGGCGGTCACAGGCTTACTGCAGAGGTGCTGGATGTAGGGGAAAAGAGAGAGTGAAGTGGCACTGATCTGACTGACAGCAGTGTTCTGCTGCCTGTTCACTAGCAACCAATGGGAAACTCTATGGAAGCAGCAGGATTGGAAGAACCCCACTCCTGCTAGCCAGGTTATATGCTGTGGGGATGAGAGAAAATCCCACCATGTGAGTGTATCCGGGTTAGGGAGCCAGGAGGGGGTGCGGGGGGAAGTATCTTAAAAGCCAGATTCAGTGGTGTCAATGGTGGTCTGCTGGGGAGTGAATTTAGGTACTGGTGATAGTGGGGGACAGTCACAGAAGAGTAAGTAGCTTGTGCTGGGCTGGTAGATCCAGGGTGAGAGTCCAGTGCGTGTAGGTCTTGTCGGGGGATGGCGGGGGTGGATGAGTGGTCACAGGGCTGGGGATAAGGAGGGTGGGCGACTTGACAACAAGAGGAAGCAGAGTATGGGGACAGTAATGGGTGTCAGCTCTGAGGGTAGGAAAGCCATGTGGATGGTGATGGAGTCCAGGGTAATGGGGAAAGGCTGCGAGGGCAGAGGAAATGCTGATATTGGCTGTGCCATTGGTATTGAAGGGAAGTTGGTGGATAATAGCAGGAGGGTAGAATGATGTGGAGCAAGTTTGAAAGGTGATGCACACCATTTTCCAAATTTGTCCTTAACCACATAGTTAATCCATCAATGTTGTTCCTTTAGCTGTAAGGAGTGTCTTCTTGGGTGAGTTTGAATCTGTGAGCGTTGGGCTGAGCCAGCATTTGTTGCCTGTCCCTATTTGCCCAGAACTGGCTTATTAGATCATTTTGAGACATCAAAGAGTTAACTACATTGCTGTAGATCTGAGTCACAGGATGGCAGATTTTCTTCCCTAAAGGACACAAGTAAACAGAAGGGATTTGACATCAATCAGCTTCCTGCTTGTCCCACTCCCAAGAGATAGGCGCAGGAGTAAACAATAAGGACTCATAAGGTTACTCTTCCATTCAATCCAATTGTGTTTTCAGTTTCACTTACCTGCCTGTCCCACACATCCTTTTGTTTCCTGAGAGATTAATAATCTATTGGTTGCAGCCTTGATTTTGTTGAGTGGTGGAGCATCCAGAATGTTCTGCAGTAGAAAATTCCAAAAGTTTCGAACTTTGAAAATGGAGAAATGTCTCCTTGGCTCAATGCTGAATGAACAGTTCTTATCCTGAGGCTGTGCTCCTTATTCCAGATTCCCCAACCAGATATGCAAGGTGCAGGGAAGGAGGGATGCACAAGGTGCAAAACACGAGTTTGTGCTGTAGGGAGTCCATGCCCCAGGGGCCTGGGTTCGGTTAAATATTTTCCACACCATGGGAAGGACAAGGGAGTTGCATTTGATTGATGGAAGGTTTCCGCTTTCCATTGGCCAGTGATTGTATTGTATGGACTTCAATTTGAAACCTACTACTTTGCTAGCTCTCATTAGAATTGTTCTCAATGCTCAATAAAAACAGAGAACAGTGAATAACTGATGCATGGGTGATTGCAGTTGTTCTTTTGTATCTGCAGACAGTTTGTGTTATAGGAGCCATTTAAGGAACACAGTTTAATGAGTAAAAATGCATACATTCCCCTTAGAAACAGTGGTATGGTCAATCAGAAAATTCATAGTGTATAATTTATCCAATATTAGTAATCCACATTTTTAGATTCCGTGGAGTGTGGCTCTGTTTATGTGGAAGCTTGACTCTAAATACAAAGATTAAATCTTGCAAATGACAGATGGACTGTCACTCACTGTCCTTTTGAGTTGCAGGATATGAAGTGAAAGATTTAGCTGCTCAAATGATTTCCAGAAAGAAGTTGTATAATGTGATCAATGAACCTAAAAACAGAAGTAGCATCAGGGCCCATGATTTCTCTCCTGGGCCTTGTCTACGTATATATCCTGTCAAACTCCTTAAACCTTGTATGTTTTAATGAGATCATCTCTCATTTTTCTAAACTCTAGAGAGAACAAGTCCAATTTTCTCAGCTTCTCGTCATAAGGCAACACTCATCCCAGGAACTGCAAATTTTTGCAGTATCACAAACAAGGTAAATATATCTTTCCTTGAATATAGAGACCAAAACTGCGTGCACATATATGTCCTTCTCTGGCTATCTGGACCAAAACTGCACAAAGTACTCCAGGTGTGCTTTCTCAAGTTCTATATAATTATGGTAAGACTTCTTTGTTCTGGTACTCAAGTCCTCTCCCACAGATAACATTCCATTTGCATGTTAACTTCATCTATTCCTTGTTCAAATTCACTCGAATCTTGTGAACATCAACATGTTTCACACCTTTTTTGTAACATCAATCTGCTTTTCTATTTATCACCCAAGTGAATAACCTCTCACTCTCCCACGTTATACTCCATCTGCCATCTTGTTGCCACTCACTTAACTTGTCCATAAATCTTTATTTGTTTTGAGTCCATCTTGCAACTTGCATTCATAGCTGGTTTTATATTGTCAGAAAACTTTGATATGTTACACTCAGCCCTCAGCTCTAAGTCATTACTATAGGTAATAAGCAACTGAAAGCCCCAGTGCAAGACCCCTGTGACACTCCACTAGTACTAGTGCCAACTTGAAAATGTTCCATTTGTGTTACTTGCTTTCAACCCATTAATCAGTCCTCCATTCTTGTTATATTCTCCATTCCAAGAGCCCTTTTGAATATTAACACTTTGAAGCACTTTATCAAATATCTTTTTGAAATTCAAGTGTACTACATCTACTGGCTCTCCTTCATCTACTTTCTGGACATCCTCAAAACATTTTATCAAATGTGCTATGAAAATCAGCCTACCTGCCTTTGGAGCAAAGAACAAGAACTCAAGTTTCCACAGGGTTTCCACACACGTTCAGCCTAGGAATGGGCTGTACTTGTGCTGTTTGACATTTTGGGTTCTTGGCATAAAAAACCAGATCATATGACCAGAAGCAGAGTGCTATTAAAATGAAGAGTCCCAGGCAGGGGCAGGGAAAGATCCCAAGAAGGTCCTCTTCCTGTCTGCGATTCTTAAGTTAAAAATGAGTAAAGGGCTCTGGTTAGATGACTGAGTAAAGATGAGTCAGGAGAAGTCATGAAAAGTAAAAGTTATTTATTAGTCACAAGTAGGCTTACATTAATGCTGCAATGAAGCTGCTGTGAAAATCCCCTAGTTTTCACACTCTGGTACCTGTTTGGATACATAGAGGAAGAATTTAGCATGGCCAATCCACCTAACCAGCACATCTTTGGGCTTGTGGAGGAAACCCATGCTGACACGGGAAGAATGTGCAAACTCCATACAGATAATGACCCAAATCAGGAATTAAACCTGGGACCCTGATGCGTGAGGTAGCAGTGCTAACCACTATGCCACCATACTGCTCAACCAAGGTGGCAGCCCAAGATTGGGGTTTTGGGATGAAGCAGCAGCAGCAGTGGTCTGTTTGTCATCACCAAAGAGATGAAATTATGCTTGGGAATCCAGGGAAAGGAATCTGGGAAGTTGAGATTGAAATCCTGCAAAGTGGGCCATTGTTTGAGATGGAGAGAATTTCAAGTTGAACTCAAAAGGTGAAGACCAGAATCTCTCTCGAGAGAGGCAGAATTCCAGTGAGAGAGGTTGATTTGTAGGCCTGTAACTTCTGAGCTCCAGATGTCATGCCCAATGTGGAGAGAGATCCCAAAAATGCACGAGGGAATGCCTACATGTCCCTGCCCCTCCCAAATCAGAGGTCTCCACATAAGGATTGCAGGGTGGTTGCCTGGGAAGCTCAACCTTCCATTGGGAACTGCCCTGAACTGGGAACCACCCGGAACTTCCATTTAAATCTCAACAGCAATTGTTACACAGGAAAGGTTAGAAATGTTAAAACCAGTTAATCCTGTGTAACTATAGTACTGACCTACTTTGATTTCCCACAGGATCTCCTGACTGCCACTCTCATCCCTGACAACATGTCTCCATTTTTATTAACATTTTTTTAATCACCATTTGCTGCTTACCAAGACTCTTCTTACCATTGTTCTCCATAAAATTATAAAGACTGTTTTAATCTAATATTATGCCTAACTTCCTTAGTAAGCTTTAAAGGTGTCTTTCTTGCCACATTTTTGTCTTTAGTGGAATGTATTTTTGTTGAACATTTTCTTCTTGATATTTTCCACTGTTTGTTTATCAGTGCTAGCCCATTTACCCAATCGACCTTAGCCAACTTTCTCCTGTGTGATTGGCTTTGTTTAATTTTAAACTTCTCGTTTTGGTCTCAAGCATGTCATTCTCAGATTTATCATGATCACTTGTCTCCAACCAGATTGTTTACTGTGAGATTATTAATTAAAGCTGCCCAATTCTAAAATTAAATTAGCTTTGCTCCAGTTGGTTCCACAATGCTTTCACAGGAGCATTATGAAATTACGTAAAATGTAAGAACATAAGAACTAGGAGTAGGAGTTGACAACTCAGTCCTTCGAGCCTGCCTTGCCATTCAATACATCCGTGGCTGATCTCATCTCAACCTCTGCCACTTTCCTGCACATTCTTCGTAACCCCTCAACCCATTACTAATTAAAAACCGGTCTATTTCCTCTTCAATATCTCTGCATCCACTACACTCTAGGGTAATGAATCCCAGATTCACGACCCTTTGAGAGAAGTAGCTTTTCTGTTTTAAATCTGCTACCCATTATCCTAAAACTATGGCTTCTCCTTCCGGATTGCCCCACAAGAGGAAGTATCCACACTATACCCATTTTGTCAATACCTTTTATCGGCTTGTATACCTCAATTAGGTCACTTCTCATTATTTTAAACCTGAGAATATTGGCTTAAACTGGTCAATCTCTCGGTAAGACAAACTGCTCATCTCTAGAATGAATCTAGTGAACTGCACCTAATGCCTTTACGTCCTTCCTCAAATAAGAGACCAAATCTATACACGGAACCCTAGTTGTGGCTTACCAATGCCCTGCATAGTTGCAGCAAAACTCACTACTTTTATATTCTATTCCTTTAGATATAAAAGCCAAAATTTTATTTGCTTTTCTTATTACCTGCATACCAGTTTTGTGATTATTACATGACAACACCCAGATCCCTCTGCACAAAAGCACTTTGAAATGTCTCTGTTAGATAATTTGCATTTCCATTTTCCGAACCAAAATGAATAAACTCACTTAACCACATTAAATTCCATCTGCCACATTTTGACCCACTTACCTTACCCTACCCTATCCATATCCATTTATAAATGTTTTATTTCCTTATTACAACTGACTATCCCACCTATTTTAATATTAACTGCAAATTTGGCTATCATACCTTCTATCCCTGTAATCAATATGAATATGAATTGTTAATAGTTGCAGCCCAAGGACTGAACACTGTGGTACCCCACTCGTTATGTCCTGCCAA
Source organism: Sphyrna mokarran (assembly GCA_024679065.1). Lineage (NCBI taxonomy): Eukaryota > Metazoa > Chordata > Chondrichthyes > Carcharhiniformes > Carcharhinidae > Sphyrna > Sphyrna mokarran. Next base: position 51,613,779 of record JAGIQG010000016.1, read on the forward strand.
CCAGAAAGACCCATTTATCCCAACTCCCTGCCTTCTATCAGTTAGCCAGTCTTCTTTCCAACTAATAAATTACCCTTAAACCCTTGTGATCTTGCCTTCTGTATTAACTTGCTTATCAAATGCCTTCCTGAAGTCCAAATACACTACGTCTACAGGATCCCCATTATCAATTTTGTTAGATTTCTTTTGAAGATGTAACAAACTAATTAGTGAAGCACAATTTATCCATTATAAAACCATGCTCACTGATGGATTGCATTTTGACTTTCCAAGTGTCCTGTGTTACTTCCTTAATGATGGATTCTAATAATTTCTCAACAAGAGATGTTAAACTAACTGGTCTATAATTCACTACTTTCTGCCTCCCTCCCTTTTTGAATAAGGGCATTACGTTAGCTATGATTGCTTTTCCCAAGAGGATCCTTAATTAAGAGTTTATTAATTAATTCCTGCTCATTACACAGTACCAAATCCAAGAATAGCCTGCCCGCTGGTTGCTTCCACAACATATTGCTCCAAGAAACAATCTCTAATACATTCAATGAAGTCTTCCCTGAGGCTACTCGTGCCAATTTGATACGGTAGATACATTAAAACTACCCCGATTATTGATGTATTTTTCTTACAAACCCTCAATATTTCCTGGTTTATTTTGTGCCCCACAGCAGAACCACTATTTGGGGACTATGTTACTCCCACCACGGGCTTATTTCTTTTGCTATTTCTATTTCTACCCAGATTGAGTCCACATCTAGATCTCCAATGCTTGTATCATTACTCAGTACAGCACTGATCCCTTCCTTTACTAACAAAGAACAACACCTCCTTTTCCTTCCTTTCTATCTCAGAATATTGAGTACTCTTGGATATTCATTTTCTAGACCTGGTCTCCTTGTAACCATGTCTCAGTATCACCATCAAATCCTACCCTTTTGTCTCTATTTGCACTGGTAACTCATTAATTTTGTTCCAAGTACTTTGAGGGCCAATTTTAAATCATTTGCACCAGTAAATTCTGAACCTTGTTGCTAATCTCCACTAATACTGAGTCTGCTTCCTGAGCATCTGGCATGGTCCTTTGCTACTTCAGTTCTCATGTCACCATTAGTGATCAGGGTTACTCCCCTTGCCCTTCCAACTCTTCCTGATTTTCAAATGTACAGTTTTGGAATATTCCACATATTCATTTACTACACATCTCAAGGTAGACAATTGCAGAGGAATATCAATTGATGCATGACTTAAAATTGTGGAAAAAGAGGTTGAGGAAGACAAATTTACATGCCACCAAGTAGAATTCTTCTCTTAAAAAGAACAGTTCATTGGAAGAACTGATGGGCTTCGAAGTTTCAGGCAGCCTGCCTTGGCTGTTATCGGGAGGACTAAGTCAAATAGCTAAAAGAAGCCAAGAGCTGACATCTGGTTACCCTTATTGAAGAAATGTGCTACTGTCCATTCTGCACAGTCAACCAATCAGCTCAAGACTCTTAAACTGAACTGACCTATCAGCAGTAACATCCCATCCTTCACTATATAGAGCTATTTCTTTCACTACTTCCATTCATTGTGTCTATATAATACTGTCAAGGCTGCTTGCTGCATGGCTTAGTAGAAGACTTGCTTGGCAGCCAAAGCACAATGCTGGAATCAAATTTGTTATTTTCTTTTGAATTCTCACCTTGGCAACTATTTGAGGTAGAATTCGACTATTCAGAACCTTGGTGCCTTTTTTGAGCCTGAAATGAGTTTCTAATCACAAGTAAGCACTGCCTATTTTCACCTATTGACGAATCATCTGCTTCTGAAACATTCCTCCACCCCTTTCTTTCCTCTAGCCTTGCCTTGACTTCATCCACCCTCCATACACTTGGCCATTCTTGATATCCTCTGTGTTGAAGAGCTTGCTGAAAGAACTTCAAGTTTGAATCAAAGGTGAAGACAGGAATCTTTTGTGAGAGGCAGAATTCCAGTGAGATTCGTTGACTTGCAGGCCCATAACTTCTGAGCTCCAGATATCATGCCCAGTTTGGAGGGATATCCCAATGACGCACTAGGGATCCCTATCCACCTCCCCAATGCAGAGGTCTCTACATAAAGATTTCAGGGTAGTTGCCTGGGAAGCTCAAATTTTCAAATCCCTATATGTCCTTGCATCTTCCTAACTCTAATTTCCTCCATCCCCCACCTCCCTCCAATACCTACATTCATCTACTTCTGAGCTCTTAATCATCCCTGATTTGAGCTCCAAAGGTCCAAACTCGGAAATTCCCTCCCGAAACCCCTCCACTCTCTCCTGGTTCTGCTTCCTCCTTTTTAAGGCACTCCTTAAAACTTAGTTCTTTCACCAACCTTTTGGCTATCAGCTCACTGTCAAATTCTCCTTCATAATGCTCCTGTGAAATGTCTTGGACATTTGTGTTATGTTAAAGGTGCTATATAAATACAAACTTCTCTAGATTTCAAAGTTTTTTAAAATTTGACAAACGGGGCTTTTCATGTGTCTGTGCAGACTTGATGGGCCAAAGGGTCTCTCCTGCGCTGTAATATTCTGCAAATCAAATTTGGAACAACTGTGGACTTATCTTTTGTTTGTTAATTTGTCAGTGTCATTTACTTGCACTTCCATTTAAAACTGTCATATGCTTTGTTCCATTTACTGCTGCTAAAGCACACTACCCAATTTTGTGGTTTATCAGCCCTGATCTTATGTATGGTTTCTCATTGATTTTGTAATAAATCACATAATCATATCCAGATGCCACCTATCACTTTAACAGCTACTTTCTTTTATCATGCTTCTACTGTATTCTGTGCTTTGATATAACCTTGCATTTTCTACACGCTTGGTCATGCTCCCTTGAATGCCTTCATCAAAATTGCTACAGTCACACTTGCCTTCATTTATTCTTTACCTGGTCATGGCTTCTCCAACCTTGCAACATTCTCCTGACTTTGTCCTAATGGTGACTAATGGATTTAAACAGAAAGGCAAAATATATTAATGTATTGTTGGCTACAGCAATTTAAAAGTGCCTCTTTCAAGGCAATGCTTTGGCCACGCGGCCATGAAAAGTTGCTGTCCTTGATGTGTAGTGAAGTTGTGCATTTTGATATTGCTGTGACTCTAATCGTGGAATAGAGAAAATAAAGCTTTTATATTTCTGCTGATCTGTGTAATTAAGCCCTTCCCTCCCCATAAACTGAATTGCTTTCCTCCTCCTGTCATACTTGCCTGTCTGAGCAATCTGAAAGGCAAGCCATAAAATTTCAGACATGCACTTGACCTAGCAGGCTAATTACTTGAGATCTAGGTTGCAATTTCATGATCAGACAATTGACAGTGATGCAAATGATGTGATAACTTGCTATTGTGATTGTGGACTCGCTGCAATTAACAGCTTTTTTGGTTTTGAGAAAAAATTTCAGTGGGATGCATAAGAAGGTTGGGATTAGGATGAAGGGCCTTGGTGACCTTGATAATCATGCGCAATGTTGTCAGTGCCTTGCTTTCAGTCTCAAGTAGTGGCTGTTACAGATAGTATAAGGTTGCGATGATGCTGGAGTTTGCACCCATGCGATCGCACAGTGCGGCAGCGAAGGAAAAATTCCCCTCTCCCACAAGCAAGGTGCTGCCTCCCTGCTTCATTGTCTATCTGAACCTCCGAAAAAAATTAGCTAATTTTTTTCGGAGGTTCGGATAGACAGGTAGTATAACTCAGTGATCAGCTGCTGGGTGAAGCACAGGTGCCTTGTATTTTGCTTCACAGTGAAGTATAGGTGTGAATTCATTCTCTGGCAATCTGCTATGCATATAACCTCCCACATTGCACCCTACTCCTCCCAGCTGCTTGCACCTCTTCTCTCTTCTCCACTTATCCTAATCCTCCAGCCCCAAAGACAGAGCTGGAAAACCAGCAGTGTTTAGTTTTAAGTTTATTTATTAGTGTCACAAGTAGATTTACGTTAACATTGCTATGAGATTACTGTGAAAATCCCCTCATTGCCCTACACTGGTACCTGCTTGGGTACACCGAAGGAGAATTTGGCATGGCCAATGCACCTAACCTACACATCTTTCGAACTGTGGGAGGAAATTGCAGCAGCTGGAGGAAACCCATGCAGACACAGGGAGAAGATGCAAACTCAGTGACCCAAGCCAGAAATCAAACCCGGATTCCTGGCACTGAGGCAGCAGTGCTAACCACTGTGCTACCGCACCACCCACTAACTACCCATGACTGAAATAAACTGTTTCCAAAGCCAATAAAAGAAGTCTGGCAACCAGGCACACTTTTGTCTAAAAGCCAGAATTCAATTGCAGAATGCAGAAAATAGTCAGAGGAACCAAAAGGGCAAACAACCAGCAAAGAGGGCAAGCCATGGAGGGCTGTGTCCCTTTTAAAGTGATGCTTGCTGGCTGTCAGTATCATGAGTTGCTGGGAGTGTTTCTCAGTGAGTTAAATGGGAGGCAAAAACAATTTTTATAAAAGCGTTTTAAAGCTATGATAAGGCTCTGATTTATAATGCATTTCCTTAAGTATCCAATGGATGCTTATGGAGCAACCAATCTAATCGAGTGGGAATGCCATATTGATACCTGTAAAATGGCATGACATGAATTCTCAGGATGTGGAGATGCCGGCATTGCACTAGAGTAAACACAGTAAGAAGTCTCACAACACCAGGTTAAAGTCCAACAGGTTTATTAGATAGCACAAGCCACTAGCTTTCGGAGCACTGCCCCTTCATCAGGTGAGTGGGAGTTCTGTTCACAAACAGGGCATATAAAGATACAATTTATAAAATAATGATTGGAATGTGAGTCTTTAAAGGTAATCAAGTCTTAAAGGTACAGACAATGTGAGTGGAGAAAGAGTTAAGTTGAGAGCAAAGAGAATCTGGAGAGATTTCTATTATAAATATAAGTTTCCATTAATTCTCTTTGCTCTCGGCGCTGACAAAGAGCCATCTATACTCGAAATATTGGCTCTATATTCTTCCCACAGATACTGTTGGAGCTCCCAAGATTTTCCAGCATTTTCTGTTTTTTGTACTGAACAAATATTTTAGAATCAATACAATGAGTCTGGTGGATTTCAAAATATTTACAAGGAATGATTATCTGAAGGAATTGAATGCTGCTGGTACAGAGATCCCTGTCTCTGATCTAACTCCCTGACACTGAATGTTTTTTATGACTTAGTTAGATTGAGAGTTTAAGACCCAGTTCAGCACAATAATCCCCTTGACACCCCAGCCAGGGATGTTGGCTAGAAATTTCCCATCCTGTAGCAGGCGGGACAAAATTTGGCAAATCACATGAAGGTCTGTTGACCTCTGGCAGAAATGTCTAGACTTGGGGCACCAATGGCTGGCAAATCCCACCCATTGGCCAGATTATTCTAACTGTTCACGCTGGCGAGATTTTCCCATTCCAATGTAGTGAAGAGAGATTTAGCTTCTCGCCAAATTCTGTCTTCGTTGCAGCAGGAGTGGCCTGAATGGGCAAGTAAAATCATGCCCATTATCTCTTCTTAAAGACTTCAAGGCCTGTGTGCTCTCAAAGATGTGTGTAATAAATCATGGTGCTATTTTGAAGAAAATCAGGGAAGCTTTTTAACAATTAATTTACAAGATGCAAGTGTTGCTGGCCAAACCAGTATTTTTATTGCCCATCCCTAGTTAACCTCAAAGTTCAAGTTTATTTATTAGTGTCACAAGTAGGCTTACATTAACACTGCAATGAAGTGACTATGAAACCCCATCCCATCACCATACTCCGGCATCTGTCCGGCACACTGAGGGAGAATTTAGCATGGCCAGTGGGCCTAACTTGCACATCTTTAGACTGTGGGAGGAAACTGGAGTACCCACTTAACTCTTTCTCCACTCACATTGTCTGTACCTTTAAGACTTGATTACCTTTAAAGACTCACATTCCAATCATTATTTTATAAATTGTATCTTTATATGCCCTGTTTGTGAACAGAACTCCTACTCACCTGATGAAGGGGCAGTGCTCCGAAAGCTAGTGGCTTGTGCTATCTAATAAACCTGTTGGACTTTAACCTGGTGTTGTGAGAGGAAGCCATGCAAACGTAGGGAGAAAGTGCAACTCCACACAGACAGTGACCTAAGCCGAGAATTGAACTTGGGTTCCAAGCACTATAAGGCAACAGTGCTAATCATTGTGCCACCATGTCACCCAGGGCAATTATCCCTGGTGTCCTAACCTATATTTATCTCTCAAACATCACAAAACAAAGATTATCTGATCAGCATCATATTGCTGTTTGTGCAGCATGTCTGTTTCCTCGTTAGCACAGTGTCTGGAGCCAATGAAGTATGTTTTGAATTGTAAAGCACTTTGGGATGGTGGTACTCATGAGTGTTCGGAATGTGAATCAAGTTTTAGAACATAGAACGTTACAGCGCAGAACAGGCCCCTCGGCCTTCGATGTTGCGCCGACCAATTATGAAAAAAGCAATGACCCTCCAAACTAAACCATTCCAAGTTTTAAAAATACTTCAACCACAGTGCTTTAATAAAACGGAATTCTTGCATTAATTTGCTGCACGTAGTATTTGTCCATGTACCACATCGCAGTTCAAAGAGAATTAGAGGAGAATACAAAGTACATTTGCTGCAGAAAATGTTACTATGCCTGTGGTGTTTTAACTTCTGGGACCCTATTCAATCCCATAGGCTGGTTCCTACCTGAGCTGTGGTTGAATGGGAAATTTGCCCATTTCTGATGCACTCCCGAGAGGCCCACTTAAAGCAGAATGCACACCTTCCAGGGAGGTACATTTCCCTTTTGACTGCTTTTTCTGGAAACTGACTGCAAGGAAGTTTGAGCTTGATAAGCAAACCCACAGATTTTCCAAAACCTCCCAGAGATATGATCTGCAGGAAATACTTCAAATAATCTCACAAAAATAGCACAGAAAAGTTGAGCTCCACATTTCTCTAGCTGTTGAGTACATAGCAACCAGGAACCAGTGTTTGATTCCTGGCTTGGGTCACTGTCTGTGAGTTTGTATGTTTTCCCCCGGGTGGTCCAGTTTCCTCCCACAGTCCGAAAAACATGCTGATTTTAGATGCATTGGCCATGCTAAATTCTCCCTAGGTGTGCCCAAACAGGTGCTGAATTGTGACGAGTAGGGGATTTTCACAATAACTTCAATGCAGTGTTAATGTAAGCCGACTTGTGACCTAATAAATAAATAAATGTATTTTTCAGCAGACCCAAATCACCAAGCCTGGATAAGGAATGGGCTTCCCAGTTTAAAGGGAGGAAAATGGAGGCGATGGAGCAATCTGACAGTGATTGCCACTGCACCAAAGGTTCAGCCCAATTAACTTACAATCTGTTTGGAAATCAATTACGCACAACACACACATCTCTGCCAACAGCGGAGAACACTTGGAATGATTGGAAGCACTATTTTAAAACAGTTATCAAAACAATTTGTGAAGTTTTGCTCAACAGGTTACTCAATAGGGAGAATTTTCAACCAGCTCACTTAAAATAGTGTTTTATTTTAAATTGTCACAATTCAATTATGCATTTACCACCAGATTCAATCCTCACATTAAAATGGCAGTTAGTGTGTTTCTGATGGAATTGGGGCAATAACACTAATTTTAATGCTTTTTGCAGGCCAATCCACCCTTTTCTGCCAAGTAGAGTTATAATTTGCTCTTTGACTGTTCAAGATATAAGATACATTTTAGTGTTAAAGCAAACATACAGCAAGTACTAACCAAAGGCTATCACTGAATGCTTATGTTCCAATTCCCATAATTATGAACACCTATCTATATATATCCTTCTGCCAAAGTACTGTGCTGAGGTTCATGATTTATTTCTTGCCCATCTGTCTCGCTTTTATTAAAGCTCATTTGAATATCATGAAAATTGATGTGAATTCACTTCCTGATACCACGACAGCATTTTCATCCATATTGTATTTCTTAGTTCTTTTGCATTCCCTTTTGTTTCCCATATAGCTTAAATTTTCTTTGGATTATTTTTGCTTTCATCCACACGCAGTACTGCCTTCCTCTTTGCCCCATCCTTCGATTCCTTATTCTAGTTGACTAGTGTATGACTCCTGGTTGTCATGCAAAACATGTTAGGAGCAGAAGGCCATATACCCTTTGTGCCTCTGCCACTATTCTATTAGATTGTGGCTAATTTATTTGTGGTCTGAGCACAATAGCATTAGATTCTTGACTGATAAGGGTCTCAAACTACCCTTCCATCAAATGTATTCAGTGATTCTGCCTCAACCACTCTCTGGGTAAGGATTGCACAGACTCATGACCCTCAGAAGAGATTTCTTCTCTTCTGTCTTCAGTAAGAGACCACTTATTTTTAAGCTATGTTCTGTTCTTCCCACATGGCAAAACATTCTGTCAACATCCATTCTGTCAAACCCCCTCCGAATCATTTTATGTAGCAAAGTGATTAGCACTGCTGCCTCATAGTGCCAGGGACTGGTTTCAATTCTAGCGTTCGGCAACTGTGGAAATTGAGTGTTCTCCCCTAAGTCTGTGTGGGTTTCTTCCCACAGTCCAAAAGTGAAGTTGCTTGTCTGTGCTCCATTACCTCTTATTGTTAGGGAAATTAGCAGAAATACATGGGGTATGGGAATAGAACCGAGGTGGGATTAGTGGTGGTGCAGGCTCGATGGGCCAAAATGGCTGCCTTCTGCCCTGTATGAATTCTATATATGTCAAGAAGATCGCATCTCATTTTTCCTAAACACCAATAGATGCAGACCCCATCTATCTACGTTTTCCTCCTACAATAGCTCCCTCATTCCAGGAATCAAACAAATGAACCCTCTCTGAACTGCTTTTAATGCTGCCTTAAATAAGGAGACAAAAACTATGCATAGATCCAGTTGAAAGGCTATTCATAAGATCAGGCAATATAATCGTGTATGATACAAGATGGACTATGACCCAGTTGTAACTAGGCTGGGGAGAAATTCTTCCCCAATAGGCAACTTGCTGAACAAAGCTTCACAGATTTGTTTTTATAACTTCAGACCTCTGCAATCTCCCTCTGTTTCGGTAACATGGGTTTTTTATTATTCCTGCCAAAATGGACAAGTTCATATTTTCCCACATTAAACTCCATCTGCCAACCTTTTTACCCACTCACTTTAATCCATCTACTTCCCTTTGCAGAAACCTGAAGTGAGCTTAGTTGTCTTTACCACATTTATACTCAGCAAATTTTAGCAATTATACATTTCATTCCTTGGTCTAAATCATTGATTTTAAATTGTAACAAGTTAAGGCCCCAGCACTGATTCTAGTAGCACTCTTCATTGTAAGTTTTCAACCTGAAAATTATCCATTTATGCCGACTCTCTATTTGTGGTTAGATAACCAATCCTCCAGTGATGTAAATATATTAGTTCTTGCAGCATGAACTCTTATTTTGTGTAGTAACCTTTGATGTGGCACCTTGCCAAATGTCTTATGGAAATCAAAGTACATCAGATCCACATTTTTCTCTTTATCCATACTGTTAATTGCTCTCTCAAAGTACTGTTTTTTGCAAAACCACGTCTGGGATTCTCCAGTCTCGCTGCAGTGAATGGAGATTTAACTGAGTGCCAAATTCTCCATTCTCACTGGCAGGGTTTAGAACACCAGAGAATTCCGGCCCATTTTGGCTCTGCCAGGTTGTATTAAGATTTCCTAAGTGTCCTGCTAAAATCTTCTCAGTAATCGATTCCAGAATCTTCCATGTGACAAGCGTTAAGTTAACAGGCATTAGGTTTCCTGCTTTTTGTGGCAAGAAGGCTCGTATACAGGTAATGAATCATAAATTGCTAGAATACAAGTGCAGCAAGTAATTAGGAAAGCTCACAGAATGTTATCGTTTAGTGTGAAGGGAACTGATTACAAAGGTAGAGAGGTTATGCTTCAGCTTCAGAGCATTGGTGAGACCACACCTGAAATATTGTGCACAAAATGTAAATGTATGAGGAGCTGTTCAGAAAAGGTTTACCAGACTAATACAGGAGTGGGATGATTGTCTAAAGGAAAGATTGGAGAGGTTAAGTTTGTTTCCACGAGAGCTTAGAAGAGTAAGTAGTCACTTGATCAAAACATTATAGATCATGAGGGGTAATAATAGGATGGATGTGGAGAAAATGTTTTCTCTTGTTGGAGAATCTAGAAGTAGGTGATAACCCTTTAAAAATAAGGGGTTGCTCATTTGAGACAGATGAGAAATTCTTTGCTCAGTCTCTAGAACTCTCTTCCTTAAAAGGCAGTGGACTATATCTGCCCCTCTGATTCCCCAAGATTCCTATTCATTATTGCCCCCCAATTGCCATGATCAATTTGTTCACCACTTGTTGGACAACTGTAAGGGCTGAGACTCTCTTCCACTTCTACTTCTGCCTCCATACTGGCCTCATTTGTATTCACACCTTTCTGTCCCTGATCACTGACACAATTAGAAGACCCCTTAGCCTCCTCCTGGATCAAAGTGGCCAGGTAACTTGCCCACTCCACAATGCATTACAATGACTGGAGGCTGAGCTACAGACAATGACCATGAGTCAAAGCTCCTCAAACTGTGGCCACTTACTGCAGATGTGTGTTCCAATCACACTAGTGTCCAAGAAGCCCAGATTCTACAGTCTTATTGTTTTGTTAATTAATTTTAACTTAAACCCTAATCAAACTATATATATAATACATATATATGTAGCAGGTACACCTAGCTACTACAAATAGCACCTTTATAATTACTACTGCATTAGTTTGATTTGATTTATTATTGACATGTATTAGTATACACTGAAAAGTATTGTTTCTTGCATGCTATATAGATGAAGCATACCATTCATCGAGAAGGAAAGGAGAGTAACAGTACATTCTGCACATAGTCATAACTAGGATGCAGAGAAAGATCAACTTAATGCAAGGTAGGTATATTCAAAAATCTGATGGCGGTAGGAAAGAAGCTGTTCTTGAGTCGGGTTGTTACGTATTCTTTTTCCTGAAGGAAGTAGGTGAAGGAGAGAATGTCCTGGGTTTAATTATGCTGTATGTTTCACTGAGGCAGTGGGAAATGCAAACAGTCGATGGAGGTTGGTTTGCATGATGGATTGGGCTATATTCATGACCTTTTTTAGGTCTTGGGCAGAGTAGGAGCCATAATAAGCTGTGATACAACCAAAAAGAATGCTTTCTGTGGTTGGTGTGAGACGTAGCTGGCATGCCAAATCTCCTTAGTCTTCTGAAAAAGTAGAGGCTTTGGTGGGCTTTCTTAACTTTGTCCGCCTGGTATCGTGGTGGGGGATCCAGGACAGGCTATTGGTGATCTGGACACCTAAAAACTTGAGGCTCTCAACCATTTCTACTTTGTCCCCATTGATGTAGATGGGCATGTTCTCCATTATACTTCCAGATGACTGTTAAATGAGTTTTCAAAACTAAACAAGAAATATACTTGCCAATCAATCCCTTCTGTTTCCTGGTGCCAAATGTTGGACCCATTGCATTCTGGGAAAGAACGGACTTGATTGGCCTCTTTATGCTCTCCCTGGGTCTCCCTCAATGTTGTATTAAGTTCTGCCAGGTCTTCATGCTGCTTTTAAGTTCTCACTATTATTCTTTCTAAATTGGTTTGAAAGTCATTTTGTTTTATGTTTGGGTTTGTTTTTGTTTTTTTATTTGTTTAACCTATTTCAGATTTATTGTGATTTGAGTTAATTTTTTCTTGTCTATCATCAGTATACAATACAGTTTTTCCCTTCAATTTATTCTTCATGAAAATACAGACTTGTTTATGTCTTGTTCTTCCTCAATATTTTTGTAACTCTTAAACACTTAAGCACTGTCAAATTTGTGAAGCAACCAATTGGATAGATAAATGTAATGCAGTTGCAGCAGTATGTATGGATTTTCAAAGGGTGTTTGAAATAAGTGTCAAGATGGTTCAAAATATTTTGGCAGATGGCAAAAGAAATGTAACCAGCATAGATAGAAAGTTGGCTGATGGACAAGAAATAAAGATTAGAATAAACGGGTAGTCACTGGACTGAAGAAAGATGGAAAGTGTGCATCCCAAGAGTCAATGTTGGGTCAACTTTTATTCGAAGGATATTAATGACTTGAAGTTGGATGTTGGGAGTACAATCTCTCGATATAGATGAGACAAAAATAGAAATTTGGCAAACAATAAAAGGGCTGCAAGGCTTCAGCAAGACTGGATTGGGTTCGGAGTGCAATTCAATGTGAATAAGTGGCACATGATGCATTTTGTGGAGAAAAGTGTGATTTATTTGGATGGTTGCTGGAACATGGCAGTGATCGAAATAAAAAGCATTGCATTGCATCCTTTTTACGGAAATTTGCATCAACCTTTGCAGAGACAGAGTATAGAAAACAGAGCAGATCCTGGACCAATAGTATTATTTTAGGATTGGACTAGCAAGAGCTTGAATGGACACAATGGAATCCTCCTTTTGTAATCCTCTGTGGCTTGTCTGAATACTCTACAATATTGCCCCTGACTTTAGGCTTTATTATAATTTTTAAATGGATATTATGAAAGCTCAAGTGTTTACTTCTAGTTGTAATTTCTAGTAACTTGCTAATTACCATAATTCCTGCAACAAATAACCTCATTCTTTCCATTTTATTTTCATTGATTAATTATATGTGGTTATCCCTTTCTTCTTTGATCCTGCTCTGTTTATTTTCATAGTGATTTAGAAAAAGAATGTACACTGAGAATCAGTGGCAATATTTTTCAGTGAATGTATTATTAGTTGAACCCAAATGGTAGTGATATAGGAATTGTCATCCACCTGAAGAATGCTACCAGTGAGATCTCATAGCTATCTGTTTTCAGACATCTATCTTTTGTAAGTGGTCGGTAGTTAAACTGACAACAAACAATGTCAGTTTGCATTGCGTTGCAAACATAATGGCTTATTTTGTAGATGATACTAAATCAAGGAGATTGATTGCTATGGTTAGTCAACAATTCTACTCTCCTTATGGCATGCAATTCCCAGGATTGTCAAAGATGGTCAATGGCCTTTTATTATATAGCAGTTGTTTTGTCCAATGTAATACTGATTCATCATGGGGTTTTTCTGTAGGATCCTCTATTCTTTATGCAGCTTATCTATTTACCTAAACTGGCAGTGGATAACTGATCATGTTTAATAACTAATTTCCATCCATGTCTCCTCAACTGTCTCAGATGCTGCAGTTATATCTGGCTGATTATGGTTCAGGTCAGAAACTCCAAAGTGTTTTATGAAGCTTGCTTAGATCATAAGTTTTGCACCTAGAATTTGGCTAGGATAAGCATAATGTTTTACTTCAGGTGTGATTCAAAAGACCCAGTGGGGAGTTTTTAATCAAGCAAAGTTTATTTAATAATATAGTTGACGTTCATGGAAAAAAATTAACAATAACTGTCAGTTACAAAAGAGGAACAATCATGATGTAGTATAACTCAATGAATATAGCCAAGATTTTCCAATGAAGCCAATCCCATTAGCAAAATCCTTCAAACAAATTCAACACAGTAAAGCCTAATGCTCTTGTGATACTGGAATTGGATAGAGAATTGAAAACTGAATCTTGTAAGTTCTAGTAGTACTCTTGACAAACTCAAAACAGCTTCCCAGAACCCAGGTAGACTTTGGTCAAACTTCCAACAGCAGATTTTCCCCTTTAGAAAGGCAAGACCTTGTTTTCAGTTAACTACAGAATTTCCAAATAAAACAGAGAAAGAGAGAGAAACATTACTTTTCAGCTTACTATCTCTTCTAAAAATTAACCTGCAGCTCAGAACCGAGAATGAAAAATCTCCTGTCACCTGACCTGTCAATCCATTTTTCTCCTAATAATGCAGAGTCCTAAAAGATCCCACAGTTTAAAAATAAACAAACACTCCCTCCCCCAAGCAGCAATAAAAAGATATCTCCAGACAAGCTGGTGCCATAATGAAAAAACAACTGAAGCCAAAAAGTTTACAACAGCAGAAAGTGTAAGAAAAAGACACCTCTTAAAGGTATACAGACATCACAGGCCATTAATTGCTTTACCATCCTTTACCAGTAATAGTACTCTATCTCTATCTCTGGATTTATCCTTCAAATTTTCTGTCTTGTCTTTGCTCAGTTTTCTTTCTCACTCTAGTGTATGGTTGACATAAATGCTTGTCCCTTTAAGAACAAAGTAGACTGGAGAGTACTCTGAAAGAGGATTAATTCCTGACTGAGACCATTTGATTTACAGAATATCTATCTGACCTGACTTTCCTTGAGGGAGAAGAGTTGAGGAGGAAAGGATAAATGTAAAGCTAATTGCAATGGAATGGAGTCAGCCTGCGTCTTCTGTTTTATACTTCAGAAGACTGGAAATTCATAGAATCCGTACAGTGCAGGAGGAGGCCATTCAGCTCATTGAGCCTGCACTGACAACAGTCCCACCTGGTCCTATCCCCATAACCCCACATATTTATCTTGTTAATCCCTGACATTAAGGGCAAATCAGCCTAATCTGCACATCTTTGGACTGTGGGACAAAACTGGAACATCTACAGTCATGGAGATTGTGCAAACTCCACACAGTCAAGCCAGAATTGAATCCAAGTCCCTGACACTGAGGCAAAAGTACTTAACCACTATGCCACTATTCCGCCCCTTGGAGAACTGACGAAAAGAGAAAAACAAGCAAGGTTCTGCAGATGGAATAGCTTTCTATCTGGCAGTCTTTGAATAGATCCTGATGAAGAAGCTCTCTGAGAATAAAACAATGACTGTTACTGTGTGTAATACAGTTGGAAAGGACTGGGAAACACTAGAGACAAGAAGAGTGAGGGATTGAAGATTGCACAAAACCCATTGAGTTCTTGCATCATTTCAATAACAGCATCCAATGTTTGAAAAATGTTAGAGAAGGAAGCCTGGGGATTCTGTTAGACCAGGACTGTTGTGAGCTACATGAGAGAAGGTTGTAGATGTGCACCTGGTTGGTGGTAACCATGTCTGAGGACTTTGGATGGATTACCGCTACCAGTAAACGTGACTCATGCCAAAATGATTGGATGGGGAAATAAGAATTCTGACAAAATGGAGGCCAAATTGGAAAGACAGGGTAAATGTAAAGCTAATTGCAATGGAATGGAGTCCATTGCAGGTGGTCCCACATTTGTACAGGGAGTATTGCAAGTGATTATAACTACACAAGATGTATTTTTTGATTACCCAAAATAAAATTTATCTTAATATTTGAACTATCTTTCATCTCTTGATTAGTGTTATGTTAATTTTAGTAGAATAAAGAATTTGTAACACAATTCTCTTGAGAAACTTTTATCAACTCTTTCTTACAGCCCACCTCCCAAAAATATTTGTCGAACACAAATGACTTGGCATCAACCTTGTGAATTCCCAGCACGTGTGAAATAGGTTGAGAACATATGACCGTTGTTGAAAATAAAACAAGCTGAAATCCTTAGATTATTTATAAGAAAGTAACTATGACAATCCCTTTGTGGCAAAATTAACACAAGATTGTTGCCAGTTTTATTTTTGTTTGATACTGCAGTTGCATTACTGAAGGTTGGTGTTCTGAATTAATTTTTGCTTATTCTGTTGCCAAAATGTACAAGTAGGTTCCAGTGTATTTTTGGAGAAAAATCACAACTGTAATAATAATGATGGGCCTGGAATTCTTTGGAATGACAAATCCTATTGCGTGTGCCTTTGTGAGAGTGGTTAGCAGTGCTGCCTCAGCACTAGAGACCGAGGTTCAATTCCCAGGTTGGGTCATTGTTCTGTGTGCAGTCTGCATGTTCCCTCCACGTCTGCATGGGTTTCCTCCTACATTCCGAAGACGTGTTGGTTAAGGGCATTGGCCTTGCTAAATTCTAACCTCAGTGTATCCAAACATGTGCCGGAATGTGGCAACTAGGGGATTTTCACAGTAACTTCACTGCTGTGTTAATGTAAGCCTACTTGTGACACTAATAATTAAACTTGAGGGATTCTTTTTCTCTTCCCCTTCCAGCTCCAACTACATTTGCTTGGCAGATATTTTGGAAGTGTGCATTGATAACTGTACAGTGAAGTAAATGGTATCTTAGTGAACAATGTGTCCAATCAATTTGTAAATCTAGAGAATGAAATAGCAAATGACAGAGTAGGGAATAGAATGAATTATATGCAAAAAGAAAAGATTGAATTGAGAATGAAAAGTGGCAAAGTTAAAGTAGAAAAAATTAAAATTTTAATAAAACTTCTAGGAGCAAATAATCACCTTCAGTGGTAAAATTCTGCTTTTCAAGTCGTTCCCTGACTGTGCTTCCAGGGTTGAGTGGATATCATAAACATATGTCACACCATTAAGAGGATTCTTATGCCATGAAATAGCTGTGCTAACTTTCTATGACATATTCAGCAATTTTTTTGAAATTCATGAGGCAAGATTCTGTTTTTTGCAAAGCCAGTGATGACGTGCAAATTGGCCATCAATTTCTGCTGATTCTTGACTCTCAGGTTTTTATCTTCCTTGCCACAAATTGCTGGGGGTTTTTGCACTCCTGTAATGCAAATTCAATGCCCGTTATTTTTCCCAGCAAACTCTGGGCCATTTGTCCCTCTGTTATAAACTTGATAACACACCAACTGATGTCGTGACTGCCTAATCTTTATCTTTTTTTTTTAAGTGTTCTCATTTCTACTAAAACTTGTATGCTTGAAATTACATTCATCCACCAAATATATGTGGTCTGGATGTTGCACTTAGAGATTTGCTGATAAGTACTTCAGACACTTGGGTGCCTTGCTTTTGGCTATTATTCGAATGGGGTTACCCCAACTAAAATGAACCAAACAGCAGACAGATAATTGTTATATAAACACATTGTTCACTTCATTAATGTCAACATCAATAATTTTCCTTTGGCTCCTTGCCCAAAGTTCTGGCTGAGATGGATTTGGTGTTTTTCTGTGCTCACCATCACTAGCGTGGGTAGGGCAAGGAGGAAGTGCAAACTCTACCCCAGTCAGAATGAGGATTGAACCTTGTCGTATTAGCAGGCCAGTCAGCTGACCCAACTGCTACAACCCCCTACTCCACCTTTCACAGGAGTCGAGAGTTGCTATGGCAACTTCTACATGCATCAAAATTGCTGAATTATATTTGTCATAGTTACTTCACTGATCATTGAAAGTGGCAATGCAGGTTGGTTGGGCATTGAGTTTAGAAATTGGCAAGTCATGTGACAGCTGTACAAAACCTTAGTTAGGCCTTATTTTGGAATATTATGCACAATTTTGGTTGCCATACTACCAGAAGGATTATAGATACTCTGGAGAGGTTACAGAAGAGGCTTATGAGGGTATTGCCTGATCTGGAGGGTATTGGCAATGAGGAGAGGTTAGATAAACCCAGTTTGTTTTCCCAGAGGTTGTGGGGTGCCTGATAGAGGTTTACAAGATTGAGTTGCATGGACAGAATGGGTAATCAGATGCTCTTTCCTAGGATAGAAACATCAAGTTCCAGGGAACATAGGTTCAAGGTTCATGGGGAAAAGTTTAGAGGTGATGTGCAAGGCAAGTTTCTTTTTTACGTAGAAGGTGGTGCATGTCTAGAACACACTGCCCAGGGAAGTGGTGGGAGCAGATACAATAATGGCATTTAAGGGGTATCTAGATGAATACATGAGTAGGATGGGAATGGAAAGAATGGCTTAGGTGCATACAGTTTTAGTTTAGGCAGACATGATCGGCGCAGGCTTGGAAGGCTGAAGGGCCTGTTCCTATGCTGCTTTGTTGTTCTTTGCATATTGTATTATAGTTCAGACCTATGGACAATGATGGTAGAGGTTCCAACTTTCTTTCCATCATACGGCCATCCAGTAATCACCAATCTCACCACCTGTTGTGTTGGAAGAATTTTCAGATTGGTATCCAACTTTTTTGTCCCCGTTATCAGCACAACATCTTTGACCATCAAGTCCTGCACTGGGAATCAGACCTGGAGCTTTTGACTTGTATTTTTATACAAGTTCTTGTAATAAACTTCTGAACTGTTTGCTTTGGTAAGCTTTTGGCTTGAGGATCCTCTTCTACTTTAATAATTTATGACCAGATGAGAAGGGGGGTGACCTTGCTCTCCTCTATTCAACCTTCTCAGTTTGTCATAACAACAATTTAATGAGGATATGCCAAATCTGAATGCATTTAATTGTTTAAGCTGGAAGCAATGAGGAACCAATATGGTTTTCTTGAGTCAAAGAACAGATGTGTTTGTAGCTAAACCTGAGAAAAATAATGAAAATGAAACATCACGTACAGAAATAAGGGAAGTCAGAGTCTAATAAAAATAGTTAAAAGCAAAATATGTAATTATTACAAAATCTTGGCTCATTGGTAGATTTTTGTAAAGTTGGCTTTCAAAGTGGATAATGCATTTTTTTACGAAAGAGTTGGAAGGAGCAACAGCCATTAGTTTGTTTTTTTCTGCTGAAAGTACTCTTACAATCTCTCTCAGCTGCACAGGAAGTCTCATCTTGAAATACTTCACCCATTGTCTAGTTCCAAGAGGTTTCACGCAAGTCTGTCTGTAATAGCCATTGTGTCACTATCCAGTGCTTTGCATTTTAATGCATCTTCCTTAGACAGTTGAGTTTTGATAAGTGTCTGGGATATAGGAAATAGCTCTCTTCACAGTCCCCAGAGGGTGATTTGTTTGCCTTTTGCTTTCACCTTGGGAGATGAACTTTGTTCTAATTCATTTCAATTGCAATATTGCAGGTCAGTTGAAGATTGAAAATTCATATTTTCAACCATAAAAGGTCTTAACCTTGTGACAGACTTTTTAAAAAAAACGAATGAGTGGAATCTTGTTGAGACATCGTGGGGGGCGGGGGGGTGGCATGGATCACGAGAGCCAGTGAGAGACTCGCATTGCCTCCTTTGTGAAGGCCTGCTACATAATAAGCTAATCAGCCATTGGCAAGGCCAGTGCCCTTCCCTGCATCCTGGAATCAAGACCCTGGAGACTGAATACTCACCTACTGATTGCTGTCAGCCAAGTAGCATTTTCAGTAGCACCACTGGAGAGGCCATCAGAAAGGATAGATACTGGAGTCTCAGGATAGCAGAGTCAGCTAGATCCCTCGGGAATGGAATGGGTTCGCAGGGAGTAGGGTGTTATATGGGGTAGTGGAGAGGGAGGAGATGTTATGTAGTGGGAACTGTGGGGAGAAGAGATTTAGAAACAAAGTAGCTTTCAACTGATCCTCCTCCCCACCTTGATTTTCAGCCCCTTGATGATGCTCCCTTACCTGGACCAAGAAGGTTATACAGTAACCTGATGGTTTTAGTGCTGTGTTTGCCACATAGTGGTTCACCTGCAGCTGGGTTAATAGCGGCAGGTTGAAGCCTTTAAGTGGTCATTTAATGGATAGTAAAGGCTGTAATTGGTGGTGGGAGGTTGAACACGGACCTTCCCGGTCAGAACTTCCTGTATGTCACCATCCCTGTCTCATTAAATGTCTTTCTCACTTCCAAGGTCACCACTACAGAGAGGAAATGATTCTACCTGTTTTTCTCCTCCTCAAATATAACAATAACAAAGATAAATCTCATCCCACTTTCTGTGTAGGTGCGGCAGTTGTAAATCCTCTTTATGAAACATTTAGAGGAAATGCCAGACATTACAGGCATTGATCGAACTTAAAATGTAGCTTCAAACTATCAACATGGGAGTAAAGATGCCTAACTTGAAATGTCAAAAGCCCAGCTCACTATGATATGCTGCTGGTAACAAACGGATTACGACATAAAAATGGGTTGCAATCTGTTATACATAAAGTTGAAATTGTTGCTGGATACAGACAGACAACAGCTTTGAAAACAGAGATTGCATTCCTTTGGTTTGGAGACCAAGCTTGACTTAATATTTTATGGCAGAGAACTAAATTTGTTCCCTAGGCAACAATCTTCAAGCAAACCAACCAAAACAGATTCAAGATACTGATGGTTTAATAACACCAATAGTCTTCATGGAAAAACCCAGAAAGAACATTTGGCCCATGCTGCTTGTGACACCTCCTCAAAAGAGCTATCCAATTTAATCCCACTGCTGAGTTTCTTGCCTATTGACTCTGCAAATAAAGCTTTCTTTAGATACGTAGCTAATTGTCTTATAAAAATTTCAGTGGAACCAGATTCCACGTGGTATGTTCCTGACCTTGGCAGCCCTTAGTGGGTATGATAGCACGGTGCCTGGGCATGTTCTGTCGGAGCACTGAGCTCCCCTGGGAGGTCTACTTGCCAGCTGCCTTGGGAGACAAGTTGTGATCCTCTCCGTCCTGCCCTCATGCTGATTGAATGGATCATCCGATGGGGTGGGAAAAATAGTTTTGGCTCAAGGGCCTGATAATTAGATATTAATATGTTCGGGAGGAAAAACTCCTGTGATCATGAAAGACACTGTATAAATGCAAGCCTTTTTAACCCCTTTTTGGCACAGTGGTTAGCACTTCTGCTCTCAGCTCCAGAGACTTGGGTTCGATTCCGGCCTTGGGTCACTGTGTGGAGTTTGCATGTTCTCTGTTTCTGTGTGGGTTCCCTCGGGGTGCTCAGATTTCTCCTATTGTGCAAAGATATGACTTAGGTTGATTCATAGAATCATAGGACCCTATATTGCAGAAAGAAGTCCTTTGGCCCATCGAGTCTGCACCAAACACAATCCCACCCAGGCCCTACCTCCATATCATACCCACTAATCCCTATTACCTACACATCCCTGGACACTAAGGGGCAATTTCTTAGCATGGCCAATCAAACTAACCTGCACATCTTTGGACTAGCCATTCTAAATTGACCCTAGTGTCAGGGGAATGAGCAGGGTAAATATGTGGGGTTATGCCCTGGATAGGATTGTGGTTGGTACAGACTTGATGGGCCAAAGGCGGCCACCTGCACTAAAGGGATTCTATATGGGAAAGCAAATTTTATATGCTTTCTTAACAGCCTTATTGCATTAACAAATTTGTGAATATGTATCACCCTTGTTCTCCAACCCCTCATGAATTCTAAAGTGAAGAAATACATTTTTTAAGTCTTCATTAGATTGTGTCTGCCCATTTCTTCAGGGTCTCTGTCCAACCGATGTTTGCTAATATCCTGCTCACTACCATGTTTGTATAATATGCAAATTGCAAATTTTAGATTGTATTCTCTATACCCAAGTCCAGGATGCTTCTCTCCAACAAACAATGATACTAATTCCAACAGCCAGTTTCCCCACTATACTGACGGGTTTTTGATTCCTGGGTCAGAACTCCATCATGACTTTAGTCCCAACCCAAATGCATGCACTGCAAAATTGATGTATTAAGCACTAAATTAGCTAGAAGTTGTATTTTGCATCTTTAGTGGTGGATGACAGGGGGAAGCAGTTGGGACCAAACTCAAAACAAGCCCAATTTAAAGAGTCAGTAGCAGCCATTGTTGACACTGTCATTCCACAAAATAGAAGTCCAACGTGAGCAGAGGGCAGTGCATAAGGAGGATCCTGGCACTACAAACAGTAAGACCATAAACTTTCTCAACATCTGGAATGCAGATTTAATAAGTTCTGATAGTAACAAAAGCTTCTGTGTCTGCAATGTAGAAAAACCTGCATAAAGACATGAGAAAAATTAAACACTTAAGCTGGAAAAAGTAGAAGAAAAGATCTTTATAAGAGATGCTAACACTTCAGATGTTAGCCTTTCTTAAAGATACAAATAAATTTGCCAGAATGTTCTGCTTTTAATTCAATATATTGAATCCCATTTCTTTAGTGTTTCTAGTCTATTTACTGTTGCTGCCAATTCTACACCATTGGGTGCCAGCTCAGTCTTCGTTCCTCAATGCTGTTGTTTGTCACTGTCCTGCCATAAGAACATAAGAAATAGAAACAGGAGTAGGCCATCTAGCCCCTCGAGCCTGCCCCATCACACAATAAGATTATGGCTGATCTGATTAGTGGTTTAGTTCCACATACCTGCCTGCTCCCCATAACTCTCAATTCCCTTACTGATCAGAAATCTATCTACCTGTGACTTAAACACATTTAATGAAGTAGCCTCCACTGCTTCAATGGGCAGAGAATTCCAAAGATTCATCACCCTCTGGCAGAAGAAATTCCTCCTCAATTCTGTTTTAAACTGACTCTCCCTTATTTTGAGGCTGTGCCCTTTAGTCTTGTTTCCTTTAATCTTACCGCTTCTACCCTGTCTAGCCTCTTCATTATCGTATATGTCTCTATAAGATCTCCCCTCAGCCTTCCAAACTCCAATGAGTACAGGTCCAAAATTGACCCTAGTGTCAGGGGATTGGCCTGGTAAATATGTGGGGTTATGGTTTGGGGGGGAATTGTAGTTTGGTACAGACTCAGTGGGCCAAATGGCCTCTTTCTGCACCGAAGGGATTCTATGATTCTCTGTCTATCTGTCTGAGAGATCAGCACCAATAGAAATTTGTCAGAGATGCTGTCCATTAATCATATGACCCTTCATCATATACTTAAGCTTGCAAGATATTCGATGTGCTTGGCATCTTTGCAATCACACCCCAATAAGATGCTCCAATGTCTGGAGGAGAGGAAATAGCAGATGGATAAGACAGGACAAAATGAAAGGATCTGCTGATCACATCACTTATTGTATTTGGCAGCTTGGCACAAACACTAGGGTCTCAATCATAATACTTTTGATATTGTCTATAATATTTCTAATCTGCTTGCTAGTTTTATGAATGATGTTTTGGAAATTTTATATACATAAATAATTTGTGTGTGTAATATGCACACGCAATTTCACAGGAATACAGCACTAATTCTAAAGGCGGGCAGGTTAAGTACAGGGTGAAGGAAAGTTGAGCAACAATTGGGCAGCACAGTGGTGCAGTGGTTAGCACTGCTGTCTCACAACATCAGGGACCCGGGTTCGATCCCGGCCTCGAGTGGATATCTCTGTGTGGAGTCTGCATGTTCTCTCTGTCTGAAAAAAGAACAAAACAGCACGGGAAACAGGCCCTTTGGCCCAACGAGCCTGCAGATGTTCCCACCTCTACCCGTGATCCCTGTCTATGTTTATAGATCTATGGATTAAAAACCAAATTTGAGACAATTTAGGGAGAATTTGTTTTGCCAATTAGCCTAAGAGCACATCTTTGGGATGTGGGAGGAAACCGGAGCACCCGGAGAAAACCCACGCAAGCACAGGGAGAATGCGCAAACTCCCACAGACACAGGTCCAAATCCATGTATCTGCACAGCACAGCAATAGTCACTGAGCTGTCATGTTGCCCATCAAATGGTCCAGGTCGAGCGTACACTAATGACGTGAAGCACTAGGATACGCTCAAAAAAAATCCAAGAGCAGTCCCCTCACAACCCATCGCGTATATGCCCCTTGTTAGACAACAAGGTGGACCAAAGTACCTGTAGGATAAAAACAAGTACATCTATTTACACACTTCCCAGGGACTCCCAAGGCTCATGATCCATATTTTTAAATCAGTTTTCTACACTCCTCCATTCTCATTCTGTTCATGTGCTCATCTAAGTATTTCTGAAATAACTCTAATCTGCTGTTGATTTCCTCCCATAGTCCAAAAATGTGAGAGTAAGGTTGATGAGACACTAACAGGCAATTTAGCATGGCCAAAGATGTGTAAATTAGGGGGATAACAGGGTAAATATGTGGGGTTATGGGGATAAGGTCTGGGGGGGATACTCTTTTAGCAAGTTGGTGCAAACTCGATGGGCCGAATGGCCCGTTTCCAAACCATAGGGAATCTATGTATTGACCCATATGTACCACACAGTTGAGAAGCACAACTTTTATAAGTATGAAAAGTTGAAAGGAAATTGGAATGACTCTGGTAATTATAGGCCAGTTAGTGTTAATATCCTTGCATTCATAATTTTAGTGAATAGTTAATTGGGTTGTAATCTCACCAATCCTTAAAATTTGTTTGCAATATTTCACCTGTGACCTTTTTGTTAGTTGTATTGGAGAACCCCATGTTGGGCTACATAAATTATTTAGGAGGTGGCATTGTGGCTCAGCATGTTGGCATTGTCAGCACGTGGTGCCATAGTAATAAGATCTCTGTCTGTGACTCTGATCGTTAGTCCCCTGATTGGAGCCACTTGTTGGGAAGCACCGGTTAATGTTTCGCTAGGACTCGTACGCTGTGAACTGTGAATGTATTTGGGTTTTATGGTGGATGAGTAATTAGATTGGATACGTAATTCAGATAATACTGCAGCAAGTCACTAAAACATGCAAAATATTGAGGATGCTGGAAGTCGGAAATGGAAGCAGACAATGATGGACTCAGCAAGTTGGGTAGCATGTGTGGTTCTGACAAAACATCGATAAAACTTTTACTTTCTATGCACAAATGCTGCCAAACCAGTTGAGCATTGCTGGCATTTTCTGTCTTTATTTCAGCAAACGGCACAGTTGTTAGCACTGGGTCTTCACAGCACCAGGGACCAGGTTTGATTCCCGACTTAGGTTATTGTCTGTGTAGAGTCTGCACATTCTTCCCCATGTCTGCATAGGTTTCCTCCCACAGTCCAAAAGACATGTATTGGCCATGCTAACTTCTCCCTCAACCATACCTGAACATGGCCAGAGTGTGGCGACTAGGATTTTCACGCAAACTTCATTATAGTGTCAATGTGACACTAATAAATAAACTTAAAACTAAAGTGCTCACTAAGGAGACGGGCCATGTTTTTGAGGATGAGTGGCGGATACAGGCTGATAGAATGGAGGAGGTAGATGTTCTGAGGGAAGATATATTGGCAATTTTGAAAATCCTGAGGTTTGATAAGTCCTCTGGGTCAGATAGGGTACATCCTAGGATACTTGGGAAGGCAAGAGATGAGATTGTGGAGCCTTTAGCTTTGATCTTTGGGTTCTCACTGTCCACACAGATAATGCCAGAGGACTGGAGAATGGCAAATGTTGTTCCTTTCCAAGAAACGAAATAGGAATGACTCTGGTAATTATAGGCCAGTTAATCTGTCTTCAGAAGTTGGTAAGTTAATGGAAAGGATCTTGAGAGAGGGAATTTGTGACCATTTGGAAAGATGCAGTTTAATCTGGGATAGTCAGCACAGTTTCA
Source organism: Sphyrna mokarran (assembly GCA_024679065.1). Taxonomy (NCBI): domain Eukaryota; kingdom Metazoa; phylum Chordata; class Chondrichthyes; order Carcharhiniformes; family Carcharhinidae; genus Sphyrna; species Sphyrna mokarran. Next base: position 51,638,988 of record JAGIQG010000016.1, read on the forward strand.
TGAGGGGTAAGTCCTGCTCCTCAAATTTTATTCAATTCTTTGAGGAGGTAACTAAGTGTGTGGATGAAGGTAGAGCAGTTGATGTCATATACATGGATTTTAGTAAGGTGTTTTGATAAGGTTGTCCATGGTAGGCTCATGAAGATAAGGATGTGTGGGATAGAAGGAAATTTGGCCAATTTGATAAGTAACTGGTTGTATCACAGAAGACAGAGGGTAGTGGTGGAAGAAAAATTTTCAGACTGGAGGCCAGTTACCAGTGGTGTACCACAGTGGTCAGTGCTGGGTCCTCTGCTATTTGTTATTTTTATCAATGACTGGGAAGAAGGAGCTGAAGGATGGGTTAGTAAATTTGCTGACGACACCAAGATTGGTAGAGTAGTGGATGAGGTGGAGGGCTCTTGCAGGCTGCAAAGAGATCTTAATAAGATGCAGAGCTGGGCCAAAAAGTGGCAGCAGGAGTTTAACCCCTGATAAATTGAGATGATTTGTTTTGGTAGGACAAACTTGAATGCAGATTACAGGGTCAAAAACAGAGTTCTAAGGAATGTGGAGGAACAGAGAGATCTTGGGGTTTGTATCCACAGGTCTCTGAAGGTTGCCACTCAAGTGAATAGAGCCACGAAGAAGGCTTTATAGTGTGTTAGTGTTTATTAACAGGGGGTTTGAGTTAAGAGGTTATGCTCCAACTATACTGGACGTTGGTGAGACTACATTTGGAATATTGTGTTCAGTTCTGGTCACCTCACTATAAGAAGGATGGGGAAGCATTGGAGAGAATGCAGAGGAGATTTACCAGGATGCTGCCTGGTTTGGAGAGTAGGCCTTATGAGGAAAGGTTGAGGGAGCTGGGGCTTTTCTCTTTGGAGCGGAGGAGGATGAGAGGTGACTTTGAGGTTTATAAGATGATGAGTGGGATTGATAGTGGACATGCAGAGACAATTTCCTCAGGTGGATGTAACTGTTACAAGGGGACATAACTATAAGGTTCATGTTGGGAGATATAGGAGGGATGTCTGAGGTAGATTCTTTACTCAGTGGTTGGGGTGTGAAATAGACTGTCTGCTGTAATAGTGGAGTTGGACATTTTAGGAACTTTCAAGCAGATATTGGATAGGCACGTAGAGGACACCAGAATAATAGGGAGTGGGATAGTTTGATCTTGGGTTTGGACAGAGCTCGGCACAACATTGAGGGCTAGAGAACCTGTACTGTGCTGTAATGTTCTAACCACTGGTGATTTTGTCAGTATGGGGTAGTCCACCGTGAAAGGTTATCCAGACTTGAAACGTTGGCTGTAGTCTCTCTCCACAGATGCTGTCAAAGCTGCTGAGATTTTCCGGCTTTTCCTGTTTTGGAGTCCTAATTATTGCGTGAGCGGGAAAAGTCCATGAATTTGAGCCCCATCTCTAGATTTAATCAAGATATTTTTGGAGAGGGCAAGTTGCAATGCTTCAATTGGTAAAGGAGAAGAATGCCAGTGTAGCTAGTACTAATGACCTGCTAATAAGATTCTCGCAGCGTACAACTTTTGAGGCATGCAGTTTCTGAGAATCCAATTTCATTTTGTGTTAATTACAGAAAACTACAGGCAATCTTCTGTTTTCCATTAAAAGATGAATTGCACCTCTCTACTCTTTGTGATGATGTGACAGGCTGGATTTTACAGCGTGAGTTAGCTTTTTACAGTAAATTGCAGAGAAATTTACATTTGTAGTGTATATTGAAATGGTAATGAGTAACAACATTCCATTCCAAAATACATCGAGGCCAAAGACAGATCACAGGTAGAATAAATGTAGCTGAGTGACAGACCAATTAGAGGAATAGAAAGATTTAAAACAAATGAGACACGTACGAAAAAAGATTGTGTGAGACACAAATAAGCGTATAGGGTATCGGCATAAGTGATTGCGCTGAAAGGCAAAATCAATTGACAATAATACTTGGGTACAGACAGGAAGGCTGTAGTAGTTCAGTATAATCAGATAGTTACAAACATCTAGAGGGTTGGGAGAGAATCCAGATTATCTTGTGCAGAGAGTGGGGAAAGATTTGGAATTGGCCCCTTACTGGCAGGAAGTCTATTCATGCAGTGAAAACTCATCAAAGCTTGCCTGTGATGATGAATGAAGCTTGGCCCTCAAAACATTTTGCCCGGAATTGTATAGCTGTTCATGCCCCACTGCCACTACCAGCGAGCACAGACTTTGGCATTTTGGGCCAAATTTCCATTCACAGAAGCAGGATCACAAAATCCCAGCTGTGGGTGAGGTTGGAGAATCCAGCCCTTTAACTGTCTGTTTCTCGTGAGAGAATAGCACAGTCACCCTGTTCATTCAGAGTCTGAGCTGAAAATCCACCTTCTGATGGCAGATTTACACATTGCAAAGAAGTAAAATTTGAAATGATTTATTTGAGGAAATTAGCACGCACACACTGCACTCACCACAATAATCAATGCCTCGGGTAAGCAAGGGATGCCAGAGGATTTCTAGAATGCAGCTTTCCAGCGCTTCCCACCAGTGGAAGCTGCTTGTCCTGCACCAAGGAGATAAGCCATGCAAACTGCCATTAACTTCAACAAGACAGGAATACCCCACAGCTGGCCAATGATGAACTGCTTCTGCTGCAGATGACCTGCCAGGGGTGGGGGTGGGGTGGGTAGTACTGCAAGGACCTTGAGCTGGAAAATTCCAGCCCTAGTGACTACATTGTGATCAAAACTGACACTCGTGTGGGGGTGCTGAGGGAACATTGCATGGTGAGAGTTGTTATTAGATGAGACATTAAATCGAGACCCCATTTGTCTGCTTGGTGGATGTAAAAAAAAACCTATGGCACTATTTTGAAAAGGTAGGAGAATTATCTCCAATGGACTGGCCAATATTTATTGCTCAATCAATATCAAATATCTAATTATTATCACATTACAACAGTGATTACACTTCAAAAAAATAAACACTTTTCATTGCCTGTAGAGCACTTTGAGGCATTAGTTATCTGAAGTGGTGCTATGTAAATGCAATAAAAGCACATATTGCAGATGCAGGAACTAAATAAAAACAGGAAAAGCTCTGAAGAAGTGTCACGTGGACTCAAAACATTAACTGTTTCTCTCTCTACAGATACTGCCGGACCTGCTGGGTCTTTCCAGCATTTATTATTCTCTGGAAGTATAAGTCTTGTTTTCTATTTTATGTACTTCCTTTACATGTTGCACTTCCCATCTCACTTTGTTAATAAGAGAACTTCAGCAAATTCTCAGACTTGTACAATGGCATTGACAATCTGCTGGTAGATGTGCAATATTCCAAGTTCATTTCAGAAGCCTTTTTTTTTCCTCCGTATAACCCAAGTTGCTGTTTAGTATTCTGTACAGCTGTTGACTGTTACATTGCCCTTTGCCATCTGATAATTGGAGCCCAGAAGTGTTTATTGAAAATGTGCACAATAAGCAGTCTCGTGTGTACTGTAATTGCACCATTTTCTTGCTATTAAATGTTCAGAGAAACTGAGTTATTTAGATCTTCAATCAAGATTTATCAAGGGAATTTTATAGTAAAATAAACTCTTTTTCTCTGGATTGATTGAATAATTGTAATTATTAAGAATAATTTGATTTGAGCTGAACTAAGGATATTTGTTGAGTTCAGTTGCAATACATCCATCGATGTTGAATATTTTACAGCAAGAGCATTGAGGCAGCCTTAAACTTGTAGAAGATCTTAGCTAGATCATGGATGGAGGAGTGAGTGGCAGTTTTGAGTGCCATGTTATAGGAGTGACATAGAGATGGTGGAGAGGTTAGAAATGATGGTTCCTATTCGGTATGAAGAGAATATGAATTCTCTGCCTGCCACTAATTGATAAAGCACTGTCTCAAAATTTCAAAAGGAGTTTAGGTGGTTTCATGAAGTGGATCATTAAAAAATGTAAGCACAGGAGAGTAATGGTGCATGTGGAGAAAAACATGGGCAACAGGCTACATCAAATTGCCGGGTCCTGTGCTTGAATTCCTACAGTGCAGGAGGAGACCATTCGGCCCATTGAGTCTGAACTGACTATCCAATAGAGCATCTTATCCAGTACCTCCCTCACCCTCACAACTATTCCTATACATTTGCCGTGCCTAATCCACCAAACCATCACATCTTTGGAGGAAACCTAAGAACCCAGAGGAAACCCACAGAGAGAACTGTGCAGTGACATTCTATGATTTGACTTAATTTTTACTGTTATTGATCGAGACAATGATTAGTTCTCCACATTGATATCTATACATTTAAATGTGTTGCTTGTATAGAAAGCGAATTGCTTAATGACCAATGATCCAACTTCCATTTACTGTGTCCTTATCACAGAATGAAACCCACTCCATAAAAATTACATCAGTGTGGCCAGGCAGCAATTGTATCAAGTAATTTAAAATGGATCATAGCATTTCATTAAGCAAGAGAAGAGAATGAGAGACTACACTACATAAAAATCAAACTTGTGCCAACAGAACATCTCTGCCAATTAAATATTTTTGAAGTACAGGAACTGTTCTAGGACCAAAGCAACAAATTTTGAAAAATACAGGCCCTGCACATGAAAGAAATTAACAATAAATTTTGTGCTTGGCTGTGACACGTGCAATACTCTGCTGTTGTTTGATTATTTATCATACTATCTGGAAAAAAGCAATTCTGATGGTATGTGGTGTCAGGGACATCAGCCTGGATTATGTGCTGAAGCCTTGAGTAAATTTGAACCAACAACTTTCTAATCAAGAGGTGAAAGTATTAGCAAGTAAGCCAAGCTAATGCAAACATTTCTATAACATTGCTCACAAAGGTTAGTTAATCACACATTACACGGGATAAAAAAGAAAATGGCACAGAACGAAAGTTATATTTGGAGGGGTTTTTAAAAAATTGTTATCAATTGTAAATGGAAATGTAAAACGCCAGGAAATTGGAACACATCAAGTTGAACTGCTGCTGTAGAACCTGAGTAGACTAACATTGTAAATCGTTGGCTGATCATCTGCCATCAATTAACATGCTGTTCCAGAGGGACAGTCAGTTGTAACCATGCAGAGATGTGAAAGGATTTGTGTCGACGAAAAAATGTAACAGGTGACAAAAACAAGAGTACAGCTTGACATTTGGGATAAAATGTGTAGTTATAGACCAGGCAGGAAGGGAATATATACTAGGAATGCCTTTGCTGATAAAGGCAGCCACTACAAGGTTGTTGTGTAGGGGACTGGTGGGAGAGGGAAGGGCAAAATGTTCTTTAAACTATTGGACTCTGTCAGCAGAGGTTCAATAACAATGGCGAAGGTAGTATACAATTTTGTGCAAACCTTGGTTATCAGAATATAGAGTAACATAGAGGAAATACTCTTTCAAATAAAAAGAGAAAAAAATTAAGAAAGTAGATATCTTGCACAGAATTACATAAGACGCACAGCACAAACAGGCCAATCGGTCAAACTTTTCTGTGCCAGTGTTTATGCCCGACTTGTGTCTCCTTCCAACTTTTCTAAACCCACCATTATAACTCATCTATTCCCTTCTCTCTCATTCTGATAGAGTTCCCCCTTAAATACATCAATATCATTTGCTTCAACCACTCCCTGTGATAACCAAGTTCCAGATTCTCAGCACCGTTTGGGTAAAGAGGTTTCTTCTAAATTCCCTATTGGATTTCTTGGTGACAGTTTCTTCTTGTCAAGACTTTGTCTCTTTATCAAAATCTATCATAATTTCAAAGGCCTCCATTAGGTCATCCTTTCCCTTTGCTTTTTCCAGTGAGGAGGGATCCAACCTGCCAATCTTTACCCAATAGGTACACCCGTATCTTTCTAGTATCGTCCATGTAAACCTTCACTGCGCTCTCTTCCGTGCCTCTGTATCCCTTTTATAATATGGTAATCAAAACTGCGCAAAGTACTCTTAAATGGGGTCAAAATGAGGGTTAGTATAAGTTTAGCTTAATTTCCTTAAATTTCAGTTCAGTTCCACTAGAAAGAAAGCTCTGTGCTTAGTTTGCGTTTTTATCAATGGCCTTTCTAATGTATGGCACAACTTCTAGTGGTGGAAGTATTTGTATTCTGAGATTGCTTTGCTCCTTTACCCCAGCTAGACTGATTGTATCTTCTCAAAGTATTAAGTGACCCCCCCAAGATTCGCCTCCTTCATTGGTAAAGTGGAGACACTAGGGTCACCAGTCAGAGTCCTAATAACATTGTTCCAGTGAAGTTGCTCACATTGGCCTAAGTTTTGAAACCTCCCAACAACTTTGAAATGATGAAATTGAGGCAATGGGGAATTCCGGCATGACGTAACAGCGGAGTAATTGATGACTGAAAACCTTCCCACGCAAGGTAGATGTCGAAAATGAATGAATGAAAGGTGCATTTCTGGAAAACAGTAGATGGGGGTAGCCATGTTTTTAAAACTCGAGCTGAACATTATAGGTCAGGCAAAAATGTCTTTGTTCTAAAGGGGCCTTTGTAAAAATAGATTAATATCACAAGGTATATCATAATATGGAAATTGTCTCTGCTTTCCTGTTGTGGAGTTGGGACACAATTTCTGTCATCTAAATCTTAATTATAAATTTTGGGAGAGTCCACTTCCTAATCATAGCACCAATATTTAAGAATTGGAAACCATATTCATTGACATGTTGTTATAGCCCAGACTAAAACTTCAAGGTTTATTAGGAAGCCAGATTAGACCGACAATTTTCTGTTTTGATATAAATGAGAGGATAGGCTGGATGTTAGTTTCCAGGAATAATTTTGGTGACTCAGTCTTCTATAGTAAGACAAACTTTATTCAATAACAGTTTAAATATAACTCAAATGAAGCAGCTTCATCATTAACAGTTAAACTATTTAAAAATGAAAGGAAGCAAATTTATTTTTTAGCTAATGGTGGTTCCAGTTCTAAATAAGCTCCATTCATACATAGATCAACAGCACTTTCAAATAAATACAGTTAGCAAACCCAGTCATATTTGCTATATATTGTCTTAATAATCTTGAAGCTTACAGAGAGTGATTTCATAGAAAGAGAGAGAGAGTTCTCAGGGACAGCCTGTACATGCCTCTGACTTCCGATCTGCAAAACTGACTCTTTTCCACTACACACCTCAGCCCTCCCACTATCACATCAGCATCTGAGGGATAACTTTCAATCAACCTAATCAAAAGTCTTAAGGAAAATCTCCAATAAAAATCCATTAGATCTATCTTAATAAACATTATAGATGTGATTCTCCCATGCTGCTGTGTTAATTTTTTAATGCAGTTGGCTGGGAGATTCTTGTAGCAACCAATTCATAGGGTTCGCGCACTGTCTCAGCACCAGATTTCCAGCAACGCCAGATTTGCAAAGGAAATTGGTAGGCAGAATAAAGACCATTTAAAGGGTCATTTGAATAGACTTTAAATGGGATTAGCAGGCTTGGGACTAAAGTTTCTGGTCTGCTTGTATCCTTCCCACACCTCCTCTGCCGCCATATTCCCCACCTTGCCAGAGTGATTCACTCCAGCAAGTTTTAAAGTAGTACTAGAGTAGGAGTACAGTAGAGTAGTGAGCAAAAAAGGGCCAACTGTGCTGGAATGAAGGGTAGAATTGGGGACGGGAAGGGTGCCCTTTGGGCATTAGCACCCTGACAGTGCCAGCACTGTTCAAGAGGCAAAGCTTGAATGCCCAAGGGGCATCTTGGCACTCCCCATTGGGCATCAGTGCCAAAGGGGCTGAGTATATGGGGCAGAGCCAAGATGGGTGATTGGTGGGGGTAGATACTATTGCCACTCTGCATAGGGATTGCAGAGAAGGAGCAAGGGCAATGATCATGGTGTGCGAGGAGACACAGTTATCCTGCTTTGGTGGGGGGAGGCATTGGTACTGCTGAAGAGGGCAGGAAATTGGGGAGGGGATTTGGGACTGGCCCAGGAATCGTCAGTGGGCAAGCAATTAGGCCATGGAGGGCTGATGATCTGGGATTTGTAAGACTGGCCAGCAATCTTGAGGTCATCAGTGTAGGACCACTGCAAATGCAACAATCTTGGCACTGACAGATTGGCACATGCACAGTAGCCTGCTCTGCACGTAGATTTTAGTCTCTCCAGAAAGAATAGGCCCCACCCCCTCATTTTTAATGATATTCACGCTGGTGGCTTCTGCGATGCACAGAGTGTGGGAGATATTCTAGTTTTCACATGAATTTCACACTCAATGTTTTGGGAGAACTCTGGGCTGGGAGATTAAGATGATTATCCTGCTGATGCAGCATCTGAGCAGCCTTCCCACCAGACTTACCAAATATCTAAAATAAAGCTGAATTTTTAAACATTCTCTATAAACATAAAAACTGTACACATAAATATATATCAATTGAACTGCCATTGTCACATTATGAACTCACACTAACAGTAAAAGAATATATTAATGCTTCAAGAAAAATGCCCTAATGCGCAAACTATTATTAGATAGGAATAAATATAATTTCCAATTTAGTTTGACAAAAAATGCAGTAGAATATCTTTCGAATGATCAGAAGTTTAGAAAAAATGCAACAATTCTACTAACTAGTGTAATAGTGATCAATTCCTGATTAAACATAGAACAAAATGAGATACAGGTCCTGTTATGCATTACAAAGAAATGAACATATGAGTTAAGAGTAGGAGGAGGCCATTTTGCTCCTCTGGCTTTCTTTTGTCATTTGTTATGATTATGGCTGTTTGTGACCTCTGTTCAATTCTACATTTCAGTCTGCTTACTGTAAGGTTTGACTCCCTTGTCAGTTAAGAATCTGTCTAATTCGACAATAAATAATCAGTGATACTGTCTCCATTGTGATCATGAGAAAAAAGAATTCCTTGAAGAAAGTAGTTCCCTCTCATCATCACCTTAAATGGGAGATCCCTTTTTGAAAGCCCTTTGTTGAAATCCTAATATTAGTAGTAATCTTGATGTATTAATGCTTAGTGAAATTCTCACTAGCTATAATAAACATTTTCACTGAGCAACTTAGTCAGGCAAAATAACCCAATGTTGCATTGATTTCTCCACTTGCCAGCAATCCTGTGGCAATCTGAGATGTATTGGATTGTACAATTCAAAAATGGGCTCATCAGTCTGATCAGGTCCATCATTTGACATTTTACATGCTGAGGAATAGAGAGATTTGCGCAGATAAATGGAACTCTTGTGTGGCAGTCGTATGGAGGTTTGTGACTTTGTCAACTGGATAGTCCTCAAGCCACAGCGTTCCCAAGTATTCCATCTGTTAAAATTGGCTTCTGTTTATCGTCTTCATGCAGATCAATCACTTTCAACTGACAACCTGCGTCATGAATGACAGCTTTAAAATCTAGGGAGCCTATAATTTGAGGTAGGCTTTGCCCATTTCTTTGAGATTAAACAATGAAGAAAAGAAAACCAGCCATCACCCTTAATAGATAACTCTGGAATAGAAGGTATAAAGGGATGGAGATTATTGAATTCAGTTATGATTTTGAATTGCCTATCGATGAGTGTGTGCATTTTAATTTGGTTCCATTTATCAAAAACCTTTGTGTCTTACTCAAAATCTGGCTGTTTTGACGCTTGCGATTGGTGATATGAAGAAATATTCAGAATGAATGAAAGTGTTCTGAATGAGACAGTTCTGGGGAGGCAAGATTTTGTGTTTTAAAAATAATGGTTGGTCCTGGCTTATTTGTTGAATTAATAACAGGATATTTTTCAGTTGACCTCCCAGTGTCTTTGCTTTCAAAAGATGACCTAAAATCCTTGTGCAAGTCAATGCTGCAGTGTCACTGAAGGTACTCTGGAAAATGTGTAATTCAGCTTTTTAAAACTCGTCCTGAGCTAGGCCTTATTAAATAGTCTTTTTGACTTTGTTCTTCATGATATGATTATTAATTTAAGGGTGATGCCTTATTTAGATATTAAAAGACAGAATTTCCCTGTGGGTGTCTCAAACCTCCTGGGGGTCTGAAGCCCACTTCAGTCAACAGTGCATCTAGCCATCTCCCTGGAGGCAGCCTCTTAATTGGCAACCTCTGTGTTCACTAATGAGAACAGAGGGGGGATGAGGTCCTAATGCAACTAGCCCAAACAGAGAGCTGGCAGCTCTGGAGTCTGGCCTGTACCTGCTGGGGGTGGTGGGGAGGGTCAGTATGGCTGAGGGAGTTGGGGGTCACACATGGAAGAAGCCTTGCTGGTCTGCACAGAAAACAAACTCTTGAACGCTATGCAGTGCAAAGGCAACCCCTCTGCAGAATTGCTTTTACAGCTTTTCCTCTGGGTCATAGAGGCCTGGCTTTTGCTCTCTGGCCTCTTGCAAGGAGAAGGGATTGGTCAGCCTGATGGAACGTAGCAGTGACATGGCAAATTGTCCCTAATTGGGGCCTTCATTCCACATAAGTTTGCTTCTATGGAGCTGGCAGCCAAATCTGCTTTCAGATTACCGTTGGGAAATTTACCCAGAGGTGGGAATGTGTTGGGGAGCTGTCCCAACATGCCTCATCCTTATTTTCCTAGCCCCACATTGCCAATCCTGTCTACTTAAAGCTGGGGAAATCCAGTCATGATGGAACATTTGTATTGCGTCAACAGAGCTAAGCCCAGTATTTAGAGAATAGTTTTAGCCATGCTTTCCAGTATTTACACAGCTTGGCTGAATCTTTCTTTTCATTGCCCAGCTGAGTGCTTGCAAATATGCTTCCAGGCAAGAGTAAATCCGATCTCTAATTTAAGTGTTTGTGAGAGGAAATATGCCAAGTATCATCAAGGCACCATTAATACTCAATACGTATTAAACTGGGCCTAGTATTGGATGGGAATTCCACTCCAGATGGTGTTTTGTGACTCCCTGCTGATACTTTTGTACCACTTCTTTAGGGAGTCCAGTCAGATTCCTAGTCCAGACTTCAGTGCTACAAATGTAGGATAAAGACACCAAAACAGCTCAGATTTGATTATGGCACCACTGTTTAGTGCTTTTTTTTTTGTAGTTATTACAGCAAAAGATTGCATCTGCAACTTAGAGACAAGAAAGCTCTGGTGGTCCTAACACAATGAGTAATGAGATCAAAAGCCAGAGGTGCCTGTTTGTTTCTAATTCTAACGGGTGGATGCTGCAAGGACAGCAGGAACTCTGACACCCCTTTAAAATAGTGGAGCAATGTAGGAGGATATGTAGCTCGGGATTGAGCCTTCCAATGAAAATGAAACTTTAGCCAAACTGTGTAAACACAATAAAGCCTAGCTTAAAAACTGTAGTGGGCTGAGATTTGGAGATGTAATACAAATGTCCCCTCAGGGTTGAATTTCCCAGCGTATGTAGAAGGCACTGAGAGGTTTACAGCATGGAAACAGGCCCTTCGGCCCAATTTTCCATGCTGCCTTTTTGTTTTAACCACTAAGCTAATCCCAGTTGTCCACGTTTGACTCAGATCTCTCGATAGCCAATTTATCCATGTAACTCTCTAAATGATTGTTAAAAGCCAAAATTGTACCCACCTCTACCACCACCTCTGGTAGCTTGTTCCAGACACTTGCTATCTTTTGCAACAAAATTGTCCCTTTTGGACCTTTTTTGTATCTCTCCCCTCTCGCCTTTAAATCTATGCTCTCTAGTTTTAGACTTTCCTATCTTTGGGAAAAGATATTGACTATCTAGCTGATCTATGTCCCTCATTAATCATAAGACTTCATCCATTAAAATCACTCTTGGACCAAGTAAGTCATGCTGTAAATTTGTGGCTCCTTGGTGCAATCCTAGTGCTGCAGTGTCTGGCATTCCTGTGCAAGTTGGGAACCTTCCTTCTGATGCCTTGACCAACAGCCAGGTCAATGGTTCATTTCCTGGGTGGCCACGTCCTACCATTTCTAGATCTATATAAGCGGAATTTTTTTGTATTATTTTGAATTGCAAATTCATATTTATTAACTTCGTTTTCAAGTAGGTTTGGAAAGTGTAAACAGGCTTGTCCAACCCTCAACCTGCAGGCCAGGTCCAGATGGCTAAACTTCAGATTTTGCCCATAAAGCAGGGTTTAAATTACAGGCAAGTTCAGTAAAAGATTCTACAAGGAGTTGCTTCTTCAATCACAGGCTGCTTCTCTCTCACTGTGTTCCTATCTCCTTTCCTCTTTCCCTATCTCACCCCCCTCTTCTCTCTCTTCCCTCCACCCCTCTTCCTCCATCTGTCTTCTTCCTCCTTTCTCCTCCCCGTAAAGGAGCAAAGAGGGTCAAGATGACCCAAATACCTCTGCAAAAAGTTACCTGAACCTCCTGGACCCTGGTGGTGAATCTGGGTCAGTGTGAGAACCCTGAGGCTAAGAATGAAGTTAATAAGGCAAACCCTGCCCACCTTCTCCTCAAAAACCTATCCACAAAGCAGGAGAGGAGGGAAAGGGAACCCACTTCCAACCCCCACAAATTTCTCTCGCATTCTGCAGAGGCCAGATGTGAATGTGAGGTCATCAAACCCAACTCCTTATCTCCTCCCTAAGTCACCACCCCCTCCCTGGTGACCATGGCTTTGTCTACCTTTTATCTCCATCTCTGCTTCTTAAACAACCAGACAGAAATGTTTTATTGCTTAACTCTGCCGTTTGGCACTTTTTAATAGTTATTTTTATTAATTACTCTCTTTAATGCTTTAATATTGATTTTCCCAGTTTCATCCCCCCTCTGGTGACCAGGACTCGGGGCCTCATCCATCTCTAACTCTGCTTCTTAAACAAAAAGACAAAAATGTTTTATTGCTTAACTCTGCTGCTTGACACTTTTTAATAATTATTTTTTATTAATTATATTTTTAAAATCAATTCATTGCTTTAATATTGATTTCCTTTTTCCTTTGAAATTCATGTTCAATGTTGTGCAAAACCCTACTTTGCTAAAAATTTTGCTCATCAGCTTTTTAGAATCATACATTGGAATTTTACCATCCTGCCCACAACAGGAATCGAAGTGGTTGGAGCATGGGAAGGTCCATTGACCTCGGGTAGGATTTTACTGTGTTTGGGACGAGCGAGGTCGTAAAATCCCATCCATAGAATCCCTACATTGTGAAAGAAGGCCACTCGGCCCATCGAGTCTGCACTGACTCTCCAGAGGATTCCACCAGGGAATTTGCTGTAATTGCTCGTGTTTATCCCATCAATTGCCCGGGATACTAAGAGGCAATTTAACATGGCCAATCGACCTAACCTGCACATGTTTGGAGTGTGGGAGGAAACCAGAGTACCCAGCAGATGGAGAACTTAGAGTCCACACAGTCACCCAAGGCCGGAATTGAACCCAAGTCCCTGGTGCTGTGAGGGAGAAAACTAGCTACTCTACCCTCTTGCCGTGAGTAGGAAAAAATTGGAAAAAAATTGCCATTCTCTAAAACGTTGGACAAACTTGATCTAAAGTGTAATTAATATGGTAAATTGCACTCATTTCAAATGAAATGTAGCGCTGTACACCTTTGGATTAAATGAAGAACACGTGTGGAAGAAATGCAAAGAAAATTTATATTCGGCTTAACACCTGTCATGGAGTATCGATTGAAGCCTGATCTGTGATTCTGTTTCACGTTTTAAGTTCTGTAAAAAATCTTTCTTGGTTCAAGTGGGATTATGAAAAGTAGCAGAACTAACAAGGTATCATTGGTGTTTGTATGCCATGTGCGTTGGAACTGTAAAATCAAGTAGCTCTTTATTTCAACTGGATTTCATAAAACTGGGAAGTACCAGGACAATGTTGCCCTATGAATGCATAATTTTTTTCCAATCAAATTCCCCTCACTGAAATTTTAATAGCAATATTAACTTATTCAACTTAAACAGGTTAACTCTGCTGTTTGTATTGTGGGAAGAAGAAATTAACAGAACAGGTTAAGAATTCAGGCTGCAATGTCACTCTCAGCAGTCACCAAGCTGAGAGGCGATTTAATCATAAAATCCCTCAGTGCAGAACGTGGCCATTCAGCCCATCAAGCCTGCAATGCTAACAATCCTACCCAGGCCCTATCACTATAACCCCTACTTATTGACCCTGCTATTCCCCATCACATTAAGGGACAATTTAGCATGCCAATCAACCTAACCCGCACATCTTTGGATTATAGGGGGAAACTGGAGCATCCAGAGGAAACCCACACAGACACAGGGAGAATGTGCTAACTCCATATAGTATCCCAGAATTGACCCCACATCCCTGGCACAGTGAGGCAGCAGTGCCTGCCACCATGCCATACACTCATTCACATTTTGGTTTCTGGTACTCCAGCAACAATCAGCTTATGGAAGTTTTGCCAAGCTGTTGACAGCAGAAATTCCAATCAATAAAAATTGAGTGCTTTAACAGCATCCAACTGTATTAAAAAGGTTAAATTCTGCTTTAAAAATAGACATTCAAGAACATTGTACTAGTGTGCATAAGTGAACTTGGCTGCTCTGAAGTTCAATCTATCCTCTGAAACTAAATACAGAGGCAGAAAAGCTGGAATTAATTCAAACTAACGTACAGAAGTTCTGAGAAATCTGTGCCACAAGGGAAAGACAGCGTTAACGGGATTGATGCAGAAATTCAGTTATAATTTACTGGAGGAAATTGATAAAAGAATTAAAGGTGGTCTTCTTTAGCTTTTGTCTAAAGTGGCTTTGATAACAGACTAAAGTTGTTGGCTGCGAGCTGAACCCTGTTTCTTGCTGTCACCTGGAATGTTAACTATCTTTTCTGGGAAAGTGTTCCATTCACATCTGTTCACTTACGCAGAAATCTCTTCCAACAACTGGAAATATTAACATTTGGAGTTAAACACTGGCTGAGTTGGGAAGACTCTGGATTTTTAAAAACGGGAGGTAGACAAATATCAAGATGTGGAAGTCATGTCCTCCATTTCTGACCCAATCATTCTCCATTACGGAACAGACTAGGGGCAGGAAACCCAAGCATCAGGTCATTTAACTTGGACCAGTAAAAATGGATTTGGCTTGAGCTCAGTGCCAAGAACCTTAACTCACAGTTTGGGAGGTATGAATTGAAAAATTAGACAGAAATACTCTTGAAGGGCATATGAGATCTGTATAACTGTCATGATCTGAAGTTTTATGAATGCTACACTCCTTAAACTTAAAAGAAAAGCAGGCTACAAATCTCAGTGAAAACCCTTTGCTGAACTACTTTGACAGGCAAAGTTAAGGGAAAAAAAAGTAACATCTGATCTCAGTTTCAATAGTGTTTTTGACATTTCCACTTGGGTTATCTTTATTATGAATGTTTGACTGTATTTGGAAAGCTCCAATAAATTGTGCATTGGGGGAGGGAGGAGGTCTGTGTCTTGAGTTTACAGTTTAATTGGCGGCTTACATACGTTATTAAAGGATTAGATTTATTTTGAGGCAGTTAAGTAGAGATTTGCTTTTATAAGGGATTAATTGCTTGAGAGTTTGTGACTGGATAATCATGGCGGTTTTACACTTTCTAGAGTTCAACCAGATATTGTATGGTTCATTCAAGTCTGGACTCCTGATTGTAACAAGCTGTTTGTACAAATTCTATCCAGTTAGAGTTAAAAAGAATATCAAGTAAAACTGAAATTATGCCACCAATAAATATAGGAAAACTTGAGTAGGACAATGGTTAATGGAACCTCCCCTTTGTAACACGTGGTGAAATGTCTGCTCATTAGACATCTTTAATATTGTAATCTCTGGGAAGAGTAGCAATCCTTTACCTAAGTGCTAACTTATAAAAAAAACTTGCTTTCAAGTAACTGTAGATAGTGTCTCTTTACTCCCTTAGGAGGTCTTTAAATGCTACAAAATGAATTACAAGTGCAGTCACTTCTTACTCAAACAAATTCAGTAAGCTATTTGTATACTGCAAAACCTCATATCACAGCAGAGATTGACCCAATTACCTCTTGGTCATATTGGTTGGAGGTGGAATGTTGGCTAGGACACCAGGAAAGTCACTGCCTTGTGAATATCACCCATGTGAATTGAGGGGGCGGGGGTACTGAATTTACCCAATGTCAGAAAATGGCACCAGATCCCTTTAGTGTGGCACTGGAATGAGGCATTGCTTGCAGAGTACCACCAACTGCAGCAATCCAGCACTGGTAGTGCAGAGTGTACAGAAATGCTGTCTCCTATCTTGAGCTGTGCCTGAACAATTGCTTGTTCTCCAGCTTTATTGTTAATTCATTCAAGATTACGCCTACAGGAACATAGAAGCAAAGGTGAAAGAAATTTGACTAGTGTAGTGTCATAACAAAGAATGTGTAAACGCACTCCAAATGCTGTATACATTCTTATATTTATTTTAGCAGATTTCCTAAGCCAGGGTTTCCCAAACTGTTCAAACCGCAGAACTGTTAGTGACCTCCCAAGAGCATCAGGGAGCCCCAGGCATTCTCATAATGTCAGTGCCCCTTTTTGGTGCCATGAAGTAGTTACAAACATACATCAGATATAAACAAATCTCTTCTAGCTGTACCTATGCACATATTAGGAAGAGGCACATAGTCACAAATACATTCACCAGCTACACGGTCCTGTCGCATCTCCTGGTCGAGCTGTCCCCCCACTTAACATTAACCACTTGATATAGTACCTACTTTAGGAGTAGCTACTCTGGTAATTTAAAAGTTCTCTTTGTTTAAAAAAAAATACTTGGGTCTTACCTTTCGCCATTTCTAATGGGCGGAATGATGCTGGAAAGCAGATTCTCATCCCTGCTACTCGCCCATGTGCCTGAGTAGAACTGGGGGACACATCTGAATGAGCTGATTTGCCAGTGGTACTCTGGGACAGCCAGATCTTTGAGAGTCTGACAGGCTGCTGTGACATGTGATTCAGAGCCCCCCCGCCCGGCTAGTGATGTCAACAGATCCGTGACTTCAGTTTTTTCAAAGTTTCTCGCTGTGTAGCGAAGAAATCGTCACTTTCTCCACCTGACATCAACCTTTACTAATATTGGAGAATGCCCTGGCCCCCCTCTCAACTATTGTTGAATTCATTGACACAGATGAGCCGCTGCCCCCGACTGGACATGTATGCCCAAGCCATCAGGAGGTGTGTGAACACCAGATTCATCAACCGCACTTACAAGACAGTCCCGAACATCACCCAAGCACAAAGCAAGACCATCTGTGCTCTCAAGACCAACCGCAACATTGTCATTAAACCAGCAGACAAAGGAGGCGCCACCGTCATACTGAACAGAACGGACTACTGTGAAGAAGTGTACCGACAACTAAACAATGTGAAACACTACAGACAGTTACCAGCAGATCCGACCAAAGAACACACTCGTCAACTCAACACTCTGATCAAAACCTTTGATCCGGACCTTCAGAACACCCTCCGGGCTCTCATTCCACGTACTCCCCGCATTGGAGATCTCTACTGCCTCCCAAAGATACACAAGGCAAACATACCCGGCCGTCCCATCGTATTGGGCAATGGGACCCTGTGTGAGAACCTCTCGGGCTATATTGAGGGCATCCTGAAACCCATTGTACAAAGAACCCCCAGCTTTTGTCTTGACACTACGGACTTCCTACAGAAACTCAGCACACATGGAGCAGTTGAACCAGGGACACTCCTTGTCACAATGGATATCTCGGCGCTCTACACCAACATCCCCCACAACAATGGTATTGCTGCAACTGCCTCAGTACTCAATGCCAACAACTGCCAGTTTCCGGATGCAATTTTACGACTCATCCGCTTCATCTTGGACCACAATGTCTTCACCTTCAACAATCAGCTTTTCATCCAGACACATGGAACAGCCATGGAGACCAAATTCTACCTCAGTATGCCAACATCTTCATGCACAGGTTCGAACAAGACTTCTTCACCACACGAGATCTTCAACCAAGGTTATATACTAGATACATTGATGACATCTCTTTCCTTTGGACTCATGGTGAACAATCATTGAAACAACTGTATGATGATATCAACAAGTTCCATCCCACCATCAGACTCACCATGGACTATTCTCCAGAAGCAGTTGCATTCTTGGACACACGCATCTCCATCAAGGACGGTCACCTCAGCACCTCACTGTACCGAAAACTGACAGACAACCTCACAACGCTCCACTTCTCCAGCTTCCACCCTAGACACGTTAAAGAAGCCATTCCCTATGGACAAGCCCTCCATATACACAGAATTTGCTCAGATGAGGAGGATCGTGACAGACACCTCCAGACGCTGAAGGATGCCCTCGTGAGAACAGGATATGGCGCTCGACTCATCAATCGACAGTTCCGACGTGCCACAGCGATAAACCGCACTGACCTCCTCAGAAGACGAACACGGGACACGGTGGACAGAGGACCCTTTGTTGTCCAGTACTTCCCCGGAGCGGAGAAGCTACGACATCTTCTCCGGAGTCTTCAACATATCATTGATGACGATGAACATCTCGCTAGGGCCATCCCCACCCCCCCACTTCTTGCTTTCAGACAACCGCACAACCTCAAACAGATCATTGTTCGCAGCAAACTACCAAACCTTCAGGAGAACAGTGACCACAATACCACACAACCCTGCCACAGCAACCTCTGCAAGACATGCCGGATCATAGACATGGACATCATCAAACGTGAGGATACCATTCGCCAGGTGTACGGTACATACTCTTGCAACTCAGCCAACGTTGTCTACCTAATACATTGCAAGAAAGGATGTCCCGAAGCATGGTACATTGGGGAGACCATGCAGACACTACGACAGCGGATGAATGAGCATCGCTCAACAATCACCAGGCAAAACAGTTCCCTTCCTGTGGGCGAACACTTCAGCAGTCATGGGCATTTGGCCTCCGACCTGCGGGTAAATGTTCTTCAAGGGGGCCTTCGTGACACACGACAGCACAGTCGCTGAGCAGAGACTGATAGCCAAGTTCCGCACATTTGAGGACGGTCTTAATAGGGATCTTGGCTTCATGACACACTATCTGTAACCCCCGTAACTTGCCTGGGTTAGCAAAAAACCTCACTTACTGTGCTGTCTGGAGAAAATGCACAATTCTCTAACCAACGCTCAGGATTCCCTTCACACACATTGTTAGCCACGTTAACACTTGAATAGCAGGTTAGATGTAAGAATTCGCATTCTAATCAGCAATCTTTAACTGTCTGTGTGGACATGAGTCCTATTGCAGACCAGAACACTGCATTTGCCTGACGAAGGCTATAAAGTTGAAAGCTCGCGAATTTACTATCAAATAAATAGGTTGGATTTAAAATTGGTGTTGTAAAACTTTACTGAGTTTACCCCAGTCCAACGCCGGCATCTCTACGTCATGACAGAAAAGAGCCCCAGAGCTTTATTTATTTTAAAAATGTTATCCTTTTTGTTAGTTCTCATTGTCTTTGTTCAGGCAAAAAGCCTAGTTTAACAATCTAGATGGTGGACCTTCTGTCTAGGAGTTATCTCTTTTTGTGGGGGGGGGGAAATCTCCCCTCAACTTCAAGAATGTTACATGTCATTGAGCCCAAGGAGCTTTTAACAAACAACCTGGGACTGTTCAGTCCAATTTCAAAGGGAGAGCAATTCTTATTTGCTTTGCCACTCTTGCTAGTGAAACTAGTGAATCGACTGAGATGATGGCTTCCCATGCACCACCTGAACATAAATGGTATCCCTTTTCACCCATAATGGCTAAGCCACTATCAGTCCTGTAAACAAAGCCAGACATTGGTTAGACATCCCTTTTTGAAGTCGTTGTGGAGAAGAAAGATCACATGATCCAAGGATTTAGTCATTCGAACACCTTAAATATTAATTTCTGAGATGAACACCCAGTCTACTATTTCACCTTCTGACTGGCAAACCAAAAAGAAGATGGTTTCACTGGAATATTTTGTACCATCGTCTATAGAACTGATTCAATCTCTGCAATTGGATGTCATAGCATACAAAAGCAATACTTTTTACTGTTTACTAATACATGTGACAACAATAAATCAAATCAAGCTATGAACTAAATGCTGGGAAATGGGATTTGAATAGGTAGATCTTTGATGGCTGGCACAGGCCATTTCTTGTGCTGTAAAACTCTCACTCAATGTGGGTCTGCTTCACCTTGTGACATTAATACTACCTGAAGAGGGAATCTTATAGCCCTAGTCTTCAGCCAGCTGATCTCTAAATGCATACACAGAGTTCCTCAATGGATCTGATTTTGAGATTACGGGACTTGCATGAAGCAATACTCTGCTTTTCTGTGGTCCTTCTATTGTAGGTCTCCTTTTCTGCATCTCTTCCTCCACACGCGCACACAGACACAAAATTGCAGACACTTCTTGCCAAGGATTGACAAAATTTGGATCACGCTGAAATCAAGGGGTTGGGAAAAATACACCACTTAGAAACTAATTCAAAACACCTCCTGTAGACAGGAAGTAAGAGGAAAACAGTGCTGTCTGAACTGATGCTCCCCCCCTTCTGTCTTTAACACCATCTTGCCTTCTCCCTTTATTTTTTTCTTTCTCTCTTTCAGGTTCATGTGCTATTCTCGTCCCTTTCTTTTATAAGTAGAAATGATTTTCCCAAAGCAGTAGTAAGTTTTAAAGTGGGCAGGATATGAGGCACGGTTTTGGAATCTCCCAACTTTGGGTGGCAGCTGTATGGTGCTGGTAAGAAGGAGAGATGTTAACATTCCCACATTCACATGGCTGGGGTGTTATGAGTTAGAAATAACTACTGAAGATTTGGATGCAGGAAGATTAGATCTCAAGGCTTCGTATTTTGGTTGAAGCACTGAGTGGGGGTGGTACATGAAACAACTGGGAAGTAATTGTGCCAAAAAAAATGAAACATTCATAGAATAGAATTATAGATTCCCTTCCCATTCAGCCCATCAAGTCTACACTGATTCTATGAAATAACGTCTTGCCCAGACCCATCTCCCAACCCTACCCCTGTAACACCACACATTCACCATGGCCAATCCACCTAAGGTGCACAGCTTATAAGTGTGGGAGGAAACCCACGCAGACAAGGAAAGAATGTGCAAACTCCATACAGTAGTAACTCAAGGTCAAAATTGAACCCAGATCCCTGGCACTGTGAAGCAGCAGTACTGACTGCTGTGCTATTGGACTCATTCCAATGTAGCCCCACAATTGGCTGTCTTGGAGATGGAATTTTCCAGAGCTGGTTGTCAGGAAGGCGAATGCAATATTAGTAGATGGGACACTTCAGCCACATCTCAGCAATTGATGATTCAGCTCAGGCTTCATAAGCGAATAATGGATGGAAAGAAAGCTGTAGCTTTTTTATTCTAACGCACTTATCAGAACAGAAGGGAATTATTGGCAAGGAAATGGATCTGCGTCTCTATTTTGGGTACTAAACATTCTCCTGAGCCTTTAATATGGCAGGCTGGAGCATGCATTCATCTTGAACAAGACATTCCCTGCCTACTGTGTTGAGAAACACACAGAATAAATGTCCCAAGATTCAAACTAGCACCATGAAATACAAGTAAATAGAATCATAGAGACTCTATAGTGCAGAAGAGGCCATTCGGCCAATTTGGTCTGTACTGACTGTCAAAATATCTTACCCAGGGCCTCTACCCCCCTTTTCCTGTAACCTTACACATTTCCCATGGTTATTTCCCCTTAGTATCCCACATATTGGGACCCTAAGGGCAATTTAGCATAGCCAATCCACCTAACCTGTGCATCTTTGGATTGTGGGAGGAAACCCACGCAGACAAAGGGGGAATGTGCAAACTCTGCACTGACAGTGACCGAGGCTGGAATTGAAACTAGGTCCTTGGCACTGTGAGGTAGCAGTGCGAACCACTGTGCCGCCACTTCAGGGCAAAATGGCTGTTTGAGACCCTTTCTGTAACCTCGAGTGCCTGTGGCAGCCAGCGCCCATTACATTCTGAAAACTGAGTCTACATGTGATCGAACGGGTTGTCTTTAATAGATGCTGCAGACTTGCTGCTGAAAGTATTAAGTGGCATCATTAAGGCCTCTTTCCCAGAAAGATGTCCCATGACACCTTTGCGGCAATAACATGGACTTGATAGGCCATTTCATAAAGAAAATCAGGTACTGCACAATTCTCCAGTTCATTATAATTTGCAACATGCATTTTCAACTGTTGAACCTTCCAGTTTTGTTTTTTGTCGCACTTATTATGCACTCTATAATAACAAAATCCAGTGGATCATGAGAAGGCATTTGTTGCTTCAAGGACCCAATGATACTTCTGACATGTCCTTGATTCTCCAGGGACAGTGTGAGAAGATCACGGTTATATCATGGAGTTCATTCAACAGGAATTGCAATAGATTTACGCCTGACAGTTCCACTTTGTGTCTCCGGTATGCCTTAGTAAAACTGCATGTTGATGTGCCGAGTGCCCTATAATAACCCTATAATGGTCAATAAGTGGTCTTGTGAAGCAAACCTTTATTCGTCTTGCTAATCACAGCTTGTCACCTCGTGCATCCTGAGAACAGGTGTATGGCAAGGGCAGCAAGGTAGTACAATGGTTAGCACTGCTACCTCACAGGACTAAGGATCCAGGTTCAATTCCGGCCTCAATCGTTGTCTGTGTGGTGTTTATACTTTCTCCCCGTATCTGCATAAGTTTCCTCCAGGTGCTCTGGTTTTCTCCCACACTCCAAAGATGTGCAGATTAGGTTGATTGGCCATGCTAAATTTTCTGTGTCAGGGGGATTAGCAGGGTAAATGTGTTGGGTTATGAGAATATGGCCTGGGATTGTGGTTGGTGGAGACTCAATAGTCTCCTTCTGCACTGTATGGATTTGATGATTCGAATCCCCCTTATAACAGGGGGATATTTTAATTCGCATTAAGTGAACAAAAGGTAGTAAAACTTAAAACCATCAACTTGTGTAATGGCAGAGAGATCATATCAATATTTGCAGACTGGTATTTTCACCAAGGTGTTATGTTTAAATAAGCTGCATTCTAGATCTTCAGCCATTCATTTCCAAAAAGTTTTAAAGAAATCTGATCAGAATCTAGTGAACGAAAAGCAGCTGTGATTTGTGTGATGGTTTCCCGTGACTTTTTGGATTACTGCAGCCTCCAGATAATCTTCTATTAAATAAAGTCCTTTTCACGTTTAGCTCAACCTGACAGATGATCTAGATAACTGGAGGGCGAAGATATCAATTCTTCATCCGGTTATCTTTGATTCATTTATGGCACAATCATGAGAAAAAGAAATCACTTGTATGAAGCCCTTTGAAAGCTTATGAGTATTGAAACGTGCGGGATAATTCTGTTCATTTCTCCAGTCATATTGAGTGCTGATTTGCTGCAATTATATCAGAGGAAACGTTTGAGTCTGTCTTCTGCAGCGCCAATTGTCAATTCAAATAGCTCAATCAATTTAATCTCCACATTTCAAAACCAATTTCAGGGGACAGTTTTTCTGATTTGATTTATTATTGTCACATGTATAAGTACAGAGTGAAAAGTATTGTTCTTGTGTTGCTTCTGAATTTAATATTGCAAGTTTTACTTTCTCTAGTTCCAGAATCTGACTATCCTGTTAAAGGACCTTTCCTAACAGTGATCCACGAACATTCCCATCAGAAACAACAGTAAAGAATATGACATCTGTCAGCATCCCAAGATTGTGTGGGGAAAGTCAAACAAAAACAGAAAAATGCTGCAAAATCTCAGCAGGGAGGTCTGACAGCATCTGTGGAGAGAGAATAGAGCCAGTGTTTCTAGTCTAGGTGATGGAGGATCATTAGACTCGAAACATTGGCTGTACTCTCTCTCCACAGATGCTGACAGACCTGCTATGATTTTCCAGCACTTTTCAGTTTTTGTTCCAGATTCCAGCATCACAGTATTTTGCGTTTATGTAAGGGGAAGTTTCCTCAGAAGAAGAGGGTTGCCCTGATTTAAAACAAGCCCAAGTAGCATCCTAGTAAATCTTTTCTCTGCTCTTTCTAGTTTAATAACGTTCTTTCTATAATAGGGTGACCACAATTGTACACAATATTCCAAGTGTGGTCTCACCAATGTCTTGTACAACTTTAACAAGACACCCCAACTCCTGTATTCAGTGTTCTGACCAATGAAACCAAGCATGCGGAATGCCTTTTTCACCACTCTGTCCACCTGTGACTCCACTTTCAAGGAGTTTTGAACCTGTACCCCTAAATCTTTGTTCTATAACTCTCCCCAATGCCCTCCATTAACTAAGTCCTGCCCTGTTTCAGCCTACAAAAATGCATCACTTCGCATTTATCTAAATAAAATTCCATCTGCCATTCGTCAGCCCATTGGCCCAATTGATCATGATCCCATTGCAATCCTGGTTAACTTTCACTGACTACCATGCCACCAATCTTGGTGTCATCTGCAAATTTACTAACCATGTCTACTAAATCATTAATATAAATTACAAATAACAGCAGACCCAGCACTGATCCCTGACACTGCTGGTCACAGGTCTCCAGTTTGAAAAATAACATTCTACAACCACTCTAGCTTTTGTCATCGACAGGCATTAGCTTTCAGAGTGCTGCTCCTTCATCAGGTCAGTGGGATTTGAGTTCACAAATAGGCCATATAAAGACAGAAACTCAATTTACAAAATAATGATTGGAATGTGAATCTTTACAGGTAATCAAGTCTTAAAGGTACAGAAATGTGAGTGGAGAAAGGGTTAAGCATAGATAAAAGAGATGTGTATTGTCTCCAGATAGGACAGTTAATGAGATCTATGTCGAGGGTATCCTGAAACCCATTGTACAAAGAGCTCCCGGCTTTTGTTGTGACACTACGGATTCCTACAGAAACTCAGCACAGATGGAGCAATTGAATCAGGAGCATTTCTTGTCAATGGATGTCTCACACTCTACAGCATTTCCCATGACGATGACACTGCTGCAACTGCCTCAATACTTAACGTCAAACAGCTGCCTATCTCCAGTTGCAATTTTGTAACTCATCCACTTTATCCTGGATCACAATATCTTCACCTTCATCAACCAGTTCTGCATCCAGACACATGGAACAGCCATGAGGACTAAATTCACATCTCAATATGCCAACATCTTCATGCACGGGTTCGAGCAAGACTTCTTCACTACACAGGACCTTCAATCGATGCTATACATCAGATACATCGATGACATTTTCTTCCTCTAGACTCATGGTGAACAATCGCTGAAACAACTATATAATGACATCAACAAGTTTCATCCCACTATCAGACTCATCATGGACTATCTCCAGAATCGGTTGCATTCTTGGACAGACGCATCTCCATCAAGGATAGTCACTTCAGCACTTCACTGTACTGCAAGCCCACAGATAACCTCACAATGTTCCACTTCTCCAGCTTGCACCCTAAACATCTTAAAGAAGCCATCCCCAACGACAAGCCCTCTGTACACACACAGGATCTGCTCAGATGAGGAGGATTGCAACAGATACCTCCAGATACTGAAAGATGCCTTCATAAGGTGCTTGACTCATAGTCCTGACACACCACAGCGAAAAACTGCAACCACCTCTTCAGAAGACAAACACAGGACACTGAGAACAGAGTACCCTTCATCATCCAGTACTTCCCCGGAGAGGAGAAGTTACCAAATCTTCTCTGGTGCCTTCAATGTGTCATTGATGAAGACGAACATCTCCACTTGTTGCCTTCAAACAACCACACAACCTCAAACAAACCTTTGTCCGCAGCAAACTACCCAGCCTTCAGGAAAACAGTGACACCACACAACTCTGCGACAGCAACCTCTGCAAGATGTGTTGGATCATCAATGCAGATGTCGTCATCTCACATCACACTTGCAATTCAACCAATATTGTTTACCTGATGTGCTGCAAGAAAGGATGCCCCAAAGCATGATACTTTGGGGAGATCATGCAGATGCTATGACAACGAATGAATGAATTGAGTTTGTGTCTTTATATGCCCTGTTTGTGAACGGAAATCCCACTCACCTGATGAACAATCAGTGCTCCAAAAGTTAGTGTTTTTTGCTACCAAATAAACCTGTTGGACTTTAAGCTGGTGTTGAGAGACTCCTTACTGTGTTTACCCCAGTCCAACACCGGCATCTCGACATTCTGTGATAAAGCCAATTTTGTATCCATTTGACTATCTCATCCTGGCTCCTGTGAGATTTAACCTTATGCAACAACTACCCCGCGGTACCTTATCAAAGACCTTGCTAAAGTCCATGCTGACAACATCAACTGGACTGACCTCATCTCCCTTCTTGCTTACCCCTTCAAAAAACTCAATCAAATTTGTGAGACATGATTTTCCACTCAAAGCCATACCGACTGTCCTTAATCAATCCTTGTTTCTCTAAATGCCTGTAGATTCTGTCTCTCAAAATACCTTCCAACAACTTGCCTACTGCAGATGTGAAGCTTACCAGCCTAGAGTTCCCAGGCTTTTCCCTGCAGACTTTTTTATACAAAGGCACAACATTTGCCACGCTGCAATCTTCAGGCACCTCACAGAAAATTGATGCACTCAAATCCAACACTCGCTAACTACTACTTGACTTGTTATTATGAGTAATGTTCAAAAATTTTTAGACCATCATTCTTTGCAAACATGTATAAGTTGATACAGGACAAACTTTCCATTTATGAATATATGGTTTGCGCTTTTGTCTTTGTACAGATTGCAGTGTGTGAATGAAATGTCTGGGATGAATGTCCTGTAATACACTTGGTGGCATGTCTTTCGCAGTTTATTCAATGGTGTGCACCTTACAATTACACTGTCACTCACCATAAAGTGCTTTGGGGCTTCTGGCTGGAGTTCTCTGGCCTTTTGCACTGGTGGGATTCTCTGATCTTTCCAGTGGCAGCTCCTGCCAGATACTTCCTGGTGGCGTGGGGTAGCTTCCATGGGAATTCTCATAGTGGCAGAACCACCATTGGACTCCATGCCATCTCCTGCCAACAGGAAAAATGCTGAGGAGAGGCTAGAGAAGCTCGCTGTGTACATAAATCCAAGCCTGGTTTCATTGTTCAGGCATTCTGAGAGGAGGTTGAATCAGTTGTAAACTCTTACTTTATCCTAATCAGAGTGCAATCATTATGGATTTAAAACAGTAATTACTATTTTAGTGAGTAGCGGTTATTATTTTAACTTGTCATCATACTAACATAATTTAACACCAGGCACTTATTAATTTTGAAATAATTAGCATTGTGAGATTCTGCAGCACTCATTTAACTTAGCATTGTTTTTAAAGGTTGCCAAGTTAAAATGCAATTATTTTTCTTCCAAATATCATAGACATAGATTTTTTTTGTTTGTTTCCAGGAGCTGCAAGCTTTTCTTATCTACAGATTTTTCTGAAGAGTTAGGCCATGTTCAGAGTTACCCTATGCACCTCTTCATTAAGGAATAATGTCCTTTGGGGAAGAAAATCAGAAAGAGGCCATTTGGCCCATCTAGTCTGCACCGACCACAATTCCACCCATGTCCTATCCCCATAACACATGCATTTACCCTCACTAGTTTCCCTGATATTAAGAGGCAAGTTAGCTTGGGCAATCAACCTACCTCACACACTTTTGGACTGTGGGAGGAAACTGGAACACCCTGAGGAAACCCACGCAGGTATGGGGAGAATGTGCAAACTCCACACAGACAGTGACCCAAGCTGGGAATCAAACCTGGGTCCCTGGCATTGTGAGGCAGCAGAACTAACCACTGTGCCACCATGTCATCCTTCCCTGGTCTGGCCTACATGAGCCATGGCAATGTGGTTGACTCTCAATCACCCTCAGGCAATTACAGATTGGCAATAAATGCTGGCCAGCCAGCAGCGCCCAAGTCCCTCTAATGAATGAATAAAAAATAAATTCCCAACACATGTAACACCTTGAAGCCAGTGATTTTGTGAATGAATGCCTGAGCTTTAAAATCCTGAAGCTGGGTCATACCTGCACAAACAATGCAGGGGTTTGATTTTTCCTTAATCTTACAGCCGGACAGTTCAGGATATCAAAGCAGCTGAGCAAGCAATAGAAGAAGCCCAAAGGGTTTTTGGTACTTCCCTGGAAGTGCTTCTTGAGCAAGTGTAGCTTTGGCGGACCAATGTATTGGGTAGACCGACTGTGGCTTTGTCAAAATATACTGGTAGAAAGTGATTACATTAATCAACCCTGACACACAACATGGTTGCAGGTTCAGAAGAAGTTTAGAAAGTTAAAGGATGATGATGATATTGTCACTGGACTAGTAATCCAGAAACCCATGCTCTGCATGGGTCTCAGCATGCTCCAGGGACCTTGGTCTAAATCCCACCATAGCAAATGGTGAAATTTAAATTCGATTTTAAAAAAAACTCTGACCATGAAACCATTATCAATTGTTGTAAAATCTTGTTGGTTCACTAATGTCCTTTAGGAAAAGAAATCTGCCTTTGTCATCTGTAATCCCAGATCCACAGCAATGTGGTTGACTCTTAAAATGACCTCTGAAATGGCCAGGGTACTTGGAGCTGGGTGATAAGTGCTGACCCAGCCAGTGATGCCCAAATCCCATGAATGAATTTTAAAAAAACCTAAGCTTAAGAGCCCCTTTAGATATTCTGGCAAGATCCAAATGACCTCTCCCACTGTCTGTCACTCATTGGTCTATTTCCATTTGATTCACAGGATTTCTTTTTAAATCTGCAACAGCTGCCTAAATTCTGCTTTTGTTTACTATCTTCCCTGAAAATTGCACACTTTGAGGATATAACCACCTTATGCACACATGCACATAATCACTAAGATGGGAAGAATGATGAACTAAGTATGCTCTTTATTATAATATGTATTTACAAAATGCACTTTAATGAAGGGACATACCACACACGCTTCCTACTGTTCGGAAGGAGGTCATTCAGTCTACTGAGCCTGCACCGACTCTCTGATAGAGCATCTTATCCAGGCCCTATCCCTGTAACCCCACGTATTTATCCTGCTGGTCCTCATAACGCTAAGTGGTAATTTAGCATGGCCGATCCATCTAACCTGCTTATCTTTGGAATGTGGGAGGAAAACCACACGGAGACAGCCACCCAAGGCCGGAATCGAACCCAGATCCCTGGCGCTGAGAGTCAACAGTGCTAAAACCACTGTGCCACATGCTGTATTTTAGCTTTGTGTCATAAGTAAGTTTGGGAATATTACATTTGATCCCCATATTAAAGTGGGAAGACATTTCTGTGTATGTGTGTGCGCGTGCTTCTTGCCTGTGCGTGTACACACGTACATCTGTACGGGTGGACCAAGGAGCTTCTCTTCAAGCTTTGTGTTAATAGGCAAAACAAGGAAATGGGTATCTGCTTAGATTTGCATTTTAATTTTCTTTTTTAAATTTTTCCAATGGCATTGCCAACAGAATACTACTATGTTTTATGCTCTCATCTAGATCCTATTTCTGCCAGTGAGGATCAGGGTAGGCTAGTGACTGAAATAAGCAGGTTTATTTCTTTACGGCCTCAGAATGAGGATAAAAATCCATTAGGGATTACCTTCTAATAAATGTGTGTCCACAAAGGCAAGACAGCAGTGATGCCTTGCCAATAAATGTAGCATGGGTTTGTTTGCAGTTGGCTTACATTAGGGCAAAAATAACAAAAGTTGTAATAACCAAATGTTTACAGCCAGGCCATTGATCTGTGATTTTTGTGTAAAATATGTGAAATCATGGAACATGGTCTTCAAAGCATGATGAGAGTTCTGCAAAAATGACCATTTTAAAATACCGTGCAAAAATTAGGAATTACAAATAATCACAAAAACAAGATTTGATTCATTCAGTCACTGCAACCCAACCTGAGTTACAAGAAGTACACAAACCCAAACATGTCCATTAGTGTGTTATTTGCACATATATATAATTTTCGCTTCACTGCTTGGAAAGGCAAGCAAAGAAATAATGGTAAATGTTACCAGTGACTGCTCCAAGCCCTAAGTCTCATTGATCTGCACTTTACAGCAGACAGTAGAGCAATTTGTGATTCACTGGGCCTTTTCATAGGGTGAGACTCTAGATCAGAAGTGCTAACTTGTAAAATTGCCATTGATCCTGAATGTGTTGGAAGGTGGTACCATAGTAATGGTGTAGACTTTGCAACAAGTAATAATGTGTGTGCTTTCTGCAATTTATTTGTGCCACAGCATAATTTGCTGAGCTTTTTGTGTGACCATTGCCCAGCACAGAAAGCAGCTAGAAGCCAATTATAACAGGACTAACCCATTAAAATCAATGGAAATTGTGAAGACGCTACATTTAAGATATTCTGTACGATGCTGCCACTTAATGTTGGGCTTCTGGCCATACAACGATTTAAAGATTTACATTTAAAGAATCATGTTTTTTTTATTTCCCAGGGTCTTAATGTTTTTGAAAAATTGTCCTCCTGGCAAATATTTTATCCCTCAGAATCACTAAAATTGATCCTCTTGTCTTTTATCCTTTGCTGTTTGTGTGCAAATTGGCTACCGTACACTGGAGTTCTTTGGAGACTCATGAAAGGTGCTATTTAAATGCAAGTTCTTTCTTTCTGGACTAGCTTTGTGAAAGTGGCAAATAATCAGTTGTTGTTTACGAATGAACTAAGTGTGAATTGCTTGAGCATCATACATGTGCATCACTGAAAGTGTTGTCAAATCATGAAATGCTGTAGCCAAGAAAAGCAGTTGTTGGCACACTTATTGCATGAGAAGAAAGCTTATTCATAATTAGCAAAATGTCTGGCACAGTTTAATTGAAAAACCGGCAAAAATTGACATAATGCTATCGCATGCCATAAATAACCTACTACTGGAGAGGCACTTTATAGGAGAAAGCACAGAAAAGGCATTAATAGGTCAAAATTGAATGATGTACTGGTCTGTCTGTTAAGGTTGTTATGATCCTGGACCAAGATGGGTAACATTTTCTTTAGAGCAAAACGAATTTAAGATCCAAGGTACTTAGTAAGAGAATAAAGGCACAAGATTCCTGAGCTTTTAAACAAACAAAGTAAAGGTTACTATACAACATTAGAAATGTGAAACAATTTACAAAATTTACCTTACACTCTAACCTTCAGGATCAACATGAAGTAAATATGAATAACAGGCAAGCTATTTTTGAACACATTGAACTGCAAAATAGGTTGTAGGTGGGACCAGGACAGATCCCATGGATCTCTCCAGGCAGCACCATTTTCTGTTTGGAGTCTTTTCTATTCTTGAACACACTCTGATCATGTGGGCTGACCTTTTCCACCACACTAGATCTTCTGTTTGGATTTTCCCACCACTGTCACCATGCAGGCATTTGTCACCTCTGGAAGATCTTACCATATTGAACCGTGCTTGCGCAGATCTGCTCCCAATCCGTGCATGCACAGAGTTGCAGGGCACATCCAGAATTGTAGTTCCCAACTTCTGCTCAGAAATTTGATAAGTTGGGATTCTTAACAAGGTGGATATTAAGGATTTCATGGCTAAAAGCAGATGTTGGAGGCTGAAAACAAAACAGAAAATGCTGCAAAATCTTAGCAGGTCAGGCAGCATCCGTAAGGAGAGAAAAGAACTGATGTTTAGAGTCTGGATGACCCTTTGTCAAAGCCAAAGTTTTCTTAGCGGTGCCCTAAAGAAGGACTAGGATAGATTGACTGGACATTTGTAACATTACTTATCATGCAATTTTCCTGTGCGCAAAATAGTTGGCATTTTTTGGTCTGCATAAGTAACTGCACTTCAAAATAATTTGTTAAATGTGAACCATTTTAGAATGGTTTTAAGAAGGCATTATATCAATGCCAATTAATTTATCCATTTCTTTCTTGTGCAAAATGATCATTCCTTTCAGTACTTTCAAGATTTCATTGAGATAATATGAGCGGAGAATGGCTTTTTA
This sequence comes from Sphyrna mokarran, assembly GCA_024679065.1. NCBI lineage: Eukaryota > Metazoa > Chordata > Chondrichthyes > Carcharhiniformes > Carcharhinidae > Sphyrna > Sphyrna mokarran. The sequence goes on from JAGIQG010000016.1 coordinate 51,670,927, forward strand.
GGATACAAGCTCGCAATAAGGGGCCTGCTACTAAAGTAATTTGCACATCTTTATAAATATTTACAACTGACGCAAATGAATGCTTATAACTGATCCTCAAACATGTACTAAAAGCCTAATGTGCAATTGTGAGATATGAACTGTATTACTTATGATGCCTAAACTTTTTTTTGCCAGTTAAGTGTCTTTTGCAACATTGGAATCCTAAACCCCTACATTTATGCCAAATTCTGAGCCAATGAAATTTCAGTTTGTATAAATTTTGGGTGGGTTTTTATTTATTCATGGGATGTGGGCATTGCTGTCAAAGCCAGTGTTTATTGCCCATCCCTTGAAAAAGTTGCTGAGAGTTACCTTGAATTGCATTTGTTTGCATGACAAAAATATTCCCACAGTAGTGTTAAGGAGGGGGTCTTAGAATTCAAATTGCTGTTCCTTCATAGTCACTCAATGTATTTTCAAGTCACATTGGAGTGTAACATGGTGGTGGCACCTGGTGCCTTTACTTCTTTGGGTGGAAGAGGTTCCAAGTTTAACAGATCTGAACATCACAGTCTCTTCACACAGAATTTCCTAGCATCCTCCAATTCATTGAGTACTTCCCTTGTTAAATTATTCCTTTCAAAGTGTATCACCTGACACTTCTCAGAGTTAATTCCATTTGCCACTTATCTGCCCATTTAACCATTCCGTCTATATCTTATAGCCCAAGGTACACTATCTCATTGTTAATCATCCAGCCAAACTTTGTGTCAAACTTATGAATTCTACCTCCCATATAGTCATCAATGAGATTTATGTAAATGACAAATAATAGGGGGGGCCCAACACAGATCTCTGTGGTACATCACTGGACACTGGCTTCCAGTCACTAAAGCAGCCTCTTGTCGTCACCCTTTGTCTTCTAAACTGAGCCAACTTTGAATCCACTTTATCAAATTACCCTGTATCCCATGTGAATTTACCTTCTTTACAAGTCTCCTATATGGGACCTTGTCAAAGGCTTTGCTGAAATCCATATAAACAATATTGACTGCACTACCTTAATCTATGCTCCTGGTCACCTTCTCAAAAAATTCAATCTAATTTGTTAGGCATCACCTCTCTCTGAAAAAGCCATGCTGACTATCCCTTATCTGCAAGTGGAGATGGATGTTCTCCTTCAGAAGTTTCTCTAATAGTTTCCCTACCACTGATGATAAACATAAATGGAGCTCGGAGAGGACTGAATTGTAATGCTGACAAAGCACTGTTATTGAGATTAAATTTGCAGTGGCATTGTCATGGGAGAAAATTGCTCTGCCACTCTTTCCATTTGCTTGTAAACACTATACATCACGACAGATCATTTTGTCACTTGCTTGTAAAGTCACAATATAATCTGTGACTCTCTCATCTTCTTTCGAAAGCAACAAAGGTTCTGGAATTATTGGAATAATGAGCTCCTTGGGGTTGGGGGTGGGGAAGAGCGAAATAATGTTTTTTAGTTTTGGTGAAAAAATGCTTTAAAATTGTTTTATGGATTAGATGATCATCCCAGATTGGGTTTAGAACAGAAAATAAAACCATCTCCTGTTGTAGAGACTATTTAAAAACAAAGCCAATAAATGTGCAATGGCCCAGCAAGAGAGAATCTGGCATAAGAGGTGGGAATGACCTCTTGTTGCTATGGGTAAGTAATGAACTAAATCGAGTGAAAGTTGTTCATGATGTCTCCCAGCAACTATTCTGCTGCAGCATAATTTTTCCCCAGTATATTTACAGAGGCTATTCGTTCACTTGGCAGATTTCAAATTCTGGCCAAAAAAAAACTGTGACAACACCTCCATCTCCCCTGTTAACCTGGATTTCATCACCAAGGCAGATGGTGGGAATTTTGGATAGTGTGAGGTAGGAAAATTCCACCCATCCAGCTCAGGAGAAATTGCTTGCAAAGGTGAGATCTTTATGGGGTGGGGATTTGGGGGCCCTGGGGATGAGCATTGACTGGGGTTTGGCTAGCCAACCCAGGAAATAAATCAGAGGTAGTCACAGGGTGTCAAGAGTGGAGGTGGCCTGTTTAAAAGCCCTGCCTGCCCTTGTTGCTCTAGGGCTTGGGCTCTCCAGCCTTCACGCTGTGCCCCATCTATGCCATCTCATGCCCCCATCCACCCACTATGGTCTTTCATGCCTCCTCCATATTGCTGAGATAAGGTTTTACTCGGTTGTTGACTTCCTGCACAGTATGAAGACAAGTGGGCCAGAGATAGTGATATAAGTATGCTGGGCTAGTGTTTTAACATAGCGCCGGAAATTTCAAAACCTCCCAGCTGATGGTGGATAGACAAAAAAGCTTAGTCTCAGAATGGGAGAGTTCTGTTTATCGTATCTGTGCAGACATGATATGACATGACCTTCACCACGTCCAGCCACTGGCCAAACTTTCTGTCAGCCCTCATGATAGCTAGTGCTTTGGTTTGGTGTCTATTTTCTGATTCCACCTCTAAAGCGCCTGGGGATTTTTTTTTTTGTACATTAAAGGCACCTTTCAGTTGTTGTTCTTTGATAAGCTTTAACTTTTTTTTGTCTTGAGTTATAATAGATTGTGTTACTATATATGTTGAAAGCTATGATGCATCCAGACGCAAATTGCACTCCGTAACTTTGTTCTCTTAAGTCACCAGCCCGTAATTTTGTTTGAGTTGTTGACGTCTTTGGGGCTGAATCAGTGGGATTACCAGCTTTTATTGCGTCATCGATGAGTAACATCAGCAGAAATTGGGGTGGGGAATAAAAACAGGTACCTCCTTTCTTTAAGGAATGATCTGAAAGGGATAACATAATAAATTGTCAAATCAGCAACAAATCACTCTTTAAATTTACAATCTAAGTCCTAGTACCTTAAATTTAAATAGAAATTAACAGGAAAAAGTGCCGATAAAATTTAACACAGGCTCTCAAAAATAGGTTGTAAATAATTCTTTAATTATCTGTTACTTGCAAGCACAAGATTTGAAGGGAAATACCTAAATGTAGGAAAGGATAATCTATGCATGTATCAAATATTTCTGAAGCTCAGTTTCACTCTCACTGATATCTTAAGACTAGAAAATGTTCGCTGCAGCATTAGATATCCCTTGGTATTTCTAGTTTTAAATTGCTAAATACATTGGGCATTCAGGAAAAACACCAGATTTCAAATGATACTCCATATGGCATGTATTTTGTTGCTGAATCATGCAACATAAGGCAAGGCTGTTATAGCATCACCCCTATGCTGGCTGTTTGGAAGAGACACTGAGATCCACTGTTGGTTAACTGTTCAATAATATCAGATGGTCCATAGAAAGCATCCTTTTGAATTGTGTCACAGTTTGGTATGGCTCCTGCTCTAACCAAGACCACAAGAAACTTCAAGGGGTTGTGAATGTAGTCCAGTACATCATGCAGACCGGCCTCCCATCCATTGACTGTTTACGCTTCTCACTGACTCGGAAAAGCAGCCAGCATAATCAAGGACCTCACGCACCTTGGGTATAGTCTCTTCCACCACCAACTGTCAGAAAAAAGGTACAAAAGTCTGAGGTCAAGACTCGACTCGAGAACAGCTTCTTCTGTGTTTTAGAATGGACCTACTTCACATTAAATTGATCTTTCACTACACTCTAGCTATGACTATAACACCACATTCTGCACACTCTGCTTTCCTACTTGCTATGCACTCTATGAATGGTGTAGCACGCAAGAAATAATACTTTTCAGTCTCCCAATACATGTAATAATCAATCAAATCTATATTAATTATATAACTCCAGGTACAATCTGGAATCAGTGAGATTAATCAACTGTATACTTTTAATATAGTTGCTGTTGAATAAAGCCTAAATCCTTTTCCATGCTCTTTCAAAGACATTTCTGATCCATTTTAAGAGACTGTTTTAGGTTGGAGATTTTGAAGTCTAATTTTGATGCCCATTATCAAAGTGCAGGCCTGTAGCTTTAAGTTATTTTCCTACAGTTCTTAACCTGAAGCTGCCCTAACCCATTTCAGAGTTTCTATCCTGGCTGCATTCCTCCATCAAAGGCACAAAGGTTAATAGCAATTCAAGGAAGATTCACAGAGCCCCGACAGTGCAGAAGGAGGCCATTCAGCCCAGCAAGTCTGCACTGATAACAATCCTCTCCAAGTCCTATCCCTGTAATCACACATATTTACCCTCCTATTCCCCCTCACACTGAAGGGTCAATTTATCGCGGCCAACCAACCTAACCCACACAGCATTGGACTGTAGAAGGAAACCAGAGCATCTGGAGGAAACCTATGCAGACATGAGGAGAATGTGCAAACTCCACATAGACCAGAATTGAACTTGAGTCCGTGACATTGAGAGGCAGTAGTACCACTGTGCACCATATTAAAGCTTTGTGGACGTGAATAAAAATGAGGTAATTGTAACTTCTTGGAAGATTCTGAACTATTAATTGCTTAAAACAATTTATTGTACCAGATATTGCATATGATGATGGTTCCAGGTCAACTTCCTTTCATTATGATTTATTGAAAAATGTCTCTGTAAAACAGTCACAACATGATTACATCCTGCCCTTGGGAGATAACATAGCTACGATGTGATAGATTTACATCAGCTCTTGCCACCTGAATGTAAGGTTAGCAATTTACAATGGAAAGAGTGACAGTAGAAACTTAAGATTTATAAAACATAAGGCAGTGGATCTCGCATGTTGTTGCATATGAGGAAGGTTTAATTTATTTTCTCATCTGGGATGGTAATGCAATCAAAATGGATTGGTAGCCTAACCATTAACAGAAATGATACAGCTGTTCTAATTTTGATATTAAATCAAGTATTGCATAATGGGGAGAAAATGCGCAACTTGCAAAATTGGCACCTCATTCACAAATATCCACTTCTTCCTCAGTATCAGCAGTATGTACCATCTACGAGATACACTGCAGCAATTCAGCAAAGATCCTTAGACAGCATCTTCCAAACCCATGACCACTTTCATCCAGAAGAATAAGAATAGCAGATGCATGGGAACACAACTTGCGAGTTCCCCTCCAAGCCACTCACCTTCCTGACTTGAAACTATATCACCATTCCTTCGCAGTCGCTGGGTCAACATCATTGAATCCCCTCTCTCTCACGGCATTGTGGCTCAACCTACAGCACTTGGACTGCAGCGATTCAAGAAGGCAGCTCACCACCAATTTCTCAAGGGCAACTAGGGATGGACTGGCCTGCCAGCAACACCCATGAATGAGTAAACAAAAACTTAAATTCAGAATTAATAACGCCCTAATGCATTTGCACCCAATGGGGCAAACGTTGGTCTTTCAGATATTTGCTCCAGGCCTTTAATCTTCTCCCACCCCTGCCACTGAGTTCTTCATTCCTCCATGACTGGGAGTTTAATGCATCAATTGCCCCTCCCCCATCCCTATTGACCCTTCAATTGCCAGCTGAGCCTTAAGCTACCTCGGCCCCATCTTTTTGAACTACCTGTCTTAAAGACTTTTCTCTCTCCTTTTAAAGTCTTCCTCAAAACCCATCCCTTTGCTAATATAAAAGCAAAATGTTGTGGATGCTGGAGATGCGTAATATAAAAATCACTGGAAAATCTCAGCAGATCTGGCAGCATCTGCAGAGAGAGAAACAGAGTTAACATTTTGAGCTCCATTTTAAGTTAGTTTATTAGCGTCACAAGTAGGCTTCCATTAACACTGCAAAGAAAATCCCCTAGTCGCCACACTCCAGCACCTGTTCAGGTACATCAGGGGAGAACTTAGCACAGCCAATGCACACATTTCAGATTCTGGGAAGAAATCCACACAGACACAGCAAACTCCACGCAGAGAATGACCCAAGCAGGGAATTGAACCTGGGTCCCTGGAACTGTGAAGCAGCAGTGCTAACCAGTGTGCCACCTTGCAGTTCTTTTAAAATTCTCCTTCAAAATTCATCTCTTTGCCTAAGCTTTTGTCCATTCCTCCTGAAACCATTGGCTTGGTGTACACAACAATACAGAGCACTTGTTGTTGAAGATGCTCTATAAATCTAGACTGGTGGCAATGCCTGCAATGTTGTTGTTGTTCCTTGAGCTCTAGGTAAAACACAATGATTTACAAAGCACTCGCCACCGCAGCAGATGGTGATAGAATTCTTGGCTGCCGTGCACACAATTCTCAGCAGTGAAGGATTAGAAAACGTGCACTGGTCGATGTGTCTTTGTGTTTCCTGTCCACTGCTCATCAGTGATACCTCCCTCCAAGGATCAATAACACCTGTGTAACAGATGGACCCACAGGACCTGACCTCTTTATTTGGCTATCTGACATACAAACAGGCTGGTGTGATGCCCAGGGCTCAAGAAGGATTTCTTAATAACATAGTAGTTAATGATAAGCCTCAATAACAAGCTGTAGATTCTGCCTTTTGAGTGATAGAGTCTTCCGTTGCTAAACTTGATTGCCTCAACCAGGGACCTAGGGTCGGTTCTGGCCTCATCCCAACCGTTTGTGTGGAGTTTGCATGTTCATCCCTTGTATGTGTGGGTTTCCATCGGGTACTCCGGTTTCTTCCCACAGTCAAAGGATATGCAGGTTAGGTAGATTGACCATGTCAATTGTCCCTCGGTGCTCAAGATGTTAGGGGGTTTAGCAGGATAAATATGTGGGGCTATGGGGGTGAGGCTTGGACAAGATGCTCTGTCAATGAATAGGTGCAGTCTTAATGGGCTGAATAGCCTCCTTCTGCACTGTACAGATTCTATGAAGAAAGAACAAAGTATTGCCAATTTCTTTGTGTTCTCTATTACTGAAAAGATATTCATTTTTTTCCCTATCTTCAATAAGATGCCCAATGTGCAAGTTGATTTTTGCCACCTGCTTATGGTTTGCAGGCAGAAGAGCCTCAATAAATAACCAACTATTGTGAAATATATTTTTTTTAAAAAAAGACTTCATAGTGCACTCTGCAGTTCTTCATCCAGAGTTTTAACAGAATTCCACTTCAGGGACTTTGAGTATGATATGCAAACTGGCATTTTTAGTGCAGTATTGAGCACTAAATTGAAGGGGCTACCTTTCATGAAACATTTTCATTAGGGATACTCCGCAACCAAAAGATCCCATGGCATCATTCGAGGAGTAATGGAATGTAGAGCTCTTCCAGTGACCCAGTCAATTTTAATCTCTCAACCAAAGTCATCTATTTATCTGCACCAAATTGAATAGGTTCTATATTGTATCCATTTTGTTCTCAATTGATTTTCAACAACTGATTCAACATTGCTTTTTCATTGATTTGAACTTGAAGTTTTGTTAAGGGTAGGACTGATAGTAAATGCCGAGTTATTCAAATCCCAAAAGAGAAACAACTGCCTTCAACTGTATTCTTGCAATTTTTATGATGCTATATGTGCTGATTCTTGTGATGATTTTAATGAAATAAATCCTTATCAAGAAATAAAATAAATAATAAAGTAAATTAGAAGTAAACATCACTGAGATAATAGGTGGGATTTTCCCATGGTGGCAGAGACAGCCCAGCGTTGGCCAGTGGTGTGATCTTCTGGTCCTGCTATTATCAAGGAGTCTATCCTTGAATGTATCCCTCGCCTCTGGGAAACCCACGGCAGGAGGTGCACCATCAGCATGACTAGATCTTGTTGGTGTGAACGGCTGGAAAATTCCAGCCAATAACTGAAAATAACACTAATTTAAACAGTTCCAAACAATCTTAATTACCTGTAGATCTTATTGTCCCCAAACTATTCCATAGCAACCTAAAGAGCTATTTAAAAAATCCAACAACTGTTACCACACAATGCAGTTATGTCTCTTTGGGATTGCTTCGAGAGTAAAACAGCTTTTCATATCGGGCTCTCTTCACACATACTACTTTCTGACTGAGAGTTCAACAGTTATTTCTGATGAGATCTCCAATAAGCTATCTGCACATTTCACAATACCGCTTTAAAAACTTTCCCCTTTAACCTTACCTTTATCTGATCTAACTTCTTTAGAATTAGACAGAAATACTTTTAAACTTTAAGAAAAGCAAAGTAAACTCACTTTATGAACCTTTCTATGATATTTGTTCTTCACACTTTGTATCACTTTTTTGAATCCTTTATTTAAATCTATTTGTGTTTTATCCCCCATTGTTACTAACTTGCCTTGGATAAAAATCTGTTTGCAGTGTTGCTAAGCTCATCAACATATACAAACAAGTTCAATTTACACAATCACTCTGTATCTGCACTCGTTATCTCACAAACTCCCACAGTTCAAAATGCATAACCAAAACATTGCCAGTATTTACACTGTTGGTATTTAACCTAGCTGCAGATGGACTCGACACCATGCAATGTGCCTGGCAGCTACAATGGGTAGCCAGCTTATCAGCTCCTGGGGTTGTATGCAGACGGGTGTGGTGAGGGAGAGGGAATGGCGGGAGGCAGAAGACATATTGGGAAGGGAGGCCTCCCTTGCTGCCAGTTTCCATGCACCCCTTATTCCGCCCTCTCTCCCCCCTCACCCCTGCCAAATCTCACCTGCAAAGCCCAGTTCCTTAGCATTACTTGTGCCCTGGATCGCTCAGCGAAGTTGGGACTCTGTCTCTCTGACAACAGCTGTGACCAACGATGATGCTGAGTACAAGAGTTGTTTGCAGCTCCAAGTAAACAAGATTCTTACCATAGGCCTTGGTTCCAGGGGAAGGATTGCCGTTGGCCTCGCTAGTGCCTGATTGGCTTGTAGTTCAGCATGCCCTCCCCAAAACAGGCAATATGGATATGTCACTGGATTTTCAATGGGCAGGTGAGATTATCCCCATTCCTCAACATGGTTTCATTCTCTGCTTCTTCCCCTTCGAGAATGATGGACCGCCAGATAGATTAAAAGAGAACTCGTTATTCAGTTTAGTGCCAGTTTAAAACACACGCATCACGTAATTTGCTGCCAAGTTTACCGCTTGTGTTTCCATTTGCTCATCTGTGCTGGTTTGTGGACGTGCCTTAATGAGTCTCGTGTAGTTTGACCGAGTAACACCGGGGATAACTCTCCAGCTGCCAGATCAGGAGAAACAGAAGGATTGTTACTTCTATCAGTTATATAACTATCTCCATCAATATCTGGGTGACCATAACTAATTCTCAAAAAGCACTGCAAGTGTTAGTAACGCACGGCTGATATTAAGTATAACTTTGCTATCTTTGTTTTCCATACATTAATTGCCATGGCGTATATTTCTATCTTCATGCACTATTTTCTGTGTGAATCTTTTAACTGCCACCATTTTCATAACCATTACCACATAAATCCAGTGTTACTGTTTTTATGGTGATGTTCATACCTTGCCTTTATGCTCCTTAAATTTTATACAGTTTTTTCCAGACCTTGAGCAAGGTCATCTGAGACTTTGAAAGTGTGTTCACGGAATTGAAATTATAAATTGCACTCAAATGGTAGGAATCTTTCAAGACTGAAAGTGACCATTTGGTCCAACATGCCCAATGCCAGTTTTTTTTTTGGATGAATTGTCCAATCAGCCCCATCCTCCTCCTCTTCAATGCTCTCAATCATTCCTTTTCAAGTAAATATCCAATTTGGAATGACAATTGATAAAGTAAAGGTTGGTATATATGATTTGTAGTACGTTCAGTTTAGGTAATGGTTTAATATTTTTATTTTCTGTGATTATGTATCTGCAAGAAATTATGTAAGTTTGTATCATGCGGCACATTGGCACAGTGGTTAGCACTGTTGCCTCACAGCTCCAGGGACCTGGGCTTGATTCTCGGCTTGCGTTACTGTCTGTATGGAGTTTGCACATTTTCCTCGTGTCTACATGGGTTTAGTCCCACAGTCTAAAGATATGCAGGTTAGGTTGATTGGCCATGCTAAAATTGTCCCTTAGCATCCTAGATGTGAAGGTTAGACAGATTAGTGGTTGAAATATGTAGGGATATGGGGGTAGGGCCTGGGTAGGATTGTGGTCGGTGCAGACTCACTGGGCCAAATGGCCTGTTTCTATATTGTAGGGTATCTATGTGTATTGTTCCAAATGATTTGAGTGTATAACAGAGAAATCTGAATGCAGCTTTTTAAAGAGCATTTTCAAATGTTGCAAAGATTTTAAACAGCACAGTGGTTAGCTCTGCTGCTTCACAGCTCCAGAGATCTGCGTTCAATTCTCGCCTTGAATGACTGTGTGGAGTTTGCACATTCTCCCCACGTCTGTATGCATTTCCTTGCACAATCCAAAGATATGCAGGTTAGGTGGATTGGCCATGCTGAATTGCCCCCTTAGTTTCCCAAGATGTGTAGGTTAGATGGATTAGCCATGGGAAATGTATGAGGTTACAGGGATAGGATAGGGAAGAGGGCCTGGGTAACATGCTGTTACAGCATCGATGCAGACTCCATGGGCTAAATAGTCTCAGAACAAAGAAAATTATAGCGTGGGAACAGGCCCTTCGGCCCTCCAAGCCTGCACCAGCTGTACTGTCCAACTAAACTAAAACGCCTTGCCCTTCTGGGGACCATATCACTCTATTCCCATTCGATTCATATATTAGTCAAAAATCACAGAGGGGCACGCCCTGCACTATAGGGATTCTATGGTTTGTGTTTTTGTTGAATCCCCATATCATGAAGTGTTAAGGGCAGGTGTTGCACAAGTTAAATGCAGCCCTGAAGTTTCCCTTGCAAGACTATTTTAGTCTGACTGCCGGAATTGTGTTTCTGTTACTTGCAGGCTATCTTGGTGAGAGACTATCCAGTTAATGTTCAGCTTAGTTTGTTAAGCTTCTGACCCTCCGTAAGATGAAGTAAATTGAAGTCCGTAGACCTTTACCTCCAAACGTTGCATTAGAAAAATAAAATTCACTGTCAATCTGGACTAAGTTTGAGAATTTAATATGTTGTAGCTGTCAGTTTTTTGCTTTTAGAGTGATTGATGCAATCAAATGTTTGTAATTTGGAAACGGATTTCAGCCTTTATTAATCAGGAAATTGAACCAGAATTCCGCTGCCTGTGTGACATTTTATTATTAGACATGGCAGCTGTATCCTTTTGCGCCTTCTCCCTCCCGCTCTCCACCCAATCCCCACCTCCACTCCCATCTCACTTCATATCACTGGCTTTTTCTGTGACTCTAAATATCCACACTTCCCAAATGTAAACAGGGTTTCACTTTTTCTCAACACCTCCAGTTCATTTGTGAATCTGGTGCAATGCATTCCATGTGCTTGAGATTTTTTGAACAAAGACAATTTTGTGGAAGATCAGCTTTTAACTAGGCTGGTTCAGGGGCTGAGGTAATGTCCCTTTTGTTATGAACCCTCTGACCAGGAAGGAGAGTTGTTTCTTATCAATCCGTAATTCCATTTGTTATTGTACTTAATGACCGCTTAATTGACTAATCTCTAGGTTTATCTTACATCTCATTGTGCATAACGCCTTTCACCCCAGATACTGGATTGGCCTGGTCAATTGTTGCTGCACTTCCTCTAATTCCAGTCTCTCAAAAATTAACAGCCCAAAACTGAATATAGTATCCCAAATAAGCTATGTGCAGCACTCATTTGGGCAGAATGCAAAAACCAAGGGAATGATAGTTTCTGTTTGGGACAAAGTGTCCACACGGGAGATTTTCCTGCCAGTCTTTTGGGTGTAATTAGTGGGATGGATTTTCGGCATTCTGTGCATCCCAGAGTGCACTGGAGATTCACACTGATAAGGATGGAGGTGAGTGGAGAGATGCAGTGCCTAATCCTGCCTGACAGACTGGCGTTAGCGTGCTGAGTGGGCCACTGCACTACCACCTCCCATCACTGACCCCTTCCCCATGGCCAGCCCTAATTGCCCTTCTCCCTCCCTTCCTCCCCCCATCAATTTCTAATGCAAAGTGCGCACCAGGTGTTTCCACCCCTCCACCATCAATTGCCTTGTGTCCTGGCACTACCTGGTGACCAGTGGGCAGTGCCAGAGTGTCCAGTCTGTTACTACCCAAAAGACACCCCATGCTCCCAATCCCCAAGAGAAACCTCAATGGCCTCTGTTCCCTCCAGTTGATAGAAACCATCTTTAATCCCCCCAGTAGGCTGAGGGAGACATGTGCTAGCCCGGTTGATAGTGTCCCAGCCTCGCTAATGACACGGAAATTCAGATTCCCATATTGTAATCAGCCTTGTGCTGATTTCCAACACAAGACTGATTACAGATCTCCTTTTACTCATGGAAACACCAACGAATATGAGCCTAGATGTCAACCCTGTCCTCATAAGACAACCTACTCATTCCAGGTATCAGTCTGGTAAATCTTCTCCAAACTGCTTATAATGTATTACATCTTTCCTTAAATAAAGAGATTAATAACAGACACAGTACTCCAGATGTTATCTTACCAGTGCCTTATATAATTGAAGCATAACCTCCCTACTTTTGTATTCAAGTCCCCTCACAATCAATGATAACATTCTATTAACTTTCCTAATTACTTGCTGTACCTGCCTATAAGCCTTTTGTGATTCATGCACCAAGGCCCCTAGATCTCCCTACATCTCAGAACTCTGAAATCTCCCACCATTTAGATAACGTGCTGCTTTTTATTTTTCCTGGCTAAATGGACAAATAAATATTTTCCCACATTATACTCTGTTAGGTCTTTGCCCCACTCAATCTATTTACATCCCTTTGTAGCTTCTTTGCGTTCTTATCACATCTTATTATCTTTTATCATCAGCGAATTTAGCAACTTTTCCTTCATCCAAATCATTCACCAAAAATGTAAGAAGTTGAGGTTGCAGCACAGATCCTTGTGGCACACTTATTTGTTGCATCTTGCCAACCAAAAAAAACCCATTTATGCCTACCCTTCGTTTCCTGTTATCTAGCCAATCTTTTTTCCGCGTCATTACTCCTTCTAAACCACATGAGCTTTTATTTTTCACAATAACCTTTGATGTGGAATCTTACTGGAAATCAAAATACAGCACATCCACCAGTTCCCCTTTATTCACGGTATATATAATTTCTTCAAAGAACACCACTAAATTGATTAAATGTGCTTTTCTTTTCACAAAACCATAATGGCTCAGCTTGATTACGCTGAAATTTTCGAAGTGTCCTAATATAGCGGCTTCAGTAATAGCTTTTAACGTTTTCGCTGTGACAGATGTTAAGCTAACTGTCCTGTAGTTTCCTAAATGATCCAAGGATGATCAAAAATTATTAGGGTTTTTTTGTGAACTGTGATTTTGGGTCAGAAGGAAAAAAAAACATTTTCCCTTTTTGAAAGCATTTAGATAGGTGATGTTTGATGCTTTAGAAATCTTTTATATAAAATAGTATATGTCCATTGGCTTTACTAATAGAACATAGAACATTACAGCGCAGAACAGACCCTTCGGCCCTCGATGTTGCGCCGACCAATTAGGAACAAGCAGTGACCCTCTAACCTAAACCATTCCCTTTTCATCCATAAACTTATCTACTAACCTCTTAAACGCCACCAAACTTGGCGCATCTACAACTGACGCAGGCAGGGCATTCCATACCCTTACCACCCTCTGGGTAAAGAACCTACCTCTGACATCTGTCCTAAAACCACCACCCCTTAATTTAAAGCTATGTCCCCTCGTGCTAGCTTTCTCCATCCTAGGAAAAAGGCTATCACTGTCCACCCTATCTAAACCTCTAATCATCTTATATGTTTCAATAAGGTCTCCTCTTAGCCGCCTTCTTTCTAACGAAAACAACCTCAAATCCCTCAGCCTCTCTTCATAAGACCTGCCCTCCATACCAGGCAACATCCTGGTAAACCTCCTCTGTACCCTCTCCAATGCCTCCACATCTTTCTTATAATGTGGGGACCAGAACTGCACACAATACTCCAAGTGTGGCTGCACTAGAGTTTTGTACAGTTGCAACATGACGTTGCGGCTCCGAAATTCAATCCCCCTACCAATAAAAGCTAAGACTCTGTATGCCTTCTTAACAACCTTATCGACTTGATTGCCAACTTTCAGGGATCTATGCGCACACACACACCAAAATCCTCTGTTCATCAACACTATTAAGAATCCTACCATTAGCCCTATACTCTACACATTTGTTAATAGCAGTTCAGATGTTGTTGTGCTGTTTCAAAGGGATTTTATGCTGTGAAACAGAATTGCCAGAATTTTACTGTTCCACCCGCCTGTCACAGGAATCAGAGTGAGTGAGGGGAGACCATGGAAAGGTCCGTTGACCTCAGGTGAGCGATGCCATAAAATCCCCCCAGTGTTATTCTGCTAGGATAGAACTGTATTCCTTTAAGGGAAAGGAAGGTGACTTTTTAAGCAGACAGAAATTTCATCGCAACTGACTCAGCAAATACTGTAAATTGCAAAGTGCTTATCAATTTCACCTCTCGGCTAGAAGCACTCAACATTAAGAATGGAATTCTCTCTCTCTTTTGACTGTGGGTGAGCTTGACACCCCCCTCCCCAATCTTCCCCACCCCATCCCCCGACAGCACATTCTGCAGCAGTGTAGGTAGTCTGCTATTGGCTAATGGTGGGATTTTCCAGGAGCCGCCCCTGACTATGTGCTTTCTCATCGTGAACACTCCGTTGACCTCGGCCAAGCGATGCCATAAAATCTCTCCCAGTGTTATTCTGCTAGGATAGAACAATATTCCTTCAAGGAAAAGAAAGTTGACTTTTTAAGTCATAAATAAATCGATTGGATTTAAACCTGGTGTTGTCAGACTTCTTACTGTGTTTACCCCAGTCCAAAGCCGACATCTCTACATCAATACTCTCTGCCAGGGATCCTGTGGCAGAGGAGTCACCATTGGTGGGATTGGAAGATCCCAGCAACAGAATGGCTGATGTCAACTTAGGCACCATGTATTTCCCTACCATGTATTTCGATGGTCAAAAAAAAATCCTGGAAGTGAGTGTAGAGTACTGTCTCTCACCCTCCACTGGGGGCTGTACTTAGCTGTGTAACCCTGGCAGGTTCTCTTTACTAGGTCCCTGTTTGTAAACCCCAACATGATGGAATTCCTTGTGGGTGGCTGGGGGAGTCACTGAAGGAGAGGGATGATACCACTGGGAGGCCTGCTAATGACATTTAAATGTATGGTAATGAGTTTCTGACATTTCATGGCAGGAACCTCATTAATGTTGGGGGGGTGGGGGGGGCGGGGGCGGTGGCAATGGCAATGGGGAAACTATCGCAACAGAAAATCCCATTGGTGTGAATGTCATTCTAGGATTCACATTGGATTCTCTCCCGGCATTCCTGCCACCAAAAACAAAAAGTAACGCCATCCCCACCCCCAACCGCTTTAAGTAACTGACAACATATGAACTTTCTACTTCAATGACAGTTATTTTGTATCAGTAGCAACATGCCACATCATTTTTACTCTATTTAGTGAATTATTATCTGATCTGCGTTGCCTTTAAACCCTTGCATTACATGACATTTGATGGTTTGTAACAAATTAGTTTCAGAAATGTATATATTAGTGGGAATTATATTTGAAGTAGTGACATGTAGAATCATGATTTATAAATAAATTCAGTGCTATGTTTCATGAGTAAGCCCGGACAGTGAGAAAGAGGTAAGCACGACAGCGAAGTCCTGTCCATGCTAATTGGCGCAAATATATTGTCGAGTCGTGCTCACTCCTTTGTCGTCAAGGTGAAATAGAGTTGTTGGTAAGAGTGTACACGCCGAGAATATTTTCAGCATTACGTCGATGTGAAGGGGCGCAAGTGATATCTGAATGACAGCTACTTGCATTTCTATAGCACTGTTTATGTTCCAAAGCATTTCACAGGAAGGTAATCAGGCACACATTGAAACATGCGATAATCGTAGGCCAGTTAGCCCCTCAGGTTTGCCTTACTATTCAGTTAGATCACAGCTGACCCACTCCTCAATACAATTTACCCACTCTTTGTTCTATATTCCACAGTAAGGTTATCAAACAGAAATGTTCAGCCTTAGGCTTGCAAATAGCAGTTGACTCAGCATTCACAACCTTTAGGAAATGGGTCCAGACTTCTGCAACAATTTATGTTGAAAAAGTTCTTCTTGATTTCACTCTTGAATGACTTAGTTTTAATTTTAAGATTTCCTCTTCTGAATAGATTTAATTTATTAGTGTCATATGTATTGGGATACAGTGAAAAGTATTGTTTCTTGTGCACTATAAGACAAAACATATTATTCATAAAGTACGTCAGAGAAAAGGAAAGGAGAAAGTGCAGAATACAGTGTTACAATCACTGTTGCGATGAAGAGAAATATATGGTAAGTCTATTCAAAAGTCTGATGGTAGCAGGGAAGAAACTGTTCTTGTGTCAGTAGGTACATGATCTCAGACTTTCTGTATCTTCTATCCAGTAGAAGAGAATATTTCCAGGGTGTGTGGGTTCCTTGATTATGTTCTGAACTCCCCTAGCAGAGAAAATAGTTTTATCTCTTATCCCATGCAAACTGCCTTTAATTTAACACTTTTAAGCCCTGGTATTAATCTGCTGGGTATGAGCAGTGCCTCTTCAACCTAATACATTTTTCCAGAGTTAAGTGCAAAACTGAAGGCAATGCTCCAAATGGGGTCTGACCAAAACCCTGCATTATTGAAGCATCAGTTGCTTACTTTTTAGAATTCCATTTGCTTTTCTGATGACTTGCCTATGCATGCACGAGCTTTTCACTGTTTGTGTAAAACGACACATTTGGAAATTGGAGCACCCAGAGGAAACCCATGCTGACATAGTGAGAATGTACAGACTCTACACAGATCCAAGCCAGGAGTCGAACCTGGGACCCTGATGTTGTGAAGCAGCAGTCTAACCATTGCCAATCTCACTGAATGACTTTTGAAAAGTCCCTATATGTACCTCCTTATTCATTATGCCAGTGTTGGGAACCATAAATTTACTGGTATAAGAGCATTGAAGCCAACTGAAATTGCACATGTCAACTGGTATTTGGCGTGGTGACAAATTCTCTGTCTCTCAATACCAACAAACTAGTCTGTCCCTCTCTCTCAGGGATTCAAAATCCTTTTTATTCTTCCCACGCCCAATTTTAGGTCTGTCCAGAAATGCAGATCTCATACTTCACATGAATCTCCTTTATGAAGACATGAGTCTTCTTTATATCCCATTACAAAT
Organism: Sphyrna mokarran; assembly: GCA_024679065.1. Lineage (NCBI taxonomy): Eukaryota > Metazoa > Chordata > Chondrichthyes > Carcharhiniformes > Carcharhinidae > Sphyrna > Sphyrna mokarran. Next base: position 51,688,118 of record JAGIQG010000016.1, read on the forward strand.
ATACTTCTATTCCTTTCCCCTTCTCCTAACTAGCTTCATCTTTAAATATTAATTGTCTCAACTATTCATTGTAGCCTGTTCTGCATTCCCAACACTCTGAATAAAGAGGTTACTCCGAACTATCTGAATGAATTCAATGGTAATGACTTTGGGTTGGATTTTCATCAAGTAGGGATGACTCAGAAGCCCTTTAAACATGGTAGCATCCATTCTCCCACCCCCTTTGTGCTATTGGCTCAAAGAGAGGCATTGTAGTGAGTTTTATTGAACTTTGTTAAAACAGGATAATCACAGCTGTTGGGCCAGAGACAGTGCCATCATAATTTATCCTCATTGCCAGATATGAAAGTGAAATTCCATAGACTTCATTAAGGAACACATCGCTTTATTAATAAGAATTGTTCAGCAGCCAGCTCCCTACTTGTCTCTATTCTAAAAGGACTTTGTTCCCTGGAGTGATTCCCTATTCAGAATCCCAAATGGTCTCCCAGACCAGGGGACACTTTAATATCCTGTACAGCCCTTAAAGGCCACAGGGGTCTTTCCTTAAATATGAAGAACAGGTAAGATGTCATTTGTGGCTTTCCATCAGGCCAAAATAAGCAAGAAGAGGAATTCAAGCCTCTTGAGAGAAATTCTTCTATCTATCTTTGCTCTTTCCTGTGAGCCCAGTGAGAAGCAGAGTGCTTCTCTGCAGGACTCCGAAAGGAATGTAACCCCACCCATACCCTTTCAAACTCCTCCTGTGGCCTACCAGAGAGCCTGTACCCTTTAGTCTCCCATCTGCAATTGTGTTTCCATGCACCTGCCAGCTATCATTTATTTCTGGTTCGAGCAGGGAGACTAATCAGACCAGAGAGTTAAAATTTTCCAGCTCTCAATCTGCCAGAGGATAGAGTCTTCTTTGGACAGAGACATGTAGAGTGTTAGCTACAGCCAGTCTGCCAGAGTTAGGATGGTTTGTTGCCCACCTTGGACTCCCTGTGCAACCCCTGTACCAAGCTAAAAGTGAGATTTGTAGTGTTCTGTATTTGCTTTTAGTTTAAAGTCAAACAGAAATATTTAATCTCTAAATCTTGCTAGCAAAGCTAAGCCAGTACAATGGTCACCAACCAGCTCATTGCTAAATTTGTGCAGGCTTTCCAGCTGCAATCTGCCAGGCATTTCATTAACCATGGCATTGTTCTGGCATATAGGACCAGCATTCTGTCAGTTACATTTCCTGGCTGCCACGTGTAATGCCAGTGAATCCTTAAGAGTATTTCAGTGTAAAAGTATGCCAGTCTCAGCTGTGACATTCAAGCGAATGTGTTATGTAGCTACAGCTGTTACGCAATTTAAAAATCATTGCCTGCAATTGGCAAATTTTGAAAATGTAAATATTCATGCTGTACATGTGGCGATACTCCATCAACTACAAATAAATTATTAACTGTTTGGGATCTATGCAAAACTGCATGAATGATTTCAAGGTTTTGTTTTAAAATAACTACTACAACTGGAGGTTCAAACTGACACTAAAACACACAGCAAGTTAATGGTCTGAAAGATGAGCAGTACTTAAAGTTATAGCCCCAATATTTATATACATGGATGGAAAGAGATCTGGATTGTTTAAAGCACAGAAATGTACCATTTGGACTAGTAATTCTCTGTCACACTGCCTTACCTTCATCTCGTCCCATCAACATCTTTCCTTTCATGCGTTTATCTAGCTTCCACTTTCTTTCAATTCACTTTTAATTTATTTTCCATGCAGAAATCCATTTTAGGTACATTGCTCATTTGTTGAAGAATTAAATATAAATGAATAATAACAGTAAAAAGAAAATTGCTCTATCGCAGAGATTTAACTTTAAGTCGAAAGCTGTCTGAGTTGATTGGCCATGCTAACTTGGCCCTAGTGTCGGGGGATTAGTGAGGTAAATATTGTACAATTATGGGAATAGGCCTGGATGGGATTGTGGTTGGTGCTATCTCGATGGGCCAAATATCCTCCTTCTGCATTGTAGGAATTCTATGATTCTAAATACGTTTTAAAAAGATTTCAATGTATTAAAGTAATCAGCCTCATCGATACATCAAACTCTTCTCAAAGCTCCTACAGAAAAGGGCATAAACAAGCCTCGGAACCGATTTGTCATGCACCTGAGGGACTGTAGCCTTTTCTCTGAACCAGTTCAATACTAAGACAAGGGTTAGGATTTCCCACACTAAGCACGCAGCAGCGGAAGCAGCCAACTGGAGTTGTCAACAAGGCTTTTTGCTGAATACACTGTTGCAGCCAGGAAATGCGAATCATTCAACAGGGCCGGAAGATCCGCCGGCCTGAACGTTCAGATGGTTCCGGCCAAAGGATAATTCTCACAAGTCAAAACTCCTCAAATAGATTTTGTCAAGAAATTAAATTCGTTTCCTGCCTGTTTCAATATCTCTGTATCCTTAAAGGGTTTGCTTACCTATGACAACAGTGTTAAGCAAGACACCTGTAGGGCAGCATAGTGGTTAGCACCGCTGCCTCACGGCACCAGGAACCCAGGTTCGATTCCCAGCTTGCGTCTCTGTCCGTGTCTTCCCACGTCTGCATGGGTTTCCACTCAGGTGCTTTGGTTTCTTCCCACAGTCCAAAGATGTGCAAGTTAGCGTGGATTGGCCGTGCTAAATTGACCCTTAGTGTTGGGGGACTAGCTAGTGTAAATGCGTGGGATTACAAGGATAGGGCCTGGATGAGATTGTGGTGCAAGCAACTCAATGGGCTGAATAGCCATCTGCACTGCAGGATTCTATGAAAAAGATAGCATTCTCAACTACAGCTGTATTGAAGAGTTTCAGAAATGTTGGATCTACCTGAAAGGATTTTAACTTGAGATAAGTTTCTTTATGTCCCCTAGCAATCATGTCTGTATACTGTTTCCTCCAATTCAACTTATCATCTACTTTGACACCTGGATACTTGAAGTTAATAACTGGCTCAGTGTCTGTGCCATAAATCTTCATGGGAATGATGGTACTAACTTTTTTTTCCCCCTACAGTCTATAGCTAGGTCTTTCATCTTGCTTTTGTCCAGTTTGAAATAACTGTTATTTCACTGTCCTAAGAATTTTTCCAGCATGTTCGAAGCTTCATTATTCTTGTTGAGACTCACAAGTATGTATCATCAGCATACTTCAGGATCATTATGTCACAATACTCTGACAATAATTCTTGTGGTGGATGAAAAGTAAAGGTGACAGGAAATCCAGTCTTTAACATGGGCTTGGTGGCACAGTGGTTAGCACTGCTGCCTCAGTGCCAGGGACCCAGGTTCAGTTCCCAGCTTGGGTCACTATCTGTGCGGAGTCTGTATGTTCTCTCTGTTTGCGTCAGTTTCCTCCGGGTGCTCCGGTTTCCTCCCACAGTCTGAAAGATGTGCTGGTTAAGTGTGTTGACCATGCCAAATTCTCCCTCTGAGCCCGAACAGGTGCAGGAGTGTGGCCACTATGGAATTTTCACAGTAGGAGAATGGGATTGACATCAAGATTTTTTTAATAAGCTGAAACAGTTACATGGGATTAAAAACTGAGGAGAGAAATCAACAAAAGGTAGCAAAAACGTGATTGTGTAATCTATCTATGTGCTATTGAATCAGATGGACCAAGGTTAGAATAGTGTTGTCTGCTGACTTATGAGGTTAATGGGCAAACTGTAACTGATCTTTATATGGAACAAGAGGATTTAAAAGACACTTTAACACAATGTGTTCAAAACACTTAATGACTATCGATGTAAGGATAGTCAGCCTCTAATCATCAGCTCTGCAGTCCATGATCTATTAGCTACCTGAAACGATGATGGCTGATTTCCAACAGTGAAGAAACACTCGAGGCCAAAATTCTCTGTCCTGGTGCCGCTGAAAGTGAATGGAGTTTTGGCTGCAGCACCAAATTTTCCATTCTCGCTCACAGCGGGTCCGGCCATGGGTGAAATTGGAGAATCATGCCTATGTGTGTGTCAAGTGAAAGACCAGAGGGAAAGAAACTGCCAGCTGATGAACATATTTCTTAAAGATTTTTCCACGGATCTGATCTGGGCTGCATCCTTTCCACGGATTCATTCAATTCTGTCTCTGTTTGTTCCTAGTAAAATGGGATCCTTCCAGTTCACAAAGTGAAGCCTGCAGCACATGTTCCTCATATTCATCATTTTCAAACCACCAAAAAAAAATCTCTCTGTGGACTAAAAGAGGTCATTTCTCTTTTTCATTGTGGAGATTTTATATGTAGAATTGTGTGCATCGCTAGGATTATTTGTCCAAAAGCAGTTATATAACCTATCTCGCCTTTTGGATGTCCTTTTTCATCACGAGTTTTCATTCCACTTTATGGTCTGTATTTGACATGCCCCCATTGGGATTGTTTTTGTGAAAGTGAGGGGTCAAATAAAACAGGACAGGCATCCTTTCCACCCCTCTTCAGCTCACCTGTATAAAAGGTGAAGTAGATGGGAACCACCCCCCATATTTAAATAAATGCTCAAGGGTCAATTAGTTTAAATTAAAGTTCATTTATTTTGTGTCACAAGAGGCTTACATTAACACTGCAATGAAGTTGCTGTGAGAACCCCCCGAGTCACCACACTCCGTCACACTGAGGGAGAAATTAGCATAGCCAATGCACCTAACCAACTCATCTTTCAGACTGTGGGAGGAAACCGAAGCAGCCAGAGAAAACCCATGCAGACACAGGAAGAACATGCAGACACAGGGAGAACGTGCAATCTCCACACAGACAGTGACCCAAGCTGGGAATCGAACCCAGGTCTCTCATGCTATGAGGTAGCAGTGCTAACCACTGTGATTCTGAAAATATGTGGCTGAAGCTATAAAAAGTTTGGCAACAGCAGTCGGGCAAGAGTGGGCAATCGTATCCTTTCTTCAAAGGATGGGAAGGAAGGAAGTGTTACATCTTCAAATGCTAATTTGCCAATTTAGGGGTAGTTCTCCCACAATTAGATTCCATCCATTTTCTTTCAACTCATTCACACCTTAAACTCATGCACCAATTCACCACTCCCTTGAAGATCCCAGGTTTATTAGATCCATGGGTTACTTTCCTCCTCCAGATGCAAACCTGGCAGAAGCCACTTGGTACTGCCAGGACTGATGAAACTGGCAGCTCCTGAGGGCAGGATTTTCTCTGTAAAAGGGAGATTGAGTCCCATTTGACCCTTGTTTAGACTGCCCATATTTCACCTTTGACTGAACCAGAAAAGCACTTCAATAGCTCTGATGCAGTTTGGATCTCATGGTTAAACAAAGAACAAAGAACACGGGAAACAGGCCCTTCGGCCCAACGAGCCCGCGCTGCCATCCTAACGTCTTAATGACATATAGAGACCTATACAGGGACAATTTGTTACCCAATCAGCCTAACAGCACATTTTTGGGATGTGGGAGGAAACCCACGCAACCATGGGGAGAACGCGCAAACTCCCGCAGCCACAGGCCCAAATCCATGTGTCTGCACAGCAACAGCGATAGTCTCTGAGATGTCATGTTGCCCATCTGATGGTCCAGTTTAAGCATACACTAACGACATGAAGCACTAGGCCACTCCTGAAGTAACATCCAGGAGCAGCGCTCACACTACCTGCCGAATGCATGCACCTTGTTGGTCAACAAGGTGGACCGAACAGCCTGTGGAAACAATTAAAGAAAGATTTTATATAAGTGCAAATTCATTCTTTTATCTTTTAGTATTCCATGTTAATTTTCAAGAATCTGTGTGTGAGCACTTAGTTGTTCACACAAGTAAGTTGGTTTTCTGTGCCATAATCCGTAAGTGGAATTCTATGCAGAAATATGAAGTATCATTTGTGATGGCAAATAAATATGAATGTATCAATTTTGATGAGTTTTTACAGTATAACTCGGGTAGCTGGACTAGAAAGGAACAGTATTTATTTTTAAACATATAATTAAGCCACAGGTGCGAATTTTCCGATCATTCACGCCAGCGGGATTTTCCCAACGTGCTGCAGTGAATGGGAATTTGTCCTGTCACCAAAATCTCTGTCTTTGCTGCAGTAGGAATGTGGGAGTGAATGGATGGTAAGATCGCGCCCACTGTGTACATGCAGTTCCAGCATTCTTTTGGGTGAAAATAATTAAATTACATTAAAGAAATTAAGAGGCAAAGCAAGGAGGGCAGGTCTTTAAAGGCAGACCTGAAGTAAAAAGCAAAACTTAAAGGAAACTTTAATCACTTTTAGCTTAATGTTTTAAGGGGTGGATAATACATAGTTTCTGCAGTGCCCAATGTTCATGGAAGGCCTCAATAGTGCCCTTCAAATATAGCCAGGGATACGGGGCAGACAGTGAAGTCGGACAGGCGTCTCATCACTCCGTAGATAAAATAATACCTCGGACTGTTAGTGAGTCAAAATACAGTGGTTTTTATTTAAAAATTCTGGCATCTATTCCAGAATTTTGGGAGTATGTACTACAGACTTTGCATAGAACACAAACACAAGTGGGTATTTATACATTGAGCTCCAGCGGGAATCACAATTCAAATCCCTGCTAGACCTCCAGTTCTTCCTTCCTGGGTCGTGGTGCAGCCTCAGAGTTAATCAGGAATTACAGTCCTGCAGTCAGGACACAAGCCTAATCTGGTCACAACTGAAACCTCTTCTGCAGCAGTACCGGCATCTCTGTCTTTGAAGTTACTTGTGCAATCGCAGCTGCCCTAGCAGGATTCTTTCTGTTAAATGCCGAAATCGTGATCTGCCATCAGCAGCTGTTAAAAGCCAGTATCGTAAACTACCATCTGTGTAACAGTATCCAACTAACGCAAATAAGTAAGATTTGTAAAGTCTACAAAATAACAGCCAAATTAAACTATCTGTCTTTATAAAAATGGGAGTTACAGCATGTAACACATGAACAAATAACATATTAATGCCTGGAGAGTATAAGCTTGAGAAGATCAGCCTTGATGAAAGCTTATGTTTGTGACACATTCTAACTACAAAATCCACTAACCCTTTCCCTTCAGGTACAAAACTCACCTTTTCCCTACTTCAACTCGCTGTCGCCCACTGCCTGGACCTGTTCATAGCAAGTTTAGCCATGTCTAGAGTTGGTTCATGAAGAGGCCCTCCTCCTCCTCCTCCTCTGCTCCATCCCATCCGCACTGGGTGACACAAATCCCAGCTGGGGCAACAGTGCCTTGTAAAGGGCTCAGGTGCTGAGTTCCACTTGGGTAGGCCACTGCCTGTTACCAAGGGAACTTGTATTCACTGAGTCCCACAGGGAGACCAATTAGAAATTCCCCATGCAATCGTAGATAAAATTTACACTCTCAAAGTGTCAGAACACCAAGAAGCAAATAGCCTCTTATGCCATGGCAGAACATCAGTGCCATTTCTTTTTTAAAGTGCGATAAACTTAATATTTTATTAAAAGTTTTTTTTGGGTTCAATATTGTGGCGTGATCTAATAAACCACTTAAATGTAATGTTTATGTCACTCTGTGAGACAAAAATTGTTTTGGATGCAGTGGCAGTTTGCTCAGAGGCATGCTACAATCTGTTTGCTGGAGGCTGAAGTCAATGTGTTCTCTAAATTCACTTACAAGTAATGATTGTGCAGCCTTAAGTACTATTAATGTTGCTGTAGACCCTCCTCCGTACTGCCTTGCATGCATCATGAACAGCTCTGGGTTCGATCAAGATTATCTGTGGAACGGGGGTGATTTGTCCCTTTTTAAGGGCAACAGGAGAGAGTCATCTGGCTTGAGAGACCAGTTGGGACTGAGGCTGGTAATCACGCCAGGGTGTGGAATCCTATATTAGGCAGAAGTCATGGAGAAATCACGTAGAAGTAATGTAGTGACTCGGGCAGGAAAGGCGGGGGGGGGGGGGGGGTTGTTTCACCGCGGGCAGGTTACCAACCGTTACATCTTTTCCTTGTTAATAAATACCTTTTTGTGTTTCTGACGCAGTCTGTAGTGTGCATCATTATATTACTCCACACGCGGTACGATCATATGTTGAAAAATGTTGTGGCTGCCAAATCGTCCAGCCCCTCCAATACTGTGCAGCATTGTCTGCCCACTGTAAATGTTTTAATTCGGGACGAAATCGATAAACCCCATCAACAGCCAAAGGGGAGGCTAAGTGAAAATGTGGCTTTTAGTCCGGGGCCCTGATGCACTCACTCGCTGAAAGGTGTGAAAAGGATAGCCGATTTGTTGGATTTGACAGCTAGCAATTTTAGTGTGCCGAGAGGGCACAGGGCCATTATATTTCCCCTTGTGCATCATTAACATGCACTCTGCGTCGTTGCCCTAATGGATTAGCTGGTGATTGCTAGGATGCTGCTCTTGTGCATTCACACAGAAATTGCTTGCTTCTGCAAAAAGAAAAATGACGCTGTGAAGAAGTGCATCATTCGTGCACAGTTTTTTTTGATACGAGGCAAGAATTATCTCCACAATGCGCTTCTCGTTCAAAAATGGGAGCAGAAAATGTGGAGATGCTAATCAGTATCTACAGAGAGAAAAGAGAGGATAACATTTCAGATAGGGACCAGCTTTGATGCATACAAATTATGCACTTTTCAAACGCTGACTGCGTGCTTGCTGTTCCACCATTTTCAAGTGCATATTGTAATTTTTTTTCCTTTTGTTTTAACTGAACTGCCAGCCGATCAATAAATTAAGTTCTACAATCCGCTTGGGCCAACGAAAAGCTTAACGTGAATTCCCCACTTGGGTGCGGTTTTCTGTGCTGAACTTGCCGGCTCAAGGTGCAGGTCTAAAAACTATACAGCGCAATGCTTACACTTCCAACCTATTTCCTAATGTCAGCTCCCAGTAGCTCGTCTCTGCGGCAGGAGAGGCGAGCAAACTATTTACCGATCTTTCAAGTTCCCTTTTCTGTAATCATATTTCGGCAGATTTCATTTTGCATCAAATTTTTAGAACTTACTTTGTTGAATTGGGCAAACACTTATCAAATTTCCAAAGCAAAGTTGATGGGAGCAGCAGAGACCCTCTCCTTCTGCACCCCCCCCCCCCCCCCCCACTCTCAAAATATCTCCATCCCCATCTCTTCCAGCAGTTTACAGAGGAACACGAGCAAGTCCAAACTCCCTTCCCAGTTGTTGTGCACCCTCCTGACTTGTAAAGGATGGCAGTGATTTAGAGCCTGCGCACTCAGTCTTTCTTTATTAGTGTCCCAAGTAGGCTTACACTAACATTGCAGTGAAGTTGCTGTGAAAATCCCCAAGTCGCCACACTCTAGCACCTGTTTGGATACACTGAGGGAGAATTTAGCATAGCCAGTGCACCTAACTAGCACGTCTTTTCGACCGTGGGAGGAAATTGGAGGAAACCCATGCAGACACAGAGAGAATGTGCAAACTCCACACAGACAGTGACCCAAGCAGTATTGAAGCACGGTCCCTGACTCTGTGAGGCAGCAGTGCTAATCTCTGTGCCACCTAGGAATGGTGCACGCCCTCAAAATCCAGGCAGTATGATTAATGCCAGCAAGTTTCCAAGTTCCAATCTACCGGCCCCTTGCCGGTGGAGCAGTGTGAAACACGGCCAGAGCAGAATAGAGCCAGTCTGTGCCAAGGTGCAATCCCAGTAGCAGCCTCATGGATGAGGTGGGGGAGGATTCATTTAGAAGTGCTGGAATGGGTGTGGGTGGAGGGGCATGAGATGATGGCATTGGAGTGCCAGTTCAGGTTGTGGGGCGGAGAGATGGGAGTTGGTGATCGGGCTGTGGTGGAGTGGGGGAGAGAAAGATGGGACTGGTGATCGGGGGGATGGGGAGAGAATGGGCCCATTATTGGGGTAGTCGGGGAGTGGATGAGGGGAAGGGCTGATGATCGGGGGAGTAGTATTGACTTTGATCGGGTGTTTGGGGGGGGGTGAGGGAGTGGCTTACTAAGGTATAAAGGTGATGCCCTGATCTCTGAGCAGTAGGGTTTTACAGGTCTGTGTTAAAGCCCCAACTCAGTAAAGTCTGGCAACACCAGTTTTAAATCCAACTGATTTATTTGATGGTAAATCTGCAACCTTTCGGCCTTTGTAACCTTCGTCAGGCAATAAAGCCCCAACCCCATTGTATGATGGTATGATTCACATCCCTTGATCTTTTTTTGGGGCAGAGTGCATTAAGATCTGGAGAGAAACATGTGGGTTTCTTTACCAGAGACAGCACCCGGCCATTTTTTGGGGGGAAAATTCCATCCGTAGTGTTAGTACTGAATTGTTGCTGGGTGAAAATCCCAGGGCTCCCTATCTAATGTTATTGTGTCAGTACCTCCATCACAGACTAAAGCAGTTCAAGAATGCAGTTCGTTACTATCTTCTCCTCGAACAATTGAAGACAGGCAGTAAATACCAGCCTTCTCAGCAATGTCCACACTCCAAGAGTGCATTTTATACAACATTTGGCTTATTAATTCACTATGGGATTTTATATGTTGCAACACGCCACTAATGTTCACTTAGACAATGCTTTTCTGGATTTTTCTATTTTAAATTTATAATTTTTCATTTTGGTGCAGAACAACTTCATCACTGTTGGGAATCTTCATAGCAAGAAAATTCACTGGAGTTGTTCTCGGTCGGCTAGTCAGGGTCATTTAGCTCAGAAACAGGCCCTTTGGTCCACTCTGTCAATGCTGACCATCAAATACCATTCTATACTAATCCCATTTACCAGCACCTGATCCATAGCCTACTATGCCTTGATAATGTAACCACTTGTCCAAATATATTTTAAAGTTGTGTGAGTATTTGCCTCCATTGCCCTCTCAGGCAGCACGTTCCATAGTTCCACCATCTCTGGTTTTAAAAAAAACTTTTCATTAGATCCCCTTTAAGCCACTTAATTCTTACTTTAAACCTTTGCCCACTGGTCTCAGATACCTCTTTTGATCTGCTGTATCTCAGCCTTGCATAATCTTGCATAATATAGAATCCCTACAGTGCAGAAACTAACTATTTGGCCCATTGAGTCTGTACCAAGTACCCACCCAGGCCCTACACCCATATCCCTACATATTTACTCTCTGACCTACGCATCTCAAGACACTAAGGGCAATTTTAGCATGGCCAGTCAACCTAACCTGCATATTTTTGGACTGTGGGAGGAAACCCACATAGACACGAGGAGAATGTGCGAACTCCACACAGATAGTGACCCAAGCAGGGAATCGAACCCCGATCCCTGGAGCTGTGAAGCAGTAATGCTAACCACTGTGCTGCCCAATCTCCCTCCTGTTCCCCCACCCATCCCCACCACCATCGCTGCCGCTGCTCTGCAAATCTAACCTATCCAGTCTCTTCTCGTACTGAAATTGTCCATCCTAGGTAATATCCGGATGAATCTCCTCTGCACTTTCTACAGAGTAACCGTGCTTTTCCGAGAGCATGTTGATAATTCACCACAATTGCTTCCACAAGTGTTGCACTACTGGAACAGCAATCCTGTTTGTAGCATCTTCAGAGAAGGAGCTTCAGCAGAGTAAGAGGAGCTCTGAGGAATTTCTGCTGACAAAAAGTTCCCAGAGAATTGATGGTGATTTTAAAAATCACACTCTCTCCACCATCTCATTCACCATGCAAACTTTCTTGTGAATGAAATCTGTCAGTTAACAGAAGTATCCTGTGAATCTGTGGAATTCATTGGAAAATTGGATGTGGAGACCAGATGATTGTGTGTATTCAAGACAGAAATAGATAGGTTCTTTGTTGGTAAGGGGATCACAAGCTACAGCAAAAGGGGGGACAATGGGGTTCAGAAACATGATGTAGAGATGCTGGCGTTAGACTGGGGTGGCACAGCAAGAAGTCTCACAACACCAGGTTAAAGTCTAACAAGTTTATTTGGGTAGCACAAGCTTTAAACATATCAGCCATGATCGAATGGCAGAGCTGACTCGATGGGCTGAATGGCCCAATTCTGTTCGTACAGCTTATTCTAGTTATAATCAAAATTCAGATTCTGAATATAACATATAAAAAGACCATATAGTATTTTTGGGAATTCTTATCACTCAATTTTGAAATTTAAAAAATTTTAATTGTCTTCTGAAATGTTTAACAGTAAGTTGATGGGCCTAGACACACCCTCAGCCCAGAGCTAGCCAATGAATGGCTAAGTGCTGCTGGGGAAGGTGGGAAGAGGATGGGAGCTGAGAAAAGAGAGGATATGGATTGGCGGCCTCCAATATGGCTCCCTCAGGGGTGACAGCCACTGCAGAGCTGTCTCAGGGAGTTACTGGACTATGAAAAATAGATATTGATGGAGAATATTGATGGGAAAATGGTGCCACGGGCGTCTGAACAGTAGCACAATCGTACACAGCTGGTGATTCTAACAATCATCTAACATCTCATCACCTCCCTCACATGTAAAATTTTTTTCACTTGAAGTATCCCGAGACAGATTTGTTAGATTTATCCCAGCCCTGACCTTTCATCCTGCCCTGGGTCAAGGTTGCAGCTTAAGCGTAAAGGCTACCTGACCAATCATCTGCCCACTAACTATAAGGGCTACATAAAATTCAGATCAATTGGTATTTAATGTAAGTTGGCTTCTTGATAGTCAGCAGACCTGCATCTGATTTGCATGTACACCTGCGTGATTATGTCAGATTATTGACAATTTTTTTTTATTTGTTCATGGCACGTGGCTGGCTAGCATTTGTAGCCCATCTCTAGTCACCGTTGAACTGACTGATTAGACAGGACATTTTAGGGGGCTGTTGAGAGTCAACCACATTGCTGTGGCTCTCACATATAAAGCAGCTAAGGACAGCAGATTTCTTTCCCTGAAGAACATTAGTTTTTCTGATAATCGGCAATGGTTTCATTGTCATCAGTAGATTCTTAATTCAAGATTTTATTGAATTCAAATTCTATCACATGCCATGACAGATTCTAACCCAGTCCCCAGAACATTAACCGAGTTTCTGATTTAATAGTCGACGATAATTCTACTGAGGCATCACCTCCCTTTGTTATTTGATAACGTTTTATGTTCGGTTGAGTTGATTACATGCCCGATCCCTGAATGTAAAATTATGGTCCGTAATTAATTGGCATTCTGAATTATGCCAGTACTTGTCAATGAATACTGTACTGGAGATGATGGCTTAGTGGTATTATTGCTAGACTATTAATCCAGAAATCTAGCTAATGTTCTGGAGACACAGGTTCGAATCCCGCCATGACAAAGGATGGAATTTCAATTCAATCAAAAAAATCTGAAATTAAGAATCAACTGATGACCACTGAAACTACTGTTGATTTCCCAGGAACATATTCCTGCATTGAACAACATTCAACTATACCGCAACAAACAAATTGGCCATACTGAGATGCATTTTAAGACTATGGTTTGTGCTAAAATGTAAGTACTGCTTGGAATAATTAGTGTTATAAAATCATGGCATCGCATGATTTTGGTACATGGGACATTTGGCCCATTGAGCCTGTACCAACCACAATCCCACATGGGCCCCATTCCCATAACTCCACGCATTGGCCATGCTAAGTTGACCCCAGTGTCAGGGTAAATCAACTTTATTCATACATCTTTGTGGAAGGATACCAGAGCACCTGGAGGAAATGGGGAGAATATGCAAACTCCACACAGACAGTCACCCGAGGCCGCAACTGAACCCGGGTCCTTGGCTTTGTGAGGCAGCAGTGCTAACAATGCACCATTGTGTTGCCCACAAGAGTTTGACAATGACACTCTTAAATCGTCAGCAATCTCATTGTTCTTTTCTAAACTTCTCTGCGGCAGCACAATTAGCGATTGTAGTAGAATTTAAAATTAATATCAGTGCAGGAGACCAAGGCAAGCTAATCAGGCCGTCAACCAGCACAAATGAGAATGACTCACTGAAGCCATGAACACGTATTCATTGCATTGCTCCCATGATGTAAGAAGCACCTTATCCGGGGATTTTTATCAACTGCTAACAAGCACCTGTGTGCATATTAGATTACATTTAAATCCATATTTAACTTCCTATTAGATAATAGAAGCAATCATTAGTTGTTTACTATTATTACTACGACTAAGTGGAACTGAGGACTTCATTGCATATGTTTGAAAAGACTTGCTTGTGCTGTAATTGACCTCAAAGTGTTGGCTGTTTTATTTCCTTCCATTTGTTCTGCTTTTGCAATAGTTTAGCATCCCGTTCACTTGATTCGGAAAAGAATTCCATGCTGACTAAAAGCATTAAGCGATACTTCATAAACATGAATGTACATCAGAAATCTAAACATTTCCCTAAATCACTCCTCGTTCATCTGCATTGGTCCTCAGTCCCTTAATTCTTCCTATTTTAAATTCTAAACCTTAATTTTAGTTACCATCATGGCTTCTCCCCTCTCAACATTAACTCCTCTAGCCTAAAATTCTCCAAGATTCTGATCTTCAATGCATTACTCACTCCATTCTCCCCACTGTTGGCAACAGTGGCTTCACTTACTATACCTCGCACTTCTTATATTAAATTGATCTTCCTCTACATCCTGGCTATGACTATACCATGACATGCTGCACTCTCTCTTTTACTTCCCTATGAAACCATATGCTTTGTTTATGTAGCACACAAGAAACAAAACTTTTCACTGTATACTAATAGATGTGACAATAATAAATCAAGTCACTCTGAAATTCCCTCTCTGAACCATGGGTCACTCAAACTCTCTTTCAACCCTTAAGACTTCCCTTTAAAACATTTTAAATGAAGCTATTCATCTCTTCTATTATTGTCACTTTTACTTCACTGTTAATATTCGTCTGATTGTGCCTCTGTGAAATGTCTTGAAACAACTTCCCACGTTAAAGTTGTTATAGATAAATAGACCATTATGTAAGGTGCTAATATTGGGTGTGGGAGGGGAGGGAGCAAATGGAGAGGCTATAACGTGCAAAAGCACTGTCAAAAATATTTATATTAATAGGTATTTCTGTTTCTAAAATTGACAATGCTATGAATAAACGTGCTATCATTTTCACTCCAATGCACAGCAGACATCAAACAGAATTATGAACACTTCACATGTTCTTCTCAATGTGCCAGTTAACCATCTGCTGCAAATTGCTTCCTCAATACAATACATTAAATTTACTTCGGCATGCTTGACAGTGGAATCATCTGTGAACTTTCTCAAGTGCGGAGATCTAAAAATGGTTTTGCAGCTTTAAGCCTGTTAACACAGATGTAGCGCAGTCTCATTTTTTCGCCGCAATGTGCGGCAAAGTCATTTTCTGGTTGTCTTGTCCCTGATTTTTTGGTGCAATAATCTACCCTTCAAATCCTTCAAAGTGGTAATATTTTCAGTATCATTTTATACGTTCATTAATTTTCCCATTAGATTAATTGTCTCACATTAGTGGAATGCTGTTATCATGCTCCTTAGATGGGGCAGTCCAAGTGGGTCACATTCTTGTAATAGCAGTCAGGTAAAGGGTTTTAAACTGTTATTTTAAACTAAATCTGTAGAACAGAATTCCTTCATCTATGAATATATTCCACTTCAATTATGAGTGACAACTGCGTCCAGTTGTTGCAGTTTCAGTTTGCTGTGAATGTTGGGTCAGGTCTTTTAGCATCGCTGAAGTGCCAGTATTTTTTTTCAATTCAACATGGACGTTATCACTTCAGAAGCAGCAAAGCATACAAAGCATCAGCCTGGATTTTTCACTTGGGTTGGAAATCCAGCAGGGCACCATGCAAGCAGGAAAATGGTCTTGAACTTGGCGGGGCAAGAGCCAGGAGGTTTTAAGTCCTTAAGGTGCCATCTGCTTGACTTCAAATAGTTTCTCTCCCAAACCCATTAGAAAATGACAGCTGGCCATTGAGAGGGAATTCAACAGAGAAAGGCTGTAGGAACAGATGTAGGCTGCAGCTCCTCCAAACTATTTTATTATTGAGCACAGAATGATCTATATCACCCAACTGCTTTAGTTCCACGTTCTTTTCTAACCTGTCGAGCTTTTTGTGGGAGAGAGAATTCATTTATGGGATATAGGTGGCGCTGGCTGGGCCAGCATTTATTGCTCATCTCCTCGAGGGGATTTGAGGGTCAACCACCTTGCTGTGGCTCTAGAGTCACATGTAGGCCAGACAAGGTAAGGTTGGCAGATTTCCTTCCCTAAAGGACATTAGCGAACCAGGTGGGTTTTTCAGACAATCAACAATGGTTTCATGATTGATTCTTAATTCCAGATATTTTTTATTGAATTCAAATTCTACCATCTGCTGTGATGGGATTAGAACTCGGGTCCCCAGAACATTAGTTTAGTTTCTGGATTAATAGTCCTGAGATAATTCTACTTGGCCATTGCCTCCCCTAAATACTTTCACAATTATAGAATTATAAAATCATAGAATCCTTACAGTGCAGAAGGAGGCTAGTCAGCCATTGAGTCTCCAACCAACTCCATAATCCCACATATTTATCCTGTTATCCTCTCCTGCTAAGTGATAATTTAGCATGGCCAATCCACCTAATCCGCACATCTGTGGACCGTGGGAGAAAACCAAGGTGCCTGGAGGAAACCCAAGCAGACACCTACGTCAAGGAAATCTCCCCCAAAATTGCTGTAATTTTAAAGTTGTTTCCCCCCTCCTAAATTTCCCCATCACCAGGAAAAATTGTTATCTCACACACACACACACACACACACACACACACACACACACACACACACACACACACACACACACACACACCCCACACACACACACACACACACACACACACACACACACACACACACACACACACACACACCCCTTTACTCTGTCTCACTCACTCTCTCCCTCTCTGCCCTATGGATACATTTTCAAAATCGTAAAACCTTAATAAAATTACCCCTTAAGTTTCCACAGTTCAGGAAATAAAAGCTTAATTTATAGAAGCGATCTTGGAACCTTGGTAATATTTCAGTACAGCATAGTTTCATTCCTTCCAAAACTAATATATCCCATCTGTGGGCAAATGCCCAGAACAGTACACAGCCCTTCAGATGCAGGTGGTGACACTTCAGGGTGGCACAGTGGTTAGCTCTGCTGACTCACAGCGCCAGGAACCCAGGTTCAATTCCAGCCTTAGATCACTGTCTATGTTGAGCCTGCACTTTCTTCCTGTGTCCGCATGGGTTATCTCCGGTGCCCTGGATTCCTCCCACAATCCAAAGACACGCAGGTTAGATTGATTGGCCATGCTAAATTGCCCTTCAGTGTCATAGTAGTTAGCATGGTAAATATGTCAGATTACAGGGGTAGGGCTTGTGTGGGATTGTTGATGGATGCAGGCTTGATGGGCCAAATGGCCTCGTGCTGTTGCACTGGAATTCTATATGGCCTAACCAGGGCTATGTCTAACTACAGCAAAACTTCCTCCCCTTAATATATTAATTTTGTTTCAGCAATTCGTTGCCCTTAATGATTTTTCTTTGTACCTCTGCTAAATTTTAACTGTGTACATGGACACCTAAATCTCTTTAGAACTTTACTGTTGCTATTTTTTTCACCATTTAAATAATACATTGGTCCAAAAAAGCTAGCTTCTCACTTGCCAAAGTTGAAATCCAAATGCCACAATTTCACCCATTTCATTTCATCCATCAATGTCTGTTTATCATTTTGTGCTTCCATCAACCCTACTCTTTGTGTCATGGCAAACTTTGATATGTGGCTCTCTATTTTACTAAGTTATTAATAAACATAAGAAATAGTTGAATCCCCAGCACAAAAACCACCAGTCACTTTCTTCTAATTCAGTGACCTATTCATAATACCTATAGTTTCTATGACCTAACTATGGCAATCTTTTGCCTTCCATTCCTTAAGAGACTGTTCAAAGTAAAACTTACATGCAGCCTTTTCAAATATCTTCTGGAAGACCTGTTCTTTTCCTCTTAATCATTTGAGGAATATAAGCATATCTGGCCAGGCCAGTCTTTATTATCCATCTCTATTTGCCCTTGAGATGCTGGTGATGACGTGCCTTCATGAACGACTGCAATCTGTAATGCAGGCTTGGGGATTGAGGGAGTTCCAGGATTTTGACCCATCAACAATCAAGAAATGGTGATATATTTTTGAGTCAGTATTGTGTGTGTTTGGAGAGAAACTTTACAGGTAATGGTGTTCCCATGTACCCCTCTTGAAACTTGAAGAAGTTTCAAGTTAGGAAGATACTGTCAAAGGAGCCTGGCTGAGTTGCTGTAGTGCATCTTGTAGATGATACACTTTGCTGCCAATGTGTGTCAATGGTGGAGGGAGTGGCTGTTGAAGATGGTGGATGGGGTGCCAATCCAGTGACTGCTTTGATCTGAATGGTGTCGCACTTAGAGTGTTATTGGAGCCACTCATCCACAAGTGAAGAGTACTCCATCACTCTCCTGACTTGTGCCTTGGAGATGGTGAAGTCAGGAGGTGAATAACTCCTGCAGGATGCCCAATCTCTGTCCTCTCAGCCAAAGGATTTCTAGGGTGAGTCCAATCAAGTCTTTAGTAAATAATGATCTCTTCCCTCTTCCCCCACTTCCCCCCCCCCATCCCCCCCAAACCCTTGCCAGGATGTTGACAGTGGGAGATTCAGCAATGGTTAAGCTATTGAAGGAAAAATGATTAAATTCTCTCTTCTTGAAGATCATTGCCTGATTACTTGCAATTTATCAGGATGAGATGGAATTCTGCACTGAGCACAGCAATCATCAGCAAACATCCACGTTTCTAACTTAATGATGAAATAGTTTGGACCAAGGACACTACCCTGAGATGACTCTGGGCTGAGATGATTGACTTCCAACAAACGCAATCTTTGAGCTAGGTATGACTCCAATCATTGGAGAGTTTTGCTTGGATTTCTGTTGACAATTTTGTGAGGAGTCCTTGATATCTCTTGCCATCAAGTGCTACCTTAGTGTCTCACATCCACTTTGTCCACGTTTGTAGTACAAGAGTATGATGGAATATTGTCAACTTGCTTGGATGAATACAGCTCCAACAATACTCAGCCAAAGCCGAACGTGATCCAGGACAAAACAGTCTTGAAGAAATCACAACTCAAAGCGTTGACTCTCTTTTTCTGTCTCCACAAAGACTGCCAGACCTTATCTAGCACTTTCTGTTGTTATTTTCAGGACAAAGCAATCCACTTGATTAGTTACCCATCCCCATTTTTTCAACATTTACTTCCTCCATCACCAATGCACAGCAATGTATACCATATGCAAGATGCACTGTAGCAACTTAGCAAAGCTCCTTTGACAGCGCCTCCCAGACTTGTGATCTCAAAAGAATAAGAGACACATTAGAACATCATTATAATGAAAGAGCCCCTGCAGTGCAGAAGGAGGCTATTCAGCCCATTGGATCTTCAACGACAGCAATCCCACCTAGGATCTATCCCTGTAATGCTACATATTTACCTTGCTAATCCCCCTGATACTAAGGGGCAATTTGGCCAATCAACCTAACTTGCCCATTATTGGACTGTGAGAGGAAACTCACAAATATGGAGAATGAGGAAACTCCATATAGACAGACACCCGAGGCCAGAATTGAACCCAGGTCCCTGGCGCTGTGAAACATAGCGCTAACTCTTGTGCCACCGTTAAAGCTCCACACCATCTTGACTTGGAACTGTGTCACCATCCCTTCATTATATCTGAGATACGCAGAGTGATTGAATTGGCTGAAGATAGGCATCTGTAATCTTGGCAGCCCCGGGAGAAGGCCTGGATTGATCACCAACTTGACTCTTCTGGCTGAAGATGGTTGCAAATGCTTCAATTTTGCACTGCCATGCAGCATGCCCCCCCTCCACCCCCGTCATTGAAGATGGTGATGATAGCAAAGATACTTCCTCCCCTTTCTAGTTTAATTACTTACCACTGTTCATAACTGCATATGGCAAGACTACAAGCTTTGATCTGCTTAGTTCATTTGGTTCTGCTTTAATCACTGCCTCAAAAAAAAATTAAATAATATTTATTAGACATGATGTAAGCTTCACAGATCCAATCAGCTCAAATCAGCCACTTTGTGGAACTGAGAGGCTTGGCTCAGGCACTCAAATCAATCATTGGAGTGAGGCATTTGGGCAGGATAGGCCTAAATCTTCCTTATGAGTCCAGAAGGTGAATTTGTATCAAAAGAAGGGCTCCAGTGGATGGCCACCTCACCCGGCTCAGGAGAGGAGTTTTGAATCACAGTCTAATGGGAGTGATGGAAAGGATCAGCATCGAGTCCCAGAGGATAATTTTTTTATTTTGTTCTGATTTATTATTGTCACATGAAATAGCATACAGCAAAAAGTGTTGTTTCTTGCGCACACTATAGACAAAGCATACTGTACATAGAGAAGGGAAGGAGAGTGCAGGTTGTATTGTTATAGTCATAGCTGGAATATAGAGAAAGATTAACTTAATACGAGGTAGGTTTTTCAAAAGTCTGACGGCAGCAGGGAAGAAGCTGTTCTTGATTCAGTTGGTATGTGACTTCAGATGTTTGTATCATTTTCCCGACAAAAGAAGATGGAAGAGAAACTGTCTAAGATGCGTGGGATCCTTAATTATGCTGACTGCTTTTCTGAGGCAATGTAAATAGTATCAATGGATGTGAGGCTGGTTTGAATGATGGGCTGGCCTGCATTCACGACCCTTTGTAGTTTCTTGCCATCTTGGACTGGGCAGGCGCCATAACAAGCTGTAATAAACACAGAAAGAATGCTTTCTATGGTGCATCTGTAAAAGTTGGTGAGAGTCGTAGCTGACATGCCAGATTTTTTAGGCTCCTGAGGAAGTAGAGGCATTGGTGGACTTTCTTAACTATTGCATTGGTATGGAGGGACCAGGACAGGTTGTTAGTGATTTGAACACCAAGAAATTTCATCTCCGTTGCTGTAGACAGAGGCATGTTCTCCACAATGCTTCCTGAAATCAATGACTATTTCCTTCGTTTTGCTGGCATTGAGGGAGAGATTATTGACATTGTACCAGTTCACCAGATTCTCCAGGTGAAAACAAATTGCTGCAGAAGCTGGAACCTGAAACCAAAAGAGAAAATGCTGGAAAATCCCAGAAGGTCTGGCGGCATCTATGAGGAGAGGAAAGAGCTGATATTTTGAATCCAGATGATAAAGGTTTGACAAAAGGGTCATCTGGATTCGAAACGTCAGCTCTTTGTAAGGAGAGAAAAGAGCTGATGTTTTGACTCCAGATGACCCTTTTGTCAAAGCTTTGTCATCTGGATTCGAAACGTCAGCTCTTTTCTCTCCTTTACAGATGCTGCAAGACCTGCTCAGATTTTCCAGCATTTTCTCTTTTGGCACCAGGTTTTCTCTTTTCTATTCTCCGTCTCATCATTGTTTGAGATCTGACCCACTCCAGTGGCATCATTAGCAAACTTGACAATCGAGTTGTTGGAGGATTTGGGCACAGAATCATAAGGAAAATAGCAAGGGGGTTGAGGAGACAGCCTCGTGGGGCACCAGTATTAAGATGCTCTTTGTGCCAACAAGCAGAGTTAAAATTGCCACAGTGGAACGCAAAACCTTTTGCAGTAGAGTAGGTGAACCTATTTAGTGCCAGAAAAATCTATATGTAAGTGGTTTGAAATTGTAGTTATCTTCAGCAGCCTAATGAATTCCAGGCCATTACCCGATACCTGGAAGAAGACTTTCAAGTAAAATGTCCAATGAGCAAAGATGCAGCAGAGTAGAATTCAAATAAAATAGTCATGGATAGCGGATGAAACATGCTGCAGGCCCGAACACAAGAGCAGCTTAATTTTTCCCTCTCACTTTTCAACACGTCCTCCTCTGAGACCCAGCACCTCATGCCTTGACCCTATTTCCGCTGAACTGCTGACCTTCAGTTTCCCTGTCTGAGGAAGGGAGGCAGTTATGCGATGAAGTGGGTGGTAAATGTTGCCTTGTATTCAAGAGCAGAGCTTTTTTTTTGAAGACACTGCTGCTTTAAAATTGTCTTTTGTTCAGCTTAATCAAGTTTTGAAAATGTGGCTGAGTTGGGTTGAATCCAAAACAGAATCAAAGCTGCCCCTATAATTCAGTTTGAGTTCCTGGATTTGGTGACCAAGCAATAATAATGAAATGGGAGGGCTGAACACTTGAAAATTTAACCAAAGCTCACTTATTCAATAGACTTGAAGAAAAGAAGAATTGGATCTATAAAACTGCCTAACTGCATCATTTCTCATGCTTCTTGTAAAACCCTTGTTTATTGCTCCTAAAGCCCCAGATATCTTTCTTTCTTCCTACTCAGTCTCTACACTGAGTCTTTGTCCTTGGTGATTTTAGCCACTACCTCAATATCACAACAGCCATCTGTTTTATTCATTTATGGAATGTGCATCACTGGATAGACCAGTATTTATTGTTCATTCCTAACTGTTTTTCAGAATGATGAGCTATCTTCCTGAACCTTTACAGTCTCTGTGGTGTAGATATATTCTCGGTGCTGTTCAGCAGGGAGTTCCAGGATTTTGACCCAGCAACAATGAAGCAATGACTATATATTTTCACAATATATACCAGATGGAATACATCCTAGGATACTTTGGGAGGCAAGGGATGAGATTGTAGAATCTTTACCTTTGATCTTTGGGTCCTCAGTGTCCACAGGGATTGTGCCAGAGGACTGGAGAGTGGCAAAGGTTGTTCCTCTTCAAGAAACGAAATAGGAATGACCCTGGTAATTATAGACCAGTTAGTCTTACTTTGGTGGTCAATAAGTTAGTGGAAAGGGTCCTGAGAGATAGGATTTATGATCATTTGGAAAGATGCAGTTTAATCCAGGGTAGTCAGCACGGTTTTGTGAGGGGTAAATCCTGCCTCATGAATTTGATTGAATTCTTTGAACATGTAACTGAGTGTATGGATGAAGATGTTGTATATTTGGATTTTTGTAAGGCGTTTGATATGGTTCCCTACGCTAGGCTCATGAAGAAAGTAAGGATGTGTGGGATAGAAGGAAATTTGGCCGATTCAATAAGTAACTGGCTGTCTCGTAGAAGAAAAGGGTGGTAGTGGAGGGAAAATTTCCAGACTGGAGGCCAGTTACCAGTGGTGTACCACAGGGGTCAGTGCTAGGTCCTCTAATTTTTGTAATTTTTATCAGTGACTTGAAAGAAAGGGCTGAAGGGTGGATTAGTAAATTTGCTAACGACACCAAGATTGGTGGAGTAGTGGATGAGGTGAAGGGCTCTTACAGGCTGCAAAGAGACATTGATAGGATGCAGAGCTGGGCAAAAAATGGCAGATGGAATTTAAACCTGGTAAGTGAGAGGTGAATTCATTTTGATAGAACAAACTTGAATGCAGATTACAGGGTTCCAAGGAATGTGGAGAAACAGAGAGATCTTGGGGTTCATATCCACAGATCTCTGAAGATTGCCACTCAAGTGGATAGAGCCATGAAGAAGGCTTATAGTGTGTTAGCGTTTATTAACAGGGGGTTTGAGTTTAAGAGCCATGGGGTTATGCTTCAACTATACTGGACTTTGGTGAGACCACATTTGGAATATTGTATTCAGTTCTGATCACCTCATTGTAAGAAGGATGTGGAAGCATTGGAGAGATTGCAGAGGAGATTTACCAGGATGCTGCCTGGTTTGGAGGGTAGGTCTTATGAGGAAAAGTTGAGGGAGCTGGGCTTTTCTGTTTGGAGCAGAGTAGGATGAGTGGTGACTTAGAAGTTTATAAGATGATGAGAGGGATTGATAGAGACGTGCAGAGACTATTTCCTTGGGTGGATGTAATTGTTACAAAGGGGCATAATTATAAAGTTCATGGTGGGAGATATAGGAGGGATGTCCAAGGTAGATTCCTTACTCAGAGAGTAGTTGGGGTGTGGAATGGACTGCCTGCTGTGATAGTGGAATCGGACACTATTACCATTCTGACTTGGAAATTTTCTTTCTTCACTATCACTGGTTCACAATCCTGGAACTTCTTTGCTAACAGTACTGTGGGTATGCCTACATCACAGGGACTGCAATGTTAAAAAAGGCAGCTCACTAACACCATCTCAGGGACAATTAGGAAGAGCACTAAATGCTGACCTCACCACTTCCTGGTTTCATTGGAGAGAGATTGAGAATGAGCCAGGAATCACCATGCAGCTGTCATGAAAGGCATTTAAATATTGCAATAAGTATTTATTTGACATTTCTTCCACAAACATTCATTCACTCCACCACTGCTACACAGTAGCAGCACATCTACAAGATGCAAAAACTCAGTAAGGCTCACTGTTCCTTTAATTTCTGCAGTTGCCTAGGAACCTGTTTCCCAACATGTCAGCAACCTATCACATCACTTAGGTGAAGGAACAATTCGGAGAGTCTCTTCAGTGAAACTGACAGGCTGGGAGGCCTTTGATCATGCCTTCTTCAAATTCATCTCGTCTCAATTTCCACTAAGCTATCACCACCCAACTTCCTATTTTGATCTCTGACATTGCAAATTACTCCTTCTCCTTATTTACTGTCCCTATCTCTTTCAAAATAACCTTTCCCCAGCAAACTACTGCCTCATCTGCAAACATGTTGCTGTTGTTCCAATCTTTCACACAACTACATATTCACATTGTACTGAACAGCTTTGCACACCTGCAACATCACTGAAATAGCCCAAATTAAAGGCACAAATGACACATTGTGTGACTAACTAATGTACAATCTTGCCCCTCCTCATCCTCATTACAATCTTTGGCACCTTTGACCATTTCATTTTCCTCCCGTGTCTTCCCTTTGTTGTCCAGTTTAAGACACTGTGTTGTGTGTGACAAGTGACTTTTTGTCACTTACTTACTTCCTCTGCCATTGGTTGTACAAAAGAGTCTTCAGCCTCTTTATCTTATCCAACCACAAACTGAGCTTCTTCTCCATACCCTTTCCAACATGAAGACTACTTTCATTCCTCTCTGTAGCCTTATCCATTTACTTAAGGTTCATATTGCTGCCTTGACATCTTCGGATTCAATTATTTCAGTGCTCTTCAGCAAATGTAATCTTCTGTACAACCAGTAAATTTCAGTTCATCTAAAACCCTGCTGCCCATTTCTTATCCCATTGCCAAGTCCCACATAGTTATCACTCCTATTCTTACTTATCTACAGAGCTTGCTAGTTTCCAAAGCCTCTAACTTAAAACTCTTGTGCACACATTTGTTCTTTTTTCTGTAAGCTCTTCTGGCCCTGCAGTTTCCCTAGAGCTCTTCATTCCGCCAATACTGGTTTCTTCCATTTTATCCTTTCCTTAACCCCTGATTTGTCGGCCTTGCCTTCATTCATTTACACATCATGCTGTGGAATTCCTTTTCCAAGTTCTTTCTCTCTTTCTCTTCTCCCCACCTTCTTAACAACCACACCCTTGCCCAAGTTTTGGTCACATCCTTTTGTTGACTTGCCATCCATTGCTGCCTAGTTGCATCATGGTGGAGCATTTTAGGGCATTTTCAACATCAAATGTAATTTGTTTGATTTAAGTCTACAAGATTATGAGAGGCACAGGGAGAGTAGATAGGCAGAAGCTTTTTTTCCAGGTTGGAAGAATCAATTACAAGAAGGTATAAGTTTAAGATGCAAGGGACATGGTTTAAAGGAGATGTGCAATAGAGGGTGATGGGTGCTTGAAATTCGCTGCCGAGACAGTAGTGGAAGCAGATACGATAGTGACTTCTAAGCGGCGTCTAGATAAATACATGAGTAGGATGGGAAGAAAAGGACATGGACTCTGGAAGAGTAGGAGGATTTTACTTCAGATGGAAAGCATGGTAGCTAAAGGCTTGGAGGGCCAAAGGGGCCTGTTCCTGTATTGTAATTTTCTTTGTTCTTTGATTTCATTCAAGAACCGGTTCCAATATTACATATATGCAGCCCAATGAATTCTATCTCATAAACATCTGCAGGAAGTTTATAAAATGAAAACCTTCATAGGCAAGTCAGAATGGTATGTTGCAAAAGGTTATGAGCATCAACCTTGGATGACTTTGCATTGTACTGTCACATAAAATCAAGCAAATCAGCTTTCTTACTCAAGGAAGTGTCTTTCCACTCTTTAGTTCCTCAGTTACATTCACATTGCAGGAACAATTCATGAAGATTGACACTTGATTCAAATTGAATAGGCAGCTGTGTACCATGTTTGAGAGAGAACTGTGATTTCCAGAGGAACACGTGTTTAGTAATAATTATATATTGTCAAACAAGAATGCATAATGATCAAAATGTTATCCAAGACATTAAACACGTTCTTTAAAACTTACTGACAGGCACCAGGCATCTCTGTGTCAAACTGCTACACGTTCTGGCAGAGCAGCAGAAAAAGCAGGAGTAGGTAGAATATTTTAGAACTGTCACAATTTTGGCTAGAATGGTAAATGCTTGTGTCAAATTGATTACAGCTTGAGGGGCCATGACTTTTGGAGTAGGCAAGTTGCTTTATAAATGATTAAAAATGTACAATCTGCTGACCTGGGAGCCTGGCAGAATAAAGATGACGGGTATGGAGATAGGGCCTGAGTCAGCGAGGCTTAATGGACCGAATGGCTACACTGTAGGGATTCTATGATTTACATCTGCTTTAAATATTCTCCTCTCTTTTGGCTTTGTCGCACCATTTCGACAGAAAGGAACGTCGTGCCACTTTTCATTTTTGCACTTTGCCTGCGAGGACAATACTGCAGATTGATTTACCCACCTACCCTCGGCATTCTCTACCTTCCCTGAAGATGTATTTTCACTTTCTTCCTTTTGACAGCTGTTTAAGGTTGGAGGTTTGCAATCTGACGAATTGTGGATGCAGACTCAGGACTGGAATTAATCTTTGGCATGATCGTTAGTTTTAAGAGCTTAAAGACCACAAAGGCTTTAGTGTGGTATCTTTTTTGAACTGAGTGTAAGATGGTTGCCTGCTGGGAGTCTCTCATGGCAGAGATTATATGACTACAGGAATCCAGGTAGGACAGGTAGTAATGACTGCATTTCAAAATCTAAATATGCGCCTTTCCATAATGAACAAAAGACAAGTTTGCACTATCTTCTGTAACTTTGAGTTACCCAACTCACCACTGTATCATATATGTTCTTGTACATTAACAAACTGGTCATTATTCTCGTCAGTCACTGCACAAGCATTATGTATATATAGTCATTAAATCATGCCGGTCTCTTCATGGTATATATGTGCAATGCTGTTGGCTGTCATCTGAGTGATGTTTGCTCTCCAAGGGGTATCATTCCCATGGCACTTATTGCGATGGTAACTATTGGTGTTGTTCCATTTCCATTGTAGGGGAACGGTGCGTCTCTGGGAGTAAAATCATTCTGTATTCTGTGCAGTCAGTGATATCCCGCCTTTCCCACCTCGAATTATTTGCATCTGCTTGCAGTTGGGCTGGTTTCTTTGGTTGTTCACTTTCACAGTGTGCAATCGAGGTGACAACTGCACTATGCATGTTCCATGGGCTGATTCCTGTTGAAAGCATTGCATTCTGACTGGTTTTCCAATACTCAACTCTGGTAATAGTTTGTCAGCCTTGTCAATCTGACTTTCTGCAGTTTCACCATAAGTTTTCTTCTTGGATCTGTCACTGCTTCTCATGCTAGCAGCTCTTTTGTTGTTGGAAGAGTAGTTTGGGTACAGCATGACATTAATCAATGGACTGGGCTACTTTCCACGTTTTCATTTTGTGTGTTTCTCTACTCCAGAATTTCCTTGTATACAGCTGTGTTAGATTTGCTGAATTTCTTGATTCCTTTGATGATTTACACTGCCGTTTCAGCTTTTCCTTTTGACTAGGGGATAGTGTGGAGATGAAATATATTGTTGAATTTCCCAATCTTTTGTGAATTGGCTAAGTTCTTCAGTCATCAACTGCCGGCCATTGTGATTCATCACATTGTCTAGAATGCCGTAAAGACTGAAGTATGCTTTCAAGTGTTCCTCAATCTCCCTGGTAGTTTTTGAAGACAAGTAGTTTACCTCCTAGCAGTCAGAATAGTAGTCCATGGTGACAAGATAATCAGTTCCTGCTATACTGAAGAGACCTATTCTCAGCTTCATCCATGCTTTGTGTAGGATGTCATGCAGCACCAATACTTGCTTGGCTTTGTACTTACAATCCCACACTAGCCTTTACTTCTATTGCACTTGTTTGGCCAGTAGAGCACCTCTTGTCTTCCTCAGACTTGATTCAATTCCTTAATGGCTTGCATGGATGTGCTTCAGTACCTCTCTCCATCTTAGAGATAATGACTCTTTGTACAAGATGCCATCTTTGACTGTCAATGCATCTCACTATGCCCAATATGCTCTTGTGACCACAGATGTGCCCTTGATGCTCTCAGGTCATCCTTTCATCACTACTACTTGTAGCACTAGGAGAGTTGCATTCTGTTGGATAGTTTGTTTGACTTGAACAATGCACTTGTCTGTTGGATTCAATTCCTGTACTAGGTTGATGATTTCCAAAACATGTTGAGTTGCTGCTTCATGGTGAACCTAGAAGATTTCACATCTGTGGTACCATCCTCAACTTTTGTCTTGTGGCGTGCTGCACTTGGTATCATGTCAGCAATGCACATCTGTTTCTTTTGCTTGTATGTCACATCCAGGTGATATTTCTGTAAGTGAAGTAGCATTCTTTGCAGATGTTTTTGGAGTAGATAGTAACAGTTTGACAAAAGTGCTTTGATGTGACTTGTGATCTGACTCCGCTGTTACTTTGTCTCTCCTAAACCGGTATGAACAGGCAAAAGCAATAGCCAGACCCTCTTTCTTGACCTGAACATGGTATTGCTCCATTTGTCTTAATTGTCTGGATGCAACTACAACAATAGGTTGTCCTTGCTGCATTAGCCTTGCTCCAAGACTTGTCTCATTGCAAGGTGACTTCATTATTGATTTCGAAGTACTCCACGCTGGCACTGTTGTCACTAGTCATTTGATTTTAGTGAATGCTGCTTCTTGTTCTGTGCCCCAGTGCACATCCTTGGCAGGGAGCTTGAAGATTGATTCAACCACAAATTAGACAAAAACTTTTCCTTAATAGATCACTAATCCAATAAATCATTGCACTGCTTTCCCATCTGTTGGTCGTTGCATTGCCGCTACAGCTCTCGCCTCAGGATGCGGGTAACAAGATTTTTCTGTCAGTGCGTGACCTACGAACCTGACTTCAGGCAACTTCAGTTACAATTTTCTCTTTTTGAGTTTTCTCTAGCAGTCACATTAAATCCTGATCATGATCAGCTACAGCTTCTTCCATCACGCTTCTACATCTCTAGAATAGCGGATCATCCACTGCCGCTGCCACTCTGGGAAAATCACTGACAATCTCATATTATCTCCATAGATACTTTTCTGAATTGTGGAAATGTCAAATGGCATTGTGCAACCATCCGTATCTTCTGAACAGCAACCAGAATGTAATTAGAAAACTGCAGCATTCATCCAGCTTCTCTTGCCTGCAACTATCCTTCTCCTTCAGGGTATTAACAATCTTTGCCTTGGCAAGTTGTGGTAATATTCCTTCGATCGTTGGCACGGGATATCTTTTCAGTGTTTTATTTAGGTCTTTTGGATCTAAGCATAGTTTCAGCTTTCCAGGTTATTTTACAGCCACCGTGTTGCTCATTCAGTCTGGAGGAATAATCACTCCTTTGATGACTCCTCCTCTTTTCCAGCTCTTCTTGTTTTTTAGGCTGTAGTTGAGGGCAGCTGGAAATCTTGGCAGATGCTGAATTGGTCATACAGTCTCACCTACTTCGCGGTGTTATTCACCGGGGTGACATCTAAACTTTGTCTCTGCCAGTGATTTTGTATGCTGCGACATGAAGATAGACTTGCTGCAGTGAAGATAAATGGCTGTTACGTACCATCTATGATCTAGAACATTCTTGCCTTTTCGTTGGGTTCTCAGACTAATTTGTCCCCTTCAGTGCGAGTATTGATCACGCCTTCACATGGCCTCATCCTTACTTTCAAGGGCTTCATGTTCAGATTGCTATGTTGAGCCATTTCACGCAGGTCTGTCACCAGTCATGACATTGCCTGACGCACCAATGTCTGACAGTTGTTCACTCAATGCTCTCCTTCTGCAGTCATCATTATGACAGCCACACACCATTTCTCACCTGTAGACATGACACAACCAGCCTGTTATATAGTGTGTAATATTTCATCAGATTCTTCTGATATGCTGAATGCAAAAAGGGGACACAAAAGAGAAATTATGAACAGGATTTGGAAGAGTCCTGGGAATGGAAAATTTACAGCCTTTTTGTCTGATCTTGTATTTTACCTGCAGTCTTCAACTTGTGTTAGCTTTTCCTTGTTTTTTATTAGCAGCTTTTAGTAGGGATTGGAACATTTCCGTGTTCCTCTTCTAATAACTGTGGCTTCTCTTCCAGCTTCTTAAAACTCAATCTCAGTTCCCATTCACATATCCTGTTCTGAGTCTGGTGTGGTGTACTTATTAAATTGAATGTAAGATGGCTGTTTGCAGGGAGTCCCTCATGTCTGAGGTCTTATGGCTATGGCAATCGGATAGGACATTTTGCAATGATTGCATTTTAATACCAAACAGTCAGTGTGATTTGGCACCAGATCTGGATCAGCTTTGTGTAAATTTCTTGAGTCACATTTCTGCTTCCAATCGGGACCTTACCATTGATGGGGTAAGATATGAAGACTGCTGGCACAGAATTTACATGTCTTTAGAATATAGAACGTAGAAAAACTACAGCACAAACAGGCCTTTTGGTCCACAAGTTATGCTGAACGTATCCCTGCCTACTAGGCTTACCTATAACCTTCTTACTAAGTCCCACGTACACATCCAAAAGTCTCTTAAAAGATCCTATCAAATCCATCTTTCCTTGACCCTCCCAAGATATTCACCTCTGCAAAAGCTTCAAGCACCTTCTGATATCAGCAAAGGAAGAAAGAACTGCATCTCCTCAGGATGCACTGTAGAAAGCAACTCTGAGGTCCTACCAGTCTGCTGGTATAACTGCAATAGCTGATTGACAGTTTCCCCAGGGGAATGAAACAAACAGTAGAATTTCAGGGTCAGCATGTTTGGCACTTGTAACCACCTTTTCCTCACTTTTTGATGGGCAGCAAGGGCTAATCATTAATATCCAGAAAAGCCTGCAATGCACTTGACATCTCCAGCATTCAGCTGCAAATGTACCTTCAGTCAGCACCTAACCACTAAAAGCCTCAAATTATAGCTATTTGCTTGTTTCATGTAGCTGTCATTATTCCCATTATACCCTGCTTGCTGACACCTTGGCATTTACGTTCTGCATTCTCAAAGCATAAGACAGCCCATAATGTTAAAGAGAATGATTACATGTGGTGATTGTCCAACTTCAGGCCATTTGTTCTGTATGAGAAAAGGACATTTCAAAACCTTTAGAAAGCACAGGAGTCGCAAAGGGGGGTGCCAACTGCAACTTTAGTTTAGGAATTAAGTTCTGTGAAATCAGGGTCACATCAGTCTGAAGGCTCTTACGTCAAAACACAGAAGCCAAATAACACTGTCCTGATTTAAGAGTTCACCACATGTGGTGCTCAAGGCTAATAAATATGCGAACATACTGGAATGAACATTAAATTGTTAGAGCATTAAAATGTTTTATTGTGAAGTAAGTTATAAGTAGTTGAGAGAGTCATTTGGAAAATCTTTGAGTCAATTATAAAGGATGTAATAGCAGAAAATTTAGAAATGCATAACGTTATCAAGTAGAGTCAGCATGGCTTCATGAAGGGCATATCATACCTGACGTATTTATTTAGAATTCTTTGAGGGCAGGATAGATAAAGGGGAACCAGTAGATGTAATATACTTGGATTTCCAAAAAGCATTTGATAAGGTATCAACAAAAGGCTACTTAATAAGATAAGGACCCATGGTATTGAAAGTATGTTAGCATGGATAGAAGGTTGACTAACTAAAGAAGACAGAGAATTGGGATAAGAAGGGCATTTTCAGAATGGCAGCCTGCAACTGGGGGAATACCATGAGAATCAATGCTGGAGCTACCATTTTTTACAATGCATATTAACGACTTCTCCTACCTGACTCCAAGTGAGGCTCCTTCCCATCCAAAGACATGAGTTCTTGCTCCCAATTGGTTTGACTTCCTGCCCAGCCTCTCCATGGCTGTCAAATGATCAGCCCTTTAAAGGGACTGCATTACCACAGTTCCTGGTTGGTGTTAGAGATATGCTCATCCAAGCAAGTGAAGAATGTTTCATCACATAATTTCTACTTTATAGATAACAAATACCTAACTGCAGAATGCTCATCCTTTGACCTGCTCTTTAGCCAAAGTACTGCATGACTGGCTTGTTCATTTTCTAGTCAGTGGTCACTCCCAGGATATTGATGGTCAGAGATTTGATAGTATTTCAATTGAACGTCAGTGTGAGATGGTTATGTTCTCTCTAGTTGGAGAAAACATTGCCTGGCACTTGCAACGCAAATGCTATTGCCACTAATCAGCCCAAGTCTGAATGTTGTCCAGGTCACTGTAAGCAGGCACAGGCTGCTTCATTATCTGAGGAGTTGTGCAATCAGCAGCAAACATCCCCACTGTTGACTTTTTGATAAAGCCCAGGACATTGTTGGACACTGTCCTGAGAAACTTCTGCAGTGACGTGCCGAAACTGAAATGTTGATAGTCAAATCCACAACGATTATGTTTGGTATGACTCCAAACACTGGAACATTTTCCCTGTGATTCCCATTGACTTATTGCCACACTTGGGTCAAATGCCACCTTGATGACTCTTTTATCTCATCTCTGGAATTCAGGACTCATATACACAAGTCCATTTTGTTATTCATGTGGATTATATTTGGCATGAATGTCTGTCTTGCAAGTGGCAACAGGTTGTCCTCTTTATGTTATCTTCCAAGACATTTTTCTTCTCTGGGCTTCCATGATGCGATCTCATTGTAGGACATGTTGTGTAGTTAAACCTCAGATTGGTATTTGTTCAATGGTATTACAATCACCTCTGTTGAGAAGGTTACCATTTCACATCACCATTCCACCACCCTCCCAGGTCACACAATAACAGATAACAGTAGGATGCAGTATTGAAGAAATACTGTACTGTCAGATGTGGTGCCTTTCAGTTGAAGCATTAAATCAAAGCCCTGTCTTGGGTGAAAGCAAATGATTGCATGACACTTTTAGAAGAACAAGGAAACTCTCCCTCAATGTGCTTTTAAAACACCTTAATTGGCCATTAATCCTACTGCTGTTTGCTGTCCACACAATGGCCCCCCCATATCCTTGCAGCACAACAGTGATTCCAGATCAAAAATATTCTTCATCAACTACGTAGTGCTTTGGGACATCCCGAGTTCAAGAATGGCACCATGTAATAAAGTACGTCTCCATTTAAGGCAGCACATCTCTACTTCTGTCCTGAAAATCATATCAAAAATCTAATTCAATCTGATTTTATTTTGAATCAACAAACTCAGACACAAACAGGGTTCCAATACACTAATGCCAGTGTGAAAATAGTCACAGTTTTCATATGTCAGAGTGATACATCGTATAACACAATGTGCATGAGGGTGTAATTTTATTTTGGTCCCTTTAAAGTTGCAAATTGCTATAAATTGGGACTGCAAAGATGCATTTTCACAGACTTTGTTAAAAAACAGAAGATATTTATTAAAATTTCTCCAGAAGTCAGTAACCACCTGGCTATCCATGAGCAGCCCTCATGGCTACCCTCGTTCCTACATGTCTTCTGCCTGAGCGAGGGCTCCACCTCCTGGGGTGATTATTCATTCTCGATCCCAGTTGGGCCCATAAGCCAAGTGATCTTTTTCTATGGGTTGTCCTTAAAGGGATAGTCACCACAGCCGTGTCCTAACATAGCTGTTGCTTTGTAGCCTGATAAATCAGGAAACCAAAATAGAAAATAGTCCTTTTAACAAATGAACTCTGCTTGAAGTTGCAGTTCCCAACACTTTCCTTTCTAATAATTTGTTTCCAGAGTCAGGAATCTTTTCTGACCCTGGCATCAAAGTCACCAATAAGGATGACCTTATCTTCCTGAGGGATGTTGGACAGTATCATGTCCAGAGTGGAGTAGAAGCCACTTTTAGACTCATCATCATCATCAAGAGTTGGGACGTGGGCACTCATGATTAGTGTTTGCTTGTTCTTGGCAAATTGTAGACAGAGGGTCATGAGGCATTTATTGATGCTGACATGGTGAATCCAATTCCATGGTCCCTGGGCTATTCCTGGGTTTTCCTCTCCAGAAGGTGTGACCACTGCCTTCTTCCCTCAGTTGCCCTTTGCTGCTTTTCAAGCCTCTTCAGGACACGACTTCAACTTGACATCATCGAGCACAAAGGCAACAAGGGAAATTCTCTGTTCCAGTCAATTGTTTTGCTCATTATCCACGAGGGTTTATATGTATCAGGTTCCAAAGTTGAGTGTGACTTTGAGTTTCTGACCGCAGGTAAATGAACCCTCTGGGAGCAGTTTTCCAGCCAAGTTAACGATGGATCAGATTATTTTTACAGCACCTTTTCTCGTCCTTTCTCAATGCAAGATGAGCAGAGTGGGAAGAGGCTGCTCAGTCATGAAGAAAGCTGCAGAAAGGCTTCGCTGTTCCCATTCCAAAAGCAAAATGACTGAATCAAACTCCACCACCTACGTGCTGGTTCGGAGCTCAGGACTTCCAGGTCTCTCAGTTCTGTCCCTATCGACTCTTGTTGTTCGCAGAGAGCTGGTTTGTATGTTGGCTTCCTCTAGGTAGACAACTTTTATGTGACTTCTTTTAATGTGGGTATGCCAATGCATGTTAGCACGTACACTGTGTCCTTGACAGAGGGTAGGTTCAGTTCTAGTGGCTGGGGAACTTCCTACAGCTGCAGCCTTCATCAAGCATCGTAGCTATTGATACTACATGAGCATCTTCCACCTGACCTGCCATTGAGGACTTACTTTGGATTATACTCCTCCACTCTAACCTTACAGTCATGGGTGACCCGGCCAGGACTTAAGTCTGTCGACGGCATTGTTCTGAGGATCAGTGGAACATTCGGGCCTCTCCACTGCAAAAGGTGGCAGTCCGCAGAAAGGCAACAAACTAGGATGGGAAAGAATTCATTAACTTAATCAGATTTACTCACTGCTTTTGTCACGAAAGGATAAGTGTAATCACAACATATCGTGATGAGGCAAATTATTGGGTGTGTGTTATTCTGATATCTATGGTAACCAACATTATTTCCAGCACTCAGTTAGCTCCAATATGTAGCATTTCTGAAATTGATTCACAGAATCGACAAACCACAGAAGATGCTACATCCTGTGTTATTTAGCATTCTGACTCATCCAAAGACACTGCAATGAAAAGAA
The DNA here is from genome assembly GCA_024679065.1 of Sphyrna mokarran. Classification (NCBI taxonomy): domain Eukaryota; kingdom Metazoa; phylum Chordata; class Chondrichthyes; order Carcharhiniformes; family Carcharhinidae; genus Sphyrna; species Sphyrna mokarran. The sequence continues at coordinate 51,723,594 of JAGIQG010000016.1, forward strand.
ACAGTCTCTCATCGTGAGTACTTCCTGAAGTTGAACAGGAGGAACTGTGTTTTAAATATCAACAGTAATGCATGGTGATTCAAGACATCATTGAGGTGCTTCATGATTAAGGCAATGGAATTCATCTGTGAAACACTGTTCAAAATTATATAAAAACAAATTACTCGGATACTGGATTCTGAAACCAAAAGAGAAAACACTGGAAAATCTCAGCAGGTTTGGCAGCATCTGTAAGTAGAGAAAACAGCTGATATTTGAGTCCAGTTGACCCTTTGTCAAAGCTTTGATAAAGAGTCATGTGGACTTGAAACATCAGCTCTTTTCTATCCTCACAGATGCTGCCAGACCTGCTGAGATTTTCTCTTATGGTTCACCATTTTTTTAAGTGATAGGAAACAGAAGATTGGAAAGATACATTTAAAGAGCTCTATTGCATTTCTTAAAATATTCTCATTGAATATTAGATATAATTTTATTTTTGCAGTGATTTTTATTATAATGATTTTAATTAGAGAATTGAGATGGGCTTGTTAAAATATGAGCTCCTGATTAAGGGCTAAATTGATGAATCAATCAGGAAGCCTGTTGCTTTGTACATAGCCAGATGTGTCAGTTCCTCTGGGACTCCGAGCGTAGACCATTAACTGAAAGCACTCTGTACACTGTTGTCAGACTTGTAAATAAAGGGATTTTGGTGAAGGGACTTCAACTGCCGATGACTTAATACAGTTTTATAGTCTAACTTGCTAGCCGTATCATACACAGCAAATCCTGCAAACTGCAATGAGTTGAATAACTATTTCTGACTTTAGATGTGTTGCTTTAGGCTGAATTATTTTATATTTGCATTTGAGATATGGGCAAGACCACACCAATTGTTCATGGTAAAGTCTTGGGTGTGGTTAGGTATGCTCTATCTTGAATGATGTCAAAATCCTGCAGCCATTAAGTGAATGGCAAGTATTTTATCACCTTCCTGAGTTGAGAGAATGTAGATGATTGGTAGGCTTCAAGGGCATAGATAAGCCAGCGTAATCACCTTCTGTCCTTATAACCACTGTATTGCTGTGGCTGGACCAGTTCAACTACTGGTCAGTAGTGATTCCCAAGGTGTTGTTGAAACTCTTGCTTTGGCTTATCACCTGCATGAAACATTGGTAAAATTACTCTTGTTTGAATAATTACATAGATACACTAAAGAAGGAAAAATATTTGAGGAAAGCTATCGATCTAGACATTGTTCCAATTATGAGAGAGTGCAATAAATTTTAATTCTGCTCTCCCCAACTCATGCCTGGTATTGTGATTTAGGTTTGAACATAAGAAGCATCATGTCACAATATAAAGTGATGCCCTGAAGGCTAGAGGCTCTAATAATAGTCACACTATGCAATGTTGTTGCCAGCTCCAACAGTTAAAGGGCAAAGCTTGACTTGCAGTTTGTTTTTATTTGAAAAAATGTTTGTGTTCAAAATAAATTCAAATTCTGGCACTTTCTGTTTAAGGTACCAGACAATGTGAATTAAACAACCTCAGGTGGGATTTTACGATTTCAGGGCAAGCGTGGCTGGAAAATGCCACCCAAAATGTTTGCTTTCCAATGCTTTCGCTTGGTGACATAGGATCTCTGTTTCTCCTGGAACATGGGGAGGATTTTTCTGTTTCTTTTGTGGTGCTGACCCATGCGAGGAAGCACTGTGCAGCCTGCTAGCTTTTCCTGCCTTATCTTCCAAAACACCTTGAGAAGGAAAAACAGTGGGAGGGTTGACAACATCAGCCTTCCAGAGGCTAGGGCACAATTTTAAAGGGCACCCTTATCCAATATCACTAAAAGTAAAACCAAAAATCCCCCAATAACAAGGGGAGACCGCCCCCCCCTTCCCTCTTCATGCAGAAGGGGTAAACACCCCCTCCCTCACCCATGCTCAAGGGGAGACCACTCCCCCAAGGATATTGGAGAATTTCCTCCTCACATAAACACAGGAAACCCTCTGTCAAGGACATAGGAACCATTCTGCCATAGGCACAAGGAACACCATGCTCACCCACCCCTTGGTGAGTTAAAATGTGTAGCTGTCAAATTAACCCTTCAAAAGATGCCATCATCAGTTTTTACAAATTTGCCAACTTTTTTTTTGAAGTAACCCTGTTCAGTATTTCGAATGAACCATATTCTTGCACCACCTTTTGGCAATGTTACAGAGAGTAATGTTTCATTCAATTGAAAGGCCAAAATCCAGACCGCAGAACTGGATCAACATTCACAGTGCGAGACTGAACCAAAGTTGTTAGAAGTTCAATATATGATGAGCTGGATCAGGCTAGAATGAGTTGTTGACTGCAGGCATGTTTAATAGAATGAATGTTGGGCAAGGACCGAGAAACTGATGATGGGGGAATTTTTGCCCCGTTTGCCACAGGCATAACTGGTGACATGGACGCAAATTCTCACAGGATTCTCGCTGGCACGACCTCGTGATGTGTTCGTCCACAATCCTCATCAGTGAAATACCATGCAATGACAGGATCCCCATTTGAATACATTTTAATCTCATTAGCATTGTGTTGTGTCTGCTTCACACCCCCCATCACCACCACCACCGTGACCCCCCCCCCCCCCCCACACCAAATCTCAAAGACATAACATTAAATCATTTCCCATCACTGTCTGTGCGGAGTCTGCACATTCTCCCTGTGTCTCGCCAGGGTTGCACAGATAAGTACAGTCCCCAGGAGGGAAAAGAACTGCCAAGATCAGTATCCAGGTACCCCTCCTTGACAGGCCCATTGGGGCAGTGTCAAGGGGGAAATGCTAGATGGGGCAGTCCCTGGCTACTACCTGCTGGGGAGATGCTCTGGAGGAAAGGGGGGAGACTTGCAGTTCATTTGGCGGGGTGGGTGAGCATGGTGTTCCTTGTGCCTATGGCAGAATGGTTCCTATGTCCTTGACAGAGGGTTTCCTGTGTTTATGTGAGGAGGAAATTCTCCAATATCCTTGGGGGAGTGGTCTCCCCTTGAGCATGGGTGAGGGAGGGGGTGTTTACCCCTTCTGCATGAAGAGGGAAGGGGGGGGCGGTCTCCCCTTGTTATTGGGGGATTTTTGGTTTTACTTTTAGTGATATTGGATAAGGGTGCCCTTTAAAATTGTGCCCTAGCCTCTGGAAGGCTGATGTTGTCAACCCTCCCACTGTTTTTCCTTCTCAAGGTGTTTTGGAAGATAAGGCAGGAAAAGCTAGCAGGCTGCACAGTGCTTCCTCGCATGGGTCAGCACCACAAAAGAAACAGAAAAATCCTCCCCATGTTCCAGGAGAAACAGAGATCCTATGTCACCAAGCGGAAGCGTTGGAAAGCAAACATTTTGGGTGGCATTTTCCAGCCACGCTTGCCCTGAAATCATAAAATCCCACCTGAGGTCAACAGACCTTAGCATGGTGTATCCCTCTGTCTGCCATGATTCCAGTGGTGGACGGGGCAGGAAAATTCTGGTCTGCACAGTTTTGTTTCATAGAAAAATAATGGTTGCACTAAAGTTATAATGCCTGTAGATGTTGTTCTTGTAAGAGCTATTTGGACAGATCTGTAGATTGTAACACATTATAGAAGCAATGAATGTTTGAGAGTGGCACAAATGTCACTTGCTGTTGCATCCTTTCCAGGCTGATGTTTATTTCTTTGCTGCCCATTGAAGCTGTTCTCCTCTGAGGCATTCATGATAAGGCCTTTATTGGGCAATTTTGTGACGTGTGCACACCCGTGAGTGTGTGCCATTCCAACAAGTATGAAACTGTGTTTTCATATCTAAAGTGCAGCCAAATGCTGTTGCTCCATTAACTGCACTCAGTAGTATGGCCTTGCCAACCCACAGTACATTGGCACTGTAGCCCCACAAAAGAATGTGTTACAGTCCATTAAAATAAATATAGGAATTCAGTTCTGCATCTTCTTGGATTCTGGCCTCATATTAACACTGGAATTCAGCAACTTTCTTGGAATAAGTTTCCTGATACCAATTGTATTAATAAACACTTCCCTCAGGATAAAAATCCTATAAAACACAAAGTGCCTTTTAATCTTATCACTGAATCCTTGGCACAGGGTTTGGAAAATTTTCTCAAACATACATCCTTTTGTTTTTGGAAAACTATTCAATTTTTGAGCTTTTTGAAGCTGAGATTAAGCAAAAATAAACTAACTTTTACTTCAGGTTTGAAGCATTTGATAAAACAGCAACCAACAATTTAACGTCTGCTTACAGAACTGTCTGGGTGACCAGACTGAAGCAGTCACAAAATTGATGGATACTAGATTTTGAGAACTGTTTCATTGGGTGGGATTTTCCAGCTGAAACTTGACTTCTATGACCAGACAGAACACTGTGCATGTATGCAGAAAATGCTGGAAAATCCAGCAGGTCTGACAACATCTGTGGAGAGAGAATAGAGCCAGCTTTTCAAGTCTGAATAACCCTTCGTCAGAGCATGCTTCGTCAGGGCTCTGATGAAGGGTCATCCAGACTCAAAACATTGGTTCTATTCTCTTTCCGCAGATGCTGTCAGATCTGCTGGATTTTCCAGCATCTTGTGTTTTTGTTTCCGATTCCAGCATCCACAGTATTTTGCTTTTATCTACATATATGGTTGCATGTATACGCAGCTTTCCGTGGCTAAAACTGTCATGCTGTGTACGAAAATATCTGCAGTGGATAAACGTTTAAATTAATTGCAATTAAGCGTAGAAAGTATCCACAAAGTTCCAAGTACATTTTGGCTAAGTCTTATACCTGGTTTCATACCAGGCTGGGTTTACAACCTGTAATGTGAAACAGAAGCAGCAAGTTCCTGACCTCTTTTGACTGTGAGCACGTTTTTTGCCTTCCTACTGTGAATCTTGCATGAAAGCAAGTGAACATTGGAAAATCAGAAGCATGTATCCCATGGCTGAAAATGTTGACGAGGGCTCCCACAGTTTTTCAATATGCATTGAGGATAGTTGAAGTTCTCTACTTGGAACAGATTCATAAACTTGTCTCTTACAACCTTAGAGTCGGGACAAAATCATAGCGATAAAAATGTATTGCGATTGCATCTTAGTGTGTATGTGTGAATTTCAAGCTGCTTACATGGCAGATGATGGAATTTGAATTCGATAAAAATATCTGCAATTAAGAATCTACTGGTGACCACGAAAACCACTGCTGATTGTTGGAAAAAACCATCTGGTTCACTAATGTCCTTTTTAGGAAAGGAAATCTGCTGTCCTTATCTGGTCTGGCCTACATGTGACTCCAGAGCAGATCTCTACTGCTCTCTGAAATGACCGAACAAGTAGTCATTTCAAGGGCGACTAGAAATGGGCAATAAATGCTGGCCAGCTGGCGATGCCCATGTCTCATGATGGAATATTTTTAAAAAATTAACTACTATGCTGTGAAGTCTCATTCCTCCTGCTAGTAATTGTTGTTGAATGTTTGAAAAAACAAGTATTTTTCTTCTTTCTCTCTCCCTTTAATTCTGTCATTCATTTTCCCCCACTACTACTTTCAGTCACACATTTGGCATTGAATACACTCACTCTCATTTACATTTCTTTCTCAGTCCTCCCTCACTCAGCAACTTGCCTCACACACAAATAAATATCGAAGGGCAAGTTTGACAGCAGATATGGTAGCTGTCCTGCCCTAATAAATCACGGTGCATTATCTCACCCGGGATAAGTTGGAAGATTATCTTCAGATTCTTTATAACAAAATGTATCAACAGCTTTTAAGATGTTATCGGTCAAAAGCTCAGGTTACTCGTTGCAATGGCGTAAACTTTGACTTTTTGTTTTAATTTGAAGTTTTAACCAGTCCAGATTGGTTACAAGTCCTATTTTTAAGAATCAGTTTGCTGGTTCTTTGCTGGTAACAAATTAGTTACGTTTGCTTTCACTATTTAAATGGTGTTTTTTATTCATTCATCCTGTGTGGAAATTTAAATAAGAACAGAGGAATTCGGACCAGAAGTAGGCAATTTAGTCCTTCAAGCCTTCTCCACCATTCAATCGATCGATCGACCTCTCCCTGTCTCAAATCTACCTCCCTACCCTGTCCCCTATATCCCTTTAATTCTTTTTTTAATAAGAAATATATTTTCTCCCCTTCTTGAAACCATTTAATGATTCAGACTCCATGTGTGACTGAAAGAAATAGTAGAGGGGAAGAACAACAAAATTAAAGAGAGGAAAATAAAGAAGAAAAGTACGTCTTCCTTTTAAAATCTTCGACAACAATTAATAGCAGGAGGAATGATATTCCACAGCATAGTAGTTAATTTTTTTATATGTTCCTTCATGCAACATGGGCTTTGCTGGCTGGCCAGCATTTATTGCCTCTCTCTAGATGCCTTTAAAATAAATGGTTTGCTAGGCTATTTCAGAAGGCAGTAAAAAGTCAACCACACTGCAATATGGGGCAACGAGTTCCACGGATTCACCATTCTCTGCAAGTAATAGTTTCTCCTGGCCTCTGTTTTAAATCTATTGCCTCTCAACATACACCAGTGACCTCTTATTGTAGATTGATTGCTATCTATGGGACAGTCACTAATAAAATGGAATTAACAGTCACTAAATTACCTTGAATGTTATTTCTATTTTTTCAATAGGTATCTCAGAGCTATGTACCTTGGAATTCAGAGCCGATGGCACAAAGAACATGAGCGCCGACACTACTACTGGAGAATGATGTTTGAGAGCGCTGATATAAACATGCTGCGCCTGCTGGAGACCTTTCTGAAAAGTGCACCACAGCTAGTCCTTCAGCTCAGTATTATGGTGCAGAGAAACCAAATTGGAACCTTGCAAGGTAAGGCTCAACAATCCCTCACAATATAAAACAACGCCTGAAAGAACCCAACTCTTTAGTAATGGGAAAAGGCAAACTGTTTCTCCCTTTATGTCACCCTCACCTGCTTGTCATTTTCTGACTGCATTATGGATTCCCTTATTTCTCTTCAGAAATTTAACAGACTGTCCTCTCAATGAATTTACACTGTTGTTGACTGGCTGTTGTTTTTTTTCGTATCTTTACTCCTTCCCCTGGGAGAACAGTAGAAAGATTCACAGGCTGATTAAGAGTCTAGCAGACTACAATCTTTAATGGCTGTAACAGACTTTACATTAACTCTATGTCCACCCGACCAGGATGATTTGCCCTGTATGATCTGAGGGTTTGATGTGCTCCAATAATCCAAAAGATGAAGGGTTAGATCACCTGGATCCATTGCATGAAATTATCCTGCTGGATGACGATCCAGAATTCAGGAGGAAGTCCAGTCTCCTCTTGCAGGCACTGTGTGGTATAGAGTTTAAAACCTGCTCCTTCGACCTCAGTGTAGAAGTGCTGCATTTAAGCCAAGGATTTGTTTCACAGTGGCACTGCAGTTAGCACTGCTGCCTATTAGCGCAAGGGATACCGGATTTGATTCGCGGCTTGGATCAGTTTCTTTGCGGAATCAGCTTGTTCTCCCCATGTCTGCAAGGTTTTCCTCCGGATACTCTGGTTTTCTCCCACAGTCCGAAAGACATGCTGGTTACATGCAGTGGCTGTGTTTAAATTTTCCCTCAGTGTACCTGAATAGGCGCCAGAGAGTGGCGACTAAGGGATTTTCACAGTAACTCTATTGCAGTATTAATGTAAGCCTACTTGTGATGCTAATAAATAAACTTTAAACTTCTTAAACTTTAAACACACTTTAGTAATGTTCAAAAATACATCTATCCTTTTGAAGGAAAAGTTTCAACTGATATTAACATATATCCCACAGCTAAACTTACAGAATTATTTAAGTAGTTGGATAATATCCATTGGTTTCTATACAAGGATAGGCCAAATGGACTGAATGGCCTTGCTGTTTTGTACTTTGATCTATTAGTATCTGCATTTTAAACATGTAAACGCATTCCAGTCATCTATGTTGACCTAACTTTGACATTCATTTTAAAAATATTATCTAAATGTAATTTTCTGAAGCAGCTCCTATAATAGTTAGGGTTAGCATAGTGGTTATGTTGCTGGAATAATAATCTTGAAGACAGAGCTGATTACCTGGCTACACCTCATGGCAGTTTGTGAATTTGAATTCAGTTCATTAAGTAAGAACTAGTATCATTAATGAAGATTGTGAAGTGGAAAATCCCATGCTTGGCCTTTAGGGAAAGTAATCTGTCATCCTTATTGCCTGGTTTACACGTGACTCCAAGCCCACAGCAATCTGGCTGACTGTTAACTAGCTTCTGAAATATTCTAGCAAACCACTCAGTTATAGTGAACCATGAAAATAATTTGCAAGAAAAAAACTAGAGAAGTCATTTGATGTCAACTTTAGCATCAGTTTTGGACATGGCAATATTAAGTAAGTTGTCCCATTGACTAGTTGTGCAACAAACTGATCAATAAATTATAACTGACAGCTAATATCTTAGACTTCTCCTTTACCATCCCTTTGTGTGCCTGATGCATCAACAAGGTAGATCCACTACAGTCAGGAGACAGTGAGTCCTCAACATTGCCTGGGGATGCAATGAAGTCTCATGGAATCAGATTAAACATGGGCAAGAAAGCTTCCTGCTGATTTCTCACTGCACTCACTCCTCCATGTTGACAACATTTGGATAAAGCAATAAGGCTTGTAAGGGTACAGAATGTAATCTGTATGAGACTATAATGTTCATCACCAAGAAAGACTTTGTAGCACCAAAGCCAAATCCTGGAGGATATACGTGACAGAATCACGTTATGGCAGGTTGTGTGAGAAACAACGAGAGACACACTTATAGACACACATCCTCATCTATATGTCCATGACAGTGTCGGTAGGAGTGACCACAGCAGCCTTTTGGAGATGAAGCCTTCTCCACTGAGGGCATCCTTCATTGTGTTCTGTAACATTGCCACTGGGGTAAATGAGTTAGATTCAGAACAAGTCTGGCAGCTGCATGGAGCATGCTGGTCCATCAACTGCCGCAGAATTGTTTTCCACCACAATCGTAAACTTGAGCGTAGCATATCCCTCATTCTATCGTCATCAAGCCAAAGTGTCAACACCGGTTCAATGAGGAGTATTAGAAAGCATGCCTGAGCATAAGGTGGCAATTTGGTGAAGCTACAACATGGGATTACTTGTATGCTAAACAGTAGAATGAGCATGCTAATTCATACGTAAGTGCTCCTCCTGAATCAGATCAAAGCTTTATAACTCTATCACACCCAGTCATGACTGGTTGTGGACAATTAAACAGCAAAGGGAGGGACTCCCTGGACATCTTGATGTTCAATGATGACTGCCACGAGAGTGAAAGATGAAATGTCCACTGACATCTTCAACCAGAAATGCCAAGTGGACGATGCATTTTCACTTCCATCTCAGACCTGCATTTTCACAGAGACAAGTCTTCAGCCAATCGAATTTACTCCATATGATATCAAGAAATGGCTGAATGCACTGGATATACCAACTCCTATGGACCATGATGGCATTTTGGCTGTAACGCTGAATAATTATGTTCCAGAAATAATCATCTCCTTGCTGAGCTATTCCAGTACAGCTGAAAGACTGGCAGCAACCCAAACATGTGGAAAATTGGCCACATATGTCATGTGCACATAAAGCTGGTATTTAACCTGTGAAGAGAGGGGCTTCCAGGAAAGGTCTGATGATCTCTCATAGAGTAGACCACCCTGTCTCCAACACTAACTGGCCACATTGGAAGAAAGTACTTGCACTCGTACAGCACGTTATTATTGCCATTAGGTGCTTCAGATAGGTTCAAGTCCTGCTTTATGTGCAGAGGAGGACCTTAAACAGGAAAACTTAAATATATTAGATTACCAGTGATAGGACATTCAATTCAGTGCTATCATAATTCTACTCCTATCCTGAATATTTTATGTTATCATTTTTAAAAAGCCGGAACTGAATTTTCATTGTAAATCTAAGTATGTCCCAATCCTGCTAAAATAACCTAACTGGATTGAATCAGTTTCCTGATCCAGCCATGCACTCTGTCAAATTTAATCAGGTTTTTATCTTTGTGCCAAACCAATAAAATAGTATTTTTAAAAAACTGTTTGGTCATAGGTTACGTGAATATATATCTAAACATATTTTAGAGAGTGTAAGAACAATGGAAAAAGGCAGGAAATTGAACTTACATAGCATGTTGTTATTGCCATTAAGGTGTTTTAAATAGGTTCAAATCCTCTCAAAGCAGCCAATTAAATTTACATTCAATTAATTAATCTGGCATTTAGAATTAGTTTTAGTAATGGTGACCATGAAAGAATCATTGATTGTTGTAAAAATCCATCCAGTTCACTAACGCTACTTAGGGAAGGAAATCTATCATCCTTACCTGATCTTGCCTACATGTGACTCCAGTCCACAGTAATAATTGATTCTTAACTGCTCTCTGAAATGACCTGGCAAACTACTCAGTTCAAGGCTAATTAGAGATAGATAACAAATGTTGACCATGGCAGCGATGTAATCCCAGGTGTAAAGATTCCACTAACGCTTCATTTTGTGTGCAGCCTTATCAAAAGCCTTCTGAAAATCCAAATACACCATGTGAATTGGCTCCCTCTCATCTTTCCTGGTAGTTAAATCCTTAAAAACTCCACAAGGTTTGTCAAACATGACTTCACTTTTATAAATCCATGTTGACTATGCCTAATCTTAGCATTATTTTCCATGTCCAACCATCATATCCTTTACAATAGATTCTAGTATTTCTCTACAACTGACATCAGGCTAATAGCTCTATAATTCCCCTGTTTTCTCGCTTCCTCCTTTCTTAGATTGAGGGGTTACATTTGCCACCTTCCAATCTGCATGAAATGTTCCAGAATGTACAGAACTTTGGAAGATAACCACCAAAGTACCTTTTATCTCTACAGCTACCTCTTTCAACATTCTGGGATGTAGATCATCAGGTCTGGGGAATTTATCAACTTTCAGTCCTCTTAATTTCTCCAGTATTACTTTTTTTACTAACACTAATTTATTTCAGTTTCTCATTCTCACCTAGTACTCTGGTATTTCTGAGAGGTTTTTTTTGTATCTTCTTCCATGATGTGAAGATGCCGGTGTTAAACTGGGGTGCACACTAAGGTGTTTTCAGATAGGAGAGGGGTATGTTCCTGCTCCTGTCACAGGATTTAGTCTCAAAATGGGAAATTCCACCTCATGTATTTGCTTTATTTCTCTGCCATTTCCTTAACCCTCAGTATAAGTTGTCTTATCTCTGCCTGTAGTGGGCTAACCCACTCTGTTTTACACACATATAGAAGCTTTTATAGTCTGTTTTTACATTTCTCTTTCATTTGGACATATTCTTTTTCTGCATCGGTTTCTTGATCCTCCTTTGCTGAATATTAAAATGCTTCCAATCCTCAGACTTACTACTTTTGGCAACTTAATAAGCCTATTCCTTTGATCTAATACAATCTTTAAATTTTCTTGTTAGGCATGGCAGATCACTTTTCCTGTTGGCTTTTTGTAATATCAAATGAATATATATTTGATGTAATCCATGTATTAAAACTTAAACTCTAGCCATTGCCTGAAAACCCTCCTATACCTTTCAGTGTAGTTTTCCAATCTACCACAACCAGCTTGCCCCTCATACTATTGTAGGTTTTCTTGTTTAGATTTAAGACCCTAGTTCCCCCATGGAAAATTCTATTATACTGCGGTCAAACTTCCCCAAAAGTTCCTTTGCAATGAAATTATATTTGGCCTTTTCTCGTTGCCTAATACTAGACTGCAAATGGTTTGTTCACTAGTTAGTTCCTCAACATCCTATTACAGAAAGCTATCTTGTAGAAGACCAACTCAAACTCCCAACAGGCCATTCCCTCATAGGACACAGTATGCGAAGAGTCTCCCAGCTAGTTTAAAACCCGGAAGCATCTCTTAAAAGTTTAGCAAACTGAAGGAATATGCTGACGGAAGTTGCTGCCTCTACTATCTGAAAAGTAAGTAGTGAACACATCCCATAGACTCTGACAGTCCCAATGCCATTTTATGTTCTAACAAGCATTGATTGGCACAAGGAGGGTCTTCCAGCCTTTACGTGGGAGGAAATCCTGTCCTAGGGTGCTGCCGGCCAATCAGATTGGCCAGTATCCCTTCACCAACATACTGCAGAAGCTGGAAGAGGAACTGAGATTATGTCCTGGATTCTACAGAGCTGGCAAGTGAAAGAGGTCCCAATGGACATCTCAGAGTACATGCTGGGAGAGGGTGGGTTGGATTTGAACATGCCTTAAAGGGGTGCTCCAAGTCAGTAAGGAATTGCCCCCACCTCTTTCTTCCCCCATTCTCCCCTGCCCCTCACCCTTTCATCCAGCTTTAACATTCCTTATTTCTGGGTCCTCTTAACGACTTTAATTGGAGCAAGGGTGGGCTTCTCATTGGAGAACCTGTCCAATCCAGTGTAAAATCATTGTGGAGTCAGGGCAGGTTACGCACCTCCAACTTGTCTCCTCTATCCTTCTTGCCTTAGAACCCACCTGGGGAAGGTGGTGGAGGGGTGGGTGTCAGTGTAAAGGCCCCATCCTAGAGTTATTGTTGTTTTTCTGAGTGCCAGAAGGAACATTCTATTCCCTTCACTTGCACCAAGGAAGCATGGTTA